>CM060653.1:33040570-33640570 GCA_030686955.1 Odontamblyopus rebecca | reverse complement strand
AAAGCTGTTATTTAGTATTTTATGACTTATCTTTCTTTTTATTTTGACCAGTACATACACATTACATAATTATGTTTAATTTCACTCCTTCGCTCTTGTTCTTTTTTGCTGCTTATTTAGAATTTATTATTGTCATTTATATTTTTGCTCTTTGTTATTAAATTACATTGTAATGTGTGAGCTACTGTGTCCAAATAATTTCCCTTGTGGATCAATAAAGTTTGTCTAAGTATCTAAGTCTCTTCACATGTACCTGAGTGGTTTTCATTTTCCATCGTCTGTGATTTTTCATAATTTGTGATATACTGAGATTAATCCTAGTTTTCCCATGAAAGTTGCATTATGCCCCAATTCACTTTGCCTCCAGTTGCCTCCATTCTGGAAATTAGACTGTTTTTCTTTACAATTTTTCAAAGGCCCCACAATATAGTTGTTGATTTCAATATTTAATTGTCCATGTTCCTCTGTGGGCTCACCACCTGCAGAGGGGTTCATAGGGGGGTCAGGTGCTGTGAGGATTGGGCAGCAAGCTGCCCCCGCGACCCAGCCGGATTAAGCGGGAGAAGATGGATGGATGGATGGAATTGTCCATGTTCCTCTGTTTTTATTTTATTCATTTGAGACTATTGTATTTATAATCCTCCCAAGTATAGCCTATTGATATACAGTACTGTGCAAAAGTTTTAGGCAGGTGTGAAAAAATGCTGCAAATAAAGAATGCTTTCAAAAATATAAATAATGATTTGTCTCTTTTTATAAATTTACAACATGCAAAGTGAGCAAACAAAAAAAAGAGCCAAAGTCATTAAGAAGTATCTTCAGTGTAAAGAAGGACAAGAAGTTGTGAAAGTGATGGTCTGGCCTCCACAGAGCCCTGACCTCAACATCATGGAGTGTGTCTGGAATTACATGAAGAGACAGAAGGATGTGAGGAAGCTACATCCACACAAGATCTGTAGTTAGTGCTTCACCACGGTCAGCCCTATGTTCCCTCATTTCTAAAAATGTGTTTTTCATTGAAAATTTGGAAAATTAGGCCCTATGTTTCCACAATCCTGTCCCTCAGCCCTATGTTCTCTCATTTCTAAGATTTTTCTTAGATTTTTCTCAAATTAAACTCAAAGTTAAGTCATTTTTATATTGCATGATGATTCAGAGTAATTTCAACCAAGGGTTCTTTGCACCATGACCTCGAGCTGGGCTGAGGGAACATAGGGCTGTGAGAACATAGGACTGAGGGAACATAGGGCTGAGGGAACATAAGACTGAGGGAACATAGGGCTGAGGGAACATAGGGCTGAGGGAACATAAGACTGAGGGAACATAAGGCTGAGGGAACATAGGGCTGAGGGAACATAGGGGTGAGGGAACATAGGGGTGAGGGAACATAGGGGTGAGGGAATATAGGACTGAGGGAACATAGGGCTGAGGGAACATAGGGGTGAGGGAACATAGGACTGAGGGAACATAGGGCTGAGGGAACATAAGACTGAGGGAACATAGGGCTGAGGGAACATAGGGCTGAGGGAACATAAGACTGAGGGAACATAGGGCTGAGGGAACATAGGGCTGAGGGAACATAAGACTGAGGGAACATAGGGTTGAGGGAACAGAGGGCTGAGGGAACATAGGGTTGAGGGAACATAGGGGTGAGGGAACATAGGGCTAAGGGAACATAGGGCTGAGGGAACATAGGGGTGAGGGAACATAAGACTGAGGGAACATGGGGCTGAGGGAACATAGGGCTGAGGGAACATAAGACTGAGGGAACAGAGGGCTGAGGGAACATAGGGCTGAGGGATCATAGGGGTGAAGGAACATAAGACTGAGGGAACATAGGGTTGAGGGAACATAAGACTGAGGGAACATAGGGTTGAGGGAACATAGGGGTGAGGGAACAGGTCTGTGAGAACATAGGGCTGAGGGAACATAAGACTGAGGGAACATAGGGTTGAGGGAACATAGGGGTGAGGGAACAGAGCTGTGAGAACATAGGGCTGAGGGAACATAGGGCTGAGGGAACATAAGGCTGAGGGAACATAGGGTTGAGGGAACATAAGACTGAGGGAACATAGGGTTGAGGGAACATAGGGCTGAGGGAACATAGGGCTGAAGGAACATAGGGGTGAGGGAACATAAGACTGAGGGAACATAGGGCTGAGGGAACAGGGCTGTGAGAACATAGAGCTGAGGGAACATAGGGCTGAGGGAACACAGGGCTGAGGGAACATAAGACTGAGGGAACATAGGGGTGAGGGAACATAGGGTTGAGGGAACATAGGGGTGAGGGAACAGGGCTGTGAGAGCATAGGGCTGAGGGAACATTGGGCTGTGGGAATGGGGTGAGGTGACATAGGGGTGAGGGAACATAGGGGTGAGGGGACATAGGGGTGAGGGAACATAGGGCTGAGGGAACATAGGGCTGAGGGAACATAGGGTTGAGGGAACAGAGGGCTGAGGGAACATAAGACTGAGGGAACATAAGACTGAGGGAACATAGGGTTGAGGGAACTGAGGGCTGAGGGAACACAGGGCTGAGGGAACATAAGACTGAGGGAACATAGGGCTGAGGGGACATAAGGCTGAGGGAACATAGGGCTGAGGGAACATAGGGCTGAGGGAACATAGGGCTGAGGGAACATAGGGTTGAGGGAACAGAGGGCTGAGGGAACATAGGGTTGAGGGAACATAAGACTGAGGGAACATAAGACTGAGGGAACATAGGGCTGAGGGAACATAGGGCTGAGGGGACATAACGCTGAGGGAACACAGGGCTGAGGGAAAATAGGGCTGAGGGAAAATAGGGCTGAGGGAACATAGGGCTGAGGGAACATAGGGCTGAGGGAACATAGGGCTGAGGGAACATAGGTCTGAGGGAACATAAAACTGAGGGAACATAGGGCTGAGGGAACATAGGTACGCTCCCGGAACAACTACCAGCCAAGTTCCTTCAAAAACTTTCTCATTTGTTCATTCACTGCATTTTGTTGATAGATGAAAATAAATGATTACCACTTCCGCTTTTGAAGCCTTTCCTGCCTATAACTTTTGGATAGCACTGCATGTCGGTCAGAGGTTGCATGAGCACATTTACCAACCTCTGTTCTAGAAAAAGCCAAAAAACGGTACCAAAAAGCGGCCAATGAGAAAGCGCCCTGTTGGCTGCAGCGCTCCGTCACGCTCGGGCTGTAGCGCTACGTCAGCACACACTCAAACATGGCGGTGTCCACAGCGCGGCGCCGGGCTGCAGCTGCTCATCTGTGCATTATAACTTTTCTCACTGCGTTAATATTTCACCATGGCGCGGCCGAAGTGGTCACAGGTGCCACGGGCTCGGAGGAGCTTCCCCACCGCCGTTTCGAGTACAAATACAGCTTTAAAGGTCCGCATCTGTCTCAGAGCGACGGATCTATTCCTTTCTGGATCCACAGTGGAAGTAAGTTTGTGTCCAGATGTCAACATCATAGCTTTAGGCGACTTAATCTTTGGGCATAGGTTTTCTTCTTGTTGTGGCAAATACAAAGCAGCTACATACATGTGCCAATATGGAAACAGTCAGTGTACAACAAACATAAATCTGTAGGCTTCTTACTGTTATGAAGCCACAGCTGAATGTGAATGTCTATTTTCAGTATGTGCACATAGGGCCTATATTGTTGTGTTTCTATTTTAGAATCTGTTTCAAGGTTTATAAATTGGCTATGAGATTAGACCTTAACACAAATTGAATCAGAAATGTCCTATTTTTTTTTTCTATTCTAGTGCTGTAGGGCTATAGCCTGACCTGACCTGCCAGTCCCTTCTAAGTATGTGTTTTGCTGGGCAGAAGTAGAAGTAGAGTAAATAGTTCAATCTTGGCCATGTCAGTTTGATTAACAGAGAGCCATATCAGCTGGCAATGAACAGAGATCTAAGGTCACTGCTCAGTGGTAGTGAATTGATATGCTTTTCATTCCTTTATTTTCTTTCATTCTGTCACGTTATAGGCTATATAACCTGCTTTGTATTTTAACCACTGCTGTTTGCCCGCTCTAGATGCATCACAATCAAATACTAACTTGTTTAGTTTATCATAATTCATTGTTTTCATCTATGTCTATTCTTGTATGGCAACATTGTAGGCTTTTACATCAGATGAGTTTATACCATTTCTCTTCTGCAGATGCTATTCCCAGCTCAGATCAAGTGCGCATCACACCATCTCTCCGCAGTCAGCGAGGCTCTGTATGGACAAAAAACAAAGTCAACTTTCAGTCTTGGGAGGCTGAGGTGACCTTCCGGGTGTCTGGCCGAGGGAGGATGGGGGCAGATGGACTGGTAAGGGGTTTGTTTGGGATCACTCCAGACAATTACATAATGGAGTTAGTGGAACCTATTCTGATTTGTATCCATGCATATTTTTGGTTTTAATCTGTAATGACAGGCCGTTTGGTTTACCACTGAACAAGGACTTGATGGTCCCGTTTATGGAGCTGCTGACAAATGGAACGGAGTTGGGATTTTCTTTGACTCCTTTGACAATGACGGCAAGGTTTGTCTGAACTCTTAATATTGAAGTTTTATCTTTAAATCAGTGGTATTACTACCATGTCTTACTTTTAACACATTTATTAAGTGTTGCTAATCACATTCTTTTGTTTAGAATAGATAAATTGCTAGGTTTAATATTTTGGCATTTTTGTTTTTATCCAGAAAAATAACCCTGCTATTATCATTGTGGGAAACAATGGAAACCTTGTTTATGACCATCAAAAGTAAGTAAACATCTCTGATGCCACAAACATACATTTTGACAACTCAAAGAAGATTAAAACATTTCTTTATACCATATTTGTTAAAGAAACAATAAATAATCCTCTACTTTTGCTAATCCCCCCACGGCCAGTGAATGCTCCAGTAACTTTTTAAAGGCCAACAATAATATTAATACTTGTTTACAAAAAGCATGTTTGTGATATTATAATCTGATCTTTAACCACACTAACTCTGGTGTAACATTTAGTGTGTAGGGGTCACATCTACCAGCCAGTGTTGATTTTTTGTCTAAAATGTTAAATTGTTTCAGTGATGGCTCCACACAAGCTCTTGGCACATGCCTACGAGATTTCCGTAACAAACCGTATCCAGTTCGGGCAAAAATTACATACTATAAGAAGACATTAACAGTAAGAAAAAATGAAAACAAAATGAAATGAGCGTGTATTTCCAGATTTATTGTACATTTCTTTATAGGTGATGATCAACAATGGGTTCACTCCTGATAAAGAAGATTATGAGTTCTGTGCAAAGGTGGACAACATGGTCATTCCCACTGAAGGCTTCTTTGGAATCTCTGCGGCCACTGGGGGCTTAGCGGGTAGATTTTCTTTTTAAGTAATAATGTTATAATCCATTGCTTTTCCCAAGATATGATTGAATAAATGCTGTAATGTACAGACTGTTCGTAAACAACAAATGTGATATGGGCTGTAGGAAATATCAAAGGTCCTTTTTACTGAATTGCATAGGGACCCACTATGGTGTCTAAAAGATTTTGATTTCTCTTTTAGATGACCATGATGTTTTGTCCTTTTTATTATTCAGTCTCACAGAGCCAGGACAACAACCGGTAAGTAAATGAATATTATTTTTCTGCCCTATATATTGCCATTTGACTATGGCAGTCATCTTATGTTGCATACATCACACACATTTCTCTACATTGTGTGAATCACAAGGACTGCTTGTTTTACTTTGAGCAAATATTGTTCTGTTCTCTACTAAAGCCTCCACCTGAATCTGAAATCCCAAAAGAAGAAAAGGACAAATATCAGGAAGAATTTCAAAACTTTCAACAAGAATTGGACAAAAAGAAAGAGGAGTTTCAGAAAGAGCACCCTGATGTGCAAGGAGAGCCAAGTTAGTCTTTGAAAAATGAATCTTTTAGAAACTTGTTTAATGTAAAATGACTTAAATCAGTGGTGATATATTCTCTTTAGTTGAGGACCTGTATGAGACTGTCAATGACCGGGAGATTCGTCAAGTATTTGAAGGTCAGAACCGGATTCATCTGGAAATCAAACAACTCCACAGACAACTTGCAATGATCCTGGATGAGCAGCGTCGCTATGTGTCCGTTATTACTGATGAGGTCTCCAAAAGAGGGGCCAATGCTGAGTCAGGACAGGTAGGGCAACTGCATGACAAAGCAAAACAATTTATTTTAATTATATATATATATATATATATATATATATATATATATATATATATATATATATATATATGCTTTTTTCCTTATTTATTTATTTAATAATATAATATTTATTTAATAGCTGGATTCCAATACGCAGCTAAACTCCATCATTGCAACTCAACAGGAAGTCCTTCGGAATTTGAATGATTTGAGGTACCACAGATTCAGTGCTATATATACACCTCACCACTATGTTCTAAATCCCAAGTTTCTTTTAACAGTAGAATTTGGTTATTATATAACAAACTGTTAATACCAATAATAAAAGTCTTCATTAAGCTCCTATAGGCATAATCACATCATAAATCGGGCATGTAAAGGCTGTCATAGAAGATTAAATCCTGGGAGCGTGACTGTCAAAAGGCACGCGTCTGCTCCTTCTAAATTGGTCAAGTGAAATGCTCATTTGTAATACACTGTAGATTAAGGATTCATTTTATCCTGTCTTGTCACTGAAATTCAAGAGGTCATGATAGGACTCCCTCTTGGACTCATATTCAAGGAGGAGCGTCTCTTCATAAATGGGTCACACTTGAAGATTAGATGTAGGCTTTAATAAATGCTCACTTACTTTCTCAAGGAAGATTTTGGTGATTCCCTGAAACAAATTAGATTTTGTTTATGCATCATCTTTTCAGACCTCAGCCATGTGTCCAGGCAAGAAAAGCCCACATCTTAGCACTATTTTCTTTATCAGATTAGTTGTTGTCTAATACATCTGTCATACCACAGAACATGGACTAAGGGTTTTGGTCCAATTGTTTTTTTGGTGGTGTTGTAATAATCCTACCCTCAGGCCTCCCTATTTGCGTGTCATTGTGTTAAATCTCAGTTTTATTTTCCGTAATCATCTTTGAAACTGAAAGTAAAGAAAGCAGTGAAAGTTCACTTTGCCCCTATTCTGAAAAATAAAACTGTTACCCCATTTATTAGGGATATATCTCAGGCCGCTACACACTACAGGAGAGTTTGCCTGATTTTGGCTTCGATTTGCTTCTCCCAGAGTTTGGGGAGGCATAACCTGCGATTTTGAAGCCGCTGTGCTCCTCGTGTGTGTGGTGTCGGTGTGACTCTGACCTGCTCTGTCATATGACAACCACCAAACATCAGCAAAGCTACGGTAACAGCCAAAAAAAAATTGAGCGTCAGGGGCAGAGGAGTGACAGGCACAGAGGCGCAAGATACAAACTCAGGATATAGTAAAAATAATTATGACTCACCTCTTAAAAAGTTGTAAATTTAAACTGCAGCATCTCACCAACATTATCCATAGAAATGGCCCTCTGCAAATAACACCCAGTCCACAAAACAAAGCTATTAATCCAGTTTGAGGTGTTCTTTAAAAGTAAAAAGGCCAGAGTATTTCGTCACATGTGTCTGTTTACAGCCACACAGCACGAGGATCGAGGTGAAGCTGTAGATTAGCAATAGTGATTCTACTTCCTGTGTACTTCATCGTCAACCTTCTGTGCATTAAAAATCATGTATCTGAAGTATTGCATCATATTTAAGAAATAACACAATTTTGTCTTGCATCTAAACTAGAAGTGCAGAGCTCTGATCTTTTGAACGCTTAAAGTTTCTCAAAGCAAGTGGTTTTATGGTTTTACTCTAGACAGGAAACAGCTAACGTGAGGTGCACTCACAATTTTTAGGCCTGTGGTATGCAGCCATATCCCGCTGCAGTATTTGTGATCAGAGATTTAAAATCTCATAAGATTCTCCTCCTCTCCCCTCTGTGGTGTGCCCTTTTTGTCGCACGTTTAAAAATCCTGTAGTGTGTAGCAGCCTTTAGCCTGCTTTAGTCGTAATCTTTAAAAAGACATGTTTTATGAGAGATTATCATGACCCCCTTTATCAGATGATAATTACTGTATTTTTAGAGCATGTAGTCTCTTGTGAATATGGATTCGGAGATTAATTTTTGGTCCAGTTTTGTTTCTCCATCATGATACTAAAGTGAATTTAACAAATCATAATATTCAGCATTAAATATGTTGGTTTATTATTTTTCTGGTCTTTTGATTGGGATTATGTATATGTATTATTTATATGCATATGTTTCCACAGATCCTCCTTTTCTGAGTCTTTGAAGCAGGTTGGTTCAGTTCAACACCCGGCCAACACGGGTGGTATGGGAACATATGAGAGTCTTCAACATTTCAATGACCTCAAGGAACATTTGCACCTAGTCAAACGAGATGTAGAGCATCTTGTTCAGAAAAGTGTGCAGGTACCCTTGTTATGTCATGTTAATCACACTGTATGACTATTCCTGTCAATTTTCCTGACTCTGGTGTCTTCTTCAGAATCCCGCTGAAAAGGCAATCAAATGCCCAGAGCCACCTCCAATGCCCACATGTCTCTCCACAATGCATTTCGTTATATTCATAGTTGTCCAGTCGGTTCTGTTTTTCTGCTACATCATGTACAAGTGAGATATTTCAAGACAGTTCAACATGGTTTTAATTAGCTCTGTGAACACTAACATTTTTGTTTTTATTTTTTAGAAGTCAACAAGAGGCAGCTGCCAAGAAGTTCTTTTGATTTGAGAAGTCTTGGATAATATTGAATATAAGTTATTGTACTTGCACAGAATTTGCAGATGTTTATGAAGTTTGTTGTAATTATTTGAAGATTTAATTTGATCATCAATGTTGCCTTATGTGTATGAATGCTAGTATGACACTGATATCCATAATGTTTCAGATTTCTCAGTATTTTTTCTGTTGGACACAAGTTTCACATTTGTAATGCCCATGCCTTGCCTTTCATATAAAGTTGCAACAGAAACTCATTCATACATTAAAAACCTGTGTTTTGAAATAACTTTTTTTACATGTATAAAATGCCTGGAAATCTTTCCATAAAGAAATACTTGAAATGACTGTGTGTTGCATCTATCTATAAGACTATAATATAACTTAGTCCAAAATGTTCTTAAATAGGGTAAAATATAAAATATAAAAGGAAGCACAGGAATGGTTTTGTGGCACCTCCCATGTACCATCCTGTCAATCATCCCCCACTGAACAATAGCACGGCAGCTCGATGGGGATAAAGAGGCCTGTAATCCTGCTCCTCTCTGCTCCCATTGGTCTCACCCGCCTCAGCACGTGGCCTGCACTTCACTAATATGATTAAATCTGAGTGGGTGGAAACGTCACAAGTGAAGTCTGAAGTGGATGTCTCCATCTCAAAATGTATTTATATGTGATAAGATGCACTATGACTTGTGGAAGACTTAATAAAGTGACCAAATAAAAAGAGAAACTTTTGGAACTGATAGAAAAATAGTTAACAGGCCATCTGCCTCTTAGTATGGGGAAACACGTGGGATTAAGTCCAGATTATGGCTGTGCCACAACGATGTGTGTGTCAGATTGTGCGTGCCTGTTTGTGTCTATTGCTTGTCGTCAGTGTGTCCTTGGCTCCATAGACAAGCAGCAGGTTGAGTACACAGCTAACAGTGGATGTGGCAGCCATAGGGAGCTAAAGTAGAGGAATATTTCTGTTTTGCAGGATATTTTGTAGTTGTTCAGTGGTGAATTTGTGATTATTTTAGACAAGGGAATATGGCATTCTTGATCAAAAGCATGATTGGAAACCCTTTGTCAGGCATGGGTCTTGGAGGTGGAGGTGACAAAGAAGAAGACGAAACCCCTAAAGATCCTGCAAAAGCAGCTGGGATGACACGCGAGGAATATGAGGAATATCAGAAACAGTTGGTGGAAGAGAAGTAAGTAGTAACAATGGAAAGATTTCATTTACTTTGTGCCCTTTGCTGATACATTATGAAATGCCTACGAAATATGTCAGAAGACTTGAACAGCGTGCTTTTCCCTACATTTGGTCAACACATTATGAACTGTATTTATACTAGGCATATATGTGTTAAGTAATTCTGACAAGTGAAGACACCCCTTGTATTTGTATACATTAATGCTTCTAATTGAAAACAGTTTCAGTCACCATACCGTACATTTCTTTTTCATGTGTGTGTGTCTATATATATATATATATATATATATATATATATATATATATATATATATATATATATATATATATATATATATACATATATATACATATATATATATAATTTGATTTGCCTTTTTTCATCTGTGCAAATTCAGGCCCAATTACATAACCAGATTCACTATCCCTGCAAGACCTCAGTGGACTCGTTGTGGAGATTATATTTGAATTATATTTGAAGATACTGATAGATATATCAGTATCTTCTTCTCTTTACCGTGGTTTGATTTGTGGCCTCGTGGCTTCCTTTCAGATCTGTTCTACTCAGTCTGGTCATCTAATCTCACCTAATTAGCTACGCAAAGATATGTGCATCACAAATTTATACTTAAGCAAACTTACAAAATAATTGTGCATTGTACAGTGGTCACGGTGAAAAGTCATACTCATTATTATAACACTATAATATTTATGCATTCCATAAAACTACTCTAATAGTAATTATTGTGCCAGTTCAAAGCCTGCAAATACATTTGTATTGTTTTGTACAAATGCTATGCTGTTTTTGTTGTTACTTTTCAGGATGGAGAGGGATGCAGATTTTCTACATAAGAAAGCAGAAAGGGCAACATTGCGGGTCTGCCTTAGAGATAAATACAGACTGCCAAAGGTGAGTCCTAAAATTGTAAATCCATATGTCTAGGTTATATTTTACATGTGTTCATACAAAAGCACATAGTGTACACAGGACACCAATACCATAATGTTATCATGCAGCACTTTCTACTGCAGGAAACAACGCAAGTGGATTAGGAAGCAAGGTGAGAGAGATCCTGGAAATGTTAGGTGCCCCTGAGCAGGTGTCTAGGCTCATTAGGGAGAAGCCACTGTAGACGAGACACAGTTTAGCTCATATTCTAGTAGTTCTGCATTTCAAACAGAATTGCTTGTTATTATGGAGGGAGCAAAAAAGGTATGTTTGAATTTAATATCTAACAATTTAAGAACTTTTAGGCTCAATTAGTTGGGACAATATCTTGCTTTAGATAGGCAGTAAAGTTAATCTATTGGTAGTATTATTGTTTTCTTATGTTTTTTCATCTGCAAACATTGAAGGCCTTGACTATACAATTCTTTACAATGGTAGCAGTATTTTTTGTTCTTACAATGGCTTTTCACCCTTTCACTATTAGTCTTTAACCCAAAACCATGTGCTCACAACAAAAACAAAAGCTGGTTGGCAAAACAAACAAAGCAGTTAATTGCTGTTATGTTTACTTTGTATAAGGGCTGAATAGAACAAAAGTCAAATTGATTCTATTAAATTACAGGTTGTTTGTCAAATATATATTTTTACAGATGTATTGTTTATTCAGCATGCATTATAAAAAGGCATGATTAGAAACGGGAAATGTTTGGGGTTTAATGGATTTGCATCCCATGTACTGCTGCAGAGGATATCTTTAGCCGATCGTCAGGATCCACAGAGAAAACACCAAAGCACTTCAGACATAATCCCACAGACTGGCTCCAGTGCTGCACACTATTCCACATATGTCACTGTAGCTTTCTGTAGCTGTTGATTTAATGTTTGCTCTTCCTTTCAATAGAAAATACATATGAATTTAAAATAGTCATATAGTAATTCATTTCAGTATTTTGTGAAATTTGTTTGTTATATATGTTGTTCATTTCTGTTCATTTCATGCATGTTAGTGCTTATTACTGGTAAAATTCATACAGTTAAATAAATACAATTACTCACAATTATTACAAGCCCTGAAGATCATTTTTAAGATACATTTTACATTTAAAACCTTTTAAACAATATACTTGCCAGCATATACTTGCCACCTTCACAAAATATTGAAAACAGAATTTTAATAGAAATAGAATATTTGAATACTATAAAATATCCTTTAGGAAATTGCTTAAAACACTAAATAATGTTCTAAATCTCCTATAATCTGAAAAGAAAGTCTCAAATTCTTTATAATCCACACAAAAGATGTAGTTTTAAGTCTACGTATTGTGTGATTGTTGTTGTTTTTCCTTACCTGTAGAGCGAGCAGGATGAAAACATGATTGAGATGGCTGGAGATGATGTGGATGTGCCTGAAGAGCTTCTCAAGATGGTGGACGAGGATGCCACCGAAGAGGAGGGCAAAGACTCGCTTATGGGTCAGTTTCAGAACCTGCAGAACATGGACATGGATCAGCTGAAGGAGAAAGCTTCAGCCACAGTCACTGAGCTCAAGACCAAAGCCGAGGAGAAGTGCTCTGTCATGTGAGGAGAAACAAACGTCAAAATCTAACTACCAACCAGGGTTTAACAGTGTTTTATGGTACTATGCAGGTCTAGACCACTGACTGTAACATTTGTAAATATTTCTTCTTTCTGCCCACCTATAAAACAACAACAAAAAAACATCTTCTAATGCTAAACCCTGAACAACCCCACACTTCTCCCATTCAGCGTAACAATGTCATGTTCTTCAGATGTGTGGTGTGCGGTGCATGTGGAACAATGTTGTCTGTGTGAGTGTGTCAAATGACCCCAACAAAAACTTCCTTTTAATACATTTTCAGATTCATTTGAGTGATTTCTGTTTTCTGTTATTCTTTTTTAAATGTTATGTTTAAAAGAAATACAAACTTTTAGTTGCTTTATTTAACTCAAAAGCCATACAAAATCACATGTTCATCACTTTTTGCATATTTGCTCTCCTCATAAACAAAACACAAACTGTATTATACTGTTTTAAAACTCATGTAATAACACTGTTTTGCAAATGCCCAAATGTGTTGTTAATAATGATTAAACATTTCAGAAGTGAAACATGGTTGAATTGTGCACTCTGTTTGAAAACAAAAGGGAGGAGGGTAAATCTATTTATAGCAACAAAGAATATCCGTATTTCCGTGATCCGATCAACCTTATCGGTGATGATAGTGCAACAAATAAAGAAATAGGTCTTCACTTAATTGGGCATTATCCAAACACCTGCTGGGAGTCAAGTTTAGTTTGACATGAACCTGTGTTTTAATGTCTGTGGGTTTGTGAAGACCAGGGATTACCAACTAATAGGATCAGTAAACTCAAGGTTGTCACTTTGTCCCCATGAAACCGCAGAGTCTGCCCAACTATTTGGTTTATTTATTTATTATTAATTACAGTTATTTCTATCTTTTAACAAATATTTCAAACACTTTTGTAGTCCGATCCCTGATTTCATTGAAAAATTTAAATCATACAGGCTGTGCCATTATAACTAAAAAGTCCATACAATACGATATTTTCATTGGTGATATATGGTGTAATGCTGCCAAATCTAAATGTTGAGCAATAACGATGAGGTTAATTGATCCAGTTACTCATTAGCCTCCTTCCCCCGCTTCACTCTGTCAAACAAAGACTCTGGTCACCTCTTGTAATTAGGAAAAGCTCAGTAGTTTTGGGCTTTTAACTTTACTGAGCAAAACTATGTAATCCCCTTAAATGGGATTACCACACTGCTGTCAGAGTAAGTTTGCTGCTAAGTGGTTGCACCTCACATTTAGATAGATAAGTTCAGGAAATGGTCCCCAGTGTCCCCTGTCAGCCTGCATGTTGTAGTGCTAAAACTATGTCCCCAAAATATGTATAAAGTAAGTAAGTGATTAAAATGCACCACGAAAGAAATACTTTAACCAGTTACTTGTGTCAGTTCAATAAGACAGTCACTATTGTATCAATGCTTTCCACATAGACATTATTACTCTTTGTTAACTGGTACCTCTCTGTTTGGGTGTTGTGACTATGGTTTCAGTAAATCATCTGATAAAAATGTGGGAAATAGTTGTTCACAGTTCCATATTTAATGATGTATTGATTAAATGTTATGTTAAAAGGATAAAGGTTTTGCTGTACCTTAATCTGTGTGCCTAATCTTCCTATTTTTCACAGTCTGACATGAGCATGACATCTGGAGGGGCAGAAAGATGGTTTTAAGATTGATGTAAGTAGGTTTAGAGACAATATTGGCGGTTGTGGAGGACGCACACTTAGGGAGGAGGAGTGGTGGAGGGCGCGTGGTGTCTTTGAGGGCAACCATTTAACGCGTAGCCCTAAATCCAGCGGGACGTCCCCCTTTCTGACGTTCAGTGGAGTTGCCACAAGGATAGGCGTCTTGCCCCTTTAAAATCCCCATCTGAAGATAGTTTGATGTGCTCTGAGGAGGAAGCTTTTGCGCGCGGGACAAGGATTCAAAGTCCTTGTTTACAGTGTATTGAATTTTTATTATTTTTCTTTAACTTTATATTCTTTTACCTCTGCGATCAATGTGGCTCCTCGGATCACCTGCTCCAATAATGAACGAGGCAGTGTCACCGGCGCGCTCCATCCACAGTCCCGGTGCCGTGTCCACTGTGCACAGCATAGAGGCCATCCTGGGCTTTAGAGAAGACGCTCATTTCCACAAGTCCATATCCTACAACACGATGGACAGAGAGATGGCACACGATACTGAGCGCAGTGTGGATGTTACTGTAACCCCAACAAAGAAAAAGGCCTACTCAGGGAACTTTGACAGTAAGTTAAGATAGTGTTTGCAGCTGCTAAAACAATGACTTCATCTTACTAACTTGTAAAAAAAAAAAAAAAAAAAAAGAAAAAAAAAATTGCTGTTTGTGCGAACAATCCAATGTTTAGTGGCTGTTACGCGCAACATTTTATGCGTTAAAATTGTCTAAATTGTCTTAACCTGGCTTATATTTGCGATCAAAAGCAATGAACCCGAAGTTGGCAAGTTGATCTATTAAAAGTTCAAAGTTACAGTAAAGCTATAACTTGGCCATAGGTTTTACTCACCTGTTGTTCTGTCTCCTTTGCTCCGCAGCGGTCTGTTGTGCCAAAAGCGTCACGGAGCCTTCGTCTGCGTGTCTGGACTCTCCGGACAGAGAGTGCAAGTTGCCGGATGATGAAAACTCAAAGAAGAAACATAGGAGGAACCGGACCACGTTCACCACCTTCCAGCTACATGAACTGGAAAGAGCCTTTGAGAAGTCTCACTATCCAGACGTGTACAGTCGAGAAGAATTGGCCCTAAAAGTCAACCTTCCGGAGGTCCGCGTGCAGGTATCTTAACCTTGTCCCTAATAATACAAAGCAAGAAATTGACTAAACCTGTGAAATGTCGAGGAGAAATTTAGTTTTTTTATTGACCGTGTGGCAAAAAAGTCACAGGCTAGAAGTGATGTTTGAAATCTTTTTAGTTATACCAAAGAAATCTCAAGAATCTCACATTAAGTGGAATATACAGACCTGACAAACAAGTGTGTGTGTGTGTATATATATATATATATATATATATATATATATATATATATATATATATATATATATATATATATATATATATATATATATATATATATATATACACATATATATATATGACTGTTGTTTTCTAGGTCTGGTTCCAAAACAGACGTGCAAAGTGGCGCCGTCAGGAGAAGCTTGAAGTCAGCTCCATCAAACTTCAGGACAGTTCCCCCTCACTGCTGTCATTTAGCCGATCCCCGACTCAAGCACTGGGATCTGGACTGCAGATGGACTCCTGGCTGACCTCCACCACCTCCCTCCAGTCACTACCTGGCTTTGTCAGTAGCCCACAGCCTGCCCTTCCTGGGACATACACTGCATCGCCTTCCTCCTCCATTTCACCATCAACACTATCGACCCCATTCCTCGGCCCTCCTGTCCTGACTCACAACACTCACCTGCCCCTTATCAGATCTATGTGCCCGCCTGTGCCATACCAGTGTTCAGTGGATCCCAGAAACTCCAGTATTGCCTCACTAAGGATGAAAGCCAAGGAACACGTTCAATCATTTGGAATGTCATGGTGATGCTACTGAATGAGATTAACCCAAGAACTCTTATACTGTACCTCAGGCCTGAACTGAGATATTCTATTTTGTTGATGTTGAAATTTTAGGTTCAAAGAAGCTCATCTTAACTGGTAACACAAATTAAAACTCCTTTGTTAAAGATTACTGCCCTGTGTCTGCCAGTGACTACTTTGCTGCGACTTTTATAACTTTCCTTTATAAGTAATATTTATGTGGATGTGGTTGTGAAGGCCTGTCCATTTTTTAACAACTTCATAATATTCAAAGATGTATTATCTGTGACAATAAACTTCTTTGCTTAATTCTTTCCTATTTTAATTTTTAATCATGATTCATTTAGTGTAATTATTATCCGTGGCCTAAAAAGCTGAAAGCCTTTTTTTTTTATTTTATTGTGATAACATTGTTGTATTGTAGTAGGCTTATATTGTTCAGCTATTGTAGCTGCTTTTTATAGGCCTGCAGTACTCTCACTCAAAAAAGGAAAGGGTTATAGCCCACAACAAAAAATGTTAACTTCAATACACTTTAGAAAAATATGATGCTAGGCACATGTCTAAGCAGTTACCTATTTGGGCTACTGATCCTTTTAACTACAGCCTACATAAGTTACATAGGTGCCATTCCCCTAAATCGTTTTTGTTTAATATTTAACCTAAGACCTAAAAGACTTCAGATTATATTATCTCGAATTTAACACTTCCTCTGTTTCTGAGGATGGGTCTTCAGCCTCATTATTTCCAGCTCATTATCCTGTGTAAACCGTCGCCTGCTGGGATTAGTCCCTCCAAAATGAGGTGAAAGTGGCTTGTAACTCTATTGTATCCCTTTGTTTACAGATCATCCGCAAGAAATGCAGATGCAGATGAAAAAGGAAAGGAAATATTTTCTTAGTTTGAGAAAAGATTCGTGTAGCCAATTTGTTTCCATTAGCATGATCTATTGAATTAATTGAAAATCGAAGTGAGTAAGCAAGTCGGCTACCCCAGCACAGGGACTACAACCAGCTCTGTCTCTTTCTGCAAGATAGAAAGCTAGGGGCATCGGTAAGGATGACTTTTCTTTATTATCCACAACAGTCAATGATCCACGGACACGTTATAAATACAGCTTTATGAGCGTTGTGCGCCACCTTGTGGCACAAGAGTATTGTTGTCAGATGACAGAGTTATATATACTTCTATCTAAATGGTGAATTCGCAATGTAAGCCTGTTGACAGAATTCTTGATTAGTCTTACATTATTTTAGTATTTTGCTGCAACAGAAATAAACTATGAAATATTTATCAATGACAAAAAGATTGAATTAAATAGATTCATTCTCTTGGAGTTTCAAAGTCAGAAGCAGGAGATCAATTATCTACAATAAAAAAGAGCATAAGCAAAAAATAAAAATCTTGTTATTAAAAAAGCACCAATTCTGACCATTTCCAAGCTTACCTCTCGGAGATATTTGTATCTGTCCTCTCGTCTCCTGCTGCTGTGTAGCAGAGGCAGGTTGTGCGTCTGAGCAATCTTCATTTTGTGTGTTTTCCGCGTCATGAGACGCGCGTATTGTGTGGCCTCTTCTGTTCGCGACTTTCTGAGGTTGTCACTGTTGTGGTCACTTTGTTTGAGAGTTGCAAAACTACTGATGCTCTTCTTGCCCATCAAATGACCTAGGAAGTGTGTTTAATCATAGGTAAGATAGGTAAGTCAACAAAAAAAGATAGTCCCTCCCTGGCAGCAACAAGAACGCAGATCAGCCTACCAAATTTAAAGTTAAATAAATTACGCAGCGATTAGTCTAATGCTTTTGTAGGCTTTATCACAAGAAACGGCCTATTGCAATAGTTAAAAGTCAGTTCTTACTATAAAAGCTAAGCACATTGTTTAGTGTGATGAAAAAACTCTAAACCCGTGTGTAGCAGTCTAAAATTTACTGTGACCTGTCAGCACTTACCTACAGCCCAGTGATTGCCGCGTGGATACATTTTCCCAGGTACAGGACTTTCTATGGAGTGCAAAACACAGGAAATCGTTGGAAGAATAATAAAGAGTGGCAGAAATGTTCTGCAAGTCCATGGGGACAACAGAGCGCGCATGTTTTGTCAGCGTGTCTTATGATTTAGGCAAATGCAGTAACTTTTAGAAACTTAGTGAAAAATCTATCATAATCTTCAACAAATGCTGATGTTCGTTGCGGAGAAGTTCCACTGTGGGCGCGCCGGGCAGTGTTGTCTGCTGGGTAAAGTTAAATGCCCCTCCTGATGCAAGAGCTGCACGTCAGCTGCGATTTTAAAAGTAGCCGGTGCCAAAGCACGATGACAAACGACACTAGTGTGTAATTATTACGGGTCCATATTGTTTGCCTCAAGATTGCTGGGTGATTGCAGGAGGTGTCAGCGTCATTTCATGATCACGGTATAATTGCTATGAATAATGGGTTGGGACCAATAATGGCAGATCTCTTACTGGGGTCAATGAGCAATCAAAAATGGGAATAAAATATGCCAGAAAGAAATATCAAAGAGTATATTATTTCGTTTGAACTGTTCAGTGTAGGCAAGTTTCAGTTTTGTGATGTGACACTGAATTTTTTTCAACGACAAAATCATACAGCTCAACAATTAAAATGATTGAGACTTATCATCTGCCACTGTGTGCCCCTTAACCAAAAGATGTACATGCATATACTATTTATTATGTGTTTATTGTTTATTGTAGATTTGTTTCTTTTGGAAAAGTCAACACTGTAAATAAAAAAAAAGTGTAATTGCGTAGTTCCTGTGTACAGTCTTCATAAATGACAGCTGCTTTTTATCCCAGCAGACATACCTCCCCGCACAAATCACATCCTCTTTGCATGGGGTGGTGTACTCCTCCAGAGAAGGCCATAGGCATCACTGTCCATGTATGACCTTAAAAACACACAGTGAGTCACCTAAACATTGTTGCTATAAAGCCAAATAAAACGTTTATCAAAAGTTTGGAAATTAGACTGACGTAGATCTGACGTGTAGCAACAAATCTAGCAATTACTTTATGATGTATACAGCACACTTGAAACTAGTCTGTAGGTCACAGCTTGTTAAATGAAGTCTGTAATCAGTACAGCACTTAATAATCAGTCTTAAAAACAGCCACTTACTTGCTGATTACGAACCCCTTATTTCCATAAATAAAAAGGGAATAATTTTATAAACAATCCAAATACATTTATATATCTTTTTACATTTTAAATTATATCGGCGCTGCATACATGCAAACATTTTTACAATATGATAATGGTACAGAAACAACAACGCCTAAGAAATCTGATCCACCAGATGGCGTTGCAGGCTAAAAAAAAAAAAAAAGTGGCACGAGCTCTCTTGAAAATTTTCCACTTGATTTCATTTGGGCTAAATGTATCAATACATATACTACAAATAAAAAAGATTCAGGGTTACAGTTAATATAGTCATAATATACGTCTAAAGGTTAAAAACAACAGTTCCTTTCAGAATGCCAAACAGCATTAAGTGGTCTTATGGGGCGGTAACTGAAATAACTTTGTTTTCCAGATAAAATGGGCCTTTTAAAAAGAGAAGTCATTCAGAGCAAAAGTGATAATTAGTGAAGGCAATTTTCCATTGTAATAGGTTTAGACTGTGGCTGTCTGATGGCAGCTGTCAAATCTGTGATTTCAATGAAGACATTCAAGCACTAAAAATGACAGGGGAATGAATGTTACATGAGTCAATTTGATTAAATATGATCAAATCTATGTATGTGGATGTATTAAGCTAATGGAAATGTGTGTGTTAGTCACTGACTGCATCCTAGCTATGATTAAACTAATGGTTGCAGGGATGTAACTGCTGCTTTGTGACAGAGTCCTGAGGCTGATCTAAATGCATGAGCAGTGCAGACAGCATGAATGGAGGGTGTCTGCGGTCATATGACTAGGACAGTCACAGGTGAGGAACACAGCATCCTCAGCGCCATCTCCTGTTCTGAATCTGCCTCACTTGAGATCAGGGCCTTTTACACATAAAAGCGTAAATGTCTATTCCGTGTATCAATGTACCTGTAGCATATTGAACAAGGCAGGCCTAGTGGGCTAGTTCATTCTGATACCAGGGCCAGACAACTGAAAGACAACTGCTGCAGTCAGGTAGGACATTACAATTAGTAGGTGTCGTCACATTTATCTATTTATTTGTAATTTTGTATTTGTTGTATGTGGTTTTACATACAAAGATATTACAGGGATGGACATTAAAGTTTATTTATACACACACACATTCAGACTCTCTCTCAAAGTACAAGTTGATACATGATGATAGCATAACAAGAAATGGCTTTGAAGGCTGAACCCTGTCTTGCTGCATAATCATTATTGTCTCCTGCTTGTCATTTTCTTTCCCACCTCTGTGGCTCGTCTCTCTTTCTCTCTTCTGTCTCTGCACCAGCTGCTGCCGTACAATCCAAAGTGAGAGACCCTCACCCCCTCACACAGACAAAAGGCCTGATTTGCCTGCTGAACACTGCCCCCTTTCTCCATCTGTCCCTTCACACCGGGCTGGTGCTGGTGGCAGGGGCTGGAGAGGGAAAGGGCCTGCAGTAAGACTAAAATCTGAGAATGACCCTAAGAAGGAGAGAGGGAGAACTGTGAAGGATGTGAAACTGGGGAATTAGTGTAGTGTGAACATGGGGCTTACACAGGAAGATTCTCTTTTACTGAATACCTGTGTGGAAACCTGACAAGGGTATGGCTTCTCTGTTTCTGCATGAAGCTGCATGTTTATGTGTGTCTTTGTGGCAGCAGGGACCGTGGGCAGTATAGGCACTCAGAGATGTTGTGTGGATAACTGTGAAAAAGAGACAAGACAGTGGCTAGTGGATATTTACAGTGCTTTCTCTAAGACAACAGCATTGGAGGTATAAGTGGAGGGCTATTAGTATCAAAGTCAGGTTTTTGGCGTTTATTGGGTGTTGGGGGCGGGCTGGAGCAGAGTGTGTGTATGTGTGTACTGGGGGGATGTGGCTGAGGAAAAGGCCAAGAGTGAGCTTCTCCCGCCATCATCATGAAGACAACATCCTCTATTATGTAAGTGAACAACATCTTTATTAGTCTTTTTTTTATTATTTCATATGCTCGTGCAGACAACTCACCATCCACCTCTTTTTCTTGTCCCATATCAATAGATCATTTCTTGTGCTTCCTGTGACCATTATGCTTCTCTATTCTTTTTCTTACAGAGGCTTTATCTAGGAGAAAATACATGTCGGCTTTATTATGATGATGACTTATATTGTATAAATATGGATACTTACATATTGTACAGAGACAAAAATCCAATATTTCCTGCAGGGTAGGCTCCTGTCTCCGAATCTAAGGCCGTACTGCAGCAAAGTACTGCTGTAGGCTGGGTGACCAGAACCAGCTGAAACCGGTTGGAGGCAGATGGAGCGAAGACAGGAACAATGCTGTCTCTGTGCTCCACTGAGAGATACAGAGGGCTAGTCCAGACTTCTTCTATGGCAGCTCTGTGGTGCTTAGCTATGGTGCAGAACTCCTTGAAGCCGTTGCTACTGTAGCAGTCGTTGTGGTTGCAGCATGGGCACGCTCACAGGAGGAGTGGGATAGATGAGAGCAGGGAGACGTGGCTGGCAGAGTGAATCTGCAAGAGAGTCTTCCTCTCACACACCCACCCACAGGCACATACTCACAAGCACTAGTCTGTCTGATAATACTACCACTGAGAAGGATTCTTACCCAAAACATAATAATTTAACAAATCAATAGATGAAACCTGACCCTTAGGTCTGGGCCTTGATGGGGAAAAAACAGCAGGGCAGATATTGCTCTATGAATCAGTGGAATTGTCATTCTATGTTGCAGCGTGGATGGAGGAAAGGATGGAAAGAAAGCATGTCTAAAAACTGAAGATGAAAAGAGACAAAAGGTTATACAATTATCATGTTGTATTCTTCAGATGTATTTCATTAAATTGCATTGGACACAATGCACATAAAATATCCTGAAAAATGTGTAAACTGTATGAATAGTGTACAGTTTTAGTTATATTAGTAGTAAATATTCCTCCAAATGAAATGTCTATCAGTTTATTTATTTTTTTCCTCAAGGTCTTTAGGCTCCTCACAGCTCAGTCACCATTTTGTCATGCTTCACTCAAGTATTTTCTGCCCAGCATCTTTGTCCAGACAACAATTACAGTTTACGTAAATCAGTACTGACCCAATTACATATGTTTGCATTTAAATGTGCTATAGTTGCATAACAACCCTGGCTCACTTCTTATTTCATGTTTGTTTCCACATATTAAAGTGGTGTTATTTTTAGTAACAATACATGAGGAAAAAAGTGAAAAGCTTGTGCTGTTCAAAAGGAGTACCCCATAGCTCATAGTTTGATTGTGGTTCTATAAGTCCAAAAAGCTTAATGTGTATTGTACATTTCTTTGTTAGGTGAGCTGATGTAAATAAAATCATGGGAGATATGAAGACTCCAGACTTTGATGAT
This sequence comes from Odontamblyopus rebecca, assembly GCA_030686955.1. Taxonomy (NCBI): domain Eukaryota; kingdom Metazoa; phylum Chordata; class Actinopteri; order Gobiiformes; family Gobiidae; genus Odontamblyopus; species Odontamblyopus rebecca. Next base: position 33,617,951 of record CM060653.1, on the reverse strand, counting down.
TTGCTGGCAGCCTTTGACATCCCTGACATGGTGGATCCCAAAGCTGCTATTGAGTCAGGCCAAGCTGATCATGAGAGCCAGCTCAAACCAACAAACTCAGAGACTACAACTCAAGATGAGTCCCAGAGCACCCAAGATGTTGGCATTAGTGTCATTGTTAAGAACACTGGAAACAAGGAGAATAAAGGACAGATGCATTCTCAGACTCATTCAGACTCAGTCAGTCAAAATGGACATTATAATGGATGTGTGTCTACCAGTCCATCTGTAAGCTGTGATCACAACCAAAACAAACAGAACTCACCAAATGGAGCCAAATCACCTATATTCAATAAATACAGTCCCATCTCAAGTGCTGAGGACAATGATGAGGAAGAAGATTGTGGTGACAAACATGGTAGTCAGTCCCCCAATACATTAACATATAAACAGTCTGATTCTCTTAATTCAGATGACAATTTAGCAAAAGCAAGTGTACAGGGTAATGTAAAACATGATCAGAACAACAACAGTCAGGAAAATACTGATTTCCCTATTTCGCCCAATGAATGTAGGCAGCAAGAAGAATTAGAAGCTATTCCAAAACCCGAAAAACTAATATTGGGTAGAAATGATGAGCCCTCAGAAGCTTGTTTGTCTAATACATCACCAGTAAAAAAAGAAACCTCTCATACACTGTCTCCATGTGAAAAAAATAAAGCTGTCCATAGTCCCAAAAGGTCTGCTACTGCAAATACTGAAGTGCACAAGGCTCTAGAAGTGGAAGTTAAACCCATGTTTCCTCAAGAAGGTGACAGTCCTGCAACTCGTGCAAAGCTTGAAAATAGCGAACAGTATCCACAAAAGTCGCAAACAAAGCTACCAGATAGCCCATCAGTGATCACAAGTGATGGCAGCAGCAACTGTTCTTCTGCCTCAATCACTGCCGACAACCCAGTGATCCCAAAAGTCTGTATTAAAACTATTAAAACAAAGACTGGACAAATAAAGCGCACTGTTGCTCCAGTTTCTTCTGAGCATAAGGGAATTAAAAAATCTGGGATTTCAAAAAGCCAAAACTTCATAGGAACAACCACTGCAATTATATCTTCTCCAAGACCTTCACTACCAACAACAGAAGTAGCCAATTCTGGTGACTTTATGAATGAAGTATCAAAGCAGATGACAATGAAGCCTGTAGCTACAGCCTTTTTACCTGTATCAGCTGTTAAAACAGTTGGTTCACAAGTGATCAGCCTTATGCTGGCAGATAACACCACAGTCAAAGCTACAGTGATCCCAGCTTCATCAGTGTCAAGTACGAGTGGTGCAATTCTAAAAGGTGCAAATGGCATTCAACAAAAGGCTATTATGGTACCCTCTAAAGTGGCTAGTGCTAAACTTGTGCCAAAGACAGTGCATCTTGGCAACCTCAATCTCTTACCTAAAGCTATGACATCTTCCTCCTGTGACCTCCAACAAGTTTTCGCGCCCTCACAAACACATCAATCTCAACTGAAATCAATCTTTAACGACCAAATGTCAAAAAAACTGTCGAAGGTGCAAGTGTTTGGGAGTTCTCAAAGTTCTCTGGTGGATGCCTTCAATAAACTCCTCGGCAGCATTAACCCCGTTCCCGTATATGTCCCAGACCTCTCCCCTCCTTCGGCTGCCTGTATAACTCTACCATGTCGAGGCTACAGGTGCTTGGAGTGTGGTGATTCTTTTGCCCTGGAGAAAAGCCTGATGCAGCATTGTGAGCGCCGTAGTGTTAGGATTGAAGTGACTTGCAACCACTGCAACAAAAGTCTACTTTTTTACAACAAGTGCAGCCTGCTGTCTCATGCCAGAAGCCACAAAGAAAAAGGTATGGTCATGCAGTGCTCAAACCTCATTCTCAAACCAATTCCAACAGACCAGATGATAGTTACCACAAGTCCAAGTGGTATAAACGGTGTGGATTCCACTGCCCCTTCCAAAGGTCTAAAAAGAGTATCACAGACTGGAGCACAATGCACGCCATGTACAGTGAGAGCCGAGGCCTTGGAAGATGCAACATCAAAACTGGATAGACAAAATCTTAAGTGTTGGGAATGCAATGAAATATTTGAGGATGTCCACTCTCTAACAGTCCACTACAAACAGGACTCCAGTAACCAGGTATGTATATATTATAGCTACTTGATGTTGTAAATGCATGAGTTAATCATTGTAGTCATGTTTTACAGAAAACCTGCTCTGTCTGCCAAATGATTCTGCCAAATCAGTGCAGCTTCATGTCACACCAGAGAATTCACCAACATAAATCTCCATATGTCTGTCCTGAGTGTGGAGCTCATTTTCAATCAGTCCACCTTCAGTCACATCATGTCAACAAAACCTGTCTGCACTACACCCGGAAGAGTGGCTACAGGTGAGCTCATTTACATCATACAAATTCAAGACCCAGCTCAGTTAATAATAATGTATTACAATAATATTAATAACACTTGTCTTTTCATAGATGTGTCCACTGCAGTGTGATCTCGACTGAGACTTCAACTCTCAAGTCTCATATCCAAAGCGCTCACTGTGAAATCTTCTATAAATGTCCTATCTGTCCAATGGCTTTCAAGTCAGCTCCTGGGACACACTCCCATGCATATACACAGCATCCAGGAGTGAAAGCAGGGGAGCCCAAGTAAGTCTCTTTATACAAAATACTTTGTTACTTACCATTTGTTGTGTATTGGCAAAAGCACAATTGCCTATAATAAAAGGGATAGTAGTTAGATGTAGTTAGTGTAATGGAATATCCATGTCTAATCTATTCTTTGAAAAATAGATTATGTCATCAATAGAAGGATTTGGAGACTTTAGACATGGTAGCTTGGTTTTCTTAATTATTTTTCCAGGTGTCAACCTTTAGATTGCCAAAGCGGCATCACCTTACAAATGAGGGTTTTCATAACAGAGCCTTTTAACTGATTTTTGTTGTATTTCAGGCTGATCTACAAATGTGCCATGTGTGACACTGTCTTCACTCTGCAGTCTCTGCTCTATACACATTTGGAACAGCATGTCAATACTCACAGGGTACCGGTCTTCAGATGTCCAGATTGCTCCATGTACTATGCACAAAAACAACTCCTGCTGGATCACATCAAGGTAGGAGCACATTGTATTTATATATTATGCCCAAGCATACCTTTCAATACAAATTTCCCTAACACTACCTAATACTACCTTTTTAAAATGACCATTTAGAAAAATATTTCTTCATTTTACTGTGCACAGTCCAATATCACATATAGTTTTATTTTGTTCTACCATGCTTTGTTAGGAATTAAATGATACGTTCTGCTTTTTTGTCAGGCCACTCATGGTACTCTGAAGACAGCTGAGGGCCCACTAAGTCTCAGCCTCCCTCTCATCACTAGGTCCACCAACTCTAATGGCTCCAGTGCCAACACCAATCACAACAAAGACAGTTCAAATGAAAACTGTCATGGCAGACCTGACAACTATTTGCTGGCAAAGAAAGCAAACAGTAGCAGCCAAAAAGAGTTGAAAAATGCAAATACTGGATACACATGTGGAGAGTGCAACATGGTCTTTGCTTCAAGAGAGACTTATGTGGGACACATGCGCAAAAAGCATGGAAAGGTGGAAGTTTCAAGATGCACATTAAGGATTTCATGTTAACAAAATTAAATGTACTCAATGACATTATTTTTTTCTTTGCAGATATTAAAAAAGCACCCATGTCATCACTGTGAGAAGTCCTTTTGTTCTATGCATAGTCTCTGTCGACATAATCGTCTCAAGCACAAGGGGCTACACAAAGTTCTCCCCTGCCCGTGAGTTCATAATTGTCACAATATTTACATTTATGTGTTGGTGAAAACAATAATATAATGTTTTGTTATTTGTTATAGACAATGTCCACCTCTAAGTCAACCTTTTACCAAAAGAGTTGTGTTGGACCAACATACTCAGCTGATGCATGGTGACCAAGAAAGGAAAACTGCCCATACTAATATCACAGGGACAGTGTCTAATAAAGAAATGGTATTCTATGCTCTCATAAATGTTTTATGTAAAAGGATTCAGTGTTGTGAAAATCTAGTATGTTTATAATAAAAACCAATAGCATCTAACTTTACAACAAAGTTAACACAAGTTCTTGTTATATACTGTTTCTCACAGACAAGTCCAAAGCGGAGGTCAGAAGAATATGAGAGCTCTCCGGATGTTAATAACAGGGGCTCTGATTCACAGCCTTTGAAGAAGCTAAAAGTAAATATCCTTAAAGTTCGTAAATGTGGCGTCTGTGGCTTTAACACAGAGAACATGACTACTTTCCATGAGCACATCCCACGACACAAGTCCGATGGCTCTTCGTACCAGTGTAAGGAGTGTGGACTCTGCTACACCTCTCCTCGCTCCTTATCCAGACACATGTTTATCGTTCACCGAATGAAGGAGCCACGCGGGCTTGGCCACAGACAGGGCAGAGGGGGTGACGAGAGCCAGAGAGAGAATCAGCTCAGCAGTGCAGATGAGAATGACAACGGCATACCAAACACCAGGTGTAAAGTGTGCAGCCGGGAATTTGAAACAGAGGGTATTTTAAACACTCACATGAGGACACATGGGATGGCTTTCATTAAAGCAAAAGCAAGCAGAGAAGCGATGAATAGTGACCAAAAGCAATACAGCTCTCATGATATAAACAAAACTCTTTAGGTGTAAATAACAGGCAGCCACATGCAACATGTATGCACACTGTCAAGTCACTTAATTTAAACTTTACATTACTTAGTTGCTCCTATAGGATTTTGCAGTATTATTGTAATTTTTTTTTTATTTTCATTGCCTTCAGCTTTGTCTAGAGCTAGATAGTTTGGGGGTACTGTGGCCTATATTGAAATATTGTAACAGTGTATTTAATCTGCAATATGCAGAGTTTTAATGCTGCTATTTTCAATGAATGTACTGTATGACAGAAGTTTTGTATGAGGTCCCAATCAATGTAAACTTTAATGTAGGACAAACATTGTTGTTCCCTTTCCAGAGTTTAACAACTCAATAAAAAATTGGATGTTGACAATCTGGTGCTATTCATATATGACCTCATTATAACATTCCCACTCAATACAAGTGACTATTTCAGTGCTAAATTTGTCATAACTTCTTGTGTGCTATTGTATTGTGCTTAAAGAGCTGCTTTTGACAAATAATTGGAATGTAATAATAAATGGGTATGATTGATGCGGTATGTATTTATATACATTATGAATACAGTGGGAAAAGATAAAAATCTCAACATGAATTCAAATGAGTGCCAAATATGAGTGTCAAAGAAAATATGCTCCAAAATGATGACAAATAGCTCATCTTTATATCTAAATTCAGAAAGACAATTATGAATTTTTTTAAATTTTTTTTGCTTTACAAATAATATATATAAAATATACAATTTGTATGGTGCATAAAAATAATACAGTATTTCTCCTAATTTATTGCGACATTCAGCATTGTGCAGAGGTTGTGAAGCAGCACGTTTAACAAAGTTGGCTTCGATATCATTTAGCCCCATCTAGTGGCGTGTTACTGACACTACAGCTGCATTACCAAATCCTATTCATTCTGAAGAGTGACATTCATGCATGTTTGTAACACAATCCTACTCTTCACATCAAGGTAAAATCCTAATTTCACACTCCCATTCTAATGACAACAATGCTATAAAAGACAGCTGTCTCAAGGTGGAGCAATCCATGTTAAAATGAAAGCCTGTTTGGTGTTGCTGCTCATTTTACTCTGCTTCTATGGAGGCCTGGGCATGACAAAAGACTTGTCTCAAAGATGTCTTATGGATACAATCACTTTTCTATCTGAAATAAACATGGAGCATCCAAAAGAATATGCTGTTCACAGTAAGTAACAAATTATTAAAAATTCCTTGGAAGGACAAAAATATGATTTATATTTAATGGAGTTCATTTTGTTTCATGGGATACTAACATTGCAATTGCAGTGGAACCCTGATAAACTGGTTCTCCATAGCAAATGTGTATGTGACACAGTAGAGACTCTAACTTGATTTATGTAAAGAGTAAAGTACTATTATTTCATGTGATATAAGTAGAAACAATTTGATTGTGCTATGTTTTAATCAGTGTATGATGCCTTTGGAAAAATGGGAAGCAATGTGGAGGGTGGTAACATTGACCAGCCTGGCCTGTTGCAGCTGTGCCAGTCTGCTCAGGCTCCAACCTTTGCTGGGCAGTACTGCCAAGCGTTCCTCCGTCAGGTAACAAATGTGTAACAAATGTAAATGTTTAATCACATTTGTATAATATGAACTCACCATTTTTAACAGGGATCAATTGAGTATTTTGTGGGGATATGTGTTCCTGACAGTTGTAAGGAAGAGGATGTCCAATTGTTGGTGCTGCAAGGTCAGTAATGAAAAATGTTGTTCATAGTTTATATAGCATAAAACAGGTTGTTTTCTTTGTAACAGACAGGTTGAAGCTTGGGCGTGCATCTCTTCTTGCCCCCTTCCCTTCTATTCTGGTGAATGACTCCACTCAAGAGGTGCTCCTGGTCCACTGTGTACCTGACACTGTTGCCCCAAACATGCTAGAGGTCACCTGCCTGTGAGTACATCATATATTACAAAAAAACAAATTGTTGTTGTGGAGGTTTAAATAATTACAAAATGCCATTTAGGTTTGTGTGTTGCATAATGGTAGCAATTCCTCTGGCCGCCAGTCTATTCACAGCTATCACAAAATGGCAGAGGAGCAGAGAGGTCTGTTCAGCAGAACAGTCATCTGGTTTAAAGACTGGCCTAGGCCTTTATGGAACCATGACAGACAGCAGTTCCAGTGGTAAGGAACACAACAACTCTAACACTACACTCCAAGAGAACAAGGGCAGCAGCGCATTCAACAACAGTGAGTACACGAGTAAAGATATAATATACATATAAACCTCTTTGCTCCATAAGTCATCACATTTTAAAAAGCATATCTGAAAATGAGAGGATACTGTCCTCCACAGACACATTTCCTCTGCAAAGTGGATGCATCTGCATAGAGACCTTTTCCCTACAGACAACTGTCCAGGGCGTGTTGAGCACCTCCTCCTCTATCACAGGGAGCAGCTATCCATCTCTACATGGCATCCGAGTCCTTAGCCTGCTGTGGATCATGTGTGGCCACTCTGCACAGTACCCAATAATTGCCAGCATTGGTTAGAGGACACAGCCCTGTCAACTTTTGAAGTAAACCCCCATGCTTTAATACACAACTTTTTCTCTTTTCCTTACAGATAATTATAAGAATTGGAAGAAAGCTTTTGAAAGCAGTCCCTTGTATGTGCTTAGCCTCAGTGGACCTGTCTTTCTGGCAGTGGACACGTTTCTGTTATTAGGGTGAGAATGAAAATACTTGATTAAACATATCACATAGACATATCACAGGAAAATATAGTCAAATTTGATTAGAATGTTTTCCTGTTGCAGAGGTCTACTAAGTGCTAGGTCTTTGCTGAGCTCCATCCAAAGGGCTGACGACACATTAAGCCTCAGTGTTGTGAGCCACTACCTCTTCAGCAGAATCAAAAGGTTCACCAGATAATCCACTGTACTTTTATCTGTAATATTTAAAAAAAAATGTCAACAAATTTCTCTGATCCTAGGATTCAGCCTCTGCACATATTTATTACATGTGTTACTATTGGCTTTATGTCAGTGATTCACTGGGGGCCCTACTGGTTTCCATTTGTAAAGACAATAATGGACTGTAAGTCATACTGGTGGGCTAACATACTACTGATCAGCAACCTTTTGCCTGTTCATGAAATTGTAAGTGTAAGATACATATTCAAAACTTATACTTATAATTATACTACACTATTATATGCACACACATACATTTGAGTGTGTCCTCTGCAGTGTGTTCCATGGACATGGTACCTGTCCCTGGACTTTCAGTGCTATGCAACCACTCCTCTATTGGTCTTCCTTTATAGACTGTAAGTTAATAAGATTGGAAACTCTGTCTTAAATAAGATAACATTTTAAGCCAGCAATATTTTGTTCAGAAACAAACGTGTGTTTGGAGTAGTGGCAGGTGGGCTCCTGTTGTTGACAACTGTGACCAGTTCAGTAATAACTGCACTCTGGCATCTTCCAGTTTTTCACACAACAATAATGTAAGTAAAGAAAATATTAACAAATTAATATTTTTATATTAATATTTTTTTCTTGCTTTCAGGACATCTGAAAAATATGTTTTTTATTATTTAAGGCCATACACAAGATATGGTCCGTTTTTGATAGGAATTGTGACAGGAATTTTTCTGACAAATAAAAAAGGTCCATTTCTAAATCAAAAGGTTTGTGTATTTTCGGATTGCAATTGGCTCCAAAAAAATAAATAAAAACAATAACATGCATGACTATGTGTGCTGAAACTATTTCAGTGGAAAGCAGTAGTTGGCTGGCTATGCTGTCTTGGTGGCTTGGCTCTGTTGGTTGGACTGGCATACATCCTGAGGGAAGCCCCGTCTCACCCGTCCGTACCACATGCTTTTTACCAAGGATTACACAGGCCTCTGTGGGCACTGGCTATCACCTGGATCATATTGGCCTGTGAGGGGGGCTATGGAGGTGAGTAGGGGCACTGCTTATGTGACATTTAAATATTCTGAGGGTAATAAGAATGAAATGACCAAAAAACAAAAACACCCTTTAAAGATAAACCTTATCATTCCCTGTTTCTCTTCAAGGTGTGGTAAATACTTTTCTATCATCACGTTTTTGGATGCCATTTTCCAATATTAGCTTTGCATGTTACCTGACGCATCCAGTCTTCATCATCATCTATATCGGCTTACAGGAAACACCAATCCACTACTCAGACATTAATTTTGTAAGTGTAACTGATAACTAACTCTGACATCAGTATTGCTGCTTTCAGATGATTGGTCAACTTGTTCTTTTCTTTTCCAGATGTACCTGTTTCTTGGCAATGTGGTGCTTACCCTAATTGTTGCATATGTATTATGTGTGCTGATAGAAAAACCATACGTTCTTTTGAAGACCATAAATACACTGAAACAAGCAACAACTTAATCCCAAACTATAGTGTTTTGTGATCTATTGAAATATTAAATGACTGGACAAACAACAGTATGCAATAAAAAGTTACATATCTTGAGAAATTTGTTGCTAATGACATATAGCATAACAAGCAGAGAAAAGATATATATTAATGGCAGTGAATCCGAAATTGCAAATGACTCATGATATGTGAGGTTTTGAGTGTCTGTTGATTACGCACAAAGACATGGCCATTGTGCAACATGTAGAGTGTGTCCAGTGACTCAAACTGAGATTCAATCTAATGCAATGAACCTACAATGTTGAGCTTTCAAAACAATGTAACACAAAGATACTACACGTATAAAAATATATTAATCTCATAACATCACAAGCAAAATACTGATTACAAACTCATGATTCACAGTCTGTCACCTCAGAAGTTAGACCACCAAATAACCATCCCTTTTACATAGTGGGTGATTGCATAATAATGTAATTGAATGCTTCCCTTGAGCATACATGCCTCTTTATGTGTCATCCACACAAACAGTTGTAATGATACACATTTTCCTGACTTCGCTCCTGTCCCCCACCCGGGCATGTTCTGGATAGGCAGACTGAGCAACAACACGGAGTAAAAATATATCTTTGGTAAGACGACACTTTTCTCTCCATGACAACATGGTTCCACATAGCCGTGTAAAATTCAAGAGTCTAAAAACAACATGCTCAAGATGGCACAATATATCTGAGACTGGCAGAGCATTTTCAAATGTGTGATCAGGTGACTACCATGTGAGATTAAATACTTGACCACTTTCTGTTGCACGTGATCTTAAAAACACCTCACATAAAAAAGTGTTTGTTATTAATCTAAATTATCTGCTATCAGTTTAAATCACTACTCATTTAACATGACACCTCATTCACAAAAAAGTGAATCAGATATAAGAAATGTTTTTAAAGCCATAAACAAACCAAGATATACATGGCCAAGCATAAACAACTTGTGTGAACAGTCCCAAAATACCCACCTTGTTGCTCAGTAATTTTACAAGGCACCACAAAGAACAGGTGTAAGGACATGCAAGCTGTGTCCCAATTCATAAGGCTGCAGCCTCCGGAGGCTGGTTTTAAGGCCGCATACGTCACTTCCGGTAAACCAAGGCCTGTCCCATTTCATATTATTTCGTGCAGCCTTCAAATGCAACCTTAAAACCAGCCTGGTTTCCATGGAGATCGGGCCGTGAATGAAGGTTACATCCGAGTATCCTTCGCGGCCTCCAATATCCCAGCATGCACCGCGCAGCGGCTGTAATGTTCGAAAACAGTAAAAACACGGAGCGCAAAACACGGAGCAAAAAGCAGGCATGTGAGTACACACTTTTAACTATTGGAAATCATCACTAACACAACGGTAAACTTAAAATACGGCCATAACTCCCACAAAACTGTGAAAAATGCTTGTTTTTAACTGCGTGAACTTTGGAGCTTTGAGCTAAAAGTTTGGCTAGTAATTTACAGCTAAGCAAGTCCGCTCAGACTTTCATATTTGGACAGATTTCCATCAAACACAATTTTTTTTTTACTGTTAGGGGAAAAGACCATGGAGTGATTAAGGAGGAAGAAACGCCACGTTTTCACGGACAGGGGTAGCTCGGAGGTAAGGTAAAAACACGCATTATTTCATGCAGTATAATAATATTTACTTGTAAATCACGTAATATAAGCCTCCCACACATGCATTTCATTATGGGAATACATTATATTGACACCTGTGTTTGGTAGGCCAGTCACATTTAATATAACACTGAGAAAACTGTTTGAAATGTTTTATATTAATTTTCTTTTCTCATCTGCCAGTTCCTGGATGAGGACACAACACACTTTGGATGTGAATGTACTTGCTCTGTGTACCTCATTTTCCTGTAAGAGTTGGTAGTTTTCTTAATGTGTGTGTCATTACAGGTTTTCACTCTGCAGGACAGGACTTTGAACCAACAGAACCAATCAGATGTAAGGTTCATTCTGCTCTTCCTCCTTCAGAAGATACAAGATGTCTCCACTGTCCATGTCCAGAGTCACTGAGGACTTCTGCAGAGTCACAACCTGCAGAGTCACAACCTACAGAAAACCTGTGGGGCCTCTGGTTGCATCTGGCTTCCTGCACCCGCTGTCTGCTGCTGTCCTGAATGTGCCCTAATACTGATGTGTCCATGCAGTTTAGGTTCATAATAAGTTTATCTTAACGTTTTTCACTGTGACATTTGATTCATGGTGAGATGTCCCAGTTGTTTGATGTGTCTTTTAATAGTAACTATAATTACATGTACTATAAGAATGTACTATTGTACTGCAGTGAAGCAGTATTCAATCTGATCATATTTGGCAAAGAGTGCCAATCCAAAGTTAATTTTGGATTGGCACCTGCTTCTGTAAAAAAAAAAAAAAAAAAAGAAGTCACACAATGGGAGTACACTGACATGTTTTATTTATTTATTTATTTATTATTAACCTATAATTGCATGCATTGTGTGCATGTGTGATGGGTTTAATGTTTCATATTATGACAAAGTATTTCCAGAAGTTTATTTGATTGTTTAATAAACCATTTTTTCTCAAAGGAGTCTTTATAAAATGACTTAAATGCATTCCCTGTATACATGTAATCCTTTATCAATTTAAAAATACTTAATGCATATCTCATCACTGTTTTTGAAACTTTAAGGTAATTTAGCCTATTTTAGATGTATTGGAGAAACAGCAATATTTTAGCCATAAAATGTGGATTAGAATTATTAGAATAACTTGTTCTCAAAATGTGACAGTTTGATTACCCGTGCATAATCTTTGTTAATGATCTGTGGGCGTATACTGCAGGTGAGTGTTGTTAGCATTAGCATTAGCAGCGTGTCTCGGTTGCTGGGCGACGGGCGCGGCTCCGTGGGCTGGACCTGTCTCATTTCGACATGGCCATGCGGTCCGCGGAGGTGTGTTCGAAGGCTACAGCCTATGCGGCTTCAGGAGGCTGCAGCCTTCACAGCCTCTGGTGGCTGCAGCCTTCTGAATTGGGACAGGGCTAAAGTGTTACATAACCATGACACAGGAAGTCAAAGAACACGACCCATCTGCCAAGGAGAGCTGACCCCTGGGTGCAGTGTTGACCCCTGAAGCAGTGCTGACCTCCAGAGGCAGGGGGCACTTCCTTTTGCAAAGGAAGCAGCAAAAACAGCAGTGTTTACAATGGGCCCATGAGCCCCACAACAGGACAATAATGCAAGAAAGACCACAACTTTGCAACTGCTGTCATAAAACATATTTGTGTAGTCTCTAAAATAGGAATGTTTCACTAAAATTATGGACTCTCCTTGTCACCTAAAGATCCTTGCTAATTTTATTCTTGGCCAAGTATTACAAAAATAATACACACTACATACATACACAACACAGACACTACATAACCCCCAAAAATCTAAATATGAAGCCACTTTATACCATTATACACATAGTCTGGCACATTTAGCAAAACTAAATGTGGCAGATGTGGCAAAACACATACATTTCTCTGTGTTGTTGTTGTTGTTGTTTTTTTTTATACAATGAAACATGGTGTTGTCACAATATATAAATGTCAAACTAGAAAAAGCCCCAATAGTCTGCAGCATTTTACTCCACTGAACACTAAAAAACATAGTTACAACAACATACATGCATATAGGGCTATAATTAATTATTATTTTAATTGATAAATCTAGTGATTATTGTTTCAATTAATTATTTATTTCGCAAATAGCCTGTGAATAGCATTTCCTAAATTGTACCCAGATAAAGTCACTCATAAAACTTCTTCTGTCAGCTCATGACATGTTTTGAAGCATATGTATAAACCAGTTAACGATTATTCTATTACTGAAATTGTTGTTTACAACAATTTCAACAGTCAATTAATCGATTAACTTGTTGTATGTACATATACAGGACATACAACATAAAGGGAGTTATAGTAGTTCTGATATAGACTCAGACAAGTCTTAGTATTTAGTATCTGTTTTTATTTTTATGGAAATCATATTTTATAGTTTGGTGTTTTATCTTAAAACAACAAAGAGATATTAGACAATTAATGATATTTTTTCTGACTAAGTGAATAGTTGCATGTTTATGTTTATCACAGTATAACAACAAGTTACAAGTTTTGTATTATAGATGACGCAAAAGAAGACTACAAGTAAAAAAAACAACTTGGTTGTTATAAATGGGATATTTCAAATAAAGTAGGTCAGAAGTGTGAATATAGATCTCCAGTGTTAAAAGCTGAAGATCGGCACGTCTCCAATATCAGGTAGCCGACTTTGTACTTGTGGGGGCCCACAGTTAAAAATAGTCCCTCACCCCGAGTGTATCCAATAAGTCTTAGCTCATGTTCAAGTCTCATAGGTTCTTCACTTCACCGCAATGAAAAAGGTACGTATGGCTCACACACAGCTGGAAATGTCCCTGGAGGATACTCATTGATCCTAATAACTGACCGTAAGTGTTATAGTGTTCTCGGAGTTTGCATAGAAAGATGGAAGTGAAAAATATTGGTTGAGAACTTTATCAAGGCTGACATACTTGAAGACTCTGTCAATAGTTATTGTCTGGTACCATGAGTTATTGCAATGGGTTTAATAATGTAACCTTCACCTGCTGATGTCTGAGGTTTATGTGAGTCTCAGTGCTTTTAGGTAAACAGACAGAAGCCCCTGAGATGTGAGGACTTATCAGTGTTGTGTGACGGAGAATGGAGCTATTTTGGCTCAGTGATACTACTGCATATTCTGGTCTTCTGCGCTGACAGCTTTAGTGTTAGCACAGATTAGATCTAATTCACTAATCCAACACACCAACATAACGGATACAGTCCATCTTTCCTCATTTATGTGTTGAACAACAGGTGCATATACTGTACTTCATGCTGTTATTCAAGTGCCTTTAAGAGGTTTATGTTGTTTCGCAGGTCAAATGCTTGTAGTGTAGCGTACATGACAGAATTGTTGTGTGAATCGTGTAGTAAACACTAGCGGCTGAAGAGTCAGGCGCTCTTCAGCGCATGGGGAATGTGACCAATGCAGGTCATGGGTGAAGATGTACTGGTATTTTTCCAGTGTCTGTGCCACAGCTCCTCTGTTTGTGTATCATAGGGCAGACCTTCACATCAATGACAAACTTAACCGTAACTAACATTTTACATTTTTTAACAGATTTTGAAAAATTAAACTCAGTATTTGTTGTCACCATTGCTTTAAATGTTAAAGGATACAGAAATAAAAAAGTTAAAAAGTATTGTTTATAAATGAATCACACTACTAAACATGACAGAACCCCAACATTAATTTATAACTTTATTAACAATAACTCTTGTGTCACTGCATATTTAATACTGTTAATGTGTGATACACCGTATTATTACAATTATTATTATTATTATTACAATTTTGACTGCATTAATTGTTTTTTTTGTTAACATTTTAGGCACTGTGTAATAAACTTTGGTTGAACTGGTTGAACAACTGGAGATTTACTGCAATTTTTTTCAAGAGGGCTATGTTGAATGGAGCTCATATTCTGCACAGATGACCAACCAAAGCCTGAGCCTCTATCCACAGCCATGGACATTAAAGAGACAGATGTCAACCCTGATTCTGAGTTACAATGTCCACCAGGAAGCGCTATGTCCAATATAGTACCTGGAGATACGTCACATGTATTTGGTACTAAAGAAAACACTATACTGCTAGATGCTGAATCTCTACAGCAAAATACTCACAGAGCCCATTCGAATACACCTTTGAATATGTCTGAGAACTTCATACTTTGCTCCCAAAGTACCACAGATGACAAAGATTTACTAGAGTGGGCTTGTGATTTCGCACAACCTGCAGTCCTTCCGGATGGAGCAAAGACTTGTCAAGGCAGTGATCCTGTGGCAGCTGCTCTATCCAAATCTATGACCAATGCACCTGCCACTGTGGCATCTACAGCAGGGATTTTATCTGGTCGGAGTGTCACTGACTTTATGTTTAGTGCCAGTTTTAAGTCAGATGACTGTGATGCTGGTGGTCTACTAAGGTCTTTATCACATCATTCAGATGGTTCAGAGAGTGACTTAATGGCTGCACCTCTCTCAGATCTTTACATATTTGAAAATGAATCAAAAGATTTTCCCCTGTGCTCTGATCCTGGTCCCAAAGATTTTAAATGTTTAGAGTGTGTGCCACTGCCACATACAACAGAGGCAGAAATCCAGTTTACAACACTTTCAGAGGCGGGTGAGTCATCTGCGGTGACCAAATACGATCAGATAATAGTCCAGTATGAGTCAGATGAGCGGGACAGTATGAGTGTAGAAACACCTGCTGTGGGCGCCTCTGATGTGCCACACGAGAACACTGAGGTTATTGGTATGACAATGAGAAATGATAGTCCTATAGACCTGTGGCTTGATGCTTGTCAGTATTTTGTAGGTGAAAATTTACATGGTGGCAATTTGAGTGTACCATCTGTGATGCAAGAACCAATGTCCAACACAACAAGTGACTTTTCTGTCCCCTTAGAAGAGACACAAAGATCAGGTTACAGTCCAAGTGGTTGTGACGTGACTGGCTGGTCCTTTGATGACAACAAAAGTTGGGGGGCCCCAGTTGAGAGGTGGTCGTCAGTAGATAGCTGGGCTACTGCCCTTTCTGACTGGGTAGAGATTATCTCGTCTCCACCGGAAGATCTCACCACTGCCTTCACAGAGATAGGAGCAGAGATAGATGCTCTGACACAGGCACTTGCTGAGGTAACCACTCAGATTGCAATAGGACAACAAAGTGAAACATCAGAAGATATTCTCAATCAGTCCATTATGGGAGTCCAAGACAAGCCTTTAGACTCGCATAGCATTACAGAAAGTTCAGCCTTCTCGACACAGAGCTGCCTGACCTGTTGTCAAGGAGGTGAGATTCAAGAGAAAGAAGGTATTGAGCCAAAGTGTACAACAAAGGTGGAGCTCATCAGATGTCAGCTTGAGCCCAAACAACCATCCATGAGTTCATGTGAGGTCGCCACATACAGTGAAATATATAGTGACAATAGAACTGCACATTCTGTGGTACCCGGACCAACATTTGAAGCAGTTATAGGTCAGCTGCACAGAAGATTGGATTCATTTGAGACAGACATAAGCAGTGACGTGGTTCTGAACATTGTAGAGAACACAGATGTGGAATCTGAGAGAGCATCCAAAGGTCTTCTCTATTGTGAGGTAAGGATGATTTAAGACTGTGTGCATTTAAATATGCATGTTTGTTTGGAATATATGCATGTGCATGCAGTGGTATTGACGCTCTCCTTAGTTAATTGAATATGTATTTGTCCCACAAGACTAAAGGAATGACTACATTCCCACAGCTGGCACTACGGAAAGAACATCAAGGACTTTTTTTTTAACTCCTGTCCTTGTCGATGTTGTCATACCTGCCATTGTATTGATAGCCTGTCATGAGACAGTGGGCAAATCCAAATGTCACTCCTCATCTGACCTGGGCAACAGTCACATTACATTGGATAAGAGCCATTTATTCTTCATCTGAGTCTGATTGTGTTATTATTTGAGATGTGATTTGGCTCCTGTCTACGAAACTGACAGGTGTGTGTGAAAGGGGAAACAGGACCGCTTAAGTGAAAACTTCAGATGGACAGAAATGGCATCTAATAATAACCAAGACTTCAATGATAATAGCATGCATCCGTGGCGTGTCAGGGCGGAGGGGTGAGAGGACAGCACAGCTGATGGTTGTAACATGACCCTCTACAGCTCTCTCTTTTCCAGTGCACCCTTTAACACACCCATTGCACCCCCTTTAAAAACGCAAGAGGTCCACTGGCCCACACACTTTTGTTTCATTAGATTGACTGCAATAGAAATATTGAAGAACTACAGAGACAAAGAAAATCCTTTTTGCATGTTGGATACACGATATGGATTAACAGAAGCATGGAAGCTTTACTTTGGGGCTTTACACAAAGGTAGGTTTTAATAACAAAAAGGTTTAGAGATCAATAGCATGAATGTCCTTTCAGAAATATACAGTGATGATTTTTCTGTTTTTAAGTATATATTTTTATTCTAGCCCCATAGAGATAACAAGTGTGAGGTAAAAGATGGACCCAGTTTCTCTTCGTTGGACTTGGTGGCTGAGTGGGATATTGAAAGAAGTGGTACCTCTCCTAAGACGCTCAAGGTCGCTCATCAAGGGAACGATGCACTAGCTTTTAATTTTCTCAGCACACTCAGTCCAACAAATGTGCACGTGCCCAAAGAGGACAGTAACCCTGGGCTGAATGTGCATGTGACTTTAGCGGACCTTGATGGAGCATGTCAGGTGGAGCCACTGAGGGGGAGTCCTAAGTTTATTATGCCCTCAGCTCCTGTGAGTATTGGTTCCTCCCTTGTCACTCAGGCGTCAAGCAGCAGTTTGAATGGAGACCCAGAGGCGACTAGATGGGCTCTCGACAGAGACAGTGTTTATGATCCCAATGAAGCTTTTGATTGCCAGCCAAATCCAGATGGTATTACTGACTTCTCTTCAGGAAGTACTGAGGACATCACTTGCTCACTGCAAACTGAAACAGATTCTTCAACAGACCTAATATCTGATGAAGTTGCACAGTGTTCTTTCCATAAACCTAAAACTATTTTTGAAGAAGGTAGAGACCTTTTAAACTTGGCAGTAATATCAAATGATCATTTTACAGTCTGTGCGGAAAAACGGGTAGCATGCTTCACTTTAGACTTGTATGACCCTTTTGTTCCTTTGGCTTCAAAAACCTCTTCTGCAGGAATGCCACACAAAACTCACAAGTCCCCCTTGGAGGGCAAAACACGCTCCAAAAAGGACAGGCATGCTGGTTATTCCCACAGCGTGCAATCCTTCAGGAAGCAGGAGAACCTACACTATAATGATGGAGCTGAACAACCACCTTGTACATTCAAAGAAAATTTCACAGGAGAACAGGAGACCAGAGTGGAACATAAGGATGGAGAAAATGTTATAGAGGCGGTAGTGGTCCCACAGAAAGAGACTGGCAGACGTCATAGTAAAAAGAAAAAGAAACAACTAGGGAAAAGTACAACTGAATCACTGACTGAAGCAGAGAATGAGGCAAAAGATGATAAAGCCAAAACTGATATACTTAAAGAGAAACAGGTTACAAAGGATAGTGACCAATCAGCTGCTATACAGATAAAGTCTGAGAAAGCAGAGACTAAAATACCACCAAATTGTCCAGACAAATTGTCCCAAAATATAAGTGTACCAAATAATGATGATGACTTGATTAAAAAGCGACGCCTGTCACAGGATAAGTTTGGAAAATTGGTCAGTTCTCTGGAATCTAAATTAACTAAAGGAGACACATCAAAAGCAGCGGAAGACAACGCTGATGTCGGGGCAACCCGCAGGAAAGCATACAGCGAAGTAGTGAAGCAGAAAAGTGTTACACCAAAGCAAGGTAAATGTTTTTTTGGGGTTTTACCAGTTGGTAGGATTTTTGTAGGCCAGTGATACAAATATTTTCATTTGCAGATCTTAAGGTTGTGCAGCCCATCCAGGCAGTGTCTGTGAGTGGAGACCCCCAGAGCCTTTGTCTCTGGTGTCAGTTTTCAGATGTTCTCACTGACTACACAGTCACATGGAGGAAAGACGGTGCTGTTCTGACTGAAATTAAGAAGAGGTATTTTATGTTTACCTTTCTTTTACAGTTTATTCTTACCTTATACTCAAAAGTACAAATCACCTGGACAAAAGTCACTTTTATGAGTGGTGGGCTAATGAAGAAATAGTCAAATGTCAAGTTTACTAAGTTAGATTTAGTTTAAGTATTAGATACCTTTTTTAGAGTAGTATTATAACTAATTTTACAAACTTTCTTGTACCTCTTGAATGTTATTTTAAGTATGGGTGGATATTTCTTATATAGGTTATAATACACGGTAGGGGTGGGCGATATCTCGATATTTAAAATATATCGAGATATTTTTGAAACTCGATATGAATTCTGACATATCGATATATCGCTATAATGCTTATGTTTACTTCTGGTTTCGCCGCTTCGCTTGTTTTGTCTTCTCTGTGCCGCGCTCGTCTCCTCCTCCTCGCGTTTGTCCCCCGAGTTCCTCCGCGGAGCCCGGAGCTGGCCTCAGACTAAACCAGGACTAGGACTAAACGCGGCCGCAGAGCCCGGGGCTCGGTCGCGGACTAAACCAGGACTAGGACTAAACGAGGACTAAACGCGGCCGCAGAGCCCGGGGCTCGGTCACGGACTAAACCAGGACTAGGACTAAACAAGGACTAAACGCGGCCGCAGAGCCCGGGGCTCGGTCGCGGGCTAAACCAAGACTAGGACCAGGGCTCTACAGTGCGCCCATTTCACTCGCATTTGCGAGCAAATATTTCGTTGTGCGAACATGGTAAACAAACAGGCGCATCTGTGCGAGTGCTTGTGCAGCCACAATAAGGAGAACTGCGCACAGACGTAACATGATGAGTTAAACTTTCTAAATGCACGTTTCCCAGCGCGAGCGCAACCGACCTGTGCCCGGGCATTACACCTCCGACCGCCCACGACTCCAGCATACGAGCTCCGCGTGTGGCTGATATCACTCATATGAACAAACTCCGCTTTAAAACATACCCACGCGCCTTAAACGAGGAGCGCCCCGCAGCAGGACCCACACCTGTCCCACCACTCATTAGACACCCCCACACCGCTGGACTTCCCTCTCTAAAGCCAGAGCTTTGTCTTGGTCTTGTCACGGACTCAAGGTCTGAATACTGAGTGCGGTCATTTTTGTCACAATGTGCGTTTGATTTCGTAAATGTGCAGAGACTAAACATCACTTTAAAACAAGAGAATGTAACTCCAGTTTGGAATGTCAAAATAGAGGTTTAAAAATCCTAGCCACTTTTTTCACTATGAAGCAGTTTTGTGTTAAGTGCCCGTGGAAGTTCTCTTTAAGAAGAGGTTCTTAAACTGTGGGTGAGGGTCCAAAAAGGGGCACAGAGTGCAGTACTAAATGAATATTAATCAGATAAAATGTGTTTGTTGTTTTTGCAGTAGTGTGGGAGGGGGTTATTTTTCCTGTAAAGATATCAAGATATATATCGTATATCGAGATATAGCAAAATATATCGAGATATATTTTTTGGTCCATATCGCCCAGCCCTAATACACGGTCATTCATTAGAAAGCTCAAAGTAATTCCTTTTTGACACATTTACCTGTTCTTGAAGTGCAGGGGATGAGAGTAGAGTGTCTCTGACCATCTCCAATGCTTCCCACAAAGACTTGGGCAAGTACCAGTGTGAAGTGAAAAATGTACATGGAATTGTCACCCTGGACTTCTTGCTCACCTATGAATGTAAATGGCACATATCCTTAATGTCATATTTATATATGATTTAAAATAATAATGAGAGCTTCCTGTACAGTGCTCAGTGAGATTGTCGTTCCAACAACTTCTAAAACCACTCCTGGTAAGTCTAAATACACATTTAAAATAGACTGTAATTTTACCAATTCCACTAAGTGATGTGGCTTCTCCAGCTGTTCCTGTTGAGGTGGGCCATGAGGAGGAGAGCATTCACTGCTCCAGACTCATGTTCAAAGAGGACTTTCTGGCTGAACAATACTTTGGGGAGAGTCATTCTGCGAGTATTGTCACTGAGAAGATCCACTTCGGAGAGGGCATGCACCGACGGGCCTTCAGGACCACGTTGCAGGCCGGTCAGATCCCACTGCTGGTGCCCGGGCACGCCTGTGTGCTCAAAGTGCACAACGCCATAAGCTACGGAACCAACAACAACGACGAACTGGTGCAGAAAAACTTCAATCTCGCCGTGGAGGTAGGGCCATTATTAGGTTACATGTAGTATGATATAACATAATATAGCTGTTATACTGTAGCCATGAACATTTGTAAAACTAAATAAAAAGCATCAGTAAAATGGTACCTTACAAATTACAATGTTAGGCTTATCAAAGACATGATTATAATGCCCTTTAAAGAGCTCTTAAAATATCAACGTTAAGGTGGCATAAAATAGATTATAATGTAAAAATGTTCTTTATGTATGTGTTTCATCTCTGGTCTTTAGCTAGTGTTAGCAATCCACGTGACCAAATAGTTTTCTGTGTAAAGAAAAAAAAATGTAATAAATAAATAAAGGGCATCTTAGTTCAGTACAGGTTGATGATTATGATTCTTTATTATTTTATTTTATTTTAATTTACTTACAAAGTTATCTTAAGTGTATTGCCTTATGATTGCAGGAGTGTCAGGTGCAGAACACTGCCAGGGAGTACATCAAAGCGTACACTGCTGCGGCCCAGTCCTTTGAGGCTTTTGGACCAGTCCCAGAGTAAGAAACTGTGATCTAAAGACTTTGCTGTTCATTGTAGGACAAACTCTATGTCATTGTTTGCTATGGTTTGAAAAGGATAATTCCCATCTACCTGGTCCACCGGCCATCCAATGACATACCTTATGCCACTCTTGAAGAGGAGCTGTTTGGAGATTTTGTGAAGTATTCGGTAAAGGATGGCAAAGAAATAAACCTAATGAGGAAGGACTCTGAGGCGGGACAGAAATGCTGTGCATTCCAACACTGGGTTTATCACCACACTGATGGCAACCTTCTTGTCACTGATATGCAAGGTACAGATGACAATTACTGCTATATCCTTAACCACTGAAATAGTACTAATGCAATGTGTTTTAACTCATTTATAGGTGTTGGTATGAAGCTCACTGATGTTGGAATTGCTACTGGTAAGAAAGGGTAAGCATTCGTGTAGACGGCTGTTATGTATACAATGATGGTTGTCTATTAAATTATATTTCTAACATGGGTTTGCTTAAACAGGTACAAAGGCTTCAAAGGAAATTGTGCCACATCTTTTATTGACCAGTTCAAAGCTTTGCATCAGTGCAACACATACTGTGAAATCCTGGGACTTAAATCTCTGCAACCAAAGCCGAAAAAGACTGCACCAGCCCCCAAGTCTAAGGACCCACCTGGAGCTACCCCCAAGAAGAAGATGTTTGGGCCTTCACTGAAGGGGAAGTCATAACAGAGCAAGTGGAGGACACAGCTGAGCTAACAGACTCTTGATTTCTTAAACATTTTATTTGAAAAAAGACCCTTTCAAAGAGTGTCTGATGAT
This sequence comes from Odontamblyopus rebecca, assembly GCA_030686955.1. NCBI lineage: Eukaryota > Metazoa > Chordata > Actinopteri > Gobiiformes > Gobiidae > Odontamblyopus > Odontamblyopus rebecca. The sequence continues at coordinate 33,595,618 of CM060653.1, read as the reverse complement.
GAAAAAAACTGTGACAGATTAAACACTTGAAATTTTGCATTTTCATGTAGCTTGACAGTAACGTGATGTTTTCAAATAATAGTTCATTAAATTAATGAGCGTTTAATATTTGATTGGATAACATGTCTTTAGCTTTGTCTTTTAGGGATGCATACTTTTTTTTTTTTTTTCCGCTGATGCTAGAAACATCAAAACTTTAATTACAGTATAATGGTGCGTCCCTATTGTTTTGGTTGCAATGCAACACATTTGTATGTTTTCTTTATACTTTAATTTAATTGTACTGTCTATTTAATAGGATATGATTTTTGTAAATGAGTACTGAAATGTGAACAATTCTTTTTTTAGTCTCTCTTTTGCAGATGTTAAAACTATTTTTGAAGTAGTGTGTATAACCACCACTTTCATTTTAAACTATGTGTACTAGTCTGTGTACCAAAACTATTAGCAGCCTATCGTCACTGCTGCTTGGATCTTATGCTGTAATTACTCATTCAGCAAACGCTATTGTGTGCAAGTAATGGATTGGTAGAATGTGGTCAACAATTCCTGTGCCATACACATTTACTTTAACTTTCACTATTGTCAAGTGAATAGCTGATCCAATAGATTTTTATTAAATTCTGTTTTTAATAGAAGCAATGCAGTGTTGCTAACAAAGCCATAATGGAATAAAAACAGAATTTTTTTTCTGCAGTCACATTAAAACATTACTGCCCTATTTGTAGGATAATAGCAGGTGGTAAAAACACAGCACATCTCTGTAGGTCAAAAACAAATTTGTGCTATAATTGGCATCATCAGGTCGGCTCTTGTAAGTTAAAACTGGGTCACTCTCCATGGCATGATCGTGCTGCTATAGTATCATATGTATCATCATGTGCTTCTACACATACATACAAGTAAAGGAACAAGTTCACTGATGTTTTTTTCTCACTGTAGCTATTTAGCGTGATAATGGCGTTTGATGATCAGGACACAAACACCATTGTCACACTCCACAGCTCTGGAGCAGATTGGAATATTCAGGTGAAAATGATGAGAAGAGGCCTAAAAAACAAAACAATATCAGTGGTGGTCAAAGTACAGTTTAGTTTTGGTGAGATGAGAGCACCTGTGTTTACTTGACTGTGTGGAATGTGTGTGACTTAACAATATTTTCATTTGCAAAGAAAATACTCCCTGACATTGAGATTTTCATATAAAAAGAAATAATATATTTTGCTATTTGTTATATTTGTTTTCAAGATAATAAATTGTACCAAATATTAATTTATGCTGACCTTTGACCCATTCTTAATTAATGCAAAAGTCATTGCAGAAGAACACTATAAAATGGTAAAGATTTGGTAAAGAAATGAAAGCAAATGTTCAACCTGGATACTTACAGTTAATGTAGCTCACCTTGGCACCCCATACCTTCATCTCTCCAAAGAACTGCTCTCTTCTCTCTGCTGCTTCAATCTAACAGTGACCAGCTCTTGTCCCCCCAGTTTTCCTTATGTTCAAACAGTTAAAGTCCACAAGTGAGTGTACCACACAGAGGAGGTCCATGGGGTGGTTCATGGTGCATGCGGGGTCCAGCACAGATCTGTCCAACTCTTTATGTAGACACAGCATGCTTTGGACAAACAGCTAGTTCCACATCAGTGATAAGCTACAGGGGAAGTATCGATCGACCCTGACCACTGATGAAGGCTGGAGGGAAAAAGGAGGCAAGAACAAAAGCTGCCCAACTCTGGTGACAAGGCTCACATCTATTTTATAACTAAAAGATCAAATGTTCAAGAACATACTATTATGAGTGTCAGTTTACGTACTAAGTACTTTATAAGTACTTAGTACTAAGTACTTTTACCATATATTTTTAATCTATATGGTACTGGTACACACGCTACTGTATGTCTAGGTTAGTTGTTGTCTTATTTTATATTTTTGTAAATATATAGATATTTCATCACAAGTGCTGTTTTAATCCAGGTTTACCACAAAACCTCATTAGAAAACAACAGAAGCAACAGGTACTTAATTCTGATAAAAAATGACCTGGGAGGTAAAGTGGGTCTTGAATGCGGTTGGCTCCTGCTCTGTGATCCCTCTGGGGTAGGAGGTTTTGATTAATGTCCCACAGTGGCTGGGTGGCTTTTATTTACTTGTCCTTGAAGCTGATAACTCCCTGATTGTCTGAGTGAATGAACCGAGGTCTCTTGACCACAGCACGTGCTCAAACACAAACTGAATATAATATGAAATGTAATTCATTTGCAGGGCAGCCCCTTCAGGCACCACAGTGAAAAACTGTGTATACAATTTTAGAACAAATGCTTAACATCATTTAACATCTTAAATAATGTGTCTTATCCCCAAATAAGATATATAGCCTTCTGAGTGCCACCAGATTTAAACCAGATGTATACTAGAACTATACCAAGTCTAAATTAGGGGTAAACCAGATCTGAAAGAGGACTACATTGCAAGGAGTTCACTTAACAACAAGCGTGTGTACATATGCCACACTTTGAGAACCACTGGTTTACAGAATGTAAAATGCAAACAAGACAACAGACTGAGAAGTTTCGTTTTTATTTGACAGAAATTATAAGAACCACAGAGTTGATGAACAGAAGCAGTCAAGTGATATTTTAGACCAATGAATAAAAAAGAAACTTCTCTATAAAAACAGAACCTTTATCTTTTTTTTGTTTTGTTTTTTACAGTAGGTCGGGATTTTTAAGCAGGAAAGTACAAAAGAAATAGATGCTTCCAAATCACTTCTGTCAATCTGTTTTAATGTTAGTAGCAGCTAAGACTTAAACTATTGTATATTGCACCAAGTAAGTGCTGCAACTGTAAAGAAAGAATCACATTCATGTTAATGACATAAGATGTACAATACTCTCATAACCTCGGAGTGATCAATAAAGTGCTCTTTTGGTTCGTAGGTGTTATAAAAGAAAACATAAATCTTAACATGCGATTTAAATTTAGTGACAATCACAGCTTCTCTCTCAATCACCTGCACACACAGCTGCACACACAGCTTCATTTAGTGTCATTAATCAGTAATACTATTTAATGTTATACACATATTTATATATCATGAAAGGATTAATTTTTTTTCCAATAACAATTTACAGCATTATGAACAGCAACAGGCAGAAGAATATTGTTATTATAACGATGCAACTAACCAACTTTTTAGTTGGCCCTCCAACTCCATCAAGACTGATTGCACGTTCATTAACTATGTATTTAAAGCAAACACAGGATACAGTTTCATGCTGTTTCCGTAGAAATACAATATAAACCATTTTATGCAACATATTTGCTATCACTTTAACAAATGATATGGACTAATTGTTCCCCAGACTAGCCTTACACATCACATGATTATATTAAACTGTCAAAATAGTAAACATCATTGTTCATCAGTACAAATAGGTTTGAGAGGAAATTTCTATTAGAATCATATTCATAACTAATGATTTAAAAAAAAATCACCTTTTTCCATGAAAACTCAAAAACTATAAAATTCATCTTTTGGGATTTTTGCATCCCCCGTTCTCAGACCTTTCCATATAGCTAAAAAAAATGAGTAAATTATTTTATAAAAGGCTGCAGCGGCAATAAATGACCACAAAACTTAGACAAGGCTTTACTGTGAAGTATGCCCATTTCCTGATTTTTGATTGGCTAGCATTCCTAAGGTAATCTGGTGTTGGTCAAAGGTTCTGAGAATTGTGTGATCATAGTGCCTTTGCAGGTTTTATAGAGAAATAGTGCATGAATGAGCCAGATTAAGGCCATGCTTGGACCCATTCACTGAAGGGTGCTCAAATACTGTGCTATAACATACACAAAGGAGCTCTTGAAATGCATTAGTGTTATTCCAGCACTGTAGATTTTCACAGGACAAAGAGAATAGTAAATTAGACTGTACACGGGCCAGCTAGTCAGTCACTGTTCATGCCGGTTTATTAGAAAGACGCAGCATTTGGCTCACTATTCCTCCACAGCACCCCCAAGTAGTGAACTCACATTAAAAAGATTGAAAGATGAAGACATAGCTGTTCCAAAAAGTGGCTGCCGTGTGTCATGTTGCAGTTAAGATTACAGTGCAACATGCTCGGAGAGAACTGCTACGACCAACAGCTTCTTGGACTTCCATGTGGCCTGTGTCTCGTTTGGATTGTTTGTTGTGCAGTGTGTGGCCACAGATGCTTTAGTCAACGCCCTCAAACCCCTGTGCATTCTCCACAGCCATGAGAAGTTTTTCCCTCAGGTCCTCAAAGGAGTCGTAGGCTGGGAGATCCAAGCGGTTGAAACTAGAAGGAAGACATTATGCTGAGGAGTCTTATGCACTAAATCATTATTTTATTAAAGCCTGGTTACATACCACGTATGAGCTCTTGGCAGCTTGTCTGGTGTCCCCCATTGCTCAATAGTGAACAGCTGCGGGCCATTAGAACCTGGGCACAAAAACATAATAAGAACTGTTGGAACTTGTCAGCCTTTGTCTCTAAGGGGGTTAAACTGGTTGGTTGACATTTTTTACTGAATACATTTTAGCTTTGATGATAACACTGAACATTTATACATACCATAAAGTTCAGCAAAGCCATTCATTGGCACTCGTGACGTTCCAGTGACAAATTGAAGAAGTCGGATCCTTTTTTCAGCATCCATTAACAGCACAACCTGATTTAAATACAGAATATATTTAAGTGATTCAATTAAATAAAGTTATTTATGTTGTAAACCAGCGTTTATCATGGTTTACTCATGAGCAAGTGTTGACCAGGTCAGGCTAGAACTTTTATCAAAGTAAACAAACCCATTATAACAGACTTTGATCTTTTCAAGCAAGGCCAGTGGACTTGGCAGATAGACACTATGGGGGTTAGGTAGTCAAAAGGGAAAATGGCTAACAATTAGTGAATAGGATGAATCTAATACCTTCCAAAACCACTGTATGACTGGATGATTAGGGCAGTAGCCATTCTTGTAAACAGTGTGTTGTCTCCAGTCATTGACATCTACATCACCCAAACCACACATGAGCAGCTGCAATGACAAATGAAACACTCAATTATATAACTTAAACTAAACGTGATAATTATCACAGCAAATAACACTTTGGACATAATTAGGTTTGAAATACCTCCAATTCATTTTCATCAAATATCTTGATAAGATCTATGAGAATGAGCTCCGTGAAACCCTGAAAATAAAAACATTTTTATATATAAAACAGTAATTAACCATAAAAAAAGTATCCATTAAGGAAAAGATAAACATAAAGAAAAGATAAGGAAAAGATAAAGAAAAACAACGGAAGCATTAACTTGATTGTGTTGCCCCCATGTGGTAACTCTATAAATATGTTACCTCCAGGAAAGCATTCATCTGCTTCTGCACGCGGTTCACAAATCTCCACTGGATGACGAGGCTATTGGAAAGAAATGTATGTAAATATTTTTATATTTGTTGATTTTTGTAAAAAAAAAATTATTTCAGTTTACGAGATGATAAGAAGTAATTACTCAATGTATTCCTTTTTGTTCTCATTGGTCACCACCATGTCAGAACCGTTGGGCTTCAGATCAACCTGGTATGTCTGTGGGAGCAAACCATACAAATGTATCAGTAACTATTTGATAATAGTGACATTTATGCAGTTTAAGAATTTCTGAATATGAAAGTTATCCACCTGTCCAAAGTTGTCTTCATCAATGCAGAACCTTAAATCTAGCTCAGTGGGGTCATTTTCAAGGATCCACTTGAGGGAGTTGTAGTATTCACTATCCTACAGAGAGGTACATACTTAATATTAGTGATATATGTGAATACATTTAAGTTACTAAATGAGAAGTACCACATACCACAGACTCCATGTCTTTTAAAGAAATCTGCTTTCCAAGCATCATTTTGTAAAATGGTCGAATAAAAAATCCTACAGTATAAACATTTGTCAGCAAATAAATACATAAAACTTGAATAAAAGTAAAGTTTTCCTGTGTTTACCGTCTAACAGCTTTCCATGAAACACAGCCATTCCTGCCACACGACCAATGAACTTGAAGTATGACAGATGATCTTCATTGCAGAGGCCAGAGTTAGGGTTGATTTGAAGAGTGTAATTATCTCTGAAAATTAAAATTGAAAAATTGAAGAAATATGCAATTAATAGACAAACAGGTAAAAATATAATGAATACCAGAATTAATTAAAAATGTAACACAAAGAACATCCTCATACAGGATAATATCAATCAGTTTTATTGGATTGATATTTATATATATTTTTTTAAATCGTCTTGTTGGGAAATCATACCATTATCTATTAATGACAAATCGACTAAAAAAATAAAAATAAAAATATATTGACGTGAGAAGCAACTTTATCAGGATGACCATTTCAATGCGAGGAAATCTTGCTCAAACAAAAAGGAAACTCTAAACAAGTCTCATAGGAAAACTATATGACCACGGAATTTTCCAAGGTTCCTACTTCACAGCCTTCCTTAAACTCAATTGCTTTAACAGTTGCTTGGCCATATCCCCAACAAGAATGAACTAAAACTAGTAAAAAAAAAAAAAACAGTACTCACGTAGCAGAGTATTCAAATAACCCATAGTAAGGATTAAACATCTCTTTAGACAAGAGAAAGAACCACTCTCTGGCCACTCCGCCATAGTCCAGGCCCTTCTCAGACTCAAACTCAATCCAAAGCCGAGCTTTCAGGACGTCTGGTCTTTTCAATGACATAATGCGGCGGTACGACTCTTCAAAGATGTTGTTTCTGTGCAGCTTCATCTCAAAGCGGTTGGGAATGTCCGCCTAAAATGCAAGAAGAGTAAGGACAACTGATTGACATTCAAATAAAAACGTAATGTCTCATATTTATTGCTAATACATTTTATTTATGTATTTAATATTTTTATTAATGTATAAAAATGTCCTTACAGGTTTCTTTAATTTCTTTCTGAAATAGTCATATTTTTGCTTGAATTCTCTTGAGTAGGGAACAGCCTAAAAGGAACACAAAAAGGTTATTGCATTAAACTGGTATGTATGTATTTATTTATGTATGTATTTTATTATTTTTTTAAGATAAATAAATACCTACATACATAAATACATAAGAAAAGAGGTCATGGAAACAGTGCTGGTGTTACATTTGGTGCTTTAAGTGGAAACAAGGTGTTGGCATGTGAACACTGCAGTCAAAGTACTTACAAAGTACTAATGATTATAATACAAATGTCATACTTATTTTGAGAAGTGGCCCTTACAGTCGGATAACAAGTCGGATTCTATGTAGTAATTCATAACATAGAAATTAATTCAATAAAGGGCATTTTGACTCACTGGTCCTGTGATGGCTGGACTTTGTAGGCGAGGGTCTTCCCATTGAGTGTTCTTTGTATCTGAATAAAACAGTTAAAGCCCACAGGTGAAACAAAAGAATATCACATTTTAAAAATACTATAACTGAATCATTCTCTTTTAAGCATTTTCTAAGTATTTAAGTATTTAAATTGTTTTAATTCAACAAAATAACACATTGCCATAAGAACATTCTGTCTCTGTTCTTTTCTATTTCACCATCTGTAACAGTGCAATACCAGTTATACGGAAAAAGGACAAGTTAAAGGAAGAGGCACAAATGACTGGTGAGTGGTGGTTTAACATAGGCTTACTGTGATCAATGTAGAAGGTACGACCATCTGTGTGGACCCTTTCTTCCCACCCCGGCTAAAAAAAAAAAGAAGAGAAAAAAAAATATATGAATATATGCTTAGATTGTATTCAATGACAACAAAAAGCAGGCCAGCATCAAATAGTGATTGAAATCCATCCATTTGCGTCCTTGCTTGATTGAACTCTGGTAACCATTCGACTGAACACTTAAAAGCTCAGAACCACTAAGCTCAATCAATCAAACAAAAAAGGACCGGGAGGGATTTTTGCTTCTATTTGAGAAAGGTCTGAAACAGGAGCCAGGCAGGGATACGAGAACAAAATAGAGGTTATATCATCACTGCAGTATAAACCAATACACCACTGACACAATGGCTACTTGGGATAGTGTCACACACACGCACACTCACTCATACGGCATCAGCGTTAGGACAAATCAATGATTGGAATTTTGCTAATATTTTATGGGGCAGGGAAAGGCTGTGCTCAACCTTGTTATTAAATACAAGCATAAATGGTGAATGTTTCCAGGTGCTGCTACTGCATGAGTGGAAACAAAAAAAAAGACATGCTCTTTTTATTAAAGCCCTTTTTTATCAAGTCTGTGTCTTTTCACAGTTGCTTATTAGTGATTGTATCACACCACTTTAGTAGTACAGTATAACAAAGAAGCAGAAGAGGGGGGCATAAGGTGCATATCGAACAAAAAGGGTGATTGTGATGATGCAGGGTGGCAGCTATGATAGTATATTGACTGGGAGTGGTACAGTTCATCCATGCTGGGCATGACAGAGAGAGGGGGGAAAAACATTTTAGAGGAGAGACTGAAAAATAAAATGCAAGGCTGTCTGCAGGCATTTGACTGGACCACCAGACAGGAAGGCAGGCAGATGGAGGGAGGCACCAACCAACCTCCTCTGGTAGGTGCTGCCAAACAGACATGGCCAGGTGCAGAAGAAGAAGCAAATATTAGATCCACCAGAATGGAGAGAGAAAAGAGACATACATGCACACACCACACAAACTCATGAAATGCAAAAACCTCTCCTCAAAATAATTATGCTTTAAATAACTAATGCCAAAACACCTTTGGCAAGTATAGATACAAGTATAGATACAAATAAGACAAATTAAGTCAATAGAGCAAAACTGTACTCAGATTAATACTGCATAAATTGACCTGTTTAAGAGGAGGTATTATGGCAAATCAACTTTTTCGAGCTTTCTATCATGTTTCTATCATGTTCTGCCATGCCTGTCTATCAGGCTGACACGTTATAACCATGGATACTTTCCTGGTTATAACATTGTTTGCCATCAAAAATACATTTGAAATGGTTTTCTGAATCATTCGGGCATATTTGAGTGGCATTATGTGAATCCTCCTTACAGTTAAGTGTACAAATCCATTTTGCTTGTCCAAGACTCAGCCCACAAGTTTAAGTAACCAGGAAGCTCTCTACAGCCCTCTCCCACCACATAAAACCTCCATGCTCAAGCCTTTCCCTTGCAGCGTCTAAAACTATACTGAAACAAATTCAGCTTTTTAATATGTTGTTTTTGGTGACTAGCATTTTAAAACCACCAAAAGGTAACATGGTGATCTAAATGTTATTTTTTAGTACTTAACATCCCATGGAAGTGCAATACCCCCTCTTTAATGGACATGCTAAAGCCAAAATCATTTTCATTGAATAGAAACTGATTTAAAGCACAAATGTGAAAAAAGACTCAGCTTTGAAGGAAAGGAATTGTGGACTAATGGTTTGCTTTTGAGGCACTCCACTATGAAGCACTTACAGGAAGCGGACCAAGGTCACCAGGTTCCATTGAGTTCTTATTCCTCATATGGACAGGATACTTTAGTCGGGGATCATCCTGAAGAAATAAAGGAGCAAATGCAAACTAAGAGCATTTATTTTTCACACAAAATAAAGATATTTGGGACAAAAGCCATTTGTATATCAACTTTACCACCACTAGATGTCACTAATAGCAACTAACCAAAATCTGGACCATACACATGCCCACAATTGCTCTCGTCATAGCTCACCCAAGTGGTTGTTCTGCTGTTGTGGTCGATGAAGAAAGGTCGTCCATTAGGGGCTATTCTCATTTCCCAGCCCGGGGGCAGGAAGCTCTGTTGTGTCTTATGCTGCGACTTGGGTGAACTGTAGGGTGACGGCTGAGGAGACTGCGGGTTGGAGAAGGTGTCTTTGACAGCCCTTCGAACAGGAATATTGTTGGCACCCTAAAAAGCAACATGATTAATAAACATTAGACACATATGGCTATGACTGAACACATTCATGTATAAAAGGAAAACATATTAAAACAATATCCTCTTATGTTTTTATCCCCCAATTATCACAGACTGGTGTGATGTACCGCTAAAGAAAAAACTCCTGTAAATGAATCCAGACATCCCAGCTTTGAAGGTTGTAATAACTACAGGGCACAATTATTTTTCTAAAACCATTTGGTTGTTAAAACATCTATAACACAAGCAGAATTACTTAAGTCAGATGTAAAAAAAAAAAAAAGGCAGAAAGGCAAAACAGTTGATTGTGTATATGTCCATTAGAAATAGGATAAAAACAAAAGTAGATAGTCTTAGATGAAAGGAACCAATGAAAGGTCAAACAACAATAATCATGAAAATAGTAAACAAAAAATAGGCATTATTTGGATTTTTTTTTTAAAGCTGAAAATTGTCATGCTTCGGATTGGTGGAGACAGCTATAAAAGAAATCATTTTAGACTGATGACGGGAATGAGGGTAAAAAAAGAGGCAAGGTAATTAGCAGGTGTTGGGCAGAGGAAATGGTGAGAGGAGAGAGGAGAGCTTGGTACATGTGGGTCATTCTCACCTCTAGGGGAGTGGAGAGGGTGACAGTGGGGGAGCTGAGGCTACGAGGTCGTCGGACTTGGGGCTCGTAAAGGTGGTTGCTGGAAGCAGTGGAGGAGGAGGGGGTGGAGGCAGGGGCCAAGGCTGATGCTCCTCCAGAGGCTGCAGCAGAGGTACTGGCTCCATCTTCAGTGAGCTATCATTGAAAGAAACACATTTTTTTAGATGAGGAAGTAGAAATAAAAAAGCAAATCAGGCTGTGAAAAAAAACATGTTGCATAACATGCAAACTTGCTCTAGAAGACATATGTGCGAGCTCTGCTGTCAAAAGGGTATTCCTAAAATGTCAAAGAAATTTGTTATTGCTATAATTTGGGAAATCATATTTTTCTTATGCATGATCCTGAAAAATTAACTACACTTACAGTTGACGAAGAAGAAATTATGTGCAAGATGACACCAAACACACTTAAAAAAATAACAAAAACAAGCCTGAAAAAACTGTTTTATACTTCAGTTGTAATTAGTGAAGAAGGTTAGAAATTAGAATTGTAAGGTAAGGTGTAAGGGCTGGAATCTCATGCCAAGTTTTAAAACAACATAACCTTAACTAATAAGACATCTAGACCAGAGGTAAAAGACAATGACACAATAGAAAGTTATGGGGACGGACAAACAAATAAGCAAACACTGGGATTAGACAGTTGGCTAATGTCCATTGTTTGTTGCAGCTACAGAGAGAACAAAGACAAAGGGGGGAGAGGAAGTGGTCCAGCACATATATGAAGCTTAGAGCCAGGGGAGAGTCCTGTGGTCCCATGCGTGAGTCCGGCAGCCTTCAGACCTGCTGTACCTGTACAATGGGCCTAGTCCAGGTTGTGGTGCGGTTGTTATGGTTGACATAATATGTTCTTCCTTTGGCGTCTTTCCTCTCTTCCCATCCAGGGGGCAGGCCAGGTGTGGTCAGGGAGTAAGTGGTGGCAGAAGGAGACTGGGCGAGTATAGAAAAGAGCACAGCATAAATAACTCTGGAAGACCTCTTGAAATGTTTTCCAGTACATGGGAATTAAATGGTTAGGGTAAGACAAAATATATAGATTAACAAGCCAAAAAAAATAATTAATAATTGATAATGTTTATGTAACTGGTATGGTGACCACCTGGCCCTCTTTTGGTTGTCTTGCACCATCATTTAAGCCCATTTTTCCTCCTCCTCTGAGAATATATCACTTTTCCACTGATGCCACAAGAATCAAAATTAAAAAGTGAGATTTACATACGCACATGAAAATATTTCAAAGATGTTTGGGTGTATTGCAATATGGTGGCAGCATTTTGCAATTTCTGTCTCTGTGTTATAGTTGATACAAACTAAAAATCATATGGTTACTGCAGTACTGGAGTACCACTATGTCCCCCCACATTTAACTTGTACTGTGTTTTACTATTTGAGGTCATCACCCTTGTAACTGGTCTATTAAAAATTACAAATAACACAACTGAATACCTGTGAGCGTAATGTGTAGGATTTTTATGAACATTAAAACTATAAAATTGTATTTGTTTTGTAGTTGTTTGGAAATTAAGTACAACAGTACCGTGAGGTATTTTATATAAAGTGAATGTTAGTATTAAATATGTATTTATAATGGAAAGAGTACTGTATAAACATTGATATTACCATGGGCTCCTCGCCACCTGTGACTGTCTGAGCTCTGGTTCTTCTGGATTGGGAACTTCGCTGGTGTGGACAACAGGGGAAGATTGTCTTTAGTTTTAGTTTTATTGTGAGGAAGGGGCAGTGGATGGACTGGTTGACAAGGATTTAGTGCAAATCAGAGCGGGATGATGACAGAGGTGATTTTTTGTGATTTAAACAAGGGGAAAAGGTAATTTAGAATGCAAGGTTAAACAACAGTGTGATTTGCTTTTTAGAAATTGTAAGCTCAATACAATTATTGATAGTAATAGGCCAGAAATATTATAGGGAGCTTATCCTTTAATATCATTTAATGCATCTAATAATGTAACAACAGTCAGATTTTTGATGAATTTGTCTATCTTTCAAAGACCTACATAAATATGGTTACTGGGTTGGGTTCTGTTGGCTGACCAAAGCCATCACCAGGTTCATCAAGGTGAATCATGCGTGACAACTGCCTGTGGCTAAATGTGACAGTGAGATGCTGTGACTCAGTGGTGAATGGGGAGTGTTTGACCCAGACTTTGTCTCTTATTTTCAGCCTGGTCAACAAAGAGATGATCTTATTACTACTGGCAACTAAGCCACCAATACACATACAATATAAGACATACATTTCTTATTCACACCAGCAAGTTCAAAAACCCAATTCTGACATATTAAGTATTAAAACAACAGGTGGGGTTGACACCGTCACAGTGCTGAAAGCTCTTCTATTTTTAACTAGAAGTAAGTAGTTAAGATCTAGATTTTACTGTGCACCAAATTAATAAGTGAATCAGTTAATAAGACAAATCTCTGTCTTATTAACTTAACTTATTGTAATCAAAAAGCTCCAGATAGCAGCAGTGAATAAGAAAGTAGTATACTGTAGTATAACCTTGTACTATTTCAGATAGGACTGTAGCAACCTTTTTCTGATAAGAATATTTTTGATACAGGACAAAGTGAAAACACCTTGATATAAACTTTGACAAGTATTGTGACAGCAGAAATTAACTAAATATTGTAACAATTAAAGAAACAAGAGAAAGTAGGACAAAGGCAAAGCAGCAAAAAGCATTTTGAAGGGAGTTTAGTATAAAAATAGGTTAAAAGGAATGACAACAGTTTGGTAAATAAGGAAGAAATATATGAAGGTTTCAAGGATATGTACCATTAGAGGAGGGGCTTGGGCCTGATCACTGACACCATCCGTCATGCTAGATGAGCGGAGTCTATTTGTTAACTGGCTCTGCTGATGAAGAAAACAGAAAACACCAAAGGGTCATCAAGATTCACCCATGGTTAATTTCATTTGTACTATATTTTGTTGTTTTGTTTGGGGTCTCACCAGAGCAGTGCTTGGTCCTGGCATTTCACCATTTGTATCTGTTGAGAGGGACAGTCTCATGTTCAAATCTTCAGAGAACTCTTGCGTGACTGGTGTTGGGGGATGCTGTGGTGTCAAAACAGAAGTAGTACCGGGCAGAGATTGGGCTAAAGTATCATTGGGATCTTCCTCTGTAATCAGCTCCCAAGACTGGAAGACAAAGAATACCCGTTTTAAAGCTCATCCTAACATTCTTGAATAATGTGCAGCAAATACTATTTTACATTATCCAAGTCTCTGGGTTCAAGGTGCTCATTTTCTAAGTCTTCACTGATGTGGCGCCTGGAGCGGAAAACTCTATGGGCTTCTTGGTGAATCTGCCGCTGCTGAGTATCGCTCTCAGTTTCTGAAATAACATCGCTTAAAAAAACAAAACAAAACATAACACTTTGGTCTTTATGTCCCGTTGTATAATTGGATGATATTTTGAAGTTAGACCTACATGTTAGAGGGCCTCTTCCATTGCGTTGAGCGGTTGTTGTGATTGACAAAATAGGTGCGACCCAGGTTATCCACTTTCTCCTCCCAGCCTGGCGGTAAGGGTGGCAGTAGCTGTTGTGGTCGCTGTGAGCCAGAGTCAGCAGAGTCTTCCCAGCCCTATAAAGAAATGTTTGCCAAATATTTGAGTCTGTTTATTTCTAACACAAATTAACAGCTTATAAAAGAACGTGATTAAAATGGGAACTAAAGCTTGAAAGAGGCCGAACTGGCTGTGAGTGAGTTTTGCATTTTTGAGAGCTATGTTGTGGTTTTTGATGTTATTGTTAATATTTGCAGTAGTTATTTTTGTCTGACTGGGATAAAGTCTAAACCACATAGTGTGCAGACTAAGTTGAGAATGCATGCAACTCTGCCACTACCAAAATTAATACAAGACTTATGTAAGAAAATGTTTAAGATGATATGTCAGTGAAAGAATGCATTTAAGCAACTTTTCACAAAAAATTATAAAGTTAAATTTGTACTCTTTTTTATGTATAAAAGGAACCCATAAAACATAAGCTCTGCAATTTATTTTTGCTTCATAAATAAAGCAAAGCGATGTAAATGACTTTTCCAGTGTCTGACCTGGACAAGACCTAGCACAGATTTTGGCAGCAAGTAACTGTCTGAATTCTTAGAAGAATAAAGAAGCTCTATTCTCAAACCACACTGAATAAGCACAAAATTTCATTAAATTTTTCTTTTTAAAAAGGCAGAAGCAAAAGTTTATGTAACAGCATTTTGGTTAAGGTAATCAATATTCAATCAGTATGTCACGTCCTACCTCGGCCTCCTCCCTCACGTCTCCCACCTCATCTTCATGTCCATCTTGTTTTGGAAGATAGGCCATTTTTAGACGCAGGTAACCCTTCACCCTGGATTTATGACTGGGAATAAAAGATCAACAAAATATACATATTTGATAACAGTCCACTAAACATACCACTAATCTGCACATTAAACCTGTGTTTTAAGATTGACTCAATGTACAGCATTTTGTTTGTTTTCATTCAGGAAAGGTCTTTCAACTGGTCAACTAACCTTCGAGGCCGCAGGAGGAAGTCTTTAAATGTGTAGGGGCGCTCCATGGCAGGGTCTTCAGTCTGGAAAACAAATACTTAAAATAACTATGCTACTTTTGAGACATTTAGGTCAACATTTAATCTCAAAGCATTTTCTGTATTGGGAATAAAAATTAGCCATTTGGGGTTGTTGAGAAATTTAGTACCAAACAAGGAGAAAAACAATGAATGCCTCATACAAATTTTCTGAATTGTAATACCCCATGTTTTACAATAAAGACCATGAAAGTCACTGAATTATATAGTGTAATTTAAAATGCATAACATGTCTTTGCATTTCATTATAATATTCTGCAATCAAAGTGCAGTTAAACTGTCAAAACTGATCACAGATATTGTATTCTTCCAAAAATAGTTCAAAGACAGAGAAACAGTCATAATATGGAAATCCTCTTGAATATTACACTCAAGTAAAGACAGGCCCTATGTGTCTTTGTTCATTCACCTTTACAGAGGTCAAACACAAAAAGCTACACATAAGAAAACAGCTGAGTATTCAGCAGTCAAACCGGCACTGCCACTGTCCGCAGAAGTAAATAACTCACCGGCAGATGACTGAGAGGAACATCAACTTGTCCCAGGAAATCATCTCTGGTCTAGAGGAAAGAGTAAAAACATTATTACTTTTTATATGATATGTGTGTTAGGGTAACATACTGGTTTCTGGGAACAAAGAAAGCCATAGTTTACACCTTTTCAAATGCAGCAGAATATACCCAGTATTGCCTAAAATTGTCAAAGGTCCAGCCCTGTGGTTTAAATATTTTAGTTTTTTGTTTATTTTTATATATATATATATATATATAAATTTTACATATCAACTTTTGAGTAGGCTTTTATTAGCACAGGTTTTTTCAGGTATGCAAATAAAAAGCTACTTTAAGGCTTTACAGACCTTTGATTTTATTAGAAGAAAAAAACCTGTAAACCCAAAATCCAAATCCACCCATCACTGCCACAGAAAGAAGACACATCAGCCAAACAAAGGAGTGAGAGGTCAACACAGGAAAAGATGAGAGGGACATTGTCTGAATCAAAGAAGACAATAGATGTGTCCATCCATGTGCTGTAATCAATGGTAAAGTGGAAAAGAGGAAGGACTGACAAAGAATGGGGTTGCACTGGAGAAGCCCTTACTGCTGTATTGTTTACCTGTCCCAGATGAAAAAGCCCATTCTTGGATACAGCCTGTGTAGGACACAACTCATTACAGACAAAAATCAACACTAAAGTACATAATCATTGCTAAAGCAGAGTGAAGACAATCTACTAAAATCCAATCAACTTGGTACAATCAGTAGAATCAAATTATTTCAGTACAGTTGGATTAAAGCCAATGTAGAAATCTCTGGATTTACAGCATGTAACATTTAAGTTAGAAGTTAGAAGTAATAATAATATATCTCTTCAGAATTGATTGATGAAAATCATCATTGACAAAATAGCACTTTTGATTTACCTTTTTTTTCTTCCAGATACATTGTGGGTCTGTTATTAACACTAACAAGCATTTTAATTAATGATGGGTACTTATAGTCAAGGGTCACAGTTGAGCCAGCAGATGCCCCAAAGACTAGGTTAGTCACATGCGGATATAAGGAGTAAACCAACTATAACTATATAAAATAAAGAGATGAAAACATAAAATGTCCTGCTTCTTCACAAAATTTAAGTTGCAGGCCCAGTTGCATGAAGTTGCAAACTTCTAAACATAAACAACAAACAGCTTGGTTTTTAATAGGAACACCTCCAAGATGGGCAATAACAGAGTTCATTTGAGAATAATCAAAGTGACACTGAACACACCTCTAGGAGAAGTGGATGAACATTAACCATTGAAAGGACTATTGCATTAGGCATCTGACACAATTGCTATTAAGTCAGTTTATCATAATATAGGCAATTAAATGACTCTAAAGCTGTTTAAGGTTTCTTCACCATGCCTGAGTCAAAGGCATACTGCCTACCCAAACTTAAAATCAACAACCACACTTGAGGCTAAAGATAGTAACAGCAAACACTCAGAGCAATGGGGAGAGTTATGGGTATTACCAAACTTTAGTATTACATTTCTCCATGCAAGTGTACTTTACTGATTGAACTAGCAGCAGCTGGTCAGAAAATACCACAGAACATTTTCTTTGAGGTTTGAGGGAAATAAAGATAAGTATAAGTCAACATAGATGCACCTCAGCTATGTATGATAAAGACTGGAGAATATTAGCAGCATGTAGGTTACACTTAAATTACAAAGATACATAATAAACAATAAATACATTTACAATAAACAACACATTTTACCTTAGGATCATTCCATGTGGAATCATTGTCAACATTCTGATCTCCTCCTCCTCCAGAATTGAAATATATCTTGAAACGAGGCTTACTTCTTCGTGAGTCTCCACTTAAATTCAACACATAACCATTGGCCCTGTTCCGCTGCTGGGTCTCCGTGCCTGGCTGGTTTTCTTCTCTGTTTACACTTGCAGTTTCCTGACGCTGATATAATTTTGGATAAGAGCTGCTTCTTTCTAGTCTTATTCTGGGGTAGCGCACAATGCGGTTTCCCTTTGTATTGGTTACACTGGCCATATTATGCTGTTGCCATTCTTGGTTGTCACTATGACACTGAGGGTTCTGGTTTTGTTGGAGTTGAAAGACTACTCTCTG
This sequence comes from Odontamblyopus rebecca, assembly GCA_030686955.1. Taxonomy (NCBI): domain Eukaryota; kingdom Metazoa; phylum Chordata; class Actinopteri; order Gobiiformes; family Gobiidae; genus Odontamblyopus; species Odontamblyopus rebecca. The sequence continues at coordinate 33,577,757 of CM060653.1, read as the reverse complement.
CATTTCCCCATTAGCAGTGGAATTATAATCATAGTTCTGCTGTTGAACACACCAGCCTGCTCCTCCAAAAGGAAGGATTCGGACATGTTGGATATCGCTACCATCTGGGGATTTCCTTTGAATACTGATTCCACCAACACTGATACTTGGCTGGGCCCTGCTGTAGACGGTGTAGCCATTGGAGCCAATACTGAAGACTCTTCGTTCGGGCAAGTTTGGCTCAGTAAAGCCAGTGGATGAGCTTGGTTCTGGATTGCAATACGGAGGAGGCGGCTGTAATGGTACGTGCTGGTTTGGAGATTCAGGATAAGCAGGCGCAGGACCGGGAGGACTGTATGAAGGTGGTGGGACATCATCAGTGCAAATACTGGAATCTCCATTGCTAAATCCATTGGCACGCTGGAGAGAGATGTGCATGGAAGAGCTCTTGGTCGGCCGTGCTTCTGAGGAGGAGGAAAGTTGGGGAATGAACATAGACGAACTGCGCTTAAGTGAAGGCTCCGAGTACAGTCGTAAAGTCCTGGTTGGAAAGTTTTCGAAAGGCGACTCCTGGGCATGGGCTGATGCGGTTGAATCACGCTCTCCTGGTGGCTGCTCCTCTGAGTTCTCCTCCAGTATCTCCGGGGCTGTGTTACTGCGGCCAGAGCCAAAGTACAAACGCAGACGCTGTGCCATTTCCAAGGGTCCCAGAGCTCACACTTTTACTGTAAAGTAGTTTTGAGTTTGTGCCTCGGTTTCCACTTCTATTCTTTTGCCGAGTCTTCTTTCTCTGCCCCTGTCAATTCCACACCCCTCCCACAAACCTTTTCCAGTCAACTGCTCCGTACTGACGTAACACTACGAGCTAAAGGAGCCACGGAGAGAACAGACAACTTTTTCACTACACACTGAACGGAGAGGCAGAGGGAGTGATAATAAGTGAAAGGGGTAAGGGTGGAAAAGGGACACTTAGCACTACTAAGCACCAGAGACAGACAGCATAAATAGCCTGAGCCGAGTAAGGGCCAGCATTCCTGACATGATTGGATAAGAGCAGTAGGCGCTGCTGGTTTCTGAGGTGACAGTGGGTTGGAGTCATGTGACCACAAATGGCCACAGTACCTCAAGTTACAAAGCCATACTACCCTCAAGTGCCAACTGGTCCTCCTATTCAATCTTCTGCCCCATTTAACACCCCCAATGGCAAGCACAAACTTCATTCCATCAACCAAGTTTCCAAAAGGCATAAAAAGCCATAAAGTGATGAATAAAATAACATATAAAGTCACTATATTCCATTGCCTGATTTAAAAACTGCAGTTGTCTCTCATAAGAAAAGTTTTTCAAACGAATAATATGTAGTCCAGCAAGTACTTCTGTTGGTTTTATAGGCCACTTGGTTTGCAGCAAGACACAACCCATCTGGAGGCTGTTCAGACTGGTACACAAATATGCGTCTCTGCACAAACTAGACCTTTAAGAACGAATGTATGCGCACGTCAATTTGCTCGATAAAAAAGATTTAACAACAAACTTTAATAATATGTAGTATGCCTATTTGGGTTCTTCTTAGGTTTTGTGATGGTCACAAGAGTACAAAAATCTTACATCACCATTCTCACTCAAGATATCACTGAGAATGTGTTGATAATTTACACTGACAGAATCCCTTGCTTGTATTGTATCAATAGTTCAGTCCTCCGTCTGTTGGTGGACCAAATGGGTAAAAATGGATAACACTGCAGTGTTAAACCGCATGGTACTGGCAAGACAAACAAACAAAGAGAACAGGAGAAGCTCCTAGCTCCTAGAGGATGGAAACCGCAACTTGGCATCTTGACATGTACACTGAAATGAGTCACTGAATATATTCACTGGTTCAGTCAATATATAAACATGTGTATCAAGTTTTAATTTGAGATTAAAACACACTAAATAGTGTCAATGTGTAGTCCAATGACATGGTGCCTAGTTTGTTTAATAACAGAACATGGACAGTTTTACAGGACTACTCTATAAAATATCCTTACACAAGTAAACAAGCTACATAAAGTCATACTTATATACTTGCTAAACTGGGGTAAAGGCATGGGAAGAATATTATGGTTTTCTATGAAATATACCATCAATTATTAGGTACAAGAGGACACAGAGCATTCACAGAAATACCACACAGTGTTGGAGGAAGCTTCTTGGCACAGACCTAGAACAACATGCGCCTCTTTAGACATATAAGGAGAGGAGCGCTGGTGAGACTGGTTCATTTTGCTTGTCTGTGTCAGGCACTAATCCCTTGCCACACAAAGGAATGATTGATAATGGTCTGATTTTCTTTATTGTAGGCCATGTTGATGAAGTACACTGGAAAATATATATTGGTACATTACCTAATTGTGTTTAAAAACTCAATAAAAGCTACAAAACAACAACAAATAAAAACTTTGATTAACACCCACTTGACCATTTTACAGTGGTACCTTGCAGGGAATAGTTATTTAGTACATATTTAATTGAATTGAATGGGTCACTGAAGGGCAGTCCACACTGAATTGCACAATAACACACTTAGAAATAATTGAAAATAGTAAGAGACACCATTTTACCACAATCGTCATGTAGGTCATGATGAGATTATATTTTTAGACAATATAACAAAAAACAGAAACAATGAAACACAAGGTGAGAAAGATCTTACCAGTCGGTTTTCATCAAACACTTCAAAAAGTAATCTGTGATTCTGTGGGCAAACCTGAGGCAGCAGAAAAAACAATATTAATATGGTAACACACATTTGCAGTTCTTTGATGAATAAACCTATTTCTCTCACAAGAAAATTTAGAAAAATGGGAAACAATTAAGCAGATCACACAACACAGCTGAGTTTGAAATCTCCAGCTACTAGTTTAAAAACTGCACTCCATTCCTATTAATCACAAAGGCAAGTTGTGTCGCAACCTTCTACCAACTGGGCTTCAGCATATTATGGACCCGGTCGAGCTCAACAAACTGATATCTGTTGCTGAATTTTTTTATGACTCCACATATTAAATGTGTTTATCAAACAATAAGTTGATCAGGGAAATTACCATAAGTACTATCAATCACTTTACTCAGAGATACCAACCCCTTGCTTCAGTAAAAAAACAGCTAAGTGAGAGTCAATATGGAGGTCCAATAAAACTAAATTTGCATTGAAAGTATCTCAGAATCTAACATAAGTATCTCAGTAGTATCTCAGAATCTAACATAATAGATTTGTTATTATTATTTGATCCTCTAGAGCTCACATTAGTTCTTTTTGCAATTATTCTGGTGTTACAATGTGATGTTATAATAAATTTGAATACTAAAGGAAAAAAATCTATACATTCAGTTATTTTGTACCACAGTAGACCCCAACCCCTTCTACATATAACTGCATTCAACATGTCAGCTACTCCAGAACTATATTGTTTTTATACATTTGTTTAGTTATAGTTTAGTTAGTTGATTTATCCTTGAAAAACTGAGAATGTTCATTCAAGATGTAAGAAAACTTACCCGAAAGTAAAATTCTTCATTCCATTTTGGATTTAGTGTCTGCAACAAAACATAACAAACTACAATTAAACCCCTCATAGAAAGACACATATTCCATCCGATATTATTGATTAAGGACACCAGAGTGCAACTCTTTAGGAATGTAAACCTATAATATGCTAAACATAGTACTTAATAGATCTAAATAATACATAAATAATACACAATCACTGGACGGGCAATACACCCATATTCATAGGGTTCATCTTACTGTTATATAGTGCCATATTATATTATATTATATTAATGTTGTTTTGAATTGTTGATTGCTATGGTCCCAACTTTTCATCATTGTAAAACCCATGGATAGTGTAAAATGTCACCAAAGGTGTCCCACACATTAGGAACACAGAAGAGCCAAGTATGTGATGCTTTTTCTGCCCCACAAAGCACTACATTGTCAGCTATTTTTATCCCATAAGCCTAGCATGGCCACTGGCAGCATATGTGTGCCTACATGACTCCCAAGGAGGTTTGGCTAGCCTTAATCTGCAATACATGAAAACAACAAGTGATATGTAACAAATTGGAGTATTTACTTTAAAGAACAATTGCATTAAAAATGTATTTATAAAATGTATTTAAAAAGTTATTTATTAAACAATAAACAATATGGTAATTGTTGCAACAGGCCTATTTGTTATGTTTTTCCAGAAAAATACTGCCCTAGAAGAGATGACTTAGAACTTAATTCAAAATGGAACTGGCAAAGCCAAGTGTACAGTCATTGTAATTGTGGTGGGAGAAGATTACCCACACACAAACGCCCAGTCTAATAGAAAGTAAACACACTACTGGATCTAAATAAAGCAATGAAGAGGCAAAAGCAAACTAATACTAAAATCCCCAAGACCCTGGTATCCTCTGCTCTCTACAAGGTGTGTGCAAGCTGTGTCTGTTCATTCTGGTCTTAAAGATCTGTTTTAACACTGTTCCTGGTACTGCTCCTCAACACAAACTATACAAATACCATGTATTTTTGGGCTTGAACTGCTCTTACAGATTGATCCCATAAGATGTTTGTTTTGGCTTTGGGCTTCTTGTGTCTGTCACTGGAGAAAGTCTATCTGTATCTCAATTAACTGTTTGGGATTCATATTGAACTTGCACTAAAAAAAGGTATACTCACCTTTTTAATAGTTTTGGTCTGAACTAAGGCAAGTTCTCGGTTTTCATCTGCGACATAAAGGGACAGCTTCACATAAGGGTCACTGTAGAAAAATAAAAAGACAAGACAGTTCTTTATGTGATGGCATAACATTTTTATTTTCTGTACATATTAGCATATGAATTTAATCAGGGGCAGAATAATGAATAAAGCAAAAAGATAAAACTAATTCTATGAAGTTAAACAGATCAAAACCCCATATATTACAGCCAGGCAATTAAATTTTAACAGAGATCGAGATTCAGTTTTCTATAATCATCAATGATCATTTTTTTAAATTGAGAGGTCTACAGGTTTACTATATAGTATTATATAGTATTATATAGTAGTATACAGGGCTCTACAGTGCGCCCATTTCACTCGCATTTGCGAGTAAATATTTCGTCGTGCGAACGAGGAAATCAAAACAGTCGCACCAGTGCGAGTGCTTCTGCAGCCACAATAAGGAGAACTGCGCACAGACGTAACATGACGAGTTAAACGTTCTAAATGTGTCAGACATTAGGGGCAAACTCACACTAGGACTGTGGAACCTGCCCAAGCCTGGATCACCCCTAAAGCGCCTCACGCTTGCCCAGCGCGAGCGCAACCGAACCCTGCCCAGGCACGACTCCTCCGACTGCACACGACCCCAGCATACGAGCTCCGGGTGTGGCCGATATCACTCATACAACAAACTCTGCTTCAAAACACACCCACGGCCACCTTAAACAAGGGGCGGCACCGCAGCAGGACCCACACCTGTACCACCACTCACAGACACCCCCGTGCCGCTGGACTTCCTTCTCCGCTAAAGCGATGGCTTTGTCTTGGACTCGAGCGCATTTGGACTCGGTCTCGTCACAGACTCAAGGTCTGATTACTGAGTGCGGTCATATTTCATTACGGCCGCTGCCTTCGGCAATAAACTTGTACCGGTGTGCGGGACCTGTGCGCTGGAGCCCGCGGACACTCGAGTACCAGTGTGTATCACAGGGCAGGTTAAACATCCCACCTGTTCATCCGCCTCACATCAAATACGCCAATATTAATTTTATGTCCGTGTCCGCACAGAGCAGAGCTACGGCACAGAGCAGGTGATATGTGGGCTGAAGTTTGCCTAAGAAAATGCCAAATAAATCTGTTTGTCACAATGTGCAGAGTCTAAAAACCACTGTAAAACCACTAAGAGAATGTAACTCCAGTTAGGAATTTGAAAATACAGGTTTAAAAATCCTGCACACTTTTTACACTTTGAAGCAGTTTTGTGTAAAGTGCCAGTGGAAGTTCTCTTAAAGAGGTTCTTAAACTGTGGGTGAAGGTCCAAAAAGGGCCACAGAGTGTTTCAGTGCAGTACAGTTTGTTTGGCTTATTTTAAGTCTAAATATTAATCAGATAAAATGAAGATATATTTCTAAAAACATTGTGATTATGCAGGAAAAGTACAGTCATAATTCTTTTTTTTTTAATTAAATTTATTCAGTGTTAGTGTTGGTGTTTGCAAGTAATCATTGAAAACGAACACCTACTTGTGCCCCCATTTTTTTTTCTGTGCTCTTAAAATTTTTAACTTTGGGGCGCACGTGCTCCTGAAAAAAAAAGTTAGCGTAGAGCCCTGGTAGTATACATATAAAATTTTTGTTTTGTTTGGCCATTTTACACCTGCATTTGTTTTTATGTTTTTCAACCCCAAAGCTGAAAGATGAGTGTACCACCAACAATTCTGCAGATAAAAAACTGCTGCATTTGTAGATTGAGAGATAAAGCTGTAATTTAGTATTGACAAAGCAAAAAGAACTAAAAATAGACACTGCAGTAAATAGAAACCAGAGCGTATGAGTCAAGGCAATTTCAAATCAGCACCAACTACAAAATAATCTCAGATAACTGCTAGACAAAACTGATCTATTCTTTCACTTCAATCAACCACATTAATTCACTGATCTTAATCCTAGAGAGAGGTTGATGTCTGATTTGTCCCTAATAATGTGTCAAACATCGCAAAATTTATTTTGTCCAAGCTGTGCTGAGCTCTTTGGTCTTGAGGAACACTGCAGCAAAGGACATTGTGGTTCAAAGCCTAAAATAGTACCCAAGCAAAATGGCTAATTGATGTCTTGAGAAACCCTGTTGCCTTTAATTGTGTGTTTAGATGTGTGTGTGATCTGGTGTGACTACACAAAAACAGTAATTGCAACACATGGTGCATCTATCTCTTTCTTTAATTAGGAGAGTTGAATGAGGAAGCCGAGGATCAAAAAGTCTGTGCTAAATCTACTGTATTTAATTCAATATACTATATTATATTGTTTTGATAAAGTGAGAGTTAAGATTACATTATGCTCATAGCAAGACAAGCTCTTGCAGACAATCATGAAAGATATGGCCTGTTAGGATTTTCATGCCAACAATTTAATTAGAAAACAACTACTTGAAATTGGGTCTATACGCCTACACTACAGGGGAAAACAGAATTACGGATACATTTTATTTTAACTTCTGAATGTTTGTTTTACACTTTAGTACACAGGCAGGCACACAAAGGAAAATAACAACAGACGAACAGCCACATTTGAACATTGGACATGTTAAAGATTAACAATTATCTCTCTGCTGTATTCCATGTGTGAGCTACGTAATGGGAGCTATGCAAAGTAATTATTACTCACTAGAAAATCTTCAGTTAATCTGTTTGTTCAAGGTCTTAGTTTATTATACTGAAAGAATGCAGTTTATCCCTCAGCTCAAGAATACAGGGGTCCTTTAAAAATCAATAGGCGATGATACTGATCTATCGTCAGATATATTGTATATTGCATTATTGCAGTTCTTGAGGCAGTGTCAAGACAGATGTTTCCTAAAATACAATATATTTTAACTCACCTGGCCCCAATAATATCTTTTTTTGCCAGATCAATTCCTGCAATGACCTTAACCCGCAACACCCTGGTTTCATGCTGCAAAGAAAGACAAACAGAGGCGTTAAATAAAATACTCAACAGCCATGACAGAGGTCATTTGAGGTACATATCAGTCACTTGATATATAGTGTTTGACTTCTTTACATATCTGGTGGAAATAATAAGTTTACTCTTGATTTTCTTACTTGCAAACAGTGTGTAATTTCATTATAATTTAAACTAATGAAAATTAATTTAAATATCTATACAAGTCTAACTGAAGGCTTAAATAGGATATGATTAGAATCAAAATGTAAAGAGCTTCCTCTGTTTGAAGTCAAAGCTGATTAAAAATAGTCCAGCGTGTGCAAAAAAAAATCAAGATTTTTTTTCTGCCATATTTCCCAGCCCTAATTAGCCTTGTACACCTATCTGCACATTGCTGACAAATGACAACATACAAAACACATCTAACGTTTTTATATTATAATAGCAGCTGTGTTTATGCATTTATCAATTTCATATTTTATAAGTATTATTTCTCTAAGTTTTTATGACTGCAACACTAATATAGTATTTAAAATAAAAAATATAAGGAAACACCAGTTATGATTATTTTAGTACAACTTAAACAATTGTACTTGCTCTAAACTAAATTGTGCACATTAAATGAATGTATTACATAATGTACTATATGAGTTAATAAGTAATAAGTTTAACTGAGCCTGTACTCCAGAACAATTTCTCAAAAACTACCCCCAAGAAAGACAATGACAATAGACTCAGATCACCATAGCACCCGAGAGTAGTTGTGTTGATTTATAAGGTACAGAACGGTAAACAAAAAAATAATAATAATATTATGTGTCCATTTTTATTATTACAGGTGGTGGTTGTAAAGAGACTTCTATGAGAAATAAAATGAAACAGCAGGGTTTGTCTTACACACACAAAAGTACCATGGGACTCTTCTGGACTGTGCATATGAGGAGCTCAAATGGACACTGAAGGAATGACGGTCTGTCCACTCATGGGCACAAAAGTGGACCGGAGGCGGACAGCAGCCACATTAATACTACGATATGTGGATCTGGGTGATTGCTTGTTAGCCTCACTGTCAGCTAATGCCAACGTCGCTCTGTTTAACCCTCTATTCCCATCTACCGACCGAGGAATAACAGATTTAGCGTAATGCTTACCTCGTCCTCTGAAAGTCCATATATCGGCTCGTAATTCGTAGCCATAAAGCCTGCGATCAGCAATGCACAGAAGCCAAATGGCAGAGCTAGCTAGCTAGCTTTGAACAATAAAGTCCCACTTTGCTCTCTATTGGTGGCGGTGGTCAAGTTGATGTTATTACCCGATTCTTTGCACAGGGGTTGAGGTTTAACTGTATCCACAAAGCGTAAACACAGCAGCGTGACCTGTCTGTGAGAACTTTGGGCTATCAAAATCCAACGCTCTATTTGTTTCAAGAAATACAGTGGGCTTTTGTCAACTCCAAGCTTATCCTGCGAAATTCTGTGACACTTGATTTCCTCCTAAAGCACCAACCAATGGAGTAGCAGCTAAGCATGATGGATGAGGCCCCGGACCAACCACACGCAGTGTTATTTTCCCACAGCCCGGGCGCATCCAGTCATCTGTGGGGAAGGCGTGGCGCAGAGTCGCGACTGTTCTGTCCAGTTTTGTAGTATTTTGTCTATGGGCCTTTCTTCTCTCGATAACAACAAATATATTAAAGGAACTGTATGTGAAATTTTGATTTTAAATTTCATAGACTTATCTGTGTTCCCAGATATGTAGTAAATGTGTTCAAATTAAATAGCTTTTACTATTTTTTTAATTACAAATAGGCTACACTGGACATAATGTCCACTTTATTTATGTTATACTTTGGTGTTTTTGTTCTCAAGACGAAACCAGAAAGCAGCAGAATGAGCCTCACATAGTCTGCCTTTTGGGTTGCCGTTTTCAGTGAAATCCAGTTGGTCCAGAGCTAGTGCAGCTTATGCAGGTTTTGATCTTTCACGTGGGGCATGGCCTTTCCATTACTTATGTGTGTAACTCTGTCTGCAGGCTTAGGTATTGTCTATTGGGTTAACCCAGGATCAGGTGTGATCCTAGTAGCCCACCTTAAAAAGGTAGGCCAGTGTGATCATCATTAAGTGATTTGCTTTGTGTTAAGCCTATATTTTAACAACTTTGCAGTTTTGGAATAGCCGGTCTTTATACTTTTGTTTTATTTATTTTTTATAGGTCTCTAGATTCAGTTCAGTGGTTTATCGTCTAAATGACATTATGTAGCTCCTTGGCCCGCCTGTAGGTGTCCCTATCTTGTCGTATACTATTGTGTTGTAATCTTTTCCTCATATTATATGCGCGGCTCGGGTACTATTTAAAAGAAAACCTAAATAATTTGGCTATTGTGAAATTCTGGATTTAATAACCTAAAAACTGACACATGTCAGAAGAGGGTCTTTACTGTGGTAAAACAAAACAAATGCCCGCAGACTTGGAATCTTGAAGAAATAGACTAGACATAAATAGACAATCTGAAAATCTTTTGACTGCTAATCGCATTTCCTGGTTTGGGCTAAATATGGCCTATTTTAAGACATAAACTTAGGCTGTCTTGGACAAAGGCGCTATGCCACAGTTAAGTTTTAAAATAGTGAACATGCTACCTGCTGGCAGAATTGTATTGGCCAATATCATTTTGCCTTGCATTTAAAGGTGCACTATGTAATTTTTCTGGAGGAAGGTCCATAACGTCTCCAGGAGGATGTTATTGCTTTATCTGCAATGTTCCACAATACATCATAAGTATTTTTGGTGTAGGGTCCATCTCAGACCGGTAAATCTTTTATCTGACCTGTAACTTATATCACCTACTTGTATTCATTAAGTTTTATGTAATATTCCAGGCAGAGCAGGAACACCTTCATGGGGACAAGTGGGTGGTGTCCCCTTCCAACAGAAAAGTTATTTAGTGCACTTTTAGGTTACAGCTTTAGGCCTTTCTTAACATATTCATATGAGGTAGTCGTCAGAACCTGAACCTTTTAATTATGCCTACAAAAAATGTCCTCTAGTTTGTCCTCATCACATCCACATATTTAAATTTAGTTTTAATAATAATGAGACTCAGAGATCATTATTATTATTGTCCCAAAGAACACCTGGTGCTCTTTTCTTATGAAATGTATAGCGCCTTACACCCAAAGTGGTATACAATGCATTATTCATTCACTTTGTACTCTGTAGTGGTAAGCTTACTATTGTAGCCACAGCAGGCGTGGGGGTAGACTGACGGAAACAAAGCTGTCAATCCGCACCTTTGGCCCCTCCGACCAACACTCACTCACACACCTTATCCATGTGGGAAGTGTCTTAGACACAGCAATAGTTTCCATGATAATAGGTCTCCCAGCACTGACCTGCCCTCTTAATAAATCTTTTTCTTCTGCTTGTCAGCAATGCAGGTCTGTAACAAAAATATTTCCCTATAGGGGATGAATACAAGTATTTCTGATTGCCTTGTGATTTGTGTTATTGGGATTTATGTTACTGTTGCTTCCTCAAAAATGCTTCTGTCCTGTCTAATATTTTTCTGGGGTTCTTGGGTGAAGAAAATAGCCTTGATTTGCATTGAAGAACACAGAAACATACAATATTTAAATTAAAAGATACCCAAAGGTCTCTTTAGGAAGCTGTTTTTGTCGCCTCTAGGCTCCAGCCTACATTCTCTGCTGCATGGGTTTCCGTGGAAACAAAGTGCATGCAAAACCTTGGTCAACTGATTCCCTTTCCTGAAAAAAGCATCTGTTCATTTGACAATAGACTACAATTTTTTGCTGAAGCTCCAGTGTATATTACTCACCTACACTAATTTTATAGCAAAGTAAGAACTATTTTACTGCCATGTTTTTAAAGGAGACATATCACACTTTTTGTGGTATTTAGTATTAAACTATGAGTCTATATGTAGGCCTACAACAATAATAATTTTACATTTTGTTCAAGGTAAGTAGGCCTATTTAGACTTTATAACATTGCCTATCAATGTTATAGGGGCAAATCATACTTTACAACTGATGTCATACTTATATATATATATATATATATATATATATATATATATATATATATATATATATATATATATATATATATATATATATATATATATATATATATATATATATATATATATATATGCATTTCTCACCTTCCACGGTAGTTGGTCTCTCACCCTCATCAGCTCGGGTCCTCTACCAGAGGCCTGGGAGCTTGAGAGTTCTGCGCAGTATCTTTGCTGTTCCCAGTACTGCACTTTTCTGGACTGAGATGTCTGTTGTCCTCCCTGGGATCTGCTGCAACCACTCATCCAGTTTGGGGGTCACGGCCCCGAGTGCTCCGATCACCACAGGCACCACCGATGCTTTCACCTTCCAGGCCCTCTCCAGCTCTTCCTTGAGCCCCTGGTATTTCTCTAGTTTCTCGCGTTCCTTTTTCCTGACATTGCCATCGCTCGGTATTGCAATGTCCACCACCACGGGTTTGTTCTCTCGCTTATCCAGAACCACGATGTCTGGTTGGTTCGCCATCACCATTCTGTCAGTCTGTATTTGGAAGTCCCACAGGATCTTGGCCCGCTCATTCTCCACCACCTTTGGAGGTGTTTCCCACCTTGATCCTGGGGTTTCCAGCCCGTACTCTGCACAGATGTTTCTGTACACTATGGCCGCTACTTGGTTATGTCGCTCCATGTACGCTTTCCCTGCCAGCATCTTACACCCTGCAGTTATGTGCTGGACTGTCTCAGGCACTTTTTTGCACAACCTACACCTTGGGTCTTGTCTGGTGTGGTAGATCTGGGCCTCTGTTGCTCGGGTGCTCAAGGCCTGCAGCCAGGATGAGTGCCTCCGTGCTGTCCTTCAGACCAGCCCTCTCCAGCCATTGGTATGATTTATTGATATCAGCCACTTCAGTTATGTTCCGGTGGTACGCCCCATGTAGGGGTTTGTCCTGCCATGATGGTCCCTCCAGCACCTCTTCCTCTGCGCCCCACTGTCTGAGACATTCTCCGAGCATGTCATCAGTCTGGGCCTTGTCACTGATGTACTTGTGGAGCTTGGATGTTTCATCCTGGACAGTGGTTCCCACACTCACTAGTCCTCGGCCTCCTTCCTTCCGGCTCGTGTACAGTCTCAGGGTGCTGGACTTGGGATGGAACCCTCCATGCATGGTCAGGAGCTTTCGTGTCTTAACATCTGTGGTCTGTATCTCCTCCTTTGGCCAACTTATGATTCCTGCTGGGTATCTGATCACTGGCAGGGCGTAGCTGTTTATTGCTTGCGCCTTGTTCTTGCCATTGAGCTGGCTTCTTAGGACCTGCCGTACTCTTTGCAGGTATTTGGCTGTCGCCGCTATATATATATATATATATATATATATATATATATATATATATATATATATATATATATATATATAAAACTTTTTGGCTTGCGGGCCACAAAGGTTTCTAAAATTTGATGGAAGGGCCGGACCAGGAGCAGATCAGCCCAGCAAATAAACAGAAAATAACTTGCAGGATCCAACGATTTACATGTGGCAGATTCAAACGTCTCAATTCAACTTGTGCACCATATTTAGGGCCAATGATTTTCCGTTTCAGAACTAAATGAACGTAGCAACCACCTCCTGCAAATACTTGTTTGGTTTTAGACCTGGTTTAGACCTGGTTTAAACCTGGTTTTAGTCCTGGTTTAGACCTGGTTTTAGTCCTGTTTTAGTCCTGGTGTTAATAATAATAATAATAATGCATCAGTTTTATATAGCGCTTTTCTGGACACTCAAAGACGCTTTTTACAGAGCATTATTCATTCACTGCCACAGCTGCCCTGGGGCAGACTGACGGAAGCAAGGCTGCCAATCTGCGCCATCGGCCCCTCCGACCACCACCAACACTCACGCACACACCACTTTCATACTAGGCAATGTGGGTGATGTGCCTTGCCTAAGGACACAACAACAGTTTTTGCGACTGGCGCCCCAGTCTGGTTTAGAGGCGCACAGGAGACAGTGCGGTCCACGCGCGGTGTCTACGCCGTACAAGAGGAGATGCGGCGTGCACCGTACAAGAGGAAGTGCTGTGTGCGCACACTAGATATATACTTGGCCGCAGTGCTTTATGAGAAAGTTTTCGGGCCATGAGTGAGGAAGACGTGTTCAACATATAAATTTACCCCTGGGCACTGTCTCTCGGGTCTCTATGGACAATTTGTTATCATATATCTAGAGTGCACCATCAACTGGGAAACTTCAGAATTGCAGGGAAAGTAAAATGTACACATTTTATCACAGTTCATTCAAGTTTGGCGGGCGGTGCGGTGCACCTTTTGTGTTAGAGCAACTGCCCCTCAAAATTCCTGTACATGTCCCTGCTCAAATGATATTAAAATCACAAGCTATAGCTACATTAGCCAACAGTTATTCATACAGATCAAATACTGAAAAGAGTCCTTATTGATCACAGATTTCAGGTGTTGTAGGGTCAACCATTTTGTAGGGTCAAAAATCTTAGGCTGTTTGTTATTGTGCACATTGGGTCACCCCCAGTGTGAGGTCACTAGAAAGTAGGTATTTGATTGATTCAGACCAGCTTGACAATAGAAACAGGTCCACTGAATTTCTGTTCAAAACAGGTCTACTTCTTCACACTGAAATTTCTACATAGTAACCAATAGATTTTCATGTGTATGTTTTTATTGTTGAAAAAAGTCTAAAAAGTCACTTTTTAATCCTACATGTATCACCAGAGTCAGATGTTTTCAAATAATCACAAGTAGGTACAGAGTAGTGGGCAGAGATAGGGGGTAGGTAAACTGACATTTTTTTGAGTGCACAAGTCTCAAATGTCAGATAATACAGGGTTACTCAAACATGCATAAATCTATTAATACAACTCTGAGGAAGCATAGTGGTATATGCTTGCGACTGCTGATTTGGCCTTATATGTCTCCTTGCTGTAGGCTACTTAGGTTTGTCAGAGCAGAGGCCTGTTGCATCTTATCTGGGCCAAAGTATTAATGCTGTCTCCTTTACCTATAGAGTTAGACCTTTCAAGATATTTAAAGTTTATTTTTTCTCAAGCGCAGCCATTCCCAAAGAAATGTCCACAATTAAGAACTAAATTTATTTTTTAGGGATTGGCTTCACAAAACTAATCAATAAGGGCATATAGGCCTGATAATCGCATAACTTTCTGAAGCTACTGTGAAAAAAATAATAATTTTTTGAGTAGATGTTAGACTTTGTGCCGTTTTTTGTTTCATGTGGACTGGCACAGCAATTACAGAGATATTAACAACAAATAAAATCTGACATACAAAAATTAGGCCTACACCTACCTGTCCACCAGCTCAGTGCATAGCCTATTAAACTATATGATCACTTTTCCTATTGCACATAGGTTACTTCACCCTGACAGAAAGATGCCAGAAAGGCTGAGTAAAGTATAATAAAGGGTAATTTTTCAGTATCAACAAATGCAGTTTGGCAAACTGGTAACCCTATTAAACGTCAAATAATTATAGGCCTAGCTTCACTGATGCTGCTACAACATTGTATTCAAGGGCTAGGCTATATGATTATGGCCTTAAACAAAAACTTGTAAAACAAGTCCTCCCAGAGCAATCCGCAGGATAATTTGGTGCTTTCTGAGAAACAGGGCGTTTCAGCCTCGGCTCCGCCCCAGAGCGTGAGCGCTGTCAGCTAAACCTTCGTTCATCCAGACGGACGCGCACCTCTTATTCCTGCATCCGCCTTTCACAGCTCGGAAAACCAATTCTACCCATCGGGGAAAGGTTTTTGCCTGGGGACAGTTTATGTGCACTGGCATAATTAAGGTAAGGCAGCCTTTTATCAATTCACTGTTCTTCAGACTCCATCGATTGATAATTACAAGCCCTCCTAGCGCTACCGGTGTTAAGATTACTTGAGGTTTACCTAAACAATCTGTTACAGGGAATCTAAAGGTTTTGAGTTGACTTTGATTCAGATTACTACGACATATTTATATGTTTTTTGTGTGAGATTGAGTTGCATGTGATGTGACAGGTTTGAGCTTTTCAACAGTGTTTTCAACAGGTGGTCATATCGATAACAAATTCTCAGTAGCCTATCTGTGGAGATTTACTTTGGCTTCACTAACAAAATTCGGTTAGTTTATTTCTCTATATATCTTGTGGAAACGAACGCAGGAACATGTGTTTTTTATTCCATGGGATGAAGTTGGAAGCCATGAACCCATGGTGTGCCAAGTGATTTCCTTTTGCGTAGAAGGAAGTAAGGAAGTTAATAAGTCTGTAGTGTCCTGGGATTTCTGTAGGTTGCTGCTATATTTGATCCACTCATTCTCACAGATCCATGCTCATTCTCTGACACATGTCACAATGTCCAGGTACCAAAAATGGAGGAACTCCTTCAGGCCTACTCTCATGACCTAGGTCATATTAAATTGAATTAAAATCTATAGGTCCAATCCAGGTCTTCACAAATAATAGCATAATAACACTTATTTGTATTTTACCCAAAATAGGCTACATCATAGGGTAGACTATTGACAGTTGCTATGGCATAACATACGCTCATGTCCCCAAAATAAAGTGTCCAGCTTTATCATAAAAATATGTTTCAAGAGGATTCATAGGACTACTTCCTACTCAGTAGCCAAATACTGATACTTAGGCCTGTCTCTACTTATCTTAGCTCTATAAGTCTTTTTATTGTAACATTTAATGAGACAAACACATTGGCCAATTTTTTACATTTGCAAAACTCTATCCAAAAAGAATATAGCCTAAGGATAATTTAATAAGATTCTTCAACAATAAAATATTAAGTAATGTGACTTCCCTGAGGTCCAATAGCAAAGAACATGTTAGTCAGGACATTAGATAAAAGTGTTTTGTTTTGTTTTTTCCCGGAGACCCAAGCCAATTCAAGCAGTAAGCCCTGAAGTAAAAAAAAATACAGGTGTGCCAAATATTTGGAGGACTTGTGATATTTTCTTTCATGGTTAACAAACAATTCATATATATTATTGCCATAAATATAAATGACATTTATGTGTATTTGGATAAGATCTAGAATAACATTTTAAAGTTCTTAAAATCAGAAACTCAAGCTGTTTAGACTTCTAGTACAAACAGCTAAGAACCTACAGCCTATAAGAGTCATAGAAAGGAGTGAAATCAAGGTTAAAATCAAATGTATTTGAAATGGGTCACTACTTTTTCTTTGCCTTGTGTTTTTGATGCACTGTTCCCTTTACCCGCAGGACTGTGCAGGGCAGGGCTAGGGTGTTCCTAGAAAGGTGTTGGTTTATGTTACCAGGAAGTGAGCTCCTGTTTGAGCAGGTCAAATGCTGTAACGTGAGTAATATAAAAAAAAAAAATAGTTGTATCTCTCAAGGAACAACCATTGACTGTGTACACATCAGGGTCAAATGCTTAACCAGTTGTTCAAGCCAATGTGTAATCTTTGTGCTAGGGCTATCCAACATTCATTCATATTAAGGAACTTCATATCAGGCATCATATAAAGTTAAATATCAAACATCAAATGACTGCAAATCACATTTAACTGTTTCTTCGTACACTCACATAAAGCATGATCAGTTTCTCAGAATCTAGATACTTAAAGTCCGGGTTTCACACATGATTGATCTGCATTGGTCAGCGTTCTCTGCAACTGTGTGACTCTGAATAATGAACACCCAAAAGGTTTTTTCTCATCGCCTTTGCTTTGCTGCACACTAGTGATAAACCAGAACTAATTTTCACTATTAATGTTGGCCCACCAAAATACAGCATATAGCAACATGTGAAAGTATAATAATAACAATAATAATAATTACAACAACAACAATAATAATGTTAAGGCCTATATTAGATATGTGCTGTTGGCTAACTGTTGGCTAACTGTTGGAAACTGTTGCCAAAGCTTAGCAGCTTAGTCTCAGTTTGGGTTCTTGATTATGTAACTGTGCGGTTAGAATACTAATCCAGTGGCTTGACCTTAATGCCAGTTAACAGATCCTAGTAAACAATTTCAAAATTAACTCAGCATTCAAATGATAATATAATGTAAGAATTTTGATATAATATGTTAAAGGCAAAAATGGTGACAGGAGTATTACAGTCGTGGCTATTACATAAGATATAACTGTATGCAAATGCTAAAACACATGCCCAGGCAAACACACGCTTGTTCATGTTAGCACAAATTCAGCTTTGATCTGGCATCTCACTAGATTTCAATCATTTAAAGCATCAACCACTACCACTATATCACCACCAAAAATTTTAAAAGGTTTTGTTATTCACATTCTCCTATAAAAAGTAGATCACATGGGCTAGGACGTGAAACACTGAGCCATTTCTGCTTTATAAAGGTACAATGCACTATCACTGAGGTGACTGTCAAGGTTTTGTAAAACTGTTGATTGAACATGAACATGTAGGCTTAAAATGTTTTCATCCTTTATTGTCACACCTATGAACTGTCTAAAGTAAAATGGCATTGCTTTTGCAATGCAGATATAAGTCTCCCATTGGAGTAATGTTCTATGGATATCTTTTAAGTTAATGCATACTGAATGCTGTAGAAAAGAATCTACTAATGCTCTGTTTTTTTCTCTTTTTTTAACCAAGCACTTTTATCAAGGGCTAGATAAAAAGTAATTTGCCCTTGGATTTCCATAAAGCACATATTTGTCATTGCACATTTGCACTGCAGTATTTAGTAGGGTGCAAGTTAACATGAAATATACAAAAATATATTGTGCAATCCTACTAACGTGTAAAGTGTAATACTAACTATTGTGTTAAGTCATTTTTTGTCAAACTTGTCAAATTCCTGAATTCACAGCTTTTTACTGTTGGCCAAGAATAAAATGAAATAGGGTTATTATTGGTGCCGGCATCCCAGTGTTGAAATTTACAGAGCACAAAAATTGCAGGCTGTCAAACTGTGGAAATCTGCCTCTTGTTGTTCTTGATAAAAGCGCCAACTATTGCATAATCAGTCAAGCTGTACACGCCAGCTATCAGAGGTATACGGTACACTCTGCTTTTTAATCCCTTATAAAGCCACAGGAGATATTTCCCTTCAATTTAAGAAGATTATTATTTGCAGTATAAAATGCATTCTGTTTATGTTTTATGTTAAGGTTTCTACATATACCAACAAAGGAAGTCAGTCACAGGCAATGCATACAAGTTGTCATTGAATACAAGTTATGGGATGTTCCTGTTGAAAACCCGCCTGTCTGTTTTTCTACAGGAAAAAACAACGTGGTGCCATGATGAAGGAAATTGGTCTGCTGTTACTGTTTTTCATTGTGGCTAGTGGAAAAGTTACAGGTAAGTGACAGTATCTTATCGTCAGTGTATAGTTGAAAACAGGAACCACAGTCATGTCCATTTTTCATGTTGTTTCACTTTTGATGTTCTATTGTATCCATGGCTTTCAGAATGATGAGAAATTAAGATGGTTGCCATAGCAATTAACAATTTAAAACAAAACAATATATCTTTTCATCGAAAAAAGTGCCTTTCATCTAGTATGTCTGGTATGTGATGACGTTTCATTTAGATTCATTGTTAACTTGCATTTAGGCCTTGGTCCTCCGGGAAAGCCGACTTTGACAAACTGTCGCTCCCCTGAAAAGGAGACTTTTACATGCTGGTGGAAGCCTGGCTCAGATGGAGGACTGCCTACCACCTATGCCTTGTACTATCTTAAAGACAAGTGAGTGAACAATCAGGCTATTTGATTGGCTTAAGAGTATGAATAATAGATTGTATAGAAAACAGAGAAGATGTGCTGGTTAATCATGTGAATAATTGAACAATGGTATTGCACTTTTCAGAATCAGCAGAATGTGGGACTCATAACATGTAATACTGTGTATGTAATGATTATGCATTTAATACTGTTCCTCAAACCAGGAAAGCAACTGTCTGCCCTTTCTTGTTACAGGAACAATATGCATGAGCATATGACAAACAATGCACTCTACTCAAACACATCCACAGTATGCCACATACAAAAGTTACAGTATGTCACTTTTTAGCAAAAAAAACAGACTAAAATAAAACCCATTTACTCTTGCATCTCCACAAACCTGACTCTTATTTGGCCTGGAGGAGGCCTCCTCCTGCTTGTTTTTATGGAAATGCTGTTTCTTTGGCTATAACCTTCCACAGCATCAGTCATAAACCTCATCTATCTCCAAGGAGAATCATCCGAAATATGGTTTTAACTAGATTAACTGAAAATATAAGGGCTATAGCCATTGCACTAAAAAGTGCAAATATCAGCCAGCTGATAATATCATCCTGCAGATAAATCAGTCTATGTCTATGTAAATCGGCCATGGAATCATGCAGATGCCACCTCCAAAAAGTTACAGAACAGTGATGAAAGTGGACAGATTAGTGATAAAAGTGTCAAAAACTTAGTTTACCACCAAGAGATATTCTTTAAACAAACAAAAAATGGTTTGCCATTGCCAGTCTCCATGACATCCATTTCCTATGAATAAGTGCTCAATAATCAGCTGGATCCACTCCTATGGTAACAAAGACACATTATGTCCTTGTTACACCTACTCAGTTGTATATATGGTAAAAAAAAAACCTCATACATTACAATGATGCTTCCCTGCTGCACAGACATCCAATGATACTTCATTATGTGAATGTTCCTCTTTTTCTTTCAGCTGTGAAACACTATATGAATGCCCTGATTATCACACAGCAGGCAAGAACTCCTGTTTCTTTAACAAGAACGAAACATCTGTCTGGGTCAACTATAACATTACTGTTGTGGCCACCAATAAAATGGGGAGAACATTTTCTGATCCAGTGGATGTAGATGTTGCTTACATTGGTAAGTATAAAAATTATACTGTATATTTAAAAATAAATAATAAACAAATACCCAGAAGCTTTAATTACATTTAAATGTTGATATCCATGTGCCATAGATCCAGTATAGAGCCAGTTACACAGTTTATGGCACAAACATGTACTGAAGATTTTCTATGTCGTATAATGTTATGGCTATATATTATATATACTGTATAGGTTATTTTTATTGATATGAATGTGAGAATGTATGGGTATCTATCAATCATTCATTCATTTTCATTTATTTGTTTATTTGGGTGGGACGATGCAAATTCATGAACATACAATTTGTATGAATCACACATATTTATGTAAATACGCTGGATTTAGCACAGGTGCTAATTTCCATCCGTAGTCCCATATATAAAATACACATAAAATAGACATTTGACAGACTCGACAAATATTCAGTCATTTTAGACACTGATACTGTGCTTCATTGTATTTTATTTTTCAATTTAAGCAGATTATTATATATAACAATATATACATTTTAACATAATCCTGTAATTACCTGAATTAATGTATGATGAAGAATCATGAACTTTAATATTTCTCATGAAAAGTTGCCATTTGTGAGTGCATTGTCTTCTCTCTGATGTGAATTTCCTGTGTTTTTGCAGTCCAGCCCCACACACCTGAGAATGTGACAGTGAATGTGATGGAAGACAAGGGATGGCCCTTCTTGCGTGTGTCCTGGGAATCACCTCACAAGGCTGATATCCGCTCAGGATGGATCACTCTGATCTATGAGCTCCGGAGCAAGATGGAGGAGGAAGAGAAATGGGAGGTAATGGTATTACCAGTGTGTTAAAAGTGCTAATGCTTCCTCTGATAAGTCTTTAACTGGAATGCATTTTGTAACATCAGCTTTTATGAGCTTATAACCATGTTATAAAGCTGTGCCATCCCATCGTCATTAATTTACTCAAAGTTGTATTAATCATACTCTGGGTCACAAAACACACAGAGCAATTTTTCCACAATAAAATCTGTAAATGAAAATCTGCTTCTTGAGACTGTGGCAGGGCCTCTCAGTTCTGCAGTTTTGAACAAGATGTCTGTTCACTCATTATTATTATTACTAAGCTGTTTTAGATCAATATTGCTGTTTACAATAATATTTAAAAAATCTATGAATGTTATCATTTAATAATACAAAATACACACAAAATAATATTTGGGGTTTTGTCTACAATTTTTTTTTCGGCCGTATGTTTTTCCAGGAACATTTTCCCGGACAGCAAAAGACATTCAACATTTTCAGTGTAAGACCAGGAAGCTCCTACCTTGTTCAGGTGCGCTGCAGACCTGATCACGGCTTTTGGAGTGAATGGAGTCCCACAACCAAAACCAAAGTGCCTAAATGTGAGACAATGTGAAACATTTACATTATAATATGAATGACAATTAACATAATTTACATAATTTACATTTATTTTATAGATTTTTTGGGACGATCTCTGTGGGTTCTTATTTTAGTTTTCTCCTCCTTGATCATTCTCATTCTTGCATGGATTATTTACATGAATAGCCATAGGTAAAGAATCTTAAATACATGATTTGTGTTGTCACTTATCTGATGCTGACTTATGGTTCTTTGTTATATTTTAAGTTTGAAGCACTGTCTTCTACCCCCGGTTCCTGGTCCTAAAATTAAGGGATTTGATCATCAACGTTTGAAGGTAAGGTCCACATCTTTGAATTATATTCTGAATACATGAATATGAATGAGTATGAATCATACGTGTTGTTCTGTCTTAGGATTTGTATTTTTAGTATTGTAAAAAAAAATAAAAAATAAAAGCAAATAAAAGTGTTGCTCTTACAGAGACAAAAATAACAATGAGCTTGTTTGTTTGACGTTTACTAGCAACACCAATTTTCAATCATTATTGTATATTGTTTAAACAATAAATAATATTACAAACGTCAATAGTGTCCTCAAGTAAAGGTTAGAACATTTCTGTAACCCTTATTCTCCCTGTGTTGGTAGAATGGCAGTTATAAAGATGGTTTAAACGCATTGATGATTCCTGAATATCCTCCAACCTCCTCGTCCAACTATGATGACCTGCTGGTGGAGTACTTGGAGGTATTTGTCACTGGCGAACAAGAGGCATCCATGGAAGAAGACAAAGATATGCAGGACCACTACTGCAAATCCGAAAGCTCAACATGTGACAGTGACTCTGGCCACGGCAGCTGCGATAGCCACACTCTGCTGATAGACAAATGCAAAGAAGCAAGCAAAGATGAACTGAACTCCAATTGTGAAGATGCCAGCGAGATCACAGAGCTGGAAATATCCCAAAACAACCAAGATGAGAAGATGTTGAGCTGCCAAGGCAGCCCTGACACATGCAGTGAGCGGGTGAAGACATGGCCCTCTGTTTTTACACCTCTGCCACAGTACACAAGTGCAATCCCACAGAAGACTTCCTTGGAAATTGTGAAACAGCACTGCCTTTCCGATACCTTATTTCCACCTGGTTCCATATCATCTAATCTCATCAGCCAAAATGAATCTTTTGGGCCGAGCTACTGGGAATTTAGTCTAAATAGCAAGCAGCTACCTCAAATGCACCCACAAACTTCAAAGCATCTCCAGGCTCACAGTGATATCAACATGAGTAAAAAGGCCAATGAAATTCTGACTCTGTTCAAATCTACACAATATGTGGAGGTAAAAAAACTGAATAATGAGGATATGGTTCTTCTACAGCCTGTGGAGTCAACTAGCCAAAGCCATGCTGAAGGCTGCCCCCATGCACATCAGGGAGAAGTTTACAGTAAGGTCAAAGGAGTGAACAGTGACAAGATGTTACTTCTGGAAAGTGGCGTGGATGTAACAGCACAGGAAATGGACAGGTGTTTTTGTGACAAGATGGAGACAAATGCAATGAAAGCGAGTGACTACATGTCATCAGCTAATGTTTGGAAGCACAAACATCCCCCCATGCAAACCTTCACCCTGCCAGTGCAAGAAGAGCAGAAACCATTTGCTGCAAATGGCTATGTCGACACAGCCACTATGTTCTCAGTGCCCATGTAATAAGTGTCCAAAGACTGGGACAATCCATGGCCTGTTTTTCATGTCAGAGCTATACTGACAAAGTGACTGCTGCTTCAGAAAATGATTGTGTTTTGTTTCCACAAAAGAAAATTATTTATCTTTTTCACTGAAATTTATATTTTATCACTCCATATGATGTTTTGGTGTCTTATTTTATATTGTGTATAGCAGTTTGGCAAGGGAAAAGTTACTACCCCTAACATAACCTCTTTGCTGTGAAACTACAAAACACTAAAATGTAGTAGTGCAATATATGTGCGAGTGAATGCTTTTCAGCCTCAGTGTTAGGCCCATTGAGCAAATGAGAAATATGGAAGAGCAATGAATGTACACACCATGCAAGACAAATTAAAACTATATAATGTTTTCTACCATTCTAAAGGTGCAATACATAATATTGTTTAGTGGAGGCTACACCACCAACTCTCCAATTATGTTTTTATGGGTTTCAGACAAATGATTTCTTTATGATTGTAATGAGTATGTGAGAATCTTTCCCATTCAAAAGCTATTATAGTGTGAGTATAATTGCTGTCGTGATGGAAGAATATTGTTATTGCTTGAAACCTATTGGTGGTGTGATGGTGTCACATTCCCAGATGGGGACCAGCGTCAGATTTCATGGTATTCTCATAAGAAATATCTGAAAAGTAAATTCACGAATGTTGAACCAGATAATTTCTTTTAGTGGCTATATAAATCTTAGTTTTAAGAATAACTGCTTTCCATCTGTATTAAATATCATTGGCCTTTACAGCAATTAATTAGCTGTGTAGAATATTGCACTTTATGGAATTAAATATATATCTCAAGCATCACCAGGCCCAAATTTCAGGCAAGAATTTTCTCAGTAAGAATACTATAGATTTTATATATAGATATTTTTAAGTAACGTAATGAAAAATAATACACTAGCATTTATTGCCATGGAGACAAGCAGGTGACAAGTTACATTGTACACATGTATGTAGACTTGTTGAATTAAATTTATTATCTTATCATTAATCTTTGACTTTTTTGCTCACCAATAATATAATCAAATATATCCATTGTACTAAAATGGTTTGTTTAAATGTTTAAATGAACATTGTATGTTGTTTCATTTGCAAAAAAATAAGCAAACAAAAAACCCCAATCTGTTGCCTATTGTGGGGTTGGGGCATTGTAAATGCTTTCTGCAGAAAAGTTATTGCTATAATAAGTTATTTTGAACAGTCTAAAGACTGCCAGCTAATATTTTTTCAATTGATGTAGTTAGTTTTGTTATGTAACCTAATATTGTCAGCAAGAGTGTAAAAAGATAGGAGTGATGGTTTATGAATTCAATAAAGATGAGCAGAACTATTGGGTTGGAACTTGTGTGTCTGACCATAAAATCAGGTCAGGAGAAATCAAGAATCATGGTCAGTCATGGTCTATTGTTAAAAAACAGCTGGTCTACGTGGAGAAGGGGAGCATATGTTGTAAACATACAGGGCAGTTCTTAACATACAAAATGTATCCATAAATGTGAGACATTTGAATGCTCTTTTGAAATTCACAAGAAAATTAGATTTATGGAAAAATGTAAGCTTATTCCTAGAGAATAAAGTCATAAAAATGGAATAAACTTTGGAAAAGATTTAAAGAAATTATATAATGTATGTATAATGCTTTGCTAATAAAAGTAATTTTAATACCATGATCAGTGATTCTGTCATTGATAAAAGCAAACAGAATATCCTAGATAGATACATTTGCTAATTGAATCCCTTGAGAATGAATCCACTGTTGCAAGTTAAATGAAAAAATGCTTTGAAAGTCGTATATAAAACTGAAATAATCCAAATCCACAGCCTTCCTCTCACAAAATCTGAAATAACAGGCATCTATTTGAAATCTAAATATTAAGAATACATTATACTAATTACTAAATCTCATGTAGGCTATTTCTTTTGTTTAGAAAGGGAAAAATACTTCAGATTTGTTTTTGTTTTTTTCATCTTTGCGGGGAAAAATCTTTAAAGGGAGTTTAAAGGGAGTGTAACAATAACCGAAATATGGTTATATCGTATCGTCAAGGGTCTCACAATAATATCGTGGACCATCACAGTGTATCGCATCACAAGTCTCTTTGTTTAAATGAATAGTTATGATGCAGAAATAGCTAAAAAAAAAACCAAAAAATTCACAGTTTTGTGAGCCTTCATGTACAGAGAGATTTGAATATCGTTCCATCTCTAATGACAATAAATGTTGTACCAAATGACTGGTCAAAGCATTTTGTAATGTCAGTCGTTATTATGTATGATATTGTAATATTGTGAGTCTCCCCACCATATCATGAGCTTTCCCTGGATATCGCAATAAATATCGTACCGTGAGATTTACCGTGACGATATCTTATCGTGAGACTTGGATATTGTTACCCCCCTAGGAGTTAGTTGAGTAAACAGCTTATATGTGTTATTACCTGTAATAATATATAATTCAACTCAATCAACATAAAGTTCCCTTATGATGGGATAAGTTTAATGTATTATTATCTTATATGTGTAGCTTGTTGAATCATATAAGAGATTGCATTCTAATACTTTGGATAGCCTACAGCAAATCTGAAGTTGAACACAGTCAGAATTTATGTTACAAACATAGTTTTTTTTTTCTTTATTCAACAACTTCAGAAAATTATATTATAATGAAAATCACTTTTTTTATTTTTTATAACAAGTAGACTACATATTGAGGCCTATCATTCCATAGGTTAAGTGTCTCCAACCTGTAGCTCGGGAACTAGGCTACCTGTAGCTTTTATTTTAATAGATCCATAGCTTTTATTTTAATAGATCCGTAGCTTTTATTTTAATAGAGCCATGCTCTCCACCCCTTTACAAGTAGCTCGCAAAGGGATTTATGACTTATACGTATTGAATAACTCAAATTGGATTAATAATTACCATTGTACCTTTGTGCGCTAATAAATGAATAAAGCTTTTATGATTTATAGGCATCTAACTGTACCATATAAAGCTTTCCCTCTTATATCGACTCTTAAATCAGTAGCTCTCCGGCATTTTTGTTTTTTGTAGGTAGTTCACCAGAGGCAAAAGGTTGGAGACCCCTGCCCCGCCTCTACGTTGAGTGGAGGTAAAATGTAGACCCGTTGTGGAGCTAATCTCAACAAATAATGATAAGGTTCAAAATGTGTGGATAAATAGGCTTACTTCTTTTAAAAAGTATACATATGACTTCGCAACAAAATCACATGACAGACGCTTGTCAACATCAGCCAATCAGAGAGACGCGCAGGGGCTACTTTGCGCTAAACTTTACCCACAATGATTTTCTACAAAGCCCCTCAAACTGTGACCTGGCAGAAGCTGCAGGCTGTGCAGTAATAATGCTCAACAACATGCACAAGCTTCTGTTTCGTCTTACAGCCCGTGGTCAGGCTTTTTGCGGAGAGCGCCGTGGTGGACGAAGTTTGCTCAGATTTTACTCTGTCAGTGGTGAGTTTCTGTGGTAACTTGGTAACTTCCGTGTGCCTTTGGGGCCACAAAGCTCAACTCTTCTTTTAGGAGGTATCAAAACAGAGGGCATTTTATAGAAAGAAATATATTAATCTAAGAAAAGGCCAAATGTAGGCTGAATTGTGATACATTATTTGGAAGTTTTGGGTTAAGCCTGGACCTGGTGGGTAGTCTCTTTAGCATTTACATTTATTTGAAGTGTTAAGTGTTGAAGTATTGTTGTTTGGTCTGAAAATGGTGAAACGTTGTATTCTTGTAGTGGACTGTTGCACAACTCCTAAAGTCAAAGGTTAACTACATTGTTTATTCTGAGGAGTGCTCCGGTCTGAACTCACTCATTTAAATGCAACCTACAGTCTAGGCTATGATTTTTTGTCCTTATTACGGAAGATAATTTGTTCCAGCAAATGTAGAATTTTAAATACCACTGAATTTCTCGCTTTGAATTTTAAACTGATGTTAAAAAGATGTTTGAATTATTTTTATTTTTTGAAATTTACTTGCTGAAATTTTAAGTATACTTTTTCAATATGTTTCAAATTTAAAATAAAAATGTCACCTTTTAAATATTCAGTACATATATTTTCAAGCTCTCAAATTCAATAGTCAAAATTCAAAGTGTAAAATTCGCAGCGCAAAAATTTCTCAGCAAAGATCCAAGATGTCAAGGCAGAAGCAATCGATTGTATGTGAGTGAGGAGGACAGCGGCTGTTTCCTACTGGCCTTTTTCTTCTTCTGAAGTGTTTACACTTAAGAAATAAAAGAAGCTTTTCATGAGGCTAATTCTGACCAAATAGATTGGTTCACTACACCATTTCCTGTTTGTTACTAAAATAGATATTTGGATCAATTGCTTATACTTTGGCATCTTGGATCTATCCTGCAATTTTTTTTCACTGCCAATTTTACACTGAATTTTGGCTGTTGAATTTGAGGGCTTGAAAATGGTTGTGCTGAATATTTAAAAGGTGATTTTTTTAAATATTGAATTTCAAACACTTATATATAATATACTTAAAAATCAGCAATTAAAATTCAGAATAAAAATAATTCAAACCTGTTTTTTCAAAGTTGAAAAATTCAAGCGAGAAATTCAGCAGTATTTAAAATTCTAAATCTAATGGAACAAATTATCTTACATATTATCTTATATTGTCCTTATATTGCCTGAGTAAACAGGTTCTTACTACTTACAACTATGAATCTTACTGATAACAAATGCCATATTGATTGATTACCAAAACATTTAAACACTGTAAAAGTTGTTTTTATATATATCCTATGTAGGCTATAGTTTTGTCTTGTTATCAGCCAGGAGGAGCACACCTTACAGCCATTACCTTTAGGAGCCTAAAACTTGTAGTCATACTTTTGAGAACATTTACCTTATTTTGCAAATAACTCTCACAATCTCCTTATATGTCTATACTTTTTTCAGGAACATTATGTCAGAAGTCTGCCTTAAAATACCCATCCACACATGTACCAGAGATGCCCTCTTGTGATTTTACCCCTGAAAAATACAAGGTAATAACTAATAAGAAAGATAAGTGTATATTGATTGGAGTTGTTATAACTGTATGATCTTGTCTCTGTTCATCAAGGGCATGTCAAAAGAACAAATGATGCAGATTCGCAAACAAAACTGTAACCCCATGACAATGAAGGTTACTAGTTATAAAAGGCCAGTTTTCATCTATCAAGGACACATGCAGTGGCTGTGGGATGTGGATGGGAAGCGTTATCTTGACCTGTTTGCTGGTGTGGCTACTGTCAGCGTTGGTCATTGTCACCCGTAAGATCTTACCTACATTTGTATGACCCTATGGTATGTATACTTTTCAAAATATGCATCTTTTATTTTGAAACATTTAAATTCACAGAAGGGTGACTGAAGCTGCTGTGAGGCAGCTGAAAACCCTGTGGCACACAACAAACATCTATGTATATCCTCCTATTCACGAGTATTGTGAAAAACTAGCCTCTTACCTTCCAGATCCTCTCAAGGTTTAGCTTTTTGTATAACTTTAAAACATTCTTCATTGTGCAGTAATATGTGCAGTTGTGGTAATGTGTGGTATACTCCTCAGGTTATATATCTCACCAATAGTGGGTCAGAAGCTAATGATCTTGCTATGCTGATGGCTCGACTATATACAGGCAACTTTGACATAATCACATTTAGGTATGCTTACAATGTTTTGCATTGTACAGCACAGTATACACAACGTATGCATGTCTATGTCTGGTTTTCAGAAACTCATACCATGGTGGCAGTCCACAGACTATGGGTCTGACCTCCAATGCAGCATATAAATATCCTGTTCCCAGTGGTTTAGGCTGCACAAATGTAGGTTTGCAAGTGTCCATGCTGATTATTATACTTAACTACACAATGTCCTTCACACTATGGCCAGCAAGCATTTATTGTTAAACATATTTTGCTGTAATCCTTTTTAGACCATGTGTCCTGATGTGTTCAGAGGTATTTGGGGAGGAAGTCATTGCAGAGACTCACCTGTTCAAACTATCAGAGAGTGCAGCTGTCCACAAGGTACACAAATATGGCATTAAGCACATTTGATTTTATTCGGAGTTTCCCAAACTATATATTTTTTAATAAATTAATAAAATATGGTTCATTCAAAAAAGCTACTGAAAGGGTCCACAGTAATAACGTGATTGCATTCAACTGTATATTTATGTTTTGCATTATTGTGTACAGGCTGCTGTGTGGCAAATGAACATTACATAGAGCAACTAAAAGAAACTTTTGCAACTAGTGTTCCAAGTCGAATTGCTGCTTTCTTTGCAGAGCCTATTCAGGTATTTTATTGTGTTAAAAGTATTGTTGATGAAATGTGTACTTTGAATTGTAGCACTTAAATTTGTGGGTTTTTTTTGCTGTGTATGCCTGTGTTATGAAAAGGGTGTTGGAGGAGCGGTTCAGTACCCCAGAAACTACCTGAAGGAGGCTTACAAGCTAATAAGAGAGAGAGGAGGCGTCTGCATTGCTGATGAGGTAAATGTTCAAGTATTTATTTAGGATTTTAGCTTTTATAATTTTTATAACATTAGTTTAATGTGATTGTGAACAGGTCCAGACTGGGTTTGGTCGCACAGGCAGCCACTTCTGGGGTTTCCAAGGCCATGATGTGATCCCTGATATAGTAACAATGGCCAAGGGGATTGGTAATGGATTTCCTATGGGAGCTGTTGTAACTACACCAGGTAATATTATACATTAGGCAAAAATGGTAATGAGTATTATCTCTATTTATGTTTAAAGACAACTTGTTTTTACAAATGGCATAAATGATGTAAATGCTTTGAGTTCAAAATGGATATCAAAAAGAGAGGCATTGTAATTTGCTAGGCCATAGATCCACTGTCGCATAGCAGAAAAGGACAGTGGAAAACACGACCACATAAGGAAGAGCTTGTGTTACCACTAATATTTTTATAAATGTCACCATAAAGAATAATATTTAATTAATGTTTATCTGTGGCCACAAGGCTGTGTCTGGTTGCTTGTGTGTATTATCACACTGTAGAGACTATGGGGACAAAAATCAAGTCCTTATGAGGTTAATAATTTATTATCACATGAACGTTACCATTAAACATTAAAGATATGATTATAAACATGTTAGAGTTTAGAGTAAGGTTAGGTAAGTAGTATCTATGGTTAAGGTTAGGATTGGTCTCCAGGAAATGAATGCAAGTTATTAAAAATTCAAAAAGGATGGAAAACCAGCATGTGTGTTGCTTTACATCTTTGGTCCAACAGACCAAAGGACTTAATTTTAATGCATATACATTTCTGTGCCTTATGTTATCTGGAGGGGCAAGTTGGTCTATTCTGATATGCTTTGTGTATTTGAGCTATTATATCTCTCTTTTTTGTTTTAGAAATTGCTGCCTCATTTGCTAAGGCAGTCCACTTCAACACATTTGGTGGAAATCCTGTGGCTTGTGCTGTTGCTTCGACAGTGCTTGACGTAAGACTTTGGATTAATCATTGATCTGTTTTCTGTTATTGATCTGGACAAATAAACATTTGGACTGATGCTTATTGAATAGACTATAACAACAGAAGGCACACAGCAAAACAGCCTTGAAGTGGGGACCTATTTGATGACCAAGATGACTAAACTAAGAGACACATATGAGATCATCGGTGATGTGCGTGGAAAAGGTCTTCAGATTGGTGTAGAGATGGTCAAAGACAAGGTACTGAGTCCCTTTTACATTCGTATCTGTTACTGGATATAACATATTGTTGGAATTTGAAGTGTGGTAAGAAACAAAAGGATATTTTCAAATCAAAATGAAAACACCAGTGGCAAGTCCAGTCTAATCATTTCATCAAAGCAACTCACTTTACTCAGGTGCTCAGCAGCATGGCCCCTGTGTGCTTGCACCCAATCATTACTATGGTTGGGCTTCTAGTGAGGCCATGGGGAGAAGGGTTCTGAGATCTACTCCATCCCAATGACTTATCACAGGCAAGGTTCCCTTGTCCAGTTTAATGTAGCTATGCATCCCTTCTTGGATATGCCCCTCCAGATCACGAGGTTCAAGTCACAGACAGCATGGTGCTTTCTTTGACTTATATTGTGCTTGGTTTAAACCTGCCGTCATCAGTTTAAAGTAGCTACAGGACTAGGAAGAAGCTGCTAATTCCAGCTTTCTATTGCAAATGCAAATTGAGCATCTGGCAATGGGCACTAGTGGACATCAAACCATGAGGTCCCCTTAGGAAGTCTTTTTTTGAACAGTGTGGCTAATTTTGAAGATTTCTGCTGTTCTCATCCTTCTATCTCATTTATACAAAGGACTTATAGTGGTCCAGCTGATGGACTGTGGACTTTTTACAGATGTGTCACTTCTACTCTGGAGACTATCAGGAGAGCCAATGACATGTACTGTTGAGGAACCATCCTATAAGAGTTAGACCACACCCCAAAGAAAAACTCTTAAAGCATAAGGAGGGGAAAGGCCTCCATATGTAAAACCATTCCTGAATTAGGGTTTGCCTTCATCAGTATTCCAGAAATTTAATTTGGTTCTTAATTTATTTTTACAATTACAGACAAGCAAAGAACCCTTGCCTGCCGATTCAGTAAATGAAATATTTGAAGACATTAAGGACATGGGAGTGCTGATTGGGAAAGGAGGCCTTTTTGGGCAGGTAAATAATTTTGAGCTATTTCATATATTCAAAAATTTTGAAAAATTATTGAATACATTTCTTTTTTATTTTAGACCTTCCGCATCAAACCTCCTATGTGTATTACATTGGAAGATGCAGATTTTTTCTTAGCTGTTTTTAACAAAGCTCTTTGCAACTACATGGAGAAGAGATAAGTACAAACGTTTTCTCAGGAAATAGCATTTAAGAAAAGGTGTGAATGCATGATAATTCCTTTATTACATATTAACATATTACTCCCTTTTGTCTGACCTAATTAGTAATAATGGTACGGTATAGTATAGCAATACTGCTTTGTATTTGGCAGTATTGTGTGTTCTGAATTAAATGATGTCATCTTAAGAGGGTAAGACTTTAAGTAATACTTGCATTTTACATTATTTCTATTTCTCAAATTGAGCACTTAATTATGAGCTTTAAAATGCAGTTACGCACCAGTTATTTTATATTTCCTTAAACTGGGGTTCTTTGTTTGGCATGAGCAGTTTGAAATCTCAGATATCCATGTTGCATTAATTTGATAGGTAGTGTAGAAAATAAATGTTTTATTTACACACACATTTCAAGAATTGTGCTGAGTTTTATCCTATATATGCACATGTGAAATGTACAATAGTGCATAAAAAACAAACATTATGTGTGAATAAAAGTCAATGTGAAAATGTATATAATATAATAAACTCTGTACTGTCAAATGTTAATCTCACCTATTCTAATCCTAAGGGCAAATCATGTTTCCCAATTTTTTGGCACCTGTGTTTTGTGGCTTCCAATAGCAAATGTTCTAGACAAATACACACACAAAAATGTAGGCCCACATCAGGAGGGAACAACAATGATAAATCCTTCAAAAATAAATTGGCTGTCTATAGAATGTGTGGTGTCAGTAACAGTATATAGGCCATCCATCTTCTCCCGCTTAATCCGGCTGGGTCGCAGGGGCAGTGTGCTGCTCAATCCTGCACCTGACCCCCCCTATGAACCCCTCTGCGGGTGGTGAGCCCACAGGAGGGTGGACAACATGGTCCTTGATGTTAGTTCATAGGGGTGCGGGCATGTTTTGAGTTGATGGGGAAACTGGAGTACCTGGAGGAAACCCATCCAGACACGGGGAGAACATGCAAACTCCACACAGAAAGGCCCGGGTGCCCAGTATATAGGCTTAGCAGGAAAAACTATGACACATGTGTAAGAGGCAAAGGTTAACAACAGTTACTAGGAATAACCATTTTCCTGTTACCATGGCTCTCTCCATCTGCAAACCAATCACTCCACAAATAGGCTACTGTACACTTTTGTTCGTATGATTAAATGTTGCCAAAACAATTGCCTTAAAGACCACGCTGTGCTCGTCCTAAAGCAATTTAGAAATGTTTCTATTCTATTTCTATTTAATCCTCTATAGAACAGTCTACCTCTGATAATAGATTGGGTTTGGAAATTTTCAGCCAGGGTAATCAAACGTGTGAAGTGGATAATTAAAGTAAGTGTACATAGTGTGTAGAAATTGCTCTTCAACATAGCATTCACAATATTTCAATAAATTCAGGGCTTGAGCAATGTTTATGATAATTGTTTCATTTGGGGGCTTCAGAGCAAATTGTGCAACACTTTAAGTTTAGCTAATTCTTAGTTGATGAAAAGACTTTATTGGACATAATGCAAATATCAGAACATTTTCAGCATTATTCCATAAAGTATTGCATGGAATCGATTGCTGCATCATTGTAATAGCTTCTGTGCCGTTTAAAACCTCTGGGCAAATCAGTAATGCACTGGTCCATTCATTTGAAATTGAAATAACTATGCAATTTTTATACAAAAACATAAATTGATTCTAGGTTTATAATTTTCCCAGGAGGTTGTTCTGCATCAAAAGCAACCACATACACCACAATAACCTGCAGTGTAGCTGTCAGCTAAAAAAGTCTGTATGTATTTTAAATATTGCTTCTGACTTGGTTCTACTGATGGATGGCAATGTTTTTAAACTGAGAAAAAAATAAATGTGGTAGGCAATATGAATATTGAATATTTTAAAATGTGACATAAACCATCCTCTCTGCAGAGCATTGTTTCACAAGTCACTTTATTCACAAGAATTGCAAATATCAGTTGTTTATATCTTTCAGAACTGTGTCACATGTGTACATGCCAAAGGAGGCTCTTATGTTCAACAAGATTCCTTTAAATTGTGATGGTTTACCAATGGTCCGTTAAAATACAGGTTCTTCCTCTGTCACTCTGTGTAACAGTTTCATACCATCTCAAAGATTGTGGAGATGTGTTATCTGTTTTTCCTCTTGTCTTTCTTGTTTTTACCAGAGGAAGTGTGAACAGCGTTCTGGGAAAGTGCCGTGGCATGCCCACTGATTCTAAGATGGTCAAATAACTTGTTTCGTGTTGGAAACTCATTGCTACAGGTCACACAGCGGAACTCTACTTCTTTCTGCAAACAGAATGCACTTACATTAAATCAAATGTAGAGAAAATATTGCATACTTAATAGTTATATCAGTAAAGTAAGACTAAAACCTAATGCTGTCAGCTGATAAACCGAAATGTGTAGTTTTAACATTGTATTTTTTTAACTTTCATCCCACTTCTATTTTGACTACTATACATGTCTAAAATGATATACCGTCACAAACCTCTGTATTTTGTTCTCCATTTTGTGCCATCGTAGATTTCATTGTGTCTTTCAGAACTCCTTTTTTTGCTTTAGTTTTTCCAGAACTGCAATGGACAATTTACAATGAATTAAATGTATTTTACAATGTATTTTACATTGCTATTGCTACTGTCATAACAGTGATTAAAACAAAAAGTACCCAAAATAAAATACAAAAGGCGCAGAAGCCAGCATTTTACTCCATGCCTAGTTAAGAGCACCACCATGAGATGTTGAAACAAAAATTGGATTAATTTTGAGTATTATCTATACTACGCCCTTGCTACATTAATTACCTGAATAATGTTTATTTGAAGTGGTGTGTACATCCCTAAATTTAAGTTTTTTTAAGCTCAACATTGATTTATAAATGCATTAGTTAGTTTCCCTCACTGCTCTTCAAGGTACTTCAAATAGTACAAAATGTTACATTTTGTAGAACGCTTGCATAAAGACCTATGCATAGAAACAATTTCATGATCCACCCTAAATACATTGAGGCTGCATTCTTTGGCTAGTTTGATGAATGTCACAAACCTTAAATAGTGATTCTCTCACAATCTGAGCCATTAATTGGAATTGAATTATAGCACAAGACAATCAATTTTAACTTAATTCATTTAGCAATTCATCAGTGATCAAAACAATTGTCTAACCTCTTGGCCTGAGGGGGTGCAAGCTCTCGCTGCTCTTCTGACTGTGTGGGTTCTTCGGTTTCTTCAGGGTCTTTGACACTTGATGTAGTTATCTCAGGCTGGACTTCATCCTTTGGAGTATTCTGCTTTTGTGGAAACAAGTCTATATTAATACACTGTCTTGTCAATATGCTTATGGTCATTAGAAATATACACACTACATACATGAGTCGCTTTCTGTAGTTTCTTTTTTCTCTTCTGCTTTTTGGAAAGTCTTGAAAGAAAAAAATACACTAACATATGTCATAACAAATACAATTGCTCTACAATGATTTAAATCCATCTTTACAACATACTTTTGCTTGGGTTTATTTTCATCCTCGTCCTCGTCCTCCTCCTCTTCATTCTCATTTTCCCCTTCTTGTTCTTCTTCATCCAGCTTCAAGCCGAGTGAGTCATCTTCCTCCTCCAGCTGTTGCCGTAGCAATGCCACCATCTCCCGATGCTTTTTGGATTTTTCATGGTTCATTTTACTGCAGTTGGAAAGAAAGACATGTCAGTGCAGTGCTCTGCTTCGTTCCAACCACAAATACATTCAAGGTTCATACTTCAAGGCTGCTATTTATCTATGTAAAAAATGTGTAAGTGCTGTCTATTGATTTATCTGTTGCCATGGTGTTATGCCTTTGTCTCACTTGTTGTGGTCTATAATGTGAGGTCATGCGTATTGCGTGTTGTCTTGTACTCACGCTTTATCTGATTTGAAGGATTTATCACAGGCTAGGCAGTATAAGTCAAAATCATCAAGGGTGAGCTCATCCACGTCAAGCTCCTCAGCATCTGCGTATAAGATAGAGAAAATAATCAATCATTGCAGTCATTACCCACTATTGTTGCAGATTTTTTTTTTTTATCTAACCACCAGTAAGCATTTTTTATCACCTACAGCAGTATTGAAACTAACAAACACTATCGTTAATAAAAGTCAGATTTTTAGACAAGTGAGGATACTTTCTTACTTTACTTTCTTCTATAGTATTTTATAATGAAGGGTGTGTGTGTGTGTGTGTGTGTGTGTATGTATATATATATATATATATATATATATATATATATATATATATATATATATATATATATATATATATATATATATATTATTCAGAAAATGTCCAACAGTCAACAGGATAAAATATTAAGAGGGCCATAGCAAGAGTCAAAACTTTAAACCAATAATGAATTTTAGGATAAAATGGTGATCAGAGAAATGATAGGAAACCCTTAACATCACAAAGAGAAAATATGGGGTTAATAATACCTTTGACAACAGTGATGCAAAAGCATACATTAATATGAACATGCATTCTGGACATTTAGAGTAAAACTATTTTTTTCCATAATTAATACTCATATACTGTAGTACAGTCCCTGACAAAAGTCTTGTCGCTTATCCATTTTGTAGAAACAAAAGCTTATAACCTGACTTTAAATTAATCGATTGGTTTTAGAAAGGTCTCATATGAAAGCTAAAACCCTCCCAAATTATGCTCAATATACTAAAATAAATTTGCTTCACTGAAGAAAGATTGATCATTTAATGAACACAGAAAGGTCAGATTTTGGCAAGACAAAAGTCTTGTCGCCTTGTCATATGATGCACCCAATCCTAGATTACAGCCTCACCTGTGATCAGTTACTGATCAATCAATTCGTGGGTGTGTATAAAAAGAACCCCAGCACACCAGACCCTCACATCAACTGCAGCTTGACCTCTGACAACATGCCGAAGATCCACCCTGAGACCAAAGCGTTAATTATCAAGAGGCTGAAGATCAGATCCACTGCTGAGGTGGCTGACACCTTCAATGTGTCTCAGCGTCAAGTACAAAGAATAAGAAAAAGCTCTGAAAAGACTGGAGATGTTTTTGACAAGCCCAGGTCCGGCAGACCCCGCAAGACAACTGCTCGGGAGGACCGTTTGTTGATTCGAAAATCCAAGGCCAGCCCCTTTTCCACTGCAGCAGAGCTCCACCAGGCCTGGTCACCTCAAGTCCCTGTGTCAACCAGAACAGTTTGTAGAATTCTGTCTCGAAATGGCCTCCATGGTCGAATCAGTGCACAGAAACCAGCACTAAACAAAAGGCAATTAAAAAAACGTGTGGCATTTGCCAAGGCCCACAGCCTGCTAAAAGGATGGACACTGGAAAAGTGGCAGAAGGTGGATTTCTCAGATGAATCCTCGGTTGAATTACATCACAGCCACCGCAAATATTGCAGGAGACCTAAAACCCAAGATTCACCCAGAAAACAGTTAAGTTTGGTGGTGGAAAAATCATGGTCTGGGGTTACATCCAGTATGGGGGTGTGCGAGACATTTGCAGGGTGGAAGGCAATATCAATAGCCTAAAATATCAAGAAGTATTAGCACCTCTTACATTCCCAACCATAAAAGGGGTCAAATTTTGCAGCAGGATGGTGCTCCATCGCATACTTCTATCTCTACATCAAAGTTCCTCAAGGCGAAGAAGATCAAGGTGCTCCAGGACTGGCCAGTCATGGATCTCACAGCACCACTACTTAATTCACTGACGTTATGCAACATATTTTTGTATTTGAAGTAAATTATTTGTTCAATTTTCTGTAGGCGACAAAACTTTTGTCTTGCCAAAATCTGACCTTTTTGTGTTCATTAAATGATCAATCTTTCTTCAGTGAAGCAAATTTATTTTAGTATATTGAGCATAATTTGGGAGGGTTTTAGCTTTCATATGAGACATTTCTAAAACCAATCGATTAATTTAAAGTCCAGTTATAAGCTTTTGTTTCTACAAAATGGATAAGCGACAAGACTTTTGTCAGGGACTGTAGTGTGCTGCTGCCTTTCTTAAGTCACTTTATAGAATTTTTGGTTTAACTATTGATGTTTAATACCAGGAACCTTTTTCTTGTGTATCCAAATCCAAGCCATCTTCCTCACTCTCTGATGCATCTCCAAACTCCTCTCCATACTCAGCCTCCATCTGCTGCAGTTCTTTCTCCAGTTCAGACATGGCAGCCCAACTCTGCTCCTTGTATTCTTCGGCCAGCCTTTGATAAAAATTACTCAGTCTCCAAAATATTTAATGTTTAAAACAAACCAATCATTGACTTATACTCACTTGGCTTGGTCAAGCTTCTGCTTACGCCGCAGCTCCTCAACCTTCTTGGTCTTCTCAGCATTTTGTTCCTCAACCAGCTTTCTGTGAGCCTGTACCCTCCGGTCACGCTTCCGCACAAAGGCCACTAGTTGACGCACCAGCTCATTACGCTCCTTTCTAGCTTTTTCTCTGGTCTTCTTGTTCTCCTTCTCCATAGCTCTTTTTTCCCAGCGGTTCGATGCCTGCCTTGTATCATACTCTTCTTTCCAAGCAAAGTTTTTTCGAGTGCAAAAACTTTGCCAATAAGCATAAAATATGTGCACCACCTGCAAAGTAAAAGATATATTTTAGTACATCAGATTAACTTGTAAAACAAAGGAAAATAAATAAAAATGTACTTGCTTACGGT
This sequence comes from Odontamblyopus rebecca, assembly GCA_030686955.1. Classification (NCBI taxonomy): domain Eukaryota; kingdom Metazoa; phylum Chordata; class Actinopteri; order Gobiiformes; family Gobiidae; genus Odontamblyopus; species Odontamblyopus rebecca. Next base: position 33,538,513 of record CM060653.1, on the reverse strand, counting down.
ATTATAATCGCTCTGAGAATCTCCGAAAGATGGAAATGCATCTTCCTCAACTTCCTCCTCCACCTTGGTATGCTCCATCTCCTCCTTTACAATGAGCTCAAACAGATTTCTGTAGACTGTGTAAAAGCCCTAAAATACAGAACCAAACACAACATTTCAACAGGAAATGTGTCAAATAATGAAACTGAGATATATTACACAATCATAAAGCTTCTATGGTGCTATTAAACAAACAAAATACCTTTTCATCATCTCCATAGCCAGAGTAACAAGTGACAGTGAAGTATTGAAGCAGGTCTATGCTGTCATCTTCATAATCTCCGCTGAGGCCACCTTTGAGCAAGGCTTCCCTGTGATTGTCATACCTTCAATAGCAATGAATATATTAGCAGCGTATTAACATTACAAACAGGTGACTAGCACATTTTTTACAAACCAGGCTCTCTCTTGTGGATCACTGAGGACATCATATGCGGCCTGAATCAGCTTGAATTGTTCTGCAGCTTCCTCGGCATTGTCTAAATTCTTATCTAAAGGATTGAACAAATTATGCAAAGTCTAATTCATACAAGCAGCAGACTCCTTATGGTGAAATGGTACTGCGACCAGTTCCTTACCTGGGTGCCACTTCAGTGCTAATTTACGATAAGCTTTCTTCAGATCATCATCTCCAGCATCCCGTTTGACACCAAGAACCTCGTAGTGACACCTCATTGTAGGTTAAACTTTAAAAACCGATATGTCAATAAATATTTGGTAAGTAAACCATCAGCTCACGTCACTTACACTGTTATTGTTACTGATGTGACGTTTATAAAAGTAAATAACATCTTAACATCTCTTAAGTTTATATCACAGTGGTAATTTAATAAGAAATAGCAGTGGTTTTCTCAAAAATTTAAGTCCTGCTGGAGCCCATTCTATGGAAAGTGTGGGCACCACGTGATACTCATTTCTTCTTCTTCATGATTTCGAAGCAGATGCGTTGTGTCCAAATTGCAGTGCTGCCCTCTGTATGCTGAGAAAAGTAACTCAAGCGGCCTTGTCTCCTTGCTATTTTATTGTTTAAAGATCCATGCTTGTCTTGAGACTCGTCCATTCATATTTAAAATTCACAATTTCTTATTTTAAAGGTTTTCCCGTAGTTATTTCCCTGAAACACTAACACCCCTAAATCTAGTAACGGTAATACACACAAGAGTGGAATTATGGCGCCCTCTAGTGGCTAACATCAAGGACCATGTTGTCCACCCTCCTGTGGGCTCACCACCTGCAGAGGGGTTCATGGGGGGGGGGGTCAGGTGCTATGAATATTGGGCAGCAAGCTGCCCCCGCGACCCAGCTGGATTAAGCGGGAGAAGATGGATGGATGGATGGATAATAATAATAATAATAATAATAATAATAATAATAATTAAAGCCGCTAGCGGCAATGATGGCCCTCGCCCCGGCGCGCAACGCCCCTCCAGGCAACCGCTGAGGTCTTGTGACCGCCCTGGCACGACTCTCTCCTCCCGACAGCTCGTCCACCAGAAAAATTACATAGGGCACCTTTAATATTTGAAAATGGGAACGATCTAGAGCCAAATTATAGAAACTAGGCCACAGGTCACATGACTTTTATAATCAAGAGCACTGTCAGACTAAGACTGTGCATAAAAACAGACCCTCCAACAGAAAAGTTTCATAGTGCGCCTTTAAACATATTTTGGGGGGGAGTATTTGCGCCCTTTGTGGCCAACCGTGGAAAATACCCCATATCCATAATGTATTTTTTTGGTCGTAGACACGCATAGAATTTAATACCCATATTTGGTACAAATCCGATAATGTTGATGTTTCATGTCTGGATAGGAGGCGCTATAGAGTTCACTTTTCATATACTTTATAGTGTATTATATTCAGTCCATGTTCAAGCTTTAGTGATTCAGATTTCAGCACAATCAGAGAAAGTCTGTGCGTGTAGTAATTTTGGAACTATTTATTGGGGGAGTCTTTGAGCCCCTGCTGGCCAACCGTGGGAAACACCCCATATCCATAATATATTTATTTGCTTGCTTTGATACAGAGAATTGAATACCCAAATTTGGTACAAATCCGATAATGTTGATGTTTCTTGTATAGGCTAGGTGGCGCTATAGAGTAACTTTTCATATGCTTTATAGTTTATTATAATCAAGCCCTAATCAGGTATTAGTGATTCAAATTTCAGCACGATCAGACAAAGCCTGTGTGTGTAGGCATTTTTAAACTATTTTTTTACTGAGTCTTTGCGCCCCTGGTGGCGAACGATGAAAATTGCACCATGTCCGTAATATAAGATTTTGCTTGAAATCATGCATAGAATTGAATCCCCAAATTTGGTACAAATCTGATAATGTTGACGTTTCTTGTATAGGCTAGGTGGCGCTATAGAGTAACTTTTCATATGCTTTATAGTTTATTATAATCAAGCCCTAATCAGGTATTAGTGATTCAAATTTCAGCACGATCAGACAAAGCCTGTGTGTGTAGGCATTTTTTTACTATTTTTTTATTGAGTCTTTGTGCCCCTGGTGGCGAACAATGAAAATTGCACCATGTCCGTAATATAAGATTTTGCTTGAAATCATGCATAGAATTTAATCCCCAAATTTGGTACAAATCCAATAATGTTGACGTTTCACGTATACACTAGGTGGCGCTACAGAGTTCACTTTTATTATATTTCATATTTCATCACATTCAGGCCGGGATCACACAATAGTGATGTGAGTTTGAGCTCTGTAGGCCAAAGCCTGTGGCCGTGAGAGGGCATCAAAGAAACAGGAAACGAAGGTGTTCTTCGCCGGCGTGCTACGGACAAACCGTGAAAAAGTGCGCTGAGAAAAATGATGCGTTTGTGGAGCCACATCTGTAGATGTGACGTGTCAAATCTGAGCTCGTTTGGACCAAAACCAAGACACTTGAAGACTTTGGCGTACACGCAGTCAAAACGGCGTTGAATTTTTGATCCAATATGGCCGACTTCCTGTTGGTCACAGGGCGGTGTGACAATGACATTTTCTGCTTGTCTCCTTGTTTTCTATCACTGTCCCGAATTTTGTCAGCCTACGCCAAAATATGCTTTTCAGCTCCCCATAGGCTTTCAATTTTTGACTTTTCCAGGGGGCGCTGTCGAGTAGGGGCACTTTGGGCATTGTCGCGATGCCCGTTTTATCAAATTTTTCGCCGGCCCGGTCGATCTGATACCCCCATGTGAGACTTTTCGTCGATGTTCAGGGGGTCAAAAATGCGATCATTTTGGCGGAAGAATAATAATAAAAAGAAACCAACGAAGAACAATAGCCCTCGCCACTTCGTTAGGCGAGGGCCAATAATAATAATAATAATAATAATCATCATCATCATCATCATCATCATCATCATTTCTGGACCCTCAAGGTCGACTTACAACAACATACACAAATTAATACTATTAAAACATTGAAAGCGATTAAACATTAAAAGCATTCGGTTAAAGTGGGACAGTATTTAATTGATTGATTGTATTTAGTATTGTATATAGAATTGTATTATTATATTATTATCATATATTTATCTAAAACCAGTGATTTGTACCAGTTTTATACAAATTTTTTTTCCTGCGGTTCCTATTTTTGACCAATTTGATACCTGCCAACAGTAAAGAGAGGCAAAAATTGTCATTTGTTTCGGTAAAATACAGAAAAGCTGCTTTAAAATGACCAAAACAAAAGTAAATGTGACTATATTGACTCACATGTTAGTCATAGATGGTCTCTATTAATGAAAATGATTATGCAGAGACCATCCACTTTCACATTTTTATTATTACAAACCACCAAAAAACACGATTGTCCCAGTTTCTTTTTTTTTTTTTTTCTTCTTTTTTTTTTTTTAATTAGGAAAATCTGGTCACCCTATGTACATGTCTTTCTTCAATATCATACTAATATTGCCTTTGACTACTTTTATGTTCTTAAAACTAAAACCACATTTTTAAAAGGATGTTACTCACCTTCGCAAATGTATGTTTTTCTAAACCCTGCAATGACGCTAACATGGCACCAGAGGCTCCCTACTCCAAATACTACTTTTCTTCTCCGATACCGATGATCTCTCTTGGTTGACGAACATGGCGGCGTTCAAGAGGAAACGTGGGGCACAAAGTTCTGCTCCGAAAAAAGCAAAGAAAGTCAAATTTGTGGCAGATGAAAACGAAGCACAGACCGAAAACAAACTGGAAAAGACCAATGAAGTTACTATCCCTGCACCCGTCTCTATGGTAAGCCCTCCATGATGTTATTGTCAGAAGAGGTGAATGCTGCATGGGCTAGTGTTGTTTTTCCATCTTCCATGTGTACCTTCGGTGTAATAAGCAATGAAGACTGTCTAAGACCTGCTGTATTATTATTTTTTACAGGGCAAATGGACCAACAAGGAAAGGGTTCTGATTTTCTCTTCTAGGGGTGTGAACTTCAGGACAAGGCATCTGATGCAAGATCTTAGGACTTTAATGCCTCATTCAAAAGCAGGTGAGTTTTCTTTTATGGTCACAGGGTCACAATTTGATATAACACTTTTCCACCTTCAAGGCACTTAAAGCGTTTTGCAACAAGGAACCACTCATCCATTCACACACAAACTCAGACACCAATGTACACAGATAGGGATGTAACAGTAACTTAAATATTGTGATATCGGATCGTCAGAAGTCTCACAATAATATCGTGGGCCATCACAATTTACCGAATCACAAGCTTAAATTCATTGTTATGGTACAGCAATATAAAAAATTAAAAAAAACAGGGAACTACATAGACCATAATGCTTTGCTCTGTTTAAGTGCAGACTATACGAGGAAATAACTGATGATGATAATAATAATAATCATCATCATCATCATCATCATTTTTTGGATGGTGACAGAACCAGAACCAGAGTCTTGTGGGGGTATTTCAAAAGAAAAAGTAGCATATCCATAGTTTTATTAGCCTTCACAACAGCTCTCAATAAATATCGCACTGTGAGATGCTTATTGTGAAAATATTGTACAGAGAAATTTGGATATTGTTACATCCCTATACACAGACAGACTGGAGGTGAAGTGGGATAAGAGTCTTGTCCAAGGACACAGTGACAGCATTTATCTGTGGGAGCTGAAATTGTACTGCCAACCTATGGATCAGTGAATCAAACCGCTCAATCAGTGATGTTTATGTCGAGAGGGGGATTTGAACAGTGGACAAACTGAGCTACTGTCACCCTTTTATTGTGTTTGTGTTTGCTTTGTTGAACAGAATTAATACCATAATGAATGCTCTTAATGTTTTCTCTGTAGATACAAAAATGGACAGAAAGGACAAACTGTTTGTAATCAATGAGGTGAGTTTATGTCCAGTGTATATGCACAAAAGACAAAACTATTAATCTTTTACATCTTATCCAGTTGTTTCATCCTATTTTATTCTAAATTATTTCCTAGGTGTGTGAAATCAAAAACTGCAACAAATGCCTCTTTTTTGAGGCAAAGAAAAAGCAAGATCTTTATTTGTGGTAAGTCCAATTGTGCTGATCAGTGTCTGACAATTGTAGAAAGACTGAGGATGGTTTAATCAACATATTTTATCTGCAGGGTTTCAAACAGTCCTCATGGACCTTCTGCAAAATTTCTTGTTCAGAATAGTAAGTTTTTAAACTATTCTTAATATTCTATATGAGCATTAGTATAAATAGTTGAATTAGGAACTGAATGTCTTTTATTCTCTTTTTAGTTCACACTCTGGCAGAACTCAAAATGACTGGAAACTGCCTAAAAGGATCTCGACCATTGCTTTCTTTTGATCCTGTAAGATAAGATGTTTGTTATTTCACATTTTAATTTGTTTTATCACTTTGGGTTATTTGTTTCAATTTAAAATTTTACAGAAATTTGACAGGGAACCCCAATACGCATTATTGAAGGAGCTCTTCATACAGGTGATTTTGCTTTTTGTTCCTGATAAATGAGTTTGGTTGTTATTATAATGTTGGGATTTCTTTGTTCAGACATTCTCTACTCCTCGGTATCATCCCAAGAGTCAGCCCTTTGTGGATCATGTCATCACATTTACCATTGCAGATAACAGGATCTGGTTTAGGAACTATCAGGTAAGAAACAGCAAAGTATTTGATTCAGCACTCATAAAACTGATGCATCTGACTAATAATATTTATCTCAATTGTTATTTTTTCTTGTGTGATTGTTATTCAGATTATTGAGGAGGATGCTTCTCTGGTGGAAATAGGCCCTCGGTTTGTTCTGAACCTAATCAAGATCTTTCAGGGAAGTTTTGGAGGACCTACTCTTTTTGAAAATGAAAACTTCCAGTCTCCTAATATGGTAAAAAAAAATCAAGCCAATTAAATCCATTTTTTATTTGTATTTAATATTCACGTAGAGATACTTTGTCTTTGCATTTGCAGCATCGAAGACAGTTGCGACTGGCAGCAGCAGCCAAAGTTCGTGAAAAGCAGATGGTTAAAGAGCTCCAGAAAATGAAAAGGACTGAAGCAAAGGAGGATGTTACAAAAGATGTTACAGCTGATGTGTTTCTAACTCCGGCTGATGACAAGCCAGTTCAAATAGAGTCAGAAGCGCCACAACCCAAGGCTGTAAAGAAGAACAAACAGAAAGTCTTTAAGCGACAGAGGATGCAGATGGCTCGTAGGTAAATCAAAGGATTTTCCATATGCTTGGAAAACCAGTGTCAGACAGGTCTGCTTTGCTGTGGACTAATTATCTAACTTGGATGGACAACACAGATTTATTTCTTTAATGTTTGCAAAGAATAAAATTTCTAAAATTTCAAATGCAATTATACATGTGTAAATTAGGTGGATTGACAGACAAGTTTTATTTACATTCGTATTTTGTGTGACCTTTTTATACTACTATGTAATGTACAACCAACATAATGAGTGGTAATAAAATGTTAGGAAGATTTTTGAACTTGGTAGTAAGTGGCACATTGTCAGCTGAACATGTAAGTGGTAAAATAATAGGATCTAAAAGTGGCCTTTGTCAGATAATTTTTCTTGCAGTACAAAGCCTTTGTCAGATCTTTTTTGCCAAACCAAAGCTTTTGGACACTGGCCATGTGAGTGTGCTATGCATTCTTTTCACTTAACTTACAAGAACTTTGGTGTGTTCTGTTTCATTTTAAAATGGGAATAAACATACATATGTACCATGTCATGAAACACTTTCAAATTGCAGTATTTTAAACCGGTGGTAAAATTAACTACTCCAGCTAATAGCTGTCCTGAGGTTAGTGCTAGAAAGTCATAGAAATTATAAACCAGAACTGAACTTTCATCAAAATACACAATTGAAATTGCTTTTTTTTTTTTTTATAATTCCTCTTCAACTTCTTCATCTGGACAACAGTAGAACTCCACAAAGCAGATTTGTCCATCATCATTCCTGACCAGGTACTGCAGAGACAGGAACCCCCTATTGTCTGTTCTCACTGACACTTTACAAGACAATGCCAGAGCCTTGGTTGATGGTTTTAACAATGACATCTTATACCTGTAGGCATAAGATAGAAAACAGTAACACAGATGTAAAAAGTAAATTGACATTTATTACGTACAAATGTAATGTTGTACCTATTGGTCTGTGTCTTTGTACACTGGAACAGTTCCATCATGTCTGAGTCTTTAGGATAATCATAATGTGCATTTCCAGAGTTCCCAAATGTCGACAATCTAGTTGAAACAGTGAGCACATGAATTAACTAGACAAATCATAGTAATATTACACTTGTGCTGACGCACCGAAAATATGGCTGGGTTGGTGACATGGTTATTTGCAACACCTCACTTGTCATGTCTAGTTCGGAGAACGCTTCCTTCAAACTCTCTGACTGCAGGATCACCTTAAATGTATAAATGTAATAAATCAATCAATGACTATGAGAAGTGAGGAATGAGTGCACAGCCTTACTTTATTTTTGACATTACTGCTGCAAAATTCAAAGTCAATAGGCTCCTCTGGCTCTTGAGTGTTTATCTTGCATACGGTGACCACTCCTCCTTCCTCAAGAAACAAATTTAGAGGGTACCCGTACCCTACATAGCACATCCGCAGTGCTGTTGACACTCCTGCAAAATCGTTGTGTACAAAGAAGAACACTCTTAAATATAAGTATACTTTGTACATATTTCTTGAGATACTAACCTGGCACAGTGCTCCCTCCAAAGATGTTAAGGCAATCTAGCAGAACAGTTAGATTAACCTGAAAGCCCACCAAATCGTCTTTAATGGTAAACTCCTGGAAAATCTCGGCCTGGGAAAATGACAATAGGCATGGCCATTAGGATACAATCAATCATACAAACAGGCTAGTCTAAATAATCGATGCTCTTCAAAACACACCTGGATGAAAGCATTGGCTTGCAAACATTTCGAGTCCTCTACGGTCACTTTAAGTCCATTTGGAGTGGCACTGAAGATGGCATGATCTTTAAATGCAATGGCTTTTAGGATGTTTGACAAATTGCGGGCATTATCCAGTGTAGCGACCAACACGTAGAATTCATCGTCGGTCTGAGAATGAGTTGACAGGGGCATGTTAAACCTGCAAATAAAAAATACAAGGGATTCATGTGTTTCAATTACGGCGAGTTAATTATGAAGCCACATGAAGTTCTTTTTGTTACTGAACATTCTGTGCTGTAAACAAGCCACGATCATTTGTTTTGAGCTTTATCACCTAAATTTCACTCCAAATTATTAATCAACAAGTACCAAGATGTATTTCTCAATAATCTAGTACGTCTAGGTCACTTACCAGAAAATATTTCAAAAGGTAATGCAGTGATGTTTTGAGGTTAGCGCCCATAATACTATAATAAAATCATGTTAGCGCCGCATGTAAACAATATGCAATAACTTCCGTGTCATGCGGAAGTCGCTAATGCGCATGCTCAAAAAGCTGTCGTAGGACCACTGCTGTTGGGGGAAATTGAGTGAAACGCCTTAAAGACAGTTTCCCTAAATATTTCTTTGTATTCTGCTTTTGTGTCGGTAAGATATTCATTATCAAGTATAAGAAATAATTTGTCTTATTGTTCGTGCGCTGAGATAATCGGATCTCAGCGTCTCGCCACTCGACTTGACCAATGACGCATAATGTTTGTAGTCCATAGAAATCAGTCTAGAAAGAGACAATGCTGAATAATCAAACAGAACATGTAATGCTGTGGTTATATGTGTTATTATCGTTTCATTTACTTGCTTTACTACATTTTACCCATTTCCGTAGGTGTTTGACAAAAACAGCTATGGTGTGCATTCCTTGCATTGTAATTCCTGTCTTACTGTGGGTATACAAGAGGTTCCTGGAGCCCTTCATCTATCCCTTCATTTCGCCTATTATTAATACATTTTGGACCAAAAAAGCTGTACAAGAAACGGGCACAAGTGCCAGTAACATTCAAACCCAATCTAATGGGTCTTGTAAGGTAAGTAAAATAAACACTAAACAGAAATGGAACTAGGAACAAGATGGCTACAGTAAATACTTGTGTTTTGATGTACCGTCTGTTTATGTCATGTTTTATTTATTGTTTCAAAAATAAGATGTGTATAGTCTAAACTTATTCTTGATGCTTTTTTCAGTTGGAAAACAATAAACCAACCGTGGCCAATGGATCACTTTCACAAGCTGACAAGAAGACAGACTGAGAGAATTGTAGTGAATGTTATGTAAATATGTCATAGTTGCAGGAGATATTTAGAAATGTTTTTGATTCTTTACAGTTGTCACTTAGGTTTATAAAACATAACATGAATTAACAAACTAATTTATTAAGAATATTTTCTATGCATTTAAATGATTAAATATAACACCTTAATTACATGATTTCTTGTCTGATTTCTTTCACATATGTTTTATTACAGACTAGTACAACTAATTGTAGCCTAATACATGTTATAATTAAGTATAACACCATAATGATAAGATTTTCTTGTCAGGTTTCTTTCGCATTATGTCTTATTACAACACAAGTCTCATTTGAATGAATAAAAAGGTTTTACTGTAAGTATTCTGGGTAATTTGTTTTTGAGAGAACATTTGTTTATTTGTTTCTTACTATTATCACGTGTAATAATAGTAATACATATTTTTGCTGATCCTGTACATGTCTATGGACCCTCTGGATTCACCTACAAGACCATAACAAAACTGGATATAGGATTAGCCTCCAGGAAAACGACATTCTCTGTCACTTTCAAAAACCTTTCCACACCTCACGATTTTTCCCTATTAGTGCAGACTCTTATTATGCTGAGGAAATTTCATATTCACAAAACAAAATGGGCAAATAGTAAACCAAATCAAAACCACTTTCAAAACGAAATATGATGTAATTTGGCCGTTAAATACTTATGTCCTGCATTAAACTAAATTACTTAAGCTAAAGTAACATAATTGTTCAGACGTCTCCCCTGATTTTATTTGTTTAGTTTGTTTACATTTTGTATAATTCTGTATAAGTTCCTGTGTCTTTGTTACGTAAAGATATATTCTGCCTGATTTATGCCATTAACTGTATGATGACCCCTTGTGTTAAAATAAAAAAGTACGTGTCTATGGACGTTCCTCTTGTACGTCTCACTCAAAGCCACAGAGAAGCAAAGTAAATAAGTTGTATCTTGAAAATTCAAAATTATTGCTTATTTTTGTTATAATGTCATAAAACCACTAGCATTTAGGTCTGCTCGTCCCTTAATCATTGTAACTATATTATGTTGGCTTCATTTTGCCTCCATTCCACAATTTTGAACATTCTGATGACATAAGATGAAGGACTAAGAAATAGACCGTATATAGGGTCTGCGGTCTAAGGACGTAAAATATGGAGTAATTTTGCAAGACAGCAACAAGAAACTTTTCTATAATTCTTTCATTTCTTTGTATTTAATCGTATTTATATATTTAAAAAATGTATGAACTCAGTCAAAAATCTGTACTTTTGACAATGTTGCCAGCGATGACTTAAAAAAAATAAAAAGAAAAGAAAAAAAGTGCGTCACAATAGTCTGCGCCGTCATTACGCAAGGGGTGGCGACGTGGAAATCATGGTGGACAGTAGGAGCTAGTCCAGTGCCCGACTTAAGTTGTATCATGAACCTACAACGCTAGATCCCTGCTGTAGATATTTATAATACATGTAATGAATACATTTATCCTATTTTTCAACAACGAGCTTCTCATTACTTTTGTGGCCCCCAGAAAAGCGAGAGAAACATTTATGACAGGTAAGCGTCAGCTGACTGCAAGCAAGCAGGTTATGTGAGTATTCTTGGCCATGCTTGTCTCTCTGTGCCTTTAATAAACATTCGGGTAGTTACACATTTGCCAGATTATTTGTATTTTTATGTATACTCATTGTCTCAGTCCTTGTTCCGCGGCTTCTGCTATCACCGCGCTAACTGCTAGCTAATGATGCCAAATGAATGTAGCTGATATTTACAACTAAGACACCTCTTTTTATTTATTTTTTAAGGATGAAACGACATTAACAGTGTCACACCATCAAACATACAAGAAATTAATGAAAAGGAACAGAAAGAAGAATATTCTTATGTTGTCTGCCCCCTTTTCCAGCCAATACATCAACATCGATAACTACTTTAAAGCATTTCAAATCAGTACATTTCATTTCAGTCACAATTATTAATCATTTGCAAACAGAAATCTTCACTTTTATGCACAACAACTTAGTTTTCTTTTTCATACATACACATTGCACTTGATTTGATCTGTTTTTAAATGCCAGCATTGTACTTGATTCCTTTATATCTTTGTCAAGACTATTTCATAAATGAACTCCTTTCACAGTGATGCTTCGCTCCATAACCTTCGTTCTGAATCTGGGTTTTTAAAACCTGTCCATTCCTTTTAAATTGTAGTGACTTGTTCTCATGTCAAACAGTCTTTGAATATTTACAGGTAATACAAAACACCTCTTTCCCCGTATCTAGTTGTAGTTGATTACTGCAATGCTATTTTCACCTTAAAGAGTCAACCTATATAAAGTGTTATGATGTGATTGTTCTGTGCTGTGTTAGCACTCAAGTCACAATTATATAGTATTTTAGGTGTGTCAGTTATTGAAAGCAAATCCCATGTCCTGTTTGCACATCTAACAACCTGCTCTTGGCGGCTGGCCTAACCCAAGTTTAGGTTTAACACATGCATTATTACTTTAGTCTATCAGCACTGACCTTAGTCCATTCCTTAAATAGAAATGTATGATTCAGACTTAACACATTGTTGTCTTTGTCATGTTTTACAGAAATTGTGAGCTTTTATACTGGCTAAAATGGGAGCCAATACAAGCCAGATCAGTGACTTATCAGAAAACACAAGTCTCAAGGCTTTAGTTGGAACTGAGGCCATTTCAGAAAATGATCCTTTCTGGAACCAACTCATATCATTCACCTTCATCAGTCCCACTTGCGGGTAATGGTTGCACATGAGAATTTATTACTATGGTATTATTTTGTATCATGCTGCTCATCTTATTTTTTTATGCAGTGGTGACTCAAAATTATTGGAAGAAGCAGTTAATCCACTAGCCAAGATGCTAAGTAAGTTTTTGCATGCTGGAACAAAATAAGATCAGAATTAAAAATTATATACTTGTATAAATTTTGTCTTTTTAATTTTTAGTTGAAAACAATCCTAGGACTGGAAACTTTTGTGCTCTTGTAAGAATTTTCCTTGGGAGGACCAAAGAGCTAAAAATATCAACAGAATGCCAAGAGTGAGTAAAATTGAGCAGCTTTTTATAATCTTAGTTCATTCCATATTGAAACTCAATGGACAAGCTTGAAATGATCTCTGAATGAAAGTCCAAGATAAAATAACATGTTTATTGATTTTTATTCTTCATATTTTCTTTCTTTACAGTCAGCTGTTTATATGGCAGGCTCACAATGCTCTATTTATGATTCGCTGCTTGCTCAAGGTGTTCATCAGAGAAATGAACGAAGAAGAGTTGCACCTACAGTTTTCGTACCAGGAGATGCCACCAGGTGTCTGCGGAGGTGGGTTTGCATCCTTTTTGGCACATACCGTGCATACAATATATTTATTTATGCATCCTACTTTTTGTAGGAAACTGATGCAATAGGATTAGAGAGACAGTGTTTATTTAACATCAAAGTACAATATTTATTTTGCTATTTATATTGCAAAATAGAATTTAAACTGTGCAGTTCAATGACCAAATATTAACTTTGTAAACTCACAGCAACACACTTTTGAAATAAACAAAATAAAGAGATAAAAAGTGAATAGCTAGTGATATTGTGTGACCTTCAAGGATCTGCCATTTAATGTAAGCCTCAAATAATAAGCCTTCTATCCCCCCTGTGTAGGAGCCAGCCGTGAGGACCTCCTTGAGGAGCTGCTGTCCAACCTTATTCACCTGATTGTTGAAGTGCCCCTGCTGTGAGTGCAGCCAAGACCTATGCACAAATTGTTTGATTATATATGTATCTGTGAACCCCATGGGATTTAGCATACATAAAAAGGTCATGTCTGCAAGAGTGATTCTTTTAAAAACATGTAAAAACACTACATGTACCACACTATTTTACTGAGTTAATTAAATCAAGTTATCTATACACAAAAGCACAATTGCCACATGGGTCAAAATGTGAAACTCATAATTGTGCCTGTCTCTACAACTACACACCAGTCATTTACTTACTACATTTATTAAATGCCTTTAATTTACCATTTATTTGTTGGCATCATGTTGCTAAATAGCCTGCCAACGAGCCATTTCAACATGCTTTATGCCCCACTGTCACCAGCAGAGGGCGACAAACCATAATATATTAAAATATGAAATACTGACGCTAAGGAGGGGGCAATTTATTTCCCCTGACTGTTGAGCTTTTCTAGTGAATTCAGTTGTATTAACTGTACCAACTAGTAGGACGATAAGGTGGTAATATTAAAATTGTATTGTCCTGTAAAATTATTTTATTTTATTTGAATTATTTGTGTTATAGTAACTCTATTTGTGCTTCTGTTTTATGTAGAGACATAACTTACAGCATACTGTTTGAAGCAGTGACCACACTGCTGGTCTTGTTTTCTTACCAACTCTTCAGTAAAGATATCCTCAGAGATGGTGTAATATACCGGCATGCTATGAAGGGTAGATGGTAAGTTTATTCGTTAAAGTGTTGTGATTTTAATCTCCATAATCTTAAACTATAATCTATTTTAAAATAACATCTTAATAATAATGCATATATTTAATTAATTGTCTATTTGTGATACATATACTTAGTTACTGAGATACAGTATTTATTTCATGAAATAGAATCACTTTTTGAATTACTAGTCTAGTCTTCTAATCTAATACATTATTTTGAGCAAATGTGATCTGTTGCTTCTTTTTCACAGTTTAACTTTAACAAGTCGACTTGTGAAGACACTGCTCTATAACTTCATCAGACAGGAAAAATGTCCTCCTCCTGCAACTCACATATTTGAACCAAAATCTGAAGGTGGTCTTCTGTATGGCCTGGCATCTGGAGTTGCTAGTAAGAAAATTTAATTTGCATCCCCATTAAAAATCCATCAATAAGAGCTCAGTCTTAATATCTAAAGGTTAAATTATAATGAGCCTACCATGCAGCTCAGCTATAATTTGCTGTTGTGCAAATCACTACACGCACATTATGTTATCTTAAACCGGTTAAATGACGAAACATGAAAGAGTTTAAGACCCCTATAAACACCTGTATATATGAAAATAACAGCCAATACCACTGGCAAGGCATCACTGAAATCCATGGGGTTCCCTGGGAAGTGGAATGCATTCACTGCTTGCTGGTGGGAGATTCCTATCAGTGAGACATCAGTATTCATTGCAGCCTGTCTGTCTGTGGTGGCCTCTGATCGCCCCAATGAGTTACGATGCTGTGTCCTGTTTTATAATCCCCTAGAGCCTGCCAGTCTGCTGTCTCACCTTATGCACATACACAAATACACATACATACATGGCTCTTCAGTACTGCAATATTTATGTAATTGTGCTGTTTTAATATACTTCTTGGCACTATTCTTCATTTCCATTACATTAAAACAATGCTTTGATTTACTGGTCAAACATTGTTCAGTAAAAACGTAACAGAGGCGAAACCAATAGACCAAATCTGTGCTAACCTTGGACTTAATTTCATTCATTTCATTTTCATTGTACTTTTCCGAACTGTGGTGTCCCTGTGATATATTTAGTTTGTTCTGATATTGATTATTGTATCAGCCAATATTCTTGATACTTTCACAATATTGTATAGCCCTAATGTGTATCTGAAAGCCTGGCAAGAAGGCCTGCTATCATGTTTCGTTTTGAACTTAGGCTATTGAACCATAGGCTATGAATATGTCTTGTGTAATGGGAAATATTTCATCTGTATCAGATCAGATGGTACAATGATTTTATATTTAATCACATTATATAGTAAAATACTACTTTTTTGATGACATTTGTGACTTTTGCTGTGACTGATATACAGTAGTAGACACAGATTGAGCAAAAAAGTGTAGTAGTGCATAGTGCTGCTTATGAGTACATTCTATTTCTGGCAGCACACTCCTCGTCACTGTTCCAGATCCTTAAATCCCAGACTATGATTTCAGAGTCTCCTGTCCGACTTTGACCTCCTCTTTTCTTTATTTCTCCTCTTGCCTTTCCCTCTCAAAGTGTACTTTTTTTCCACTGGGCAATGGGCCAGGGCCGCAGCAGCCTTAGCAGTACTCTGTTATTGGGTGGTGGGTGGTTACGTGGTAGGCTGGCAGACAGGCACAAAAATGGAGCCAAAGGGACAACAAACAGCACCACGAGGTAAAGTCAGCATTTTAGACCAGTGCAGGAAACATGGAGACCAGACTGGACTGCAACACCGCTGGGACGCCTATCTGGTGCCAGTGAAAAAGGCATTATCACTATTTGGCCCTCATCCTCGAGATCTTGTTTTCTTTCACTCTCGGAGCAGTGGAAGTATCACGTAGCAGAAGAGACAAATGCTAGCTATGAATCACTCAGTTTAACACATGTAAATCATCTTAACAGTTTGCCTTTGTTCTGAATGAAGTTTGTTGTTGCAACTTTATTACAGAATAAGCTTGTACTGTCCCTTTTTTCCCCCAATCCTTCCTCAAGGAACTGACAGCTATTTATGTGTTTCAGTATTTGATAAAATTTGAAACATAACTCTTAAACATTTTAGGGGTGAATGTTTAAAAATAACATAAATTAAAATTGTAAGCAGTGATAAAGGGCCCTCGAGGTCTTAAGGGAAGGGCAGACTATAGTGGAAGTGCTGCCTATCATCTCTATTTTAAGAATACAACCCTTATTTGTATATCATGTATAACATGTATTTGTACATCTCACAAACACAAGTGCTTCACTGGGTCCCTTCAAATCTGACAATGTTTGTGAAAGATAGATTTAAAAATATTTTTTTTTATATTGACAATGTTTGAAGTGTCTTTGATGAACTGTTATAGATGTAGATTATGATATGTGATTTTGTCAATTGATCCAATATGACTGACATCCTGTGGGGTTTAGGACGGGACATGATATATGATTTTTTTCATTTCATTTTTCAGAGCCGGGCTCCCATTGCACCTCATTTGGGCTCTGTTTTCGAAGTGTTTTTTTTTTTTTTTGAGGAAAACATGAGCAAAAATAACCTATCAAAACTCAAATGCCAACCCCTTTAGTGCAGCGTTTGCCACGTAATCTAAACAGGAGAACATCATCAAAGTATAACTAAACACAACTAAAGTACAATAGAAAAACAGCAACTTATGCCTGTATTGTGATCAATGATGCATCGATCTTTGTTCTCATATGACTCATAAAGAGAACGCATAAAGTAAAGCTCATGAAAAGACTGGTGCTTTCAACTAAAGTGAATACATACACAATTGGGGAAGGAGAGTCTTGAACCTGAGTCTCCCACACTCTAACCCACAGCCTAACATAATGAGCTATCCTTCCAGCTGTTTGCCACTCTTGAACTAATATACTTTTTGTTTTTTATAAACTGCTCAGGGCTTCCGTACATTGCAGCAATGTAAAACATTTTTTGAGGGGGCAATACCGGGCAGTCTTTGAATACTTTCTCTTGGGGTCTCTTCACTGAAAATTAGAGGGCACGAACGCTTAAGTTTCAATACTAGCTGTCTGTACGTTATTGTTTACTACTTGATTTTTGGCCCCAAGAACATGGTCAATTGACAATCTTTGTATTTGCCACCAGAGGGCAGCCGATAAGCTTGACTTTGGCCCTTCAGTCTGAGCTGTCAGCCTGCTCTTACATCTCTCTGGTGCTTACTTCATGCATTCTCTGTGGCTAGACATGTAGGAGCCAGAGACTGTCATCTGTGTACGTAGGTTCTTATGCTTCTCATGTCACTTACATGCCTGAGAGCACCAGCTCTCTACTGGCTCCACAGAAAAGGATGTTCTGACAATAAAACAAGTATTGAGCATTCACTCTCTGATGTAAAGTGTTTTTTTTATGGTGTTTGTTTGTTAAAGATAACAGTGTAATATTATATTTCTGCCTCCCTACTATCCTTAAAAAAAAATAACTGTCTGACAGCCTCAAATTTTGCTACACAGTTGTCTTTTCCTTAAATGGCTCTATATTTAACTGCTGTACATTTTAAATTGTTATTGTATGTGTTGTTCCAGGTGGTCTGTGGAGTGTTTTCACTCTGGGAGGAGCTGCTACCAAAACAGGGCTCGATCAGGATCACAACCATTTACCTTTATCCAATCAGAGCCTTTTGCTTCTTCTTGTCCTGGCCAATCTTACAGATGGACCTGACTTTCCCAACCCTTACCGGCAGGCCATTACTTGCTTCAGAAATACACAAGGTACTGAAGCTTCACAATTACTTTGTAACTTTGTTAAGACTCATTCTAATGATGTTTTTGCCTGTGCTGCTGCAGACACGTCAGTGCCCCCTGTGGAGCAGCTTCACACGTTCCAGATTAATTTCAACAGTCTGTACACAGCTCTGTGTGAGCAGCAGCGCTCCGACCAGGCCACACTGCTCCTGTACACTCTGCTCCACCAAAACGCCAATATGAGGACCTACATACTCTCCAGAACAGATATGGACAACCTGGTGTGTGTAAAAGCTTGAATGAATATCATCAAAAACATGAATCTTTACTCCACAGAAACATATTCATATTACTTCATAATTAATGGTTAGGTGCTCAAGACTACTGTGATGGCTTAGTGCCCAGAATGTTATTTCATTTAACAAAAACCTAGACCCTTCTTAAAAACATGGTCACCCATGTAAAACTCTCTTCTGTAACTGGTGCAGGTGTTGCCAATCCTTGAAATCCTTTACCATGTGGAGGAGAGAAACTCTCATCATGTCTACATGGCCCTCATTATTCTTTTAATCCTAACTGAGGATGATGCTTTTAATCGCTCCATCCATGAAGTGGTGAGTGCATCTGCAATGTTTGTACTTCTAATAATAATGTGCTTTCTAAGCTAATCGTGTATGATCACTTTCTCTCTTCAGGTGTTAAAGAACGTTTCATGGTACACGGAAAGGTCATTAACAGAAATTTCACTTGGAAGTCTACTCATCTTAGTAGTTATTCGCACTATTCAGTTTAATATGACTAGAACAAGGGTATGATCATAGCAATTTTGGGGATTATTATTTTAATATTGCTAATAATACACATTTTCATATGATTCTGCACTTTTTTTTGTAGGATAAATACCTCCATACCAACTGCCTGGCTGCACTTGCAAACATGTCTGCACAGTTTTGGTGTCTGCACCAGTATGCTTCTCAGCGTATTATTAGGTAAGGTTTGTTTTTATATTATCTTTAAATTGTTTTGTGAAATACTTAGTAGATTAAACCTGAAGGCTGCGTTCAGGGAGAGCTGCGCTTGTGCTTAGAGGTCTTATGTAATGTAGGCAAGCTCAGGCAGAGGATTGAGAAGAAAGTACTTAAGAGGACAGCCCAAATAGTGTACATGGTACTATTATCTCATTCATTTCTGCTGGTAATAATTCATGACACAGAGGACATTTACACATGTACCTTCGATCTAAGTTCAGAAAAGTGAATCTGTTGTTTGTTGTAATAGACCAAATTGTGTTTGGAGATAATGATGTACAGTAACCGTCTTCTGTATAATGATGATGATCAGGGCCTGGGTTGAACTTGGAAGGCTTGTGAGATTAAGGGAATTTCCTGGCAGGAATTTCCAAATGTCAGGAAGACCGCAATAACATAATTGAGTCCTATGTAGCGCCATGTGCAGAGTTGTTATTTTGTACAGTGGAAAAAAGCAATCCCTGTTCCC
Organism: Odontamblyopus rebecca; assembly: GCA_030686955.1. NCBI lineage: Eukaryota > Metazoa > Chordata > Actinopteri > Gobiiformes > Gobiidae > Odontamblyopus > Odontamblyopus rebecca. The sequence goes on along the minus strand of CM060653.1, from coordinate 33,519,064 downwards.
CCTAGTTTGTGATTGTGGGTAATAAAAATGGATTTTATGTAGAATAAAATGTGGACAAGATTTGAACTAGATTTTACTATAAACTATGTTGTATATACTGTATGTACAAAAATTGAATCAGTGTTTACTTGTGGCCACACACTGCGTTTCTTATGTTGACTTGACAAGCAAGTAATAAAATTAACTGAAACCTACAGTTTTGTGGCTGATAAAGTAAAACGATGTGTTCAGTTTTTTGTAGAACTCCTAGCACCACCTTTACATCCTCAATTTGTAAGGCTAGAACCCATCTGTCATTGCTTAATGCATATTGCCAATTTAAGGATCAAGTGTCACAGTGTATAAGTCCTTCAGAATCTCAGTTCCACAGCCTTGTCCATCGTTACCTTGACATTAAAGAGGGATGAATTGGGACCACTATACAGTACTATTCTGTGACCAAAACAAGCAGGTGGAGGTGAAGAACTCCCATGGTGGTCCTTGAGGCCCTAAGAATTCAGGACCACTGACTATGGCCCTCATTCTTTGCATTTCAATAGAACAATATTATCATGTTGGTAATTTACTCATACAAGTTTTTTTTTTCCTTTTATAAATTCCTGCAGTATACTACAACATACAAATTTGTAGGCCGATTCAGAATTTGAACAGTAATTGTTTCAACTTTAACCCTTTGTTTTACTAATTTCCTACGCTTGTTTTTCTCCTATAGCCTATTTGCTCTGCTTTCCAAAAAGCACAACAAGGTCTTGGAGCAGGCCACACAGTCTCTCCGAGTCAGACATGGAGACAATACTGCATTGCCTGACTATGTGAGTAACACATTTGCTTTTACAATTAAGCTGGAATTCACAAATATGTGAGTTATTTTTGTCAGATCAGGGCTTGACACATTCAACATAGAAAGGGTGAATTTGGTTTCGGACTATTGCTACATATTTTTCTTGAATATATTAATACATATGTGATGCTGTATTGCCTTTACTTTACAGTCAGTGGCGCTTTCATTATTCAAGACTTTATATTGTTTAAAGGTGCATTAGATGATTTTTCTGGTGCAGTATGCAACACCTGTCTCCACAGAGAGGTTTTTACATTGCCTGGAATGTTTCCGCAGTATGGCATTAAACTTAAATAAGCAGGTGTCTTATATCTACTGCTAATGAATGAATCTGTTTTTTTTTTTTTTACAATACTTGGCTCCGTCCCCTGCAAATCACAAATTTAGAATAATTTGGAGCAGAGGTTCTTAAATTTGTCGACCTCCGGGCCCAACATTTTCTGTAAAAAAAAAAAAAAAAGACTCATATCAAATGTATTATATAGTGTGATATATATAGTATACTATATATTGTGATTTTGCGGCCTCTAAGTGGGTGCTCACTTGCTACTTTGGGCCCCTGCCCTATGATAAAGAATCACTGATTTTGAGGTTTTATTTGATCTCAACCCATTTGTCACATTAGTGTAGGGTTAAAGAATCTTAAATAAAATATTTAAAATTTAGTTGACAATATATAACATTGGAATCTGTGCTAAACATTTGATTTTGTTTGGTTCTGGTAAATTTGTACTGGTCTGCAAAGATCAGACACTTAACATAAATAAATTGCATCCACTTGAACATTTTTATGTCTCTTCGGGGCACTACAGTCAGTTACAAACACTCAGTTTTATGTCCCAATAAGTGCAGCACACAGTTTTAGTTGGCATTTCTCATGGGCACTTTTTTTATATTTCAGTTTTTTCATGGGAGTTTACCAGTGAGGCTGTTTTACCTCGAAATGCGTCTGACTCACAGTCTGGGTCATAGACTCTTAAGACGGAACTGGTCAAGTCCTTTTTGATACCAGCCTTATCCTGTAGTTTAGACTAGAACACTTGGTGACATTGGTTCCCATGTCTGCTCTGTTCTTCCAATCTCACATCGCTTCATCAGGATAGATTTGTTGTGCAAGTCCAGGCACACTTTGACACATCAACTCTTTGAATTTTGTTTTGGCTATTGATTATGTCATGCCGAAGTACAGAATCAATGTTTCCCTCTTACATCAGGTGTTCGGATGTTTCACAAGGTCTTTTGTGTTATGCTGTTCGTTGACAAATGTACCCTCTAGGCTGAGAAACCGAGTTTTAGATTCTTATTTGAACTACAGTAGCTGGTGTGTAATGGTTCTTCCCTCTCACCCATTTGGATTGAAACTGGCCCTCTCAATTTATGATGAATATGAATTTAAACCCTTAAATTCTTCCTTATTTGTATACTCTATTTCCTAAAGAGGAAGCAACCTTTTCAGTGGCCTTGTAGAGAGCAGCAGGGACAGGAAGAAGAACTGCTTTTCTGTTTTTTTGACCAACATCTGGAAACAATGTCATTTGGCTACATCTTTCCCTGCACACAGGACAAATGTTCGTTTAATGTGGGATTGCCCTGGAACTATATAGCTCTTTTTATGGGTTAAGTCAGAGGCTATATGAAAAAGAGGCTGTAAGCAGTGAGCTAAAGCTTATGTGTTAATGTCTCCTACAGTCTGTCTGCCTCCTGCTCTTTAATACACTTTGTGAACAGCCCCCACTTCCAAGTGTGTGCTGCTGTGTCTGCTTAGCGTCAAGGAGAAAAAAGTAGAAAAGGGCTTGGGCATGGAAGTCTCAGGGGACAGCCAGTGGCAAACAGGGCAGCTCTCTAGGGGGGGCTGAAGCCACAGTCTCCTGCCTCTGCATCTACACTCACCCGGTGGCCGCTGCAAATCACAATGTTAGGTAACATGTCTTTGAGATTCTTGTGTAGGACGATACCAGTGATTTTGATCCAATACCAAGTAAGTAATGGCAAGTATTGTGATATTGATCCAATATCAATATTTGCATTGACATGTCTTGAAACTCTTCTACCATAAAGAATTTAGTCTAGTCTAGTCTGAAGAGGCAATCATTTTTTCTCCTCCCCAGCTTAAATTTAAAATCAAGTGTGTGTGCAGATAAACTAAACAAAATATTTAAACAACTTTATTTTATTAAAGTTGTATTAATATTCAATTTACAAAAAAAATGCAATTTTCTGAAATAAAAAATAAGGTTTTATGGCATAAGATCAAATTGATACTTTTTAATACCTTGTCGGTATCAATATATTGATATTTTGGTATTAATCTCCCCATCACTAAGAGATGCTTGTATTCTGTGTTCATACAAAAAGATTTCAAAGAAAGGCTCTGACTGTATTTCATCTACTAGAAGTGCATGCTCCTAGCTAGTGCGAGTGCTAAAGTTACTTGGTCTGTTTACTGTTACACATTTTTGGGAAAGGGCTACACACACTCAGGCAGGGTGGTCCAACATGCTCTGGGCTGACTCTCTGTTTATGTGCTGCCCAGGTCCCATTCTGTGATCCCTCCTTTAATAGCCATTGGAGAGACATGCATTAGCCGCTTTATGCTGCTCCTCTTAAAGGCACAGTAAGGCCTGGGGAAGTATCAACAGATAGTAAACAATATGACATCTGTTTAACGTAAGGCTTTCCAAGGACTTTCAAAAGTTGTCATAGTTTCCCATGGTGAGATTATTACATGTGTAGAGTAGTTAAAACTTAATTAAAACTCCAAGAAAGTCTAGCTGTTTTGTTCAATTTTAAATACTGATACTAATTAATATGTATTTTTTTACTTATTGATTCACTTACCTGCATGTTTTTCAACAGGTGAGAATGGGAAAAAATGTTCTAGATCCAAAAAAGTTTTCATTCCAAAATTCTCTTTTTTTTATCCACCTCAAAACCAATACATTTTCTTTTTATAGCATATACTGTGTATATAAATGGACATAGCTAATAAATATAAAAATGTTCATATTTGCCAGTTCTACATGATTCTGGGCTTTTTATTTTGTTATTTTGTCCGTTAAAAAATTCCTATTCATAACATAGAACCTGGCTCCAAATTCGCCCCTGTAACCACTAGCATTGCAAGTTTCATTTGACTTGAGCCAAACGCTATGGGAGACATCACACTCGCTTAATCCACTTCTTTATACAGTCTATGATCTCATTTTCATTACTCTCAGGGTACGCAGCATACAACCTCATTTTAGGGTTTAGAAGTTATAACCTTCCAAGGCGGTCTGGTGCCTTAAGGACCTGGAACCCTCTAGAAAGAAGCTATTCACAACGACAGACTCTTCCAGTTGATGTAGTAGAGGATGGCAGTCGCCCTGTACACCCGCAGTGTGGAGATGTACAAGGTTGAAAATCAAAAAATTGCTTATACACAAGAAAATTAAGGACAACAATAACCCCAGTGGTGTAGGTTGACAGGACTGGAGGGGGGCTCAAGGTGACGGACAGCATCTGCAGCCCCAGACCTGCAAGTGCTGGTCAGGAAGGGGCTTTGGACATTGCCACCTTGTTGACCTGTATGCCTAAGGCATAGTATAACTTGCCCTCTCCTCGTTTGGCAGCCCCAAGCGAACCTTGCCAGTGGATAAGAGGCTTATGTATGGCCATATGTATGTCTATAGAAAAATAGTACCTAATACACATTTAACCTTGAAGTATTGATGGACATAGATAATAGCTGTGGTACGAGGTTGGAGCAAAAAAATACTTTTTAACAATGTCATTGGGCCAAAAGAATTTTATGGCATGAACAAGAAAATACAGGGCAACTCATCATTTACTGCCACCAACTTCAACTACAATTTCACATCCTTGAAATACTCTGACGGAAATAAATATTTGTATATTAATTCGTTATTATCACCCATTCATCCCAACCATGCACACTATGTAACAGCCATGTAGAGAACTGTGTGTCCTTACTAGGGATGCACCTATGCGATACGGGCATTGGATGTCAGCGCAGATACTGAAAAAATTGCTGAATCAGATATCGGCTTTCAAATATTGGTTCAGCTGATGTCCTGGTTGGTCGTGTAAACTGATGTAATAAGAGTGGATGTAGTGGTTGAAAATTTCAGAATGTTTATTTTTTATTCACATAAAATTCTTCTGTTGTTACCTGAGAGATAAATAACAACTACACAACCGTATAAGACATGCAGATGAATGAATGTTTTGAGTGTGGCAGTAGTTTAGTGGTCGGTTCATGGTTCAGTCCCATGCGTGATGCCATTGTGCCCTTGGGCAATCGTCCAGTTACATGTTCAAAGGCTCATGTGTTATCATACAAATTTCCCTCATTGGTCTCATTGAACCAAACACTTAAATGAATCTACCTCTCCTTTTTAATTATGCAATGCTTCTGGCTACTCTTAATGATGCTTAATAAGGTTGAGATACACATTACATATTGAACTGCATATTCCCAAAGATGCTGCACGTTTTTCTGGAGCTCATTATATCATCTCTTAGTGTCAACACCAGTGACTCTTGGGTGTTGCTCTCATTAAGACAGTGTCCTGCTGTGAGCCTGGAGATGCTGTTCTCTCAGGACTCCCACTTTTAGTCTCAGTGAGGCCTTCTCACCTGCCTGGTGCCAATCACTAGAGCCACTTATTTGCTTGTTATTACCCTGCCTCTTATGTACCCCTTGGCCTCTTCTGCCTCTGACACTTGGGTCTTTTTGGCAGTATTCTTAGGAAAGAGGAGTGTCTCTCTGCAGGAAGCAGGTGCTCTGGGCTCATATTAGTTTTTTGCCTCTAACTGGCAATTAAAGCAGCCATGCTGTGCCCTGGTCTCTTCATAATGGCACTACTGACATACAGTGCATCTCACACCTGATCAGTTAACACTGTCCATTTGAGGGCTGGAAGCAGCTACAGTTTACATTTTGATTTAGAACATCAGAAAATGCACCCCTTTTCCCTGAAGTATAAATACAGTTATGGTGAACTTCACCTCAGTAAGTCTGACCTCTCTTTCACCCAAAGTATTACTATTAGAAGGTGATATTATAATTTTTTGTTTCATTCTGTGAATAGGAGAAACAAAATAGCCTGGACTGGTACTCCAAGTATAATTATAATGTGACCTTAGCATCATAATACAGGTCAGACAATGACCTACTTAAAGTCTCCTAGAAGGCTGCTGCCAACCAAGCTACATCATCTGTATATGAGGTTATAAGCAATCCTCTATAAAGTGTTTCTTAAAACAAACCCTTTTAATCATTTGTTTCTAATCTATCTTCAGCGTTCGCCCTAAAGTATTGTCCAAGCAGCATATCAACCGCTTATCCTGAGCTCTATAGTGGCACAAGAAGGAGACAGAGTTGGGTTAAAGAGCCAGCTTGTACTTGGGGTTTTGTCTGTATTACCCACCTCACTATCTAAAGCCATATGATAGGACAACTTAAACAAATACCTTGTGTCTGTGCGTTTTGGGCAGTGTACATCTTTGTGAAAGATTGTATCATGCTGATTTTCTACTCCTGGAGATGACAGATCATAGATAGTACCTGTCATACCCATTTTGAAAACCAAAATCTAACCGTTGGTGCTTTGTCATTTGCCAAAATTTATTTTATTATGTATTAAAATGCCCATATTAAACAAACACAAAAATTTCCAAAAACAAAAAGAGTGAAGTGTAAATTGACAGAATTAATATTACACATACATTTAGAGAGCTGCAGAGCTATATAAACATCTTATTGTTCAGCCACCACTTAATTCTCTACAGTTTTACCCTCCACAACATCTTCTCACACATAGTATAGTCCATCATTCTCTCCTTCCAGATTTTCAGTCTAGGAATATTCAGTTATATCCAGATTTTCTTAATTAGCTGGCTACATGTCCCGTCTAGTACTTATCACTTGCATAAGGGTCTTTGTTCTCTATTGGAAAACCCCAAGCTCCAGTCCCATAAAGTATGTGCCAAGTAGATACAGTAGAATTGAGTTTAATGTGTCTTTGTCAAATATATTATTGTGATATCTTTCCCATATAGCTTTAAGACTTTGAAGAAAAGGCCATCCTGATGGTCCTGATTAGAGCTGAGATTTTTTTCTCATAGCTCTAGTCTTGAAAGCTTGCAGCATTGCTGACATGACAAGGAAACACTAGAAGAGATGTTATGTACAGAATGCTCTGATCTGGAGAGCTAGTTCCTTTTGTGGAACAATGTTGTTTTCAGGTTGTGCAGGGGTGATACAGCTGCTGCTGTGGAGATGCTGCATCTCTCTTGATTTAAGGCCTTGTCTGAGTGCTGATGACTGGTCTTTCAACAGGACAAAGCTCACAATGCTGCAGGACAGAGGATTCACCTGGAGCAATCCTGGGTGGTGCTCTGATCTAAATCGCATATAGAATGTGTGGGAATTCCATTAAATGAATTAAAAATGGGCAACTCATTCCCATAATCTTCAAAACTGAATTAAGAATTGTTCCTAAACACATTTTTGAAGGGATCAGCACGAACCATGGGACTTGCTAGATCCTCACTTTGCTTTAAGGATTTGTATGAACAGCTCCTGAATGGCAGCAATGACAATACCTGATGTATTGTCATTGCTGCTGTGAGGAAAACATTTGTTTCAAAACATCCATGAGACTATAGAGTAGAGAATGGAGGTGAAATATTTAAATCTTGTTTGGCTTTCAAGTAAACCATGGCTCTTAATCTCATCCACTTTATAAACATACAGAAGGGAGTGGGCAGACGTCTAGCTAGCCTATTTTCATTTGACCTGAATTCCCCAGCGTGGCATTTTTCCCCTGCCAGCCTAATCTCATTACCACGGGTGCCGAGCCACAGAACAAACATACTAGGCATCCGGCTGCTTCTGCTTGGCCTTCTCCTCTCTTCCTTTTTGTTTTGTCTTCCAGTAGTAACCATACTTGCCTCTCATACAGCTTCCTTTTTTGCTGCTGTCCTCCTTCGCCTGCCTCCCTCGTCCTCCTACTCGCTTGTCTCCCGTATCTGTCCCTGCTTTCAGTCTAATTATGGCCTGCCAGAGGAGAATAGAGTGGAGCTGAACTGAAGCTAGACAGTCGAGAGAGAGGCGCACAATCAATCCTCATTATAAGCGGGCTCTCCTGCCTCTTCTCCCAGCTGTTGCTTTTGTTAAAGTCCTACACTGTCCACCACACACCTTTTGTCTGGCTCTGGAAATCAATGTAATGTCTCCCAAACCCACGGGGTGCACCCATCATCCTAATCTCCCTTGTGTGGGTTTCCCTTCAACACATTCATCCCCATAGTAAAAAACAAGACCACACAGTAAGGAAAGGCCAACATAAACAGACACCACATGCGCCCCAGATTTGAGCCACAATTTCGGCCCCAGATCAGATAGCCCTCCCTCTGTTGTTGTGAATGCGATCTTAGCTGGTATTAGTGAATTCTTGGGCAAAACAGGTCAAAGCAGCCATGATGCTTATCAAGTAAATGCAGTTCTGGAGTAGCACAGCATTTTAAGGCCTGTGGCATGTTGGGGCTTCCCGCTGTGTTTCGACCGATTATGAACTTTTTTCCCCCCTTATACATCTTGTATTAAAATTATGAATGCTGTATCCTTAGGAAAAGGAAAAATACCTTTCTCATCAGCTATGGACTCACTTTATAAATTTGTACATTAAAGATTAAACTAACTTACTCAGCACTTTACCCTAATCTAATCTATTTTTACAGTAATTCTGATACTTTAGGTAGTAGTTGTTGTTTTTTTTTTTCATCAGCCCAGTGAGATGGAGTTGTTTCACTTAGTAATACCATCTACAGCAGCATCTATCACCATACAAGTACATGGCAGCACAGAAAACCATAATGTGTGTTGTATTGTTTATTTCTTCAGCTTGATCATTGCATTTTGTGTTTTATCTCTTAATATAGTAAGCTGTGTAAGATGTTCAGTTCATTTCCCAATCTTGGTTGGTTTATTGATATTCACCTAATTGGCTTTGCAAGCATCTGCCTTCTCTTCCCACTTATCACAGAATATTTTATACTGCAACTGCAACTAAGTCATAAAAAATTCAACTGAATCTTATAAACAAGTTGTGCATATATTCTAGGAAACTTACCAAAAATTTTACTTTTAAATTAACGGCTAACCATTGTGGACATACCCCATACTCACTTATCAATACTGGTTTTAACATAACATGTCAGCTGACCTAGACATTCTCTGCCCTGATTTTCCCCACAGCTAACTTAGCCTGCTTGTGAGATTTCTTGCTGCTGGCTGATCCTTTTTTCACCGATCAATGCCTTCATCGTGAAGAAATCATTTAAAAACACCATTATAAGTGAAACCAGACTAGTGGGAAACCAATTAACCTTTCATCTTTGCATCTTCACTTTCCCCCAGGCCCAGGACCTGAACGTGATAGAGGAGGTGATCCGCATGATGCTCGAAATCATCAACTCCTGTCTGTGCAACTCTTTACACCACAATCCTAATCTAGTCTACGCTCTACTGTACAAAAGGGAGATGTTTGAGCAGTTTCGGACACATCCTTCATTTCAGGACATTATGCAGAATCTAGACACGGTTAGTTATATCTCCTTATTGTTTCGTTTTTGGGTAACTATTAATGATTGCACATATCAATGTTAAGCAGACATCTCCATGAATCCCTTTAGGATCTTAAAGGAAAGTTTTAAAGAAAAGGAACAGGTCTCTAATACATTCTTAACATGGGGAGTGCAGTTGGACTGTAAAGCTATCGATGAATTAATCAGTCCCATTGTGTCAAGAGACTCTCTGTCAAATATTCATTGAGTTTGATGTGTGGGGGAGGGACCCAGTCGGGAGAAAGCTGTCATTCATGTCTGTGTTAGTCATATAACGGCAGAAAGAACCAGCTTGTTTGTGTCTATGTATTGTATACAAGAGTGTGAGGGAATGGGGGGTGGTGCACACGTTGCCATGGGCTCGACTGTTATCCATAAGTATGAGGGAAGCATGCTTGCTACAATCCCTCAGTGCACCCAGCCTCCCTAAGGCTATTCCACGGAGCCTGCAAATCTGTGTGTGAGCAGCAGATCCAGGATGAAGGCCAGCTTTTTTTGCTTCTCTAAATTAACCCCTTATGGGAGACCACCAAACTTAATGAAGAGATTAAAATTGGCTATATGACATGATATACTCTAATGAGGCTCCAGTGTGCTGAGTTCTCTGCAGCAACTTCTGAGTGCTGGTGCTGATCTTGTACATATACGTTCTGTGTTCAGAAAAAGCATAATATATTTTAATAAAACATCAGACAAGAGAAGATGTAGATGCTGACAATAAACATACCTCCCCAAACGCAGATGCCTATCTATGATCTATGCTTTAAACATGCTTTACTTAACTGTGTTGATTCATAATATGAGGTATGTTTTGTGTAATTGGATTTGACCATGTTAAAGGCAAGCCAAGCCAGACCTTGATTTTTTAAGCATAGTTTGAGTCAATCAAATTGTAAGTTATTAGTTGTTGCTTGCAAATCTTCACTTAGAAATTGATGCACTTTAGCCTATACAGTTGGAGATAATAAGTTACACAGATGACAAAGGCAAAGAAGTTGTTGCCAGAGAAGTTCTCATGTACCAGACATGCTATTTAATGCAAAGAACAGAGAGCTTGTATAAAGTGTAGAGTATCATTCTGATGTCGTTCTCTTGAGCATGTTGCACCCAGTGTCATCATGTGGGGCGTGGTAGATGCAGTCTTGATGTGACAGCTTCAAGCTGGGATGAAGCCAGAGCTCCTCAACACAGAACAGAGTACATTAATTTTCAATGGGATGAAAGACATGTTACCATATAGTGTAATATCTACAGTAGCTGCCTTAGTGTGTTAATTTATTATCCTAATGTTATTTTTTTTACTGATGGTGTCAAAAATAGATTTCATGAAATATGTTTCGTGTATAGTACATTGTTTATTCTTTCTCAATAGGTGCTTGGTTTCTTCAGCCAACGACTGGAGCAGGCTGGTAGTGACCTCTCTGTGGAGCGAGTCCAGGAGGTCATCATGAAGGGAGCCCAGGCTCTGCCCAAAGACAGACTCAAGGTAACTTTGACGTTTACTGATGACACAAAACCTTCAACCAAATCACAATATAGTGTGAAGCCCAATAAAAGCTATTTCCATTAGAAAAACGTGCAAAAGATGAATGGAAAGCTTGAACAATGTGCTGTCAAAGGCCAAGCTGAGAAGGATGGCAGATTGAAGTGCAGCAGAAAAAATGAGTTTTTGTGGACAGGTGAAGAGCAGAGAAGTATGGGATATGCATGGACCAGGCCACGGGGAACTGAGACATAAGGCCAAAGCCCAGTTCTCATTAGCATTAATGCTTATGTTCATCCCGTCTCTGCTGGCTGGCTACATATGAACATGTAATGACATTTCAAGGAGATGGGATGGGGGGCGAGGGGGCACTTTGTCATGGGCACATGCGATTGTGAGGTGACTGTGTGGGACATAAATCTGTCTCAGTGGGTCGTTACCCAACACTCTCTGCACTCCAGGCGGGGTACGGTAACCCCCACCTCTCCCTGTGCTCCTCCATTAATCAGCACGGAAATATGGACCTAGTGGTCTCCCCACTCTGGTCTGCACTGGTGCTGACGCTCTTAATTGCCTGTTTCATCATGTGTTTCATGTTCTATACTTGGCGTCTGGCTGCGAGGCATTTGTCTCGCTTGCCCATGTGGAAGAGGAATGGTGCGTAGTCTATGTGCTCTCTCAGGCAGCACCTTGTAGCACTAATGTAGCAATCGACCAACGAGCCATACAATTACATATGTAGTCATCTGAATAACCCTGTCCTGTCCTTCAACACTGCTCCACCTGCACTATGCAGTGATGTGTTGGCCAGTATGAGTCTACATCTATTTGCTGATATATATTTATTACTTCTAGACCTTATGTCTTTGTAAAGTAAGGCGTGTGGTCTTTGGTGACCAGGTTAGCACTCTAGAGGTATTTTCAACACCCTGTCCCTGGACTGAAACTACGCATTTGGATTCATAATGCCTAATTGTTATACACAGTACATAACTCACAGTACAGTACAAATCTCCATTTGTTATCACTGGTAGATACTGGAAGACTTCCATCTGTACTGTGTATTTGCTCTTCTTTGTGATGTCCAAGTATTTTTAAAGTACATCTCATATCAACTGCTGCATCCATAGATCTTACTTCTACAGTCAGATATACAAACTTGAATATGACTTCTCTTGTTCAATGTTATAGCGAGGCTTGTCGATTAGATTGCTTTCAAGCTCCGTGGGGTGGTGTAAAGCAAAGAGAATCTCTGGTCAATGTGTCCTGTGGGAGCTGCCTGACCGTTTGATGATACCATCACTCATGCAAACAGCTGTCTTTCTTCCTGCAGCATCTCTCCATCTTATGAGCTCATTGTGCTCTTTCACCCAATAGGAAAATCTATAAGTTGAATAAATGATGTGTATAATCATCAATAAGTTGGTAATTATTCTGCTCTTCAAGTGGTACTGGTTTTTTCAACAGTTGTGTGCAGTGGTAGATTTTCTGGTGCATAAGGTAAGCAAAGTAGAATTTGTTATTAACATCACATTTTTAGACTGCGAACATCAAATTTCCTCAGTTTCTTTAATTGTTAATCTTTTGACCTGTATGATAAAAAAATGATCATTTGCATGTTGAGAGTCACATTATGAGGTGAAAAGACAAAGTATAGATCTTTGTTTCAGGAAGGTGGCCACCAAGACATGTTGACTTGAATTTGACATGGGAGATAAGCAAAAAGTGCCCCGGCTGAAACTGTGATAGGTGGTTAACCCCAGTCGCATCAATCCCTGTAGTGGCCGCCTGTGTGTGGTTGTTGTTTCTGGGCGTGAGGCAGTGCAGGGGGAGTGTCTTGTTTAGGTTGACCAACTACAGTCTGCCTCTGAGCTGAGAGATCCCACAGACAGACTGGCTCCTCGGGGCACAGACTTCAGAGCAGGGGCTTAGCTGCTCTCACTTCAGGCCCGAGGTGGCGAAAAGCAAACAGGTTATGTACTACTGACTGCTACGCCATACTCTCTCATCAGTGGTATCAAGTCTCAGAGCGAAACTAGCTTGTATTTTACATGTATGTGCAAAATGTAATGGGAAAGAATTTAAACAATATCTTGACTGCAGACAGACTCATGCAGAAGTTCATGTGCTCATGTGTTATTGTTTTGTCTTAATGTGGTTTAAAAAATCCATATTTGAGCATCTTAATAAACAGATTCTTAAAATGGCAAAATTAGTGAATTATCTTTTGCAAATCTAAATGTGGTGGCCTTTATGATTTTATTCTTTTGTCTTTAGTAACTAATACTATGCATACTAACAAAATTTATACAGAGAGTTATGGCATCCTACTCTTTTTGATGGTCCAAGACAATTATGTCAGAAATGGTATCCAACCTAAACTCTTTGGCAGAACAGGGATATTAAATATATTTGTATCAAAAGTAGCTTGAATTAGGAACACTACACCACTGTTTAATATCAGCTTGTAAAAAATAATTTGTTTGTAGATAATCTTAACATCAAGGCCCCATCAAAGAAATGGATGCATTTGCTCTCTTTTGAAGACTGGCCTTTCAGAGCTCTTGTGTATCCAATTCCATTTTTCTCACTACATTCTTCTCGGAGCGACTGGGCTCTATTAGTGTTGCAGAGGAGGGAACATTCAGTCCCAAGTGCAGATATGAGGCCAGTCAGTGGGTCTGTGTTCAGAGGAGAGGGCCTGACCTTCCAGGACCTAACCCAACTGATATGAGTCCAGCCAAGTGGGTCCAGACATGGAACAAAAAACAGGCCAAGGAGAGCGAGCGCTGAGAGAAAGAGAGAGAGAGAAAGAGAGAGAAAGGCACCGTGACATGGACTCTGCAGATAGGAGGAGCTGAAATTAGTTTTCACTGTGTCCAGAGATACAGGACAAATATAAAATTGGAGACAAGGTTTGGTAGAACCAAGATGCTCTCATTTTGTAGAGGGTGCGCTAGGGCCGTAGGAAAGCAATCTGTGAAAGGCATGAAATAATCCACTGACTCCTAGAGTCCTAGTGTCCTCACCACCATCATTTTCACAGCTTGCCTCACACATATTTTACACTTTGGGGGCCAGATCCTATTAATCAAGTCATATGTTGCATATGTTAACATTGCAGTATTTGCTGATAAATGTTTTAATCATCTTAATTGCTTTATTTGCATAGTCAATTACATTTCATACATCATGTCAATTATAGAGAGTCATTAATCAATTTACTTCTGTGCTCTTTGTTATATTTGCTTATGCTTGCAAGTTAGCAGTACTACTGAAAGGAACAACCTCAGTTTTTGCCCTGCATGATTTCACTGTTAGGGGAGGTGCTGTCACTGTCAAATGAACTTTTGATGAGCTGGTAATGTGCCCTACCAAACAGTCACCTACTCACAAAATTCCAGCCAGATAATACAGTTCAGGCATTGTGTCTGGGCGGCGACAATGGGGCGGTGTGTGCGGTCTGGCCGTGATAGTCTGGCATATGGCCTGTGACCCCGTAGCCCCTGTGTGTCTGTGTCATTATGATACCAATAGTGCGCCAGTGAATAGAGGCAGCAGGGACTCAATAGAGCCGACTGGGACTGTGGCATACAGGCCACGAGTGTCTGTCTTTCACTGCAGACTGATTACTCGATGTTGTGCGTGTGTGTGTGTGTGCGTGTGTGTGTGTGTGTGTGTGTGTGTGTGTGTGTGCGTGTGTGCGTGTGCTTACATGCATGTGCAGACAGCAGCTTTTAATGAGACGCTCCTGCATTATTGATGCTTATCTTTTCTACCTGCCTGCTGTTATGTAGGCGGCGACATGAAGTGATGGGTTTGTGTATGACAGTAAACATGAGGAAATTTTCAGCTGTCAGTCACAGTAGTTATGTTTGTGCCACTACACAAAATCATCTGACCTGTGCATATATATATTATACATATATGTACGTATACAGTTGTTCTCATTGTTTTTAATTATATTTGCTGCTTCTGTGTATTAAAAACCTCCTGTCTGTAGCAGAAAAATGTCCTATAGCAAGACTATTAGACTGTCTTCTGTGTATAAATTAGGCCTTCACCCATGTTTGACTAATTTATCTATAATCGGCTCTCTGCTTGTCCTGTTAAGCCCTGACAAACTGTTGCTGGGTAAACTCATTGCCTGTGTCTGTCTCTTAACAAGAGCAGCCATTGGCCACTAATCAAGTTAGTCCACACTTTCCTACAGGCTCAGACCATCACATCACCCACAGAAAGGACACTGCTGTGGTTTATTTTGTTTTGATGTAATTATCTTTTGTTGTGAACATGTATATATGAGTCCAGCAGCGCCGTCTGCTTGTACCTGTGGCCAGTGTGGAGTTAGACTTGTCTGTGGAAGTGGCCTGCTGAGTTCACATGGCTGTGTTAGCACATTAGGGAGCTTTTAGAGGGTCAGTGGTTGGCTCATAGACCAGTGCTACCTGCTGCTGTAAACAGTTGTACCTAACACATAGATGGAATTACAGCTGCTAGTGCGGCACTGCACCTGACAGAGAATGATCACTGAGTGGCCCGCGACAGTTAACCCCCATTCATCTAATGAGACATGTCACACTCGGTCCTAGCATTTTGTCCAGTGGGTAGCTACTAGAGTTTCTGTTTGGGTTGGTTGTCTAAACATAATTAATATAAATGGGTCTTTTAATGAGCAGAGGAGTGTACATGGAAATGGTAGCTGTTGTAGTGCCATTAAAAATGTGTTCTTGATGTTTTGCTTGGCAAAATAAAGTTGAATAAAGGTTAAATAAATAAATAAAATGTAAAGTGTGAGAGTAATATTTCATTATTTTACCATTTTTGTAGGATGAGTGGATGGATATAAGCAGTTTCTACTCATATTAATCTCAATCTAATCTCTGGAAATTCAGTTGCCTGAGAGGGAGTTTACTTATTTTCTATTTTGTGTTCCCTTGACAGAAATTTCCTGAGCTCAAGTTTAAATATGTGGAGGAGGACCAACCTGAGGACTTCTTCATCCCGTACGTCTGGTCCTTGGTTTTCAACTCCGGAGTGGGTCTGCACTGGAGTCCACAGGGCATAGAGCTCTTCAGCATGGACTCTGGCTGATGCATCTGTGACGGGCCCTGGTCCCTCTGATCAAACATGCAAGCGTGTGCGTGTGCGCGTGTGTGTGCGCGTGCGTGTGTGCGTGTGCGCGTGCGTGTGTGTGTGTGTGTGTGCGTGCGTGTGTGTGTGTGCGTGTGTGTGTGTGTGTGTGTGTGTGTGTGTGTGTGTGCGTGTGCGTGTGCGTGTGCGTGTGCGTGTGCGTGTGCGTGTGCGTGTGCGTGTGCGTGTGCGTGTGTGTGTGTGTGTGTGTGTGTGTGCTTTGAAAGTGCCTCAACCTTGTACAGAACTGTGTCTGTTAAATTCAAAGCCTCCTCCTTCCTTGTGATTCTCTGCTTGGACACTGCAGGGTTCATTTGTACTTGTTATTTACCACCTATAGAAGTCCTATAGAATATTTGAGCGGCTTTTGTGGCTCAGCTGATTGGAGCACAGCTTCACTCTGGCAATGGATCATTCTCTGCTCTTTTCTTATGATGAAAAGGTCAAATTCTGTCATGTATTGTTACATTAACACCTTTTATGCTATATAGGCCTGCTGTCCAAGTCAGCTGTGTTGCCAGTTTAATTTGATATTCACAGGATTAAATTGATGTAAAATAATATTTCAGGATATGTATCAGTATAGCTACCAAATGTATTTTTTCATTAGCAGCTTCCTTCTTCCACTGTGACTAAATCTAGGCTTTTTTTGAATATTGAATTGTATAGATGATATATCACTTTTCTACACTATTTTAATTTATTGGGATGCATCTGATCTGTTCTATCGATATAAATATTCACTCTAAACACTCCTGCATATACAAGTGTCTGTAATAGAATTGTGTTTTCGTAAGTTTAAACAGGTCAGACTTAAATAGAAACAGAAACTTTCTGTTCCAGGCTACAGAAATGCTTCATATTTAGTGAAAAATGCACGTAAATCCCAGGTTGCAACATGATTTATTGTATTTCTCTCTTGCTCTCTGCCCATTTATTTAACTTTCTCATATAATTTTTTCCTGATGGAATTCAAAGACTAAACATAATCTGGGCAGTCATTGCTTTGCATACTTTAATTTTATTTGATGTTTATTCAACAAAGTTACTTTAAAAAAATATTTATTTTGATGTATATTGGTTTTATATACAAAGAAACCCCTAAATGTGTGTCCTAGTAGTGCAAAAATGACTACTAATAATGATGAGTGCAGGTACCATTGTGACTTCCCACCAGAGCTGTCATTTGAGGCAAATATTACTTTGGAAAAAAGGGGGTTAAATAAAAAAAAAAAGATCAAAATCAGGAGTATGTCATGTGTTTACTGAGCAAAGATGTAGTTCAGATTCAAGTTCAGATTCAATATATAAAAATGATATAAAATTGCTTTTGTTTTCTCCTTGTCTTCAAAATGTTACACTGTTTTATCACTGTTGGAGTGTTTGACATTTGTTTCCAGAGTGGGTGATCAACTCCACTCTGTGCTAGACAAGGTGAACCTGTGTGAACCAGGTTAAATACATTTTGTATATAAGCATTTAAATTTTAGTGAATGAAACTTGAAACTGCCTGGTGAAGTTAATGATGTAAACATCAACTCGATTAACTTGAAGAAATCTAGTATTTTGGAAGTCAAGTTCATTTTATGTTTGTACTTTGTAATAACTCATCACCACTCACGTTCACAAACAATCACACACAAACAAATTGTTTCACACATTGTACAATCTAAATTCTGAGGAAATTCCAATGTGGAATTGAAGTGGAAGTGAATTCAGTGGTTTGCAAATCTCAACCTATACACAATAGAGCACTGTATTGGTTCAGGAAGCCTTCCGAAGGTCAATGCACACAAGGCTAACTTCAGAGGACACTGATGTTTAGTGGACATCTCACACCTTGTCCTTGTCTAAACAAATTTGGAGCAGAACCGTCCAAAATGATACAACACCAAATTTGTCCAAACCCTGGTAAATGTTCAAAATGTTTGTGTTAACTGCCTATTTTGCATAAAGGTGCCAAAGCGGTGTAACCTCTTCAGGGGGAAAAGTTTATGATACAAAGGCTCCCACTGTGTCACTGGAGCTCTCACTTCCCAAGAGAATTTCAAGCCTTTCGTCCCCATTGTATTGATTTTCATGCTTGAAATTCTCTTATTCTCAAGGACAACATAATGAATGCACTATGATGTAAAGAATAGGCCATTTTCCACATAGGGTCAGTGGCAGGTTACAGTGAGGCTCGGCAGACCCTCACCTGCTTCATGCTCTATTATCCTGCTGCCAGATGGTTGAGGGGACGCTTTCACAAACTGACATAGCCCCTTTTTCTTTATTATACAGGGTCACCTTACCTCCAGCTCCTGTTTCAGGTGACACTGGCAAGATGGATGGAGCAAAGACTTCTGGGAAAAGTAGTTTTTTCCCCCTGTGTCTACATGAAATTGTTTTGCTCTTCTAGAAGAATCAATCAAAGTCACAGAATCTTGCTGGAGATTACTCGATTACTCAAATTGCTGTTACTTGGCAATGCATTTGCAATTAGATACGTGGCTCAATTGGAAAAACGAGACAGAGCAGAGATCATACTCTTTTTCTGTCCACCATCTACCACTTCTTCTCCTTAAGGCCATTTTTGGTGGATCGATATATTGATCCGCTTACTACTGCTGACATATTTGGTTGTTCATATAACAAGACTTGACTTTTTCTTTTTTTTTTTCAATTTTGAAATTAAGCAAATTTTCTTACAGTGTTCCAAAGTATAGCATTAAAGCAGGAGATGCCACCACACCAATTTACAGCTGAGAAAGATTGAACCCACTCACAGAATGCATGTTTTTTGAGCAATAAAACACCCATAATTGAATAAATTAATCTTTTATGACTTTAATATCATATTGCAAACATTATTGGCAAAGCAACTGCATCTCCATAGTAGTGGACCCCAAACCTGAATAGTTACACAGTGAACTTTTAAGCAGAGAACATTATGTATATATTCTATCAAGCAGTATTATTTCACTTTTTGATGCAAACCTCCACAACCTTACTAACTTGCTAACTGTAGGCTCTGCTATATCTGAGGCTTTGTTAGACTTTAATTTGAGCTTTATTGTAACACAAGCTGATCATAAATCTGGCAATCTGACCATAAACTGACATAGTTGGAACTACAACAGCTGAGCTGATTTTTACTGTTAAACAAAACCCTCTCAAATAACATTGGCTTATTATCACAAACTAGCATTACCCAAATGTTTTTCAGTTAATCTATCTGACCTTTTTGTTGAAAATCAAACACCTAAACAGGACCATGAACACTTATATTGATCACAGGCTCTTAAAAATGTGCTGTTTAAATCCATTTTCCATTTTGCATTGGGTTTTCAGACTAGTCTTTACCAGTATGTGAGTTGTGTCAGCATAGCCACTGCTGCAGGTACTAGAACAGGGGTGGGCAATTATTTTTTCCATGGGGCCACATGAGAAACAGAAAATATTGTATTAATTGTAATTTTTTTTTTAATAAAAAGCAGTAAATAGCATTGTTTTGACAAGCTGGTAAGACTGTTAAGAGTATATGTCATGAAAAGTTGAGGTTGCCTTAGAAAAAATGTAATTTAAAAAACCTCTAAAATAAAAGTAATGCAGCTTTAGTCCATACATGAGGTAAAAATATGAAATATGTTTATTTTGTAATTTCAATTTTTTTTTATCTTAAACAGGCCGGACAGAGTCAACCAAAGGGCCGCATGTGGCCCAGGATAATGGATAATGCCCAGGATAATGGATAATGCCCAGATCTAGAATGACCAGATGTCCCTATTTACCTGGGACAGTCCCAGTTTTGAGCCCTGTGTCCCTTGTCCAGCAGATTGATCTAAAACCATTGATTTGTCCCAGTTGTTTACAAGAAATGTCCCTTTGTCCCTATTTTTGACCAATTTGATACCTGCCAACAATAAAGAGAATAAATTGTCATTTCTTTAGGTAAAATACGGAAAAGCTGCTTAAAAATTACCAAAACACACAAAAGAGTGACTATTCTGACTCACATTTTAGCTGTGAATAAGTCATGAATGGGGCTGAGGGCATAACAGTTTTCCTTAATTATGCCCTTGTTTAACCATTTTATTATTACCAACCACCCAAAACCGGGGATGTCCCAGTTTTTGATTTTGAAAATCTGGTCACCCTATCCAGGTCTGTACTGGTCTGTGTATGACTGAGTGTTGAGCCCCAACCTGATGTTTCTGCAAAGTTACAATTGATGACCTTTAAAGTTATGGAGTTATTGGCTCTACTAACTGTAAAAATGACTGAACAGGCATGAAAATATAACTCAGTTTTTGCCCTTGACCACTAACATTCCTATTAAAGGTCTTCCATGTAATAGTGCTGCGACATACAAAGAGGATGTCTTGCTTTTTAGAGACCCTCTAGTAACACAGGCACAGAATCTATTCTTCAAATGATTTCTCTTATTTTTTCATTATATGTTGACATTTAGCATGTGAACTTTTCACCCTTTTATAAAAAAAATATCATAAAAAGAAAAAAAGCACCAACTCTATAATTGAAGCGGTTTATTTTTATTTATTTTAACCCAACAACCATAAGCAATTACATATTCCAGTATATTTGTGAAATCCCTCAGTCATCGAGGTAGGATCTAGCAAATGTGAAATTCAATTCTGTCAACTGGACAAAAAGTTTTTTTGTTTTTTTTATTGAATATGTTTCGCAGCTCATCCAAGCTACTTCTTCAGTTCTTCAGGTAATTTTCCAGTCTAGGCCTTTCTAATTGCATATGCAGCATGACCCTGGTGTGAAGTGGTCAGTGTGTCAATGGACTTTATGCTAAATGACTTTCAGAACATATCAACAATATTTCAGTGCTGCTGAATCCACGAGTACTGATGGAAATACCTGTGGAATAAATTGTTGTTGTTTTTTCAGATCAAAATAGTAATAACAGAGAACGATAAATATATAAATGACATTAAACAACTATCACACAGCTGATCGCATAAAAAATCAAGACAATCACTGTTCAGGTTACAATTCACAAGGAAGAAATGAGACTCTGCAAACTACATTTGGTATAGAGCCTATGGCAGATCAGATGTTGGCCTATATTATTCCTAAATTGGTTCACAAGTTTCAGATTACTTTAATATAATATGAAATTGGCTTGGTTTCAGTTTCAGGATGAAAATGCATTTATTTCTTTGACATGGAAATTAAATGGGACCATTTGTTAGCCACCACTGTAGTCATGCCAATACATTAGCACATTGATGTCTGCCCCACTCTCCGCAGTCTGTGATGTGTCCATAAAAAAATAGTAATACCAACAATATTTTACTATCACTTTGACACAGGCTATAACATTTAGCCTACAGTCGGCTATATGGATAAAGGAAAGGCCTTCACCTGTGTATGAGTTGCCTAAATAAATAAGTAACTTTTTTTGTATAAATAGGCCAGGCCTGTTTACAACATGAGTAAGAGGCATATAGTGTTTTCTGCTATGTTTGCTTGTCAGGTTCTTGTTTCTTGAGATACACACAGAAAAATGATCAAATAAAGAAACTCATAATAAATATAGATTTTCTTAGACCAGCACTAAATAAAATGGGTAGATCCTGTTACAGCATTAGTTCCAGGAAAGAAAGGGGAGATTGATCCTGAACTGATGGACCGCTTTGTTCTATACAATAAACGTCTGGAAATTGTTTAACAACCAAATATCGTGGCTCCTCTTCTTCGCTCCTGCTGTTGGGAGTGTGTCTAGTCTGAGGGCAGATGTGGTCTCCCGGTGTCCAGAAGGCGGCAGCAGCGCTCTCCCATGTGGCTCCCCCTCCAGACCACAGGGATTGATTACTGTCCTAAATTCAGTCTAGCAGCCTCTCAAGTTTCATCGGTTTCCTCTATTTCCAGATTCTCTGGCGTGTGCAGGAACACCAAATAAAACACAGTTCCGCCAAAAATGACAAAGATAAGACAAGCACCAATCGCGCGAATTAATAGCCAAATAAAAATAAGATTTTAGTTAATTGTCATTAATGGTGAGGGACATAAAGTAACCCCTTGTTAACTATTTAACAAATAATTTATTTTAACTATATATACCTTGTCACACAGCCTAGGCGTAATTAATGCTGTCTCTAAAATCTTGCATAGGGCAGGCCTAGTCAAATTGGGCTGATGGCGCTATTGTAAGATTTAGGCTAAGTAAAACGCTATAACGCAAGATTACACGGTTGAATTGTATGAATGTTTTAACTTTTGCTTTATTCTTTAGGCCCACATAAACTTTCATTTCATGCCCGAACTTCCTTTTGTTCAAACCTCTGTTTTTAGCCTATGTGAAAGAGTAGTCTTTCACATAGGCCAACTGTATTTTGTGTGTGTTTGTGTGTGTCCGTGCATGTGTGTGCGCGTGTGGGCTCTACTTGATCTGTTGTTTGCGCAACACAATCACATTTCTTTTAAGCGACAGGGTGTCTAGACACACACGTGACCGGGCGCGTCAATGCGCACTGGAGACTGGAGACGGAGCAAGGGCACCCAAACCATCCGCCTCATTTCCAGACAGAGAGCCATTAAGCCCACTACACACACTGCCGCTCTCTGCTGCTCCACACGGACTCTTCATTTTCTGTGGCATAGCGCAAAAAACTGGATTATTTGACGTGAAGATATCGTCTGCTACGCCATACGGCTTCACTCTGTTAATGTGGACGTATATCCTGAGGGTCTGTTTCTCTCTCGATGTGGATTTTCCCTTCTCCTCTGTAGCTCTTTGGACGGAGGCTCGTTCCTGACCAGAAGACCACATCCTCTGCAGAGTAAAACGGAGAAATAGTCTAGAAAAAGTCTACGATTCAGGCCAGTTTGTGCAGTGTGGACGGCTGAAGGATTTTCTGGATTAATGCTACTGAAGACATCGGGCGATCGTGTTTTAATGGGCTAGATCTTAGCGTAATTAAGGCCTTATAGTTAGTGAGAAATTAGCGATGTTTGGACATGAATTGTGGTCAAAACTGGCGTATAGGGCTCAAATTGTAGCGTAGGCTTCGGGCTGCTAGAGTCGTGTAGGTTTGGTAGCGCGTTAGACCCTGGATGTGACGGCGGAGGCTCCACGGCGGAACGCCTGACTGTCCCGTGAAGCTCCGCGGAGCAGATCGTTTTTTCTCCGTGATCTTTTAAAGTGGACGACAATAGAGACTGGCGTATGATCTACATTTTATCCACTTGTCCTGCTGCCAGTTTTTCCACTCCTTTTCCTTATTCTCAGGCTGCTTATCATCGTCTGGACTCGGATCCCGGAATCTTCATGATTTGCGGACACAATGCTCGTTTTTTAGCCGGGAAAACCTCTTTTCGTCCCGCATGTTTAGGACCAAACGATCGGGGCTCGTCCGGCGACTCTGGAGGAGCCGCGCGCCCGTGGAGGGCGACGGGGAGGCGGACAGAGGGACGCATGGCCCCGGGGGCTGCTGCATGGGCAAAGCGACAAAGGTGGCTAAGTCCAACGGCGCCGCTGAGGCCGAACTAAAGACGCTGACCCACTCCATACTAAAAAAGATCAAAGAGAAACAATTAGAGGTGCTGCTGCAGGCCGTGGAGTCCAAGGGGGGCGCACGGAGCCCCTGTTTGCTCCTGCCCAGCAAAGTGGACGCCAAAGTGGGTCAACAGTCTTACTCTCTCCCCATGCTGCTCTACAAAGTGTTCAGGTGGCCGGATCTCAGGCATTCCTCGGAGCTCAAGAGGCTGTCGTGCTGTGAATCGTACGGGAAAGTCAACCCGGAGCTGGTCTGCTGCAACCCACACCACATGAGCAGGCTCTGTGAACTAGGTGAGCTGTTTTGTTTTATTATAAAAGGTTCAGATAAAACCATTCCCCTATTCAGTCAGCGTGTCACTGTGTCACACAGTATACCGCTTTAAAGAGACAATTGGCCTAATTCAAGTGACATCACCTCTGTCGGTGCACTGAGCTTGAGTTTCCTTTGGGTTAAACTTGACCGACGCAGAGCAGCGTGCCAACAACTTGTCTACATTCAGAGAGGTGTCATCACATTACTTTTTGGCATAATCCTACTGCGGCGTCACATTTTTACTGGACCTTGATTATGTATAAGTCTGAATGTGCACTTTTGGGCTAGTTTGTTAATTAAGCGAGGTAGGTCCAATAAAAGGTGCCAGAGTTGTTAAACGCTGCCAACATCACAAATTGTCTTCCCCACTACTTTTCAAACAGTCTACGTGGTGTTTTAACAATTGCCATTTCCAGAGACCCATCTAGGCTTTACAGTCTTTCCACGTTGAAGTTTCCAGGCCTCATGTGTGTGTAATGTGTATGTGCAGTGTCCCGGGCCAAAAGAGGCCTGTATCTCAGTTTGTCCTAGACGCTGATAGTGGCCCTGCTGGCGCCAGGCGGCCCCCTGTTTATCTGCCTGCCAATGAAAGGCAATAGCCGCCCGGCCGGCCCTTTCTGCCTCTCTGAGAGCAGAGCTGACAGACACAAACCTTCTCCCTAAAGAATGACAATTCCTATTATAAAGTTAATGTCTTTTCTCATGCACTGCTTTGTTTTGTCTTCAGAGTCTCCTCCTCCTCCCTACTCCCGCTATCCCATGGATTATCTTAAACCACCAGGTGAGATCACACTTTTAATAACGTAATAATGCCATATATTACAGTAGCCTATAAGCGAATAAGGGCAGAATCATGATGTTTTCGTTTTTCAGTTTCCTAATATGTACTGTGGTACAAAGACTTGCTTGAGTATCTCTGTGTGGGAGCTGGCTCCATGTTTTGTTGTGATTTATGATCACGGTGGAGGTCCATGCTTACCTAGCTGGACACTTCTCCATGGCTGGCAGCCAGGACCAAGCAACACAAAGTGATACAGCTATAGATTGAATGGCTCACCACCAGTGCCACACTATGTGTGTATTTAGGAGCAGGAGCTTTCAGTTTGTGTGTCCATCTATCTATTGTAAATCGCAGACAGACAGCAGCATCTCTGGAGCCAGCCTGCTTTTATCAGATGAATTAATCGACAGATTAAAGCTGAAGGCTGCTGGGTTATAGCTGTGTGTCACTATGACACATCACTCATTGATCTGCTAATATTTTTAGGAAGTAATCAGAAGCAGAACACTGTGATGTTTAGTATTTTATATGTCTCCAAAAGCAGTAATTTACATAATGTTAGTCTATTCTCTGGTTACAGCAGGAGGATATAAATGCAGGCCTCCGGAAACTCCCTTCTACAACAATTATCAGTATTCATCCCTGAAGATAAACAGCAGACAGACAAACATATTTCTTATACAACAATTTATATTAGATCATCTGTAAAAAGGTTGTTACTGCTATAGACCCATTAGCAGAATCAGAACCTTTTGCACCTCACATTACAAGAAGCTGTTTATGCTCAAACTCATGGGACCATTTTAACTTCAGTTTTTCCCTTTCTGTGTTCAGAGCTGTGTGTAGCTGTCAGCGCAGGAAAAGCACAGTGTTAGACAATGACCAGTTAGCTGAGCACGCAGACGGCCAGTTAGCCTGGAGAAGGAGAAAGTGCCTTTGAGTGAAAGGAAACAATAGGAAGTCATTGCAACAGCAGCTGGGGTCTCTCCAACCTCTGCCCCCACTGCTACATCTATGTTTTATTCTACTTATAATGCCTCTGAAAAATACAGTCCATTACCAGATGCTCAAGGAAACATGGCATTAAAATATATTACAAGTATAAAAACATATGATAAAAAAGAAACAAGTCTTGTTAAACCCATTCCTGCAATCAAAAGAACATTTACTGTGCTCCTGTAAGTGATTGCATGACAGAAAAAAGTCTGCATATTTCTTGTTAAAGCTGATCAGAATAATGTCTCCGAAAATCTGATGACTTAACAGTGACACAGTGAGTCTGAGCTTCAGTTTTATTATTCAAGTTTTATGATCCCAGTGAGCAGGAAGTGGACCTAAACATGCCCCATCCTAGAAGCAGTGGTCAATATGAAAGTACACACACGTCAAACGCTACCTTGTTCCAGCTCTGGGGAATATAAATCACAGCCTGTTTAGCTTCACTCTGATGCCCCCTCGACTCTGTGGTCAGCTGTGAACTGTTGCCCGGGAGACCAGAGCTGGTCATTGGCAGCCAATGAAAGCCTGGGAGGCTGCTGTGTGCCTGTGACCACAGCCGCATGGCAGTGTCCGGAAGGCAAGGCCACGGACCGGGCCAGGGGGAGGACTGGAGCCTCTATGGGCACACCAGCTTTATTGCCATTTTAATTCACTTCTATCAGACCACAGTGCAACATTAAGTGAACCATGCTCCAGCAGTAAGGTCATTTGCATTTCAGTTTATTAGTGCATGTTGTAAATGTATACACAATAACTCTGTTTATTAATGTAACCAACTGCATTTACAATGTGAAATGGCTACAGCTGTACCAGGAGCGTAGATTCTACCGCAGTGACCAAATGATTCTGTTGGACCAAGTTACAAAAAAACCTTTGTTTGTGATTTATGAGCCATATATGAATTGGGTAGACAAGTGTAGTTACCTTTGAGTTCCTGGTCATAAAAGCTGCTGTTGAGCAGTTATAATTCAGTGGCCACAGTGCTTAGTGGATGTAGGTGCAGTGGTGAGTTGACGTGCAGTGAAAGGAATGTATCATT
This sequence comes from Odontamblyopus rebecca, assembly GCA_030686955.1. Taxonomy (NCBI): domain Eukaryota; kingdom Metazoa; phylum Chordata; class Actinopteri; order Gobiiformes; family Gobiidae; genus Odontamblyopus; species Odontamblyopus rebecca. Next base: position 33,492,328 of record CM060653.1, on the reverse strand, counting down.
AGTGAATGCCAAGCTCCCAGAGGCAGCTCTGCAGCAGTGCTCGCCTGCTCCAGCAGTGTGCCTCTGTTCCACACACACAGCAGTTTTGTTAAAGCTCCATTCAGGTGTCATGTTGAAACTAGCCTACATTACAAGTCTTAGTGGGAGTTTATTTTTCAAATGCAAAGAGTGAATGAGTAGGGTTTTTTTTCTCCCGTCTGCCATCAAGTGTACCATTAAGAAAATTTACTATGTGGTGCTTTCAACACTGCTCTTTAAATCTGTGTTTGGTTCGTTATTTTTGCCAGACTGAAAATGATTCCTTCTCAACATTAAATTTAAAGACCACCATAATTATGGAACCTGCACTTTTAAAGACATGTTAAATTGAAAACTATTGTTTTCATGTAATGAACATAAACTAAAAATGTCTGTCTTACTTCAGTTAGACAGAAGTCTTAGATGTGTATTTGGTTACTGAGTGAGGGCCAGAAAGTGTTCGAGCTAGGCCATTAGCAGGAGATCAGCAGCTTGTCTGAGCAGAGATGGAGACCTACAGTTTCTCATGCAGCAGTGGATTATGGGGGATTATCAGGGGTGTAAGAAAGTGTGCAGCGTTAGTCTTCAGTGTGTGTGAGAGTGTGAGCCTGCTCGTCAGCGTCTTCATTAGGCATTGATTTCACCAGGTGATTGATGGCCTCACAGCTGCCGCTTAGCTTCTCTCCGCACACACAGTTCACTCACATATGTCTCTGTGTCCTCTGTCTAGATTCTCCAGACTCTGGACCTTCATCCAGTGACACTGGGGGAACGACATACTCAGCCCCTGTGGGGCTTTCAGGTAAATATGCCTTTTATCATTGAGGCAGTTTCCACAGGCTTTTTCCTCCTGCCTCGTGTCTGTCCTCTTTCTCATTCCCTTCAGCACACATTCATCTCTCATACTTGTGGTGATGAGGCAGTGATTGTGGGGGCCCCTGCTTCCCTTCTGTAATAAAACTCCAGTGAAGCAGGGTGCTGTATTTCTCCCACATACACATAAATTCCTCCCTTCTGGCTCTTTGAACACAGCTCCACTCTGCTGCTCTTCCTTTCATCCATATGCCCTTGTAATGGATGGATGTTGTTTGCTGTAAAATCTAAGTAAATATAAAAACATCTTTGGAAAGACATGCTGATGTTTGTTTTTGTATCAGAGCAGCAAAAGGTCTAGCCACTGTAGACTACACAGAGCCACCTCAGTGACTTCATGTTGTTCCTTTCTTCCATCCCTGGAGCAGGATGTGTTTTGGGTTTCCTTTAGCTTTCTGCCATAATCCCCTTTAGCTGCCATGCCTTGCTTCCCCAGGCCCTTTCCACAGGCTCAGAGCAGTGTGGAGCAGCTCTCCTCTGAGCCTCAGATGGTTCTCATTACTGGGCCTTTAAAGCCTGTTTTATGTCAGTTGCTGTTTGCTGCCCATTTCCCCCTCCTTTGTTTGGGGGTAGGGGTGCTCAAGAAGGGAGTATCCTCCTCCCTGCTCGCCTGCCTGTGCGTACATGAATGTACTTAGATGGGAGATTGCAATTTTAGCCGTTTCAAATGCTACAAACATGGGTTTTATGGCCACTGGCCCGCTTCAAACCAAAACAGAATAGTTTTAGTACGCAAGCAGATTCACCTTACTAAAAGGCTATATATGCAAAAGATCACTCATCACTCATTAAATAAAGGTAAACAGTTCCTGCTACTATTGCTAACTTAACCCGTCTTTTCCATTGGTTTCTCTGTCCCTCCCTCCTTGTTTCTCGATCCGCACCCCTACAAAAGAAACATGGCTTTCCCAGAGGCCTGCCGCTGACCTTCTAATTCACTCACTCTGAGCTTTTTATGTTCTGCTCCAGACGTATTTACAGAGAAAAGAAAGAAGAGTGTCCGGGGTGCTAAAGATTTGAAGTCAAAGAGAGTTATAGCAACACTTCCTTGCATCGAAGTGGGCTAATTGCAGTACAATGCATCTTGTGTTTTAAGATTTAGATTGACTGGTTAAGGTACAAAGAGGATATATCTGTTTTCTTATGATAAACTATGAGTTTTGGTATCCAGACAGGAAGGAGTTAAACGTGAGAGACTGTGACAGCGACAAGCGCAAATGCAATCTAGGCTGCCTGCCAGGCTAGCAGCTCCAAAGCTCCTCTTGTTGGCTCACGTCATCAGCTTGGAACAGACCTTGGCATATAGAGCAGAGGAGAAGGAAAGAGAGGGAAAAAATATGGCAGGGGGTTGGTGCCGACCTGAGCGGAGGCTGAGGGCTTAGCTTGGGGACTTTGGGTTGATTTCAAGGGAAAAAAGAGAGCGGGTCAGGGTTAAGGAGGCACTGGCTATGAATGTGTGCAGTGTTAAGTAATATTTAAACTTGTTAGAGGCTCTTTAGATCATTATGCACAGTGTGGAGGAATGGCACATTTTTACTGTGGATTAGATAGCTCAAATTTCCTCGCAGCAGAATTGAATCTTTAGCATGGCTGCTTAAAATGTTGCAAGAATCTGGCTATTTGGCATTTGAGTAGCATTCATGGCTCTCTGTTGATGTTATTTAGCCAGGCGGCCCCTTACTCATGCTGCGCTTGGCTGTGTAGTATTTGCTGTGTGTTGGCCAATGGCATGCCTACTGGTGCCATGAGGGACTGACCCGGAGTAGCTGTATGTAAGGGGATCCGGTGGGCCCGTGGCGACATGTGCGCACAGGCCAGCAGATAGGATGACCCGGTACGAGCCCTGGCGCACGGCCGACTGTCACACAGGCACTTCCTCTCATTGCAGGTTAAATTTAGGTCCCCTTGTATTCTTATGCCACCACTAGCAGCAGTGGCTTCTCTCCACAGACACGCGGCCTGGGCCCTCACTCAATTAGTCTTCATGTGAATTGGGTAGAGGTATAGCCTTCATCAGGGGCTTTGACGAAGATTTAATTTAGCCTTACCACCTCAGCTCATTATATCAAACCACTTCTGCTGTCTTGCGGAAGTCCCAGGAGAAACAGGACATTTTGGAAGTGGGAAAAGCTGGGTTAATGGATATTTTTGTTATGAGTCTGTCTGTAAGTTCTTAAAGCTGAAGAAAAACAGTTATGTAGCAGGGAACAGTGTGGCTTCAGTCTCCCTCCCTTCATTCTATGCATTCATGCCTTGTTTGGGTTAGCAGCCAAAGGAAAGGGCCGCGCAGGATATGACCTCATGTCTTTGAGGAAAAAGCGAGCTGACAGGGAGGCAGTCGTAGCCTCTTCTTGACGCAAAACAAACACTGGTGGGCATCAAGCAGAAATGTTAAAGCTGTAAAACAAGAAAGACATTTAGCCAAAGCACTTCTCATATATGAAGCTAGCAGTAACTTGGACACAGGGACACTTTCTTTAGTGTAAATATTTAAGTTTTCCTTCCTGCACTCTTGATTTTCCTTTTGTTAGCTTTTTCCTAAGAGGAGGACTCAGAAGGGAGAGAAGATGGCGGCTTTGGGTGGGCCGGAGCTCAGCCTGTGTTCTCTGTAATTTGCAGGCTGTGTGCTAGCCAGAGAACAGAGCAGAGCCTAGCAGGCCGCTCCGTGCCGGGCCAGGATCTCTCATTACTCCCCACTTCCTCTCCTTGTGCGCCAGCCAAGCCGCCTCTTGGCAAGGGACGTAATTTTTACTTTTGGCCGTCCTCTGTTCTCCACCCTGTGTCATTATGCTGTGCAAATCGAAAAAACAGCAATGAAGGAAAGCTAGATGGAGGAGAGGAAAAACAAGGAATGGTTGTTAGATGAACACATTATAATTGTGTTGGTGCTTTTTCGTTGTGAACTACCAGTGTACAGTAGCATTACCCAGTTAGCCTCTCCTACCATAGCAGGAATGAAAGGTGGGCCATGCAGATCTGGCTGAGGGCCAAAGCCGGAGTGGAGCCCAGAACAAGATGGACATTGTTTTGGTTCATAGTCACCCTGTGGAAGTGGATTCTGACATTTCCTGATTATATGGAGATGTGAAGGAGAAGAAGGGGCTGAAGGAGAAACACTGCCCGCCCCTCCATGACGGGGGACAAATGTGGAAATGAAATCACAGACATATTTCTATATAAATGTACATGTCTCCAATTTCTAGTCTGACACGGAGCCGAGCTGTCTCCACCCGCTCATTCATGCTCTCAATTGTATTCTCTGTGAGTGACAGCCAGTCGGGAGCCGAGTCTGAAGGGCCTATCACAAACCACAAGCAGCTAACATAATCACACATGCTCATTGACAAATACTCTGAGGTAGTTATTAGGAGCTGATTATCAACACCAAACAAAAGCCAACTTGTTCTTCTGGTTGTCTCTGCTGGGTTTACAGTTTCCCACGACACAACAATGCTAGTGTGTGTGTGTGTGTGATTGCTGGGCTTGTCTGTCCATCGGTCCATAACATGTTGGTTTGAGACAGACTACAGGTCTCTTCTGATGACATCGTGTTTACTTGTCACCCTGGGAAATCTGGGCTAGTGACTGGTGAGGATACTTGTGTGGAAGGGTCAACATCATGAAGTGTTGTTGGAATTAAAAACTCATCAGGAACTTTGCACAGAGGATAATGTTGTCACAATACAACTTGATACAGAAAGTAAGGAAAGGGCTCTGTATAATGATACCGATTTTGACACCCCAATGATATTTAAAACACTTCATAAAAATAGTTATAGTTAATTAAGTTAATTTTAATATTCAGGAAAGGTAACATTCTGTCTGTTAATCTCCAGTATCGATCTAGTTTCTGCAGTATAAATTAGTATCGGGCAATTTTTTTTACTCTACAAGGGGAACAAAACTTCAGTCCATTTGAGAAGATTCTTAAAATGGAATCTGTAGTCAAAACAAAAAACTTTCAGAGATAAAGTGATTGATGCATTTGAAGGGAAAATGGTCTTATCTTCTCCTTGGCTTGGCCGGATGGTTCATGTAAGAGATGGCGTGTCTGCAACTCATTCTGTCTATCTGCACGGAGTTAGATGAGCAGATAGCAAAACTCTGCCACTCCCCTGTGTGGTTTTCCTGCCATCAGGGCCTGTTTAGGTTTCCTCTGAGGGCAGGGAAGGGGCAACAGTGGTGGTGGTGGTAGTGCACGGGGGCTTTTGCATCATACATAATGCACATCCTAAAAGACCAACTCTATTTGAGAAATGGCATCCCACTTGATGAATTTTTAAACTCTGTTGTGTAATGATTGATATTTTGGTTGTGAATGCATGACTTGTAGGTATCTTGTAGAGGGCTACTTGATAAACCCATACTCTGTCAAAAGAAAAAAATCATGCTTGAGCTACATACTCTACAGCACTGCAGAGAACAAAGCAAATGCCTCCAGCGTGACCCTTGACCCCGAGAATAGACTTTCCCCGGGTTGAGAGAGGGTGTTGACTTAGAAAATAAGGCACCGTGAAGAGTTCTTTCCTTCCCCCTCTAGCTCTTTCCTTCACGTCTTCCCTATTCCTCTCTTTGCTGTGCAGTAGTCTGATGACGCCAGGGTCATTACGCGTTTGAGTCGACACATCTTACACAGAGCTCATAGGGATCAATAAGACAGTTCTCAAGAGCGTACTCACTATTTACTATTGTAAGTGTCAGGACCGCTGCTAAAGTTCAACTAGTGGGAGTGTGTGAGTGTGTTGACTTTTAAGAATAGTAGTGACTTGTGTTGTGTGTATGTGTGGAGTCAGACAGAGGTAATGATTAACCTTTCCAGACTGTGTTTCTGGCTCTGCAAGACGCAACCCAGCAGACTGTTGCGACCCCTCCCCCTGGCCTCCATTGCCCCTCCTCCACTCCATACAAGTCCAATTGTCTCAGCTAGCATGGCGTCTACTCCTAAAGAGAGGGTTGCATTAAAATCCACAGGGAGGTTAACAATTTCTGTGCAGAATCCACCCTCTTTAATGTACGGTTGCAGCATAGTGAAAGTATTGCACCAGCTCTTGAATAGACGCCCGGACTGGCTTACTAAAACATAGGCTAATCGCCTTTTAAATACATTATGGACCTATAGAAAACATGACGCCAGTATGTCTTTAGGCCAACTTTGAGTGTTCATAAAAGCACTATATAGAAAGACCAATATAAAGAGCAACACACTATTTGTTTTATATTTCTGTATTTTAGCTGGTGGCATTATTATAAATCTTTATGGAGCTCAGCAGTCTCACCCACTTTGAAGTTGGTTCCAGTTCCGTAAATAAAATTTCTATTCATTTTTCCCATAGACTTTTGGAAAAATAAAATTATTAAGAGTTCAAAGACATTGTGGAGACTAAACAGCCATGTAGTAACTAATATCCATAATGTGGTTGTTTTAAGTGCTAAAAACACATTTAAAATGCTAGATTCTGCCAAATGTTTTATAAAGATTCAGAAACAGACTGTAAATAAAATTATAGATCTTGTGGTCATTAGTTGATTAGCCCTGAGCAAACGTTTAAACTTTTTATTGGATTTTTTTTTTTCAGAATGTCAGTGAGAAAAAAATATCGTAAATTTACTTCTGGAGCCATGTCAGTGTTCAGCTCCATTGTATTTGGGGTTTATGTGCTACACTAGTAATGATATTAGTCAACTGGGGGGTTGTGATAAGCTCATGGGACCGGCCAGAATGGGACAGGCCTGGGGGCAATGGGTGGAAGCAAAGCAGAGCCAAAAGGTCTGGTGCGACAGATGGCTCAGGGCTGCTAGCTAGCAAGCTTATCTCCAATTGAGATGCAGCCTAGAGACACAAGGCTAAAAGGCCACAGCACAGACAGGCAGGTGGGCAAGCCCACATGGGGCAGACACACTAATGCTTTGATACAGACAGACATCCCAAAAAGAGACAGGGGACAATTTGGGGGAGATACTGAATCATTTCATTGTTACCATAGGCCTGGTGTGATTATCAAGTTAAGGTAGCGATTTAAGTCTTGAAATTCAGTTTACAGTGCAAATTTGAATTTGTTTCAACCTTACCTAGAAGTCAATTGCATGAATGTTGTATTGTAAATAAAAAAATATTCAACGAGAGTCAGGATATTTAGTACTTTACCAAAACCATTCAAATTTTGATTGGTATATATCTAAACCTAAAACTATAGCATTCCCAAAGTTTGATTAAACCAGGCTGGGGGGGTGCAGACACAGTGACGACACGCTGACATACACACTGCACCTATCGCTGGAAGCACCTGAAATAGTGTCAGACTGAAACCTGAGCAGTGTGAGCAGGCGGACACCTCACACCTTGACACACGCGAAACCCCTGAAAACATGCTCACAGCACATGTTAAAAATTCAAATTCAGTGAAATGAGCCTTGCACTTGCAGTAAGATGTGTTGTGTTGTCACCGGTCAGTGCGACGTTAGTGTGTACTTTGCAAGAAGCATTACTCATGAGGTGTAAGCTGGTTGGCTGTCAGGACAAGCTGTGAACACAGTCTTCTCAAGGCTGTGCCCCACAGACGGAGGAGTCTCTCTGTCTGTGCTCAGATACTTGAACACAAGCATGCCTGTTTTATATCAACTCTAGTTGCAAATTAATGTATTTATAGATATACTTACTGTCACGCTCTAAGTTTTAAAGCACTTTGCTTTTAGAAATATGTAGTGTGAATACTAGACATCATTCCTGTCAAAGAGGTAGAGAAGTGGTGTAAATGTTTAAATCAGATTGAATCGTGTCTAGTTTACAGTAGATTGAAAGTGGTTTGGATGTATGTATGTCTGTATGAGATTAGGTGCAATGCATTTTCCCTGTAGACTTCTGTAAAGTAGCTTTCATGTTCACTACAAACCTTTACCTAGATATATATGCTGTGGCATTTTTCAACCAAAGTTTGCTGTGCAGTAATTCTGTTGGCTGATTAAATAGATTGGCACTTGAATTCAGGATATAACCTCTTTAGCCAAAGTAAAATGGTGTGTGCACTTCCTTGACTTGTCTCCCTTGCTGGCGCTCGGAGCAGTGGTGAGGGAGGGTTGAGCCGCCTAGTGAATAGCAGGGTGTTTTCAGGCTGCAATGACAGGCTCAGACAGGCAGCCGCTCTAATGACCTCTGACGCCAGGGCCTGTCTCTCTCAGAAATAACAAACATACACACACACACACACACATACACACACACACACTGGGCCCCACAGGTGAGCTCCGCCAGCAGGCCCTCTGTCAGCTGTTAAGAAAGGCCAACGTCCTCCTTATCAACTCCGGCTGTTCCTGTGCGTACATGTTAAACAGATATGAGTGCAGTGGATGGGCCGGGCTTGTCGACACTGCTGACATCAATTTGAGGCGCAAAAGACACTTTGGGCTTCTTATCTCCAGGATAAATACTTTTTCCTCCATTTAGGCAAAGGTAGAGAGCCTGAGACTTAGTTCTCCGAACTGTGCGCACGGATGGATTTACGATAAACTCCCCTAGGCTGTGCTCTGACCAACTTCAAAGCACACAGACCCCTTGTTTTATGAGAAGCATGCTTCCCCCCTGTTCCTACACACCCCTCCTCCTCTGTCTCTGTCTACCCTCCAGTCTCCTCTTTTTGCTCCTTTTTTCCCCTTCCTCCCAGTGTCTAATGAAGTCTAATGACAGGCCGCGGTGAGTCTGCTTGGGCCAGCACAGATCCTGCTCCATTAACATTGCAGTTTGTCTCAGACGGGACCTTCCAAATTACCGGTTACATTCACAGCTACCACTAGATGAAATGGGGGAGGGGTGGGGTATGGGAAGAACCCAGGAATGGCTCCATAAGAGAGAGGCTCTGTTCGTTTAACCCCCTCCTCTTTCACGTATGTTTCCCCTCTTTTAGCTTTTTTAACTCTTCAATGTGTGTCTTTCACCATTCCTAGATTTTAGTGTACACTTCCAAGAGTGACAGGAAGGCGAATTGATTGTGGGTTTGCTGATAGATGTCAGAGGAATTACGTCGGCGATGACCCTAAAAGCACTGGAGACACTTAAAATCAGTAGAGGAAGCGAGTTTGCCAAAGTAACAGTCAAAATATGTGAAAAGCATTCCTCCTTACCGCACCCCACCCCTTTCTTTGCCTCTGTCTCCCTCCACTTCCCTTGCGCCTGACTGGCTCCCACTTTTTTCGCTGGGAGCCAGATTTCTGTGGAATAGAGATATGAAGGGGAGAGGGGTGTGCAAAGAGGGGTGAAGGGGGGTTGGAAAATGGAGCATAGCCAGTGCTACACTTCTTTTACACTCCAGGGGAAACTTTAGATCAGAGAGGCCTGACTTGTCAACAGTTCAGACACCACATTTGAGTCGCATGTTGCTTGTCAGCTAAACAGCAAGTGCTTACACAGAAAAATAGGGGAAATTAACAAAAACCAAGTCATCTTTTTGCATTAACGCAAGAAACGGGACAGTGTGCCAACATCAGAACATTGTTGGCAGGGCTATTACAAAAAGCCAGACAGAAGATAAGCATTTAATGCCTAGACAAATATTGTTGTGCGTGTGGACACTTGCCTGCTAGACTTTCCAAGTTGCTTCTCTTGTCTGAAGTCCAAGAATTCCAGCATGGTTTTCCTTCATCATAACACAATTCATAGCTCTTAGTTCCCAAACAGAAAGTGGATTAAGTTGTGGAGACTATTGTTTTCCCGATTTAAACATGTTTTGTTTCAGAACTCCACATCACTGCCACTCATCACTGATCACTTTTAAACTTCTTTGTCATGTCTTCATTTATACATTGTCTCTGTTGTTTAGTCCATACCTGCATGTTGTGTAACCAGGCATTTGTGTGTTTTCAGATTCCTTGGTAATGCAGGGGTCTGGTGAACGGGCCCATTGGTGCGTGGTGGCGTACTGGGAGGAGAAAACGCGTGTGGGCCGCCTCTACTCAGTCCAGGAGTCTTCTCTGGACATCTTCTATGATCTACCTCAGGGGAATGGCTTCTGCCTGGGCCAGCTCTGCTCTGACAACAAGTCCCAGTTGGTGCAGATGGTGCGGGCCAAGATAGGCTATGGCATCCAGCTGACGCGCGAGCCTGATGGGGTGTGGGTCTACAACCGCAGCTGCTATCCCATCTTCATCAAGTCGGCCACACTGGACAACCCGGACTCGCGCACGCTGCTAGTGCACAAGGTGTTTCCCGGTTTTTCGATTAAGGCTTTTGACTATGACAAGGCTTGTAGCCTACAGAGACCCAATGACCACGAGTTCACACAACAGCCTCGCACAGGCTTCACGGTTCAGATAAGCTTTGTCAAAGGATGGGGACAGTGCTACACAAGACAGTTCATCAGTAGCTGCCCATGTTGGCTAGAAGTCATCTTCAATACTCGATAGCAGCAGGCCCTCTTCCCACGGACTAACTCACCTTTTTCTTCACAGTGAAAAAAGGGTTTCGATGAAGAAGTATTCTAACAGACTTTGTTTATAAATGACTAAGATTTAATTAAATGAAATAAGAAGTGAAAATGTATTTTATGTTATATATAAATATATTATTAATTGTAAATATGAAGACATTTTATATGCATCATTATTTATGTATTGTGCAATGTGTTGATGAGAAAAAGAAAATAAGATGCACTTTGCTTAATATAAATGCAAAACAAAGAAATGCCAAAATAAAAAAATATAAATAATCCTTGTGTATGACCTATTCTTGTTCCTAAAAAAGTAGTGCAATGAAAGAAAGAAAGAAAGGTAACAGAAAAAGGAAACATTTTGGTTCTCTAACAGTTTGTTACTGCTCCTGTGCTCATGCTCTCATTAGGCTTCTAATAACAGGTTGCATTTTGGGACTTATTTTGGGATACATGGCTTTTTGTTTTTAATGAGTGGTCAAAATAAGGCCAGGAAGTGGTGAGGGCTATTTTCAGGAACCAATACAGTCAAACAGAGGTCATGCTTTCTATATGTGTTTTGTTTGTTTCTTTTTTGAATGATATACGATTTGGTAATTGCAGAAATGATAAAACATAAACTATAAAAGCAATATTTTTTGGCCTTCTGATGTTTGATAAAAAAATAGGATTGTGTCTGTCTGGGCCGGTTCTGTAACTCGTCAGATGGGTGTCTGTGAAGAGGATTATCACTGTAAGCCTGCTTTAGCCACACACACAGTCTCAAAGACCTACATTCACAAGGCCCACTTTCCACATCCAAGCTCCTATTCAGAAAACAACTTGGATAAAAAAAAAATCTATTAAAAAAAGAAAGATATAATAAAATATGCATTGACAGTGACCTAAGGAGCTCTGAGGTGCATTTTCAAAGAGAGCTACAAATAAAAAAAAACATAAAATTAACAGCTAAACTTCATTTAACCTTTTTGTAATGGTGTATCTTTATATCTGCGTTATCAGTGTAGTAAATGTATTGTCCCAGTGTTTTTTTTTTACAAGTTACCTTTCTTACCTTCCAGCGACTATTGTCTCAGTGTGCAGTCTTTTAATTGGCTGGTATTCTGTTCCTTGACATCATACAGTTTTTCCTAATAATAATCTTAGCTCTGAACACTAAGGAACTGCAGCAGTGTGCAGGAGCATGCGCCTATTGGTCTAAGCCATGTCTTCCCTCAGACAGACTGACCTTAATACTCAACGCAATAATTCCATTTAAGCTATTTCAGATTATAGTCACATTTCTACTCAGCACTTCTGATTTTGGTTTTATGTAATTAAATAAAGTCTCTGTTCATTTATTTGTTTATTTTTTCGTAGTGGGCTTTTTCTCTCACAATCAAAGCTTAAATTGTGACTGATACACACACGCACAGACATCTACTTATGTATTAAGTTTATATGTGATTAAAAGGTGTGCACATTTAGAAACTATAGAAAAGCCTATGCATTTAATATGGCTAGTGGATGTTGTATATTGTTCCACACAAAGGCAGCACCTATAGCTTAATGTGTATAGGTGATGGTGTCCTGTGGGTGGGGGTTGGAGTAGGTGGGGCCTTGTAACCCTGTATGTGGTGTTAATGGGGCTGGAGGTCTTTATATCTGAATGTGCCTTGACCTTTTCACATTAGCGTCTTCACTGATTAATATGTCATTTGACACTGGCTTTATGTAAACATCCCTGTGCCTGTTGTGTGTTCTGGATGTACTTTCTAATGTGGACTCGGCTTGAAACACAGTATGCTACTGGCTTTTTTATTTTTAGACATCCGATAGGACTGACATCAAACGACATTATTCTAAACAATGGGCCTGCATATGTGCAGTAAGTCATACAGTCTGTGTGCTCATGTGTGCAGAGCTGTGTGCACGTGCTTTTATACATGTGAAATGCACAAAGTCGACACAAAGCTGGAGCCACAGTCCAGGCTTCCTGCTCCCCAAGGGGCAGATAAGACCCTTTAGTGTGTGTCTGACTGCAGGCCCTGCGGGAGGGGGCTGTGCCTGGCTGGGTCAGGTCTGGAGAGGGAGGGTGGGGACAGTCTAGCCGTGTTTATAGGCTGCATGTCAGGTTGGGGGTGGAAAGAAGAGCACAGTCACTTCTGGCATTCTCATGCGTGTTTAATCCCTTGCATTGCCTGCAGTCATGTTACTCTGAGCCTCAATGAATCACATAAATCACTGGAAACACAATATAAACACAAGGAACAGAGCTGTAGTGCCACATATGCACACATTACTACTTCAAAATTTGACTGTAACTTCAGATAGACCGAACAATGCTATATTAATCTGTATTTTACTAGTTCATGAAGCAAACAAATTGGAATTCAAATTCATGCTTATAAACACACATGACATGCAGCTGATAAGCTTTAAATATGTAATGTAGCTTACATAATTATTTAATTATTTTTCTTACAAGTGCTTCGGTTCCCCTGCCATATGAGTTGTGACTTATTAAATTGTGAGGAAAAGCAAAAATTTATTTTCCTGCAAGTCTCCCCATTTCTTATAAATGATTCCCCCAGCCCTCACAATCACCAATCACATCACATTAAATCAGCAGCACTGCCTCCCCTCAGATGCTCCGCCTTTCACAGAGTATTCAAACACATTGTGTATGTATTATTGCACTGATAAATCAAGGCAAATGTCAGTGCACATGCTATTTGAAAAATGATTGATAGGTCCAATATCAGCATGAGGCAGGCATAGGATGGCTGCAATATCCTCTTGCTTTTCTTTTTCAATCATGTACAAAAAGAGCCATTACCTCGGCCTCCTGATTATTGCACTCTTTTGTCTATTGGGCTCCTCCAGAGGTCAAAATCCCTCATGCAACGCCTTGGTAATGTCTCTGCTTTCAAGCTGATTTTAATAAAGAAATGACAAATATATTTTCACCTATAGGAAGAAGCCTGAGAAGAGATAGCTTTCAAATGCAAGACATCCACAAAACCTTCTCCTTGTGTAAAAGCAGAGCTCGGCGCTGTAGTTGGAACAGCAGACTGGGGCCTGTCTGAGGGAGCAGCATTCCTTCCAGGAGGAGGGCACCACAGAACCACGGCTCCCCTCACAGTTTGGTGTGAGCTGCAAACACCTTTGTGCGGATTACAGATTTCTACATTTTACAACCAGGTTATCACCACAACAGCAAACCCAGCCTGGACTGCAGATGGATGTGCTATCTCTAACACACACTTTTTATTTGAGAAAAACAGTTTTTTAAAAGAACATTTGATTGACTAAAGTGGTTTGAAACACAGTGAGTATGAGCCTGGCCGTGCACAGAGCTGTAGACTTGTGCGTCTGGCCGCAATGCTGACATGGTGGGATTCCTCTGTGGATTGGAGTAAATGAGGTCTGTGGAATGTGAGTGCAGGGTAATCATGGCAGGACGACAGGAGTAACCAGATACGGGCTGCCAGACTTCAGAGGAGCGGGAATCCCTCTCACAAACGCACCACCTCCAGCAGGAGACGGGCTGGCTGGGACACATCCCCCCCTCCTCCCATTACCAAAATGTACTTCTTTAAAAGTCCTCAAAAGTCACCAAAATGCTTCATGTACCTGACCAAAGCTCTTTATGTGTTTATATGTTTTGTTGTTGAGATATTTTACCATGTGTAAATTTCACTAACCAAACTCATGTTTGAAAAAAGTAAAATTGTATAAAATAACTAACAAATTTAATAAAACAATATTACAATCATATATTTATAGAATATGTTTGAACACTGTGCTTTTCCTGATATTTGCTAATCAAATACGTTTAGCTGGTACCATTCTGCAATGCCATCTTTGTAAATTAGCACTGAAACTTAAGTGCTTATAATTGTTCTAATGATGTTAATGATATAAAAAAACAAGAACACAAAGACAATGGAAAATCACAAATTTAAGAAATTCCATTTAAGGGCACAAGTGTTTCTTGTTTGAAATGGTTCATAACAAATTTTGTAAGAGTGAGACCTGCAGAGACATAATACAAAGGAAATGGTTGATTTTATCGCACTTTCTGAATCAGACCATGACCACAGAACATCCTGTTTGAGCAGACAGAGACAGACTTAACAGAGGATTGATTTACAACAACAACAGCACAAGTCGTAGTCACTGTTTAATAAATAATGCATTTTATTTTCCAGGCATCTGATTAAACCTGGAGCTACCTGGTGGAATAAAATTCTTCACTTTTGTAACTAAAGATAACATGAAGTTCATTTAAGTCAGAAACACTTTAGATGGAAAAGTACTTTCTGTTCTTATGTTTAAGTTTCACAGCTCTTTTACTGAGGATCATATAGATGCCTTAATGATGCTCCAGTTAATCACAGAGCCCCATAGCAATGTATAGAATCATACTCTCATGCCAATTAAACTCCCAAAGAAGTGAGCCGCCAGCCAAGCAGACTCACTAATAGTCTGCGATAGCCTTCACTAATCACAGTCAAGTCTTAGAAAGAAGAACATTCTTGAAGAATGGATCCCTGAGGACAAATTTAGAGTTTGACATAAGCACTAACTTATTGAGCTCCTTAAGTATGTACAAACAGGAGCAGGGTGGATATGCACGCTGCAGATGGACCTGGGTACAGTGGACCCCGGGGCCTTGTTAGATGAAGAGCCAGATCAAAGCTGCCACTGCACTGATCCAGGCAGAGCGAGACATAAAGAAATGAAGTGAAGTCTGCTGTAACTGTACTTTGAATCTAGTTATCTGCTCACTTAACCACAGAGAAGAGTCTGAGCTGTCCTCTTACATGGTTCGGCCTGGCCAGACACACTGCTCTTACACCTTTACAATTCATTAACTCAATTCTGTTTTCAAACACCAAATCAGAGACAGGTCTGAGTTATATAAAGATGTTCACATAGATGTTTGCAATATACATTCAACATAATCCTGAATCTTGTTGATTGAATGTATTTCAAGTCCTAGTTTAAATGTTGTGGCTGTTACTTGTGCTGTTTCCCAGGGCGACACTGACAATAACTGAATGTCTTTTTCCACTCGTCACCCTCTACATCAGCTCAAAAGGCCTATTGAACAAAGAAGATAATACACTTAATATTTCAAAGTTCCATAAAAGACACAACATTTTGCTCTAAAATATTTTCTTTTACTCAAATTCATCTTTTGTTGAGGTCATATGTTCAGTCTGGTCATCAGTGCTGCTGCTATCGTCAGAGGAGCCTGAGTACACTCTTCCTGTTGCCCTTCTCTCAGCCGAGGCAGACCACTATGACGTACTTCCATGTCTTGCATGGCACTGCATTCTCCAAACAAACACGCCAAGGCTAGACCCACACACACAGCAGTCAGACACAGGACTAATTAACTGAAAACACAGTTCTAATGAGATTCCACTGTGGAATTTCAAGAGACGTTCTTAGGGCATGTTCTGGTTGTATAAAATATGAGTAGTATGTTTTAAATCAGTGAACAATAGTAAATGTATGGTTAATTCCCTGAAATTACATCCAAAAATTACACTTTGGAGTGTTATTACATTTCATTTCCTTAAATAAATAGCATGGCACAAAAAAACTAGTCTAGTAAAGGACCTATATGTACATTTGTGTACCTAGAGGTAAACATGATCAAAATAAATATAACTTATACGGATAACAAATGACTATTGATTTATTCTTAATCCTAAAAACACTGGACATTGAACAGTCAGAAAAGAATAACATTCATAAGTTAATTAGTCATAAGAGATTTCCAGTACCACACATGTCAAAAGACATTAGAAATCGAATAAATTCCCATAAATACACTAGTCAGTTGTATTGTAATAAAATAATCATTGAGTGTGGGCAGAGCCAGTGGGTGCCGATGAAACACGTCAGAGGTTGGCAGCATCTCATCCACACTGCATTAAAAGTGAAACAGCCCCATCAGACCACTGAGTGACGTTGATGAGAATACATTGGACCACATGGGTCCTCTCCACCACACTGAGTGCACAGAGGATGGCAATGAGACATCAGCTCTGTCAGATACATGTCTGTCTGCAGGAATATTTTTGTGGAGATGTTGTTGGAGGAGAAGTGAGTGTGACTTGCAGGGAGCTGTGAGCAGAACAAATGCAGGCTCACAGAACAGAGCACCCCTGGGCTGTGTGATGTTCAGCAGGAGAAGTTATTATAGTGATTAGAGCAGCACATACAAAAGAAGCACAGCCCCACGGAGCTGCTACACCAATACCACGCACTCAATGGAAACATGCAGCAATTTCCATTTCAGCACTTTCATCTGAGCATTCTTCCTTTGTGTGAATACTAAAGGAAAGCCCTCCAGCGCTGCCCAAGTCTCTGCCATATCATTATTTACTTTAGTGTAGCCCAGTCTTCAATGGAAGCTGTGTTTGCATTTTTATTATTCACTAGGCTATATTTTTACAAACTATATGTATCAAAATTACAAAATAAATATGACTTGTTTTGAATTAATTAAAAAAAAAAAAGACAAACGTGTCGTTTTTACATACAATTTATGAAAATCTTACATTATGTATCTTCATAGGCAATAGGTTACTGAGCATTAACTTACCTCTGAGTCAGAATATACACTAGAATATGTGGAAATTAAAGGATACAGCTCGGCTGTTGCTAAGCAACTGCATCGCTCAAAGTCTGTGGAATTTAAACAGTGGATGGGATCCAATTTTCCCGGGGACTGATTTGAACGTCACGCCTCTCCGAGAGGTGCCCCGGATGCATCTGGGCCCATCTAAGGTCTGGTATGTGCTGTGAACATGCCCATGTTGACAGTGTTGGCTGATACACAATGTAAACAACAGAGGAGTGAAATATGATTCTACTTCTCCTAATGCACTTTGGGAGATTTGTGGGACATCTCTATTAAGATGGATGCATATACTAGTACATGTAAGAAAATTAAGACATATACATAAGGAAATCTTTAAGAAGTTATTTGCACCCACAACCTTCAGAATAATTATTTTGACTGAGCAGAATATTGTAGATTTGGGTAAAGCCTAAACAGCACAACCAACATAACATACGAACAAAAGGAGCAAGACTATTGCCGCTGCATCTTTTTAGTTCTAGGTCAATGACCTGTCTTTTGTGATGATCTACAGAAAAATGCAGCCCAGTCACAACCTTGAGTCTAAGATGCTCAGACCATCCTGTCCAAAGGAGCAGTCAACATGGACAGCAGGAAGGCATTTTGTGAACATTTTAGTCAAGTGTTTGGGTGTGAGAGGGCATTAGAGATCAGATTTGAAGATTACCAGAAACAGAAGTCTGCCTTAGGGCCTCAGGAGTTTTCAACTGCACCGACCCCCAACGCATTAGTGATGGAAGATATGACATGTCTCCACTGTCTTCGTCATGGGCTAAATGCTCCAGACATCACAACACAATTGCAGGGCTTTTCCTTGGTGGAGTCTAAACATTTGTGCTGTGGGCAACAAACAACAAACTATAGGGAGGGTTTTATCTATTAGCACATATAGCAGTATGAGGATATCCGGTATGAATCATTTGCCATTCAAAATGTACTCAAAAAGGGGTTGTTTTAGACTTCTTTGAATGACCAATCACAACAGAACTACTGTACGTCTTTGTAAAGTATTGCAAAAACATATAGTCTTGGCATCTCTGTCCAGTATCTTCCTGTGGTGTTTTCTTTGCCTTTGCCTGCCCTGTGCTGGACCTCCTGAGACCACATCTTTCCTTCTACTGTGCACCTCATGAGACTTTGACAGAACACAACATCTGGCCTAATTACTCATGCTGCTAATATGTTCATTTGCATGGAGCGCACTACAGCGTACTACACCTTGGATCTACTGGTTTTGTGGTCCAATCTCATAAAGGTTTGACTAGATAAAGTTAGTCATTAACTGTTGTCATTCCAAGTCAGTGTTTTTAGTGCAGGTCAGAGCTATTCTTGGAGACAGGTCTCCTTACAAAAGCCAACCTCAACAACACCTTATCATCAGTAATATGTATGTAATGATGTTAGCCACCAGCACAGGCTCTCTGACCACAGCAAAGCTTTAATCTTCTGTCAGTGCTTATAGGAAAAGAGTCATGCCCAAGTGTGGTCTGGTGGGAAGATTTGTAATACTACGCAATTAACCAGGGAGGAAGTTCTTGCTGAAATTAGAGCTTGTTCCCATTACTCAACCTCTTATTTTTTCAGTTTTCCTTTTTTTTTGTTTCAATTATTTGTCAGAAACGAACATTGTACATATTGCTTTAATGGTTCAGTGAAGATCTCACTGTGATATCAGAAGAAAAAACTTCCATTACCCTAAACAAGGGGTCATCCTGGTGTGCTCAGGTGGTAGGCAGTGTGCTTGGAAGCTCAATAATTACTTTTCTGCTCATACATCAGAAACGGTATTCTACTTATTATAGAATTATATTTTTGATATTTCTATGGAGAAACACAATTGATGCTCCATTCACAGTGAGTAAAATCAAAATACCTCACAGTATCTGTTCAAACAAAGAGTGCACCATTCTTCAAATGCACCGTTAACCTCTGCTTTACCTTGTGCATTTCCATTAGAGCTACTTTTATATGAGCTTTCTGGGAATAGGTAATATTATGTATTTACACAGGGAAAAAGATTAGTTTAGCATAGACAGGGAGTGTGGCTTTTCAACTTGTTTGGCAGTAACCTGGCCTGTCTCTATGACGATAGCCACACAGGAAATGAGGAGCAGCGTGTAATTAGTGATTGTGGAGCACATGTCTCACAGTAATGATGGGCTATGAGACACATACCTGTCCTGCTGCTCCCAGATAAGAGCACTGCAAGGATTTAATCAACTTAAAGTCTGGCTTCTCTGTGAGCCAACCAACAGCTGGGGAGGGAAGATACTACTGCCACACAGAGTACAAGCAACGGCAGAGTGGCATTACTATGCCCACTGTGCCCGGCCTGCCAACTCAGGACGCTAAATCAGCCCCACCAAAGAAGACTGAGGTATTTTAGCACACCTTTGTTTAACAGAGCTTCCATCATGTCAAACTGAAGTGCTTTGAGTGATATAAACAGTCAGTTGGTTCCTACACAACTCTATTGAACTAGAATATTGCTATTATGCATCAGTCGTCCCTTTCCCCTTTCAAACAACAGGAATAGCCATCACTCGTCATTTTGTCCATTCTATTAGATTAATTTGTGCCACTTGCATCGTTCAGCAGCGTATTAACAAAAAGGGTCACACAACGAAAACAAACACAGGAATGAGTCACATAGTCGACATGAAATCCAATAAGGAGCAACTGTGCCAGCTAACCCACAAATGAACCCAGAGTGTGAGAGCGGGTGTGAGACAGAGGAGGAGGTGTGGGGGAGCCAGAAAAAGCCTGGTGACAAATCAACTGCTGCGTCTGTGCGGCAGTTGACGTGTATGGTCCATGAGCACAGTCTGCCAGGGAACAGGAAGTAAGGGAGCCTGGAGGTGTCAGAGGATGATCCGAGTGGGTAGGCCTGTCACGGTAACAAATTCTGAAGTGCAATTTATTGCTGAAGAGAAATAATAAAACTGAAAATAAATTATGCCACTGACAAAATAACCTTAAAGTAAGAAAATCACCCTCAAAAATGATTCTAAAACTACAATATTGTGAAAACATGAGATGCAATAAATAAATAAATAAATAAAATGCCGAATGGAAATATATGTTTATAGGCTATAAGATTGATTGACATATGATTACAGATTCAACCCTCTACAGCTCAAATCCCTTACAGATAAATAACAAAAACCTCTCCACCAATATAAAGAAAAGTGCCCAGAATAAATTTGTTCCATAAATAATTTGTTGAAAAAATATAGCAATTATAGTGAGTGGGTACATCACTGGACAAAGCAACACTGTGTCCTTATCAGCTATAGAAAGTAACAAACAGAAATAGTGAAATTACAAGGTAAAAAAAGTCCTTGGTTAAAATATTCCTCTGTATTTTTGTATTTTGTATTTTTAATGTACAAAAAAGCATCTGTTGAAGGAGATCATGGATTATAATAGAGACCAGTCAGTGTCATTGAATAACCATTTAAATGTAATAAAAATATTAGGCTGAAGTTTAAAACTCCAGTGTTATACCTACAAAAGTCAACCTTAATGCATAGATTGAGTCCCACCACATGGTTCGTTTTTCTGATGAGGCTACGTGTGTCTGAGGTGAGTTAAAATATTGATGAGTTTGAGCAAAATACTGCCTGAACCTTTGTCTTTTTTATTTCCTTCTCTTATACCACTTTGAAATGAGTTTTATTTTATGTATGTGATATTTTTTGCCCAACTTCAAAGCTTGTTTACAGTGGTGAGTGATTTACACAATTATTTTTTGTTGAAATTGGTGAGATATAAACAGAATTAAATTTTTTATTTAAAAGCATACATAATCAAAAGAAAGACTTATCAAACAGAAGGGTAAATATTTTATTCCCTTTATCATATATGGCAGCACTGAATGTGTGAGAGGATATAGGGCAGGTTTGAACAAAGTTAGACCTGATGTGGTGTTATGAATTATATAGTGTGGACTTGATTACTTCAGCCTTTGTACTGTACAACTGAACTTGATGTCAAAATTTGATAAAGCTATAAAAAAATTTAATTGAATATGGATATTTGAAATGTTTATCAACATTTTTGCGATTTCCCCTATACGCTAATTCAAAATAATAATTAAATATAAAAAAAAAATAAACAATGTTTCATTTGACAGAAACTTGTATAAAAGCTTTTTTTTATCTAGCTTTAAAAAGGGGGGTATTTTACAAAATTAACTTTTTGGAGCTTTCTACCATGTTTTTTTCTGCCAATGTTGTTTTCTCATCAAAAACATGCCTAAAGAGGTTTTAGATGTCATTCATGCATGTTTAAGTAATGTAGCGATCTCTCCTGGGCCCTATTCGAACCCTCTTTACATTCACAGTATGATCCTATTCACATCACCTGTGCTCTTGGGCTGCAATTTTCCATAAATATACAAATGTATGATACAAAACAAAACACTACAACTTCACAAACCTGATGTGATGTGCAGTAGTCTCATTAGTGGACTGCTTGCCAAATGTAATGCGATTGCACTCTGAAAGGTAAGTGATGGAGAGCAAAGGGAGTGGGGACTCTTCTAAAATGATATGTTGTTATTGGAGAATACGGCATTTTCACAACAATAAAAGGCAACATGATCCATGTGTTATAACAATTAATACTGCACAGAAGTGTAATGTCCTCCTTAAAAATGGTGCTTCAATTACTTATTAAAAGTTGTATTCAATTGTATTTCAGGCTTGAATGCTCAGAAAATTATTATTTTCGTCTACCAATTATCTCCATCCACTCTGTTGTAGGTCAATTTTACAGTTTACAATGAAACAATAATGGTTTACACATTTTATAGTTTAATATTAAGAAAGATTTTTCAAAAAAATAGTGAAACAATCATTTGATAATTTTCCTTTGGACACATATGGGCTCAGGTTTGTCACTGTAATAAAAGAAAGAGTGGATGTGAATAAAAAGAGTGATTGCAGAGGAGGAGGGAGAGCTGAGTGAATATGTCAACAGAGAGAGCAGAGGAGACAAGCGTGTTTGTGTGTGGACAGGGCTCTGGCTGTGGCCAGCCGACAGGAGCCCGGCGCAGCTGGCTGCTTGCATCTAAAGTAGCCCCTGTTGTACACTCATGGCACCCAGATTCAATTACACAGAGCCAGGGCTTTGGCTGAATATTAATCTGGGGCCCAAACTGCATTAGTCTGGCGATGGGGGACACAGGCCCATCTGGCCGCCTGCGAGTGTGACTGCTCCACTGTGCGCGTGTTCAGGAGGGGGGCGCCTATTGAGGGACACTGGGAGCTGTCAGACACTCTGAGGAAGACAGATCATTCTGGAGGCAGACATTGGCCCGAGCAGACAAAGAGGAGGGGGAGGAAGGGATGGAGCTGATTCAGACAATTAACATCCTGAATGCACAATCATTTTGGAAAATGCAATGTCTGAGGCAGACTGGTTCCCTTCTTTGTTGTCAGCTACCTAGCAAAAAAAAAAAAACTTTTTATGTTTCAACAGTTATTGCAGTCGAACATTGGGGATTACCTTTGATTTAAATAGAACAATAAAATAAAACAAAGACACAAACTGGGAACTTCCCCTTAAGGACAGAAATGACATCCCAAATTTTGCTGGAGGTCCATGAAGAAACAAGCTGATTAAATGAAAAATCTAAGAAACCTTAGCTATAAGCACCAAGGAGTATCACCTGGAGTTTTTTCTTTGTTTCCACATTTTACATGATCCCAGGCCTCTCCATGTGTTGTTATAGTGACATTGTGCGGCTCCCCCATAGGCACCGTGCAGCTGTACTTGCATTATGCGAACACTACCCCCACTGAAGTCAAGTATAGGACCCCCTCCCTATGACCCTGTCCCTGTCATATATCGCCCAGAGTCCTTAGGGAGCACGACAGCATTTCAGGGGCACCACAGCAACCTCTCCTTGACCTCTTTGTGTGTGCGTGACCCCCCAGTGACGTGGAAGGCTAGCTTGTATACTGGTGCAGCGGTCAAAGGCACTGACTGGGGAAGTGAGGGGGAGGATGACAGAAAAATGGTAAGAAAAGGAAAGAGACAAGACGAGAGACAGGAGAAAGAACGCGCAGGCCTTTGTAGAAAAATGGGCGCGTTGACTTAGCTCATCCTCTAATATGTCTCTCACATTCCTCTTCACACTTTAGACCATCTTTTTTCACATTCTCCCTTCAACCGGAAGGGACACTGAAGGCTGATAACTTACACTGAAGATATTCTCTTCTCTTCGATTGTTGTGAATGTGTGTCACATCTCTAATGTGTGTCTACTGTGTATATTTTCCTGCAGACAAGTTCACTCCAACCACTATTAACAGCAAAAAAGTGGAACACGCTTCCAGCTGAACTTAAAACTTGCTCCATCTACCACACTTTTTCTCATGGGCACAGGCAGGTGTGTCAACATCAGGCTTCTTCAAGCATTTAAACATTCTGACTCATTGGACTGTAGATGTGTGTGGATGTAAATGTATTGTGTTTGACTTGTGCCGTTTGTCTTGATGTTGGTGTTCTTGCTGAATTGTATTTTGGAGGATGAATATGCTGATGAGTTTGGTGAATGTGCATTTTAGAGGATGTTGATAACAATGAATTTGAGTATTTTTAATGTGAAAATAGTTTTATTAATTTATTTTGTAGCTGCTCAAGGACTGCAGATGGAAAATATCTTATAGCTAAATCTGGCACAGAGCATCTTTTGTCCATGAGTCTAATCTGGTGCACTGTCCTTGTTTTAAATAAATAGTAATAATAATAATAATAATAATAATAATAATAATAATAATAATAATAACAACAATAACAATAACAATAACAATAATAATAATAATAATAATAACGGTGGCTGAGTGGCAACACTCAGGCCTCACAGCAAGAAGTGTTCGATCCCCGGGTCGCCCGGGCCTTTCTGTGTGGAGTTTGCATGTTTCTCCCCGTGTCTGGATGGGTTTCCTCCGGGTACTCCGGTTTTCCCCATCAACCCAAAACATGCCCGCACCCCTATGAACTAACATCAAGGACCATGTTGTCCACCCTCCTGTGGGCTCACCACCTGCAGAGGGGTTCATAGGGGGGGTCAGGTGCTATGAGTATTGGGCAGCAAGCTGCCCCCGCGACCCAGCCGGATTAAGCGGGAGAAGATGGATGGATGGATAATAATAATAATAATAATAATAATAATAATAATAATAATTATTATTATTATTATTATTATTATTATTATTATTGATAATTTATTATTATATGGTTATTGATGTGAATAATGACATTGATTTGTAGGTGTTCTAGCACTGTTTACTGTTAGTGTTAATCCTCGAGTTTGTAAAATTGCACAGTACTAACTCCAACCACCAGGGGGCAGTAAAGGGGGAAAAAATTGTGATTTTTTTTTTGTTTTTTTTTTTGTGTGTATTATTTGGAGAAATATTTGTGTTATGGTTCACTATGATGAAGAATACATCGTTAAAATAAGATTCACTGATTTGTGTGAATCATACCTACCTATACTTAAACATTTTGGTAACAGGTCCACCCTCTTGTCTCCAATAAGATGTCATTTTTTTGTCTGGAATGTGCCAATGTACCATCAAATGTACATAGCAATCTTGCATTTACTGCTTACAAAATCATTTGTAAAACATATTTTTCAGGAGGTGTCTTTCCACAGGTCTGACTGGAACCTTCAGCTCTTTTCCACAGAAATAGATAAGTTAAATGCCATGCTACCATAAGTAAAATGCCATACACTGTAAACCCGAACGTTCAAAGTAATTAAATAGATGACGCTGTGTACACTCAAAGCTTTAGAAACAGTCCTGCTAATTTAATTATGTCAAGTTGAAGTAACATATTTTGAGTCATTTTAACAAATATTTTTTTGATTAAAGTGAACTATTGTGGATATAATTGAACATAACTTAAAAATAAACTGTACATGCTAAAATACAATACAGTTTCAATATGATTGAGTTGCCTTAACAGAAAACTATGAGTCATGTTAACTGCAAATATCTGAGTTGAGCTAAATGAGCACTTTTAATTCAGCTGTTTACAAAAGGTACAAGTAGCAAATCCAACCTTTTAAGTTCTGGAAGATTCTGAATTATAAGTTATCGACTTAAAATAATTGAGACAATTGATTACCTCAATTTTTTTGAGCTCTGGTAACTTATTCAGGTTTACAGTGTGTGAAATATTCCTGGCAAAGCAATTACTAACCCTAACCCATGGAGGCAAGTAGAGGGTGTGCCCTTGACCAGAAAAGTTCCATAGTGTACCTTTAATACGTCTAAGAAGGGAAGTAAAAGAAATATGAACTGGACAAAAGTTTTTTGAGTGAAACAGTTAAGTGTCCAGAATTTTCTTCTTTTGCTATGGATCCTACCTGGACGACTAAGGGATTACGCAGACAAATCTAAAAAGGGTTTGCACGGTCAAATTCAAATAATATGAACTCATGTGACTGTTTATGTTCAAATGGACAAAATGTGGAGCTGAAGCAGATGCTGTTTGGTGTGAAAGGCTTTGATTTGAGCTCACCTCTGAGTCAACTTTATTTTGTAGAGTTTTGCTCCGTGCACACACCACAGTGCGCTCCCATTTTAAGATGTGTGTGTTGACATGAGGGCATCGGCCCAGTCTGTGGCCGTGGAATAACAGCAGTCCAAACAGCTTTAACACCTGTATGTTAATCTTGACACGTTACTGCTTCCCTTGGCTCTGAGGCTTGTGTTAAGACAAACTGCCCTTTAATTACTACAGCCACAGTCTTTCCTCAAGCACAAGCAGAGGAAAGGTGGATTAAGGGAAAAGGATTCTGTCAAATAACACTTTTGGCTCCAGTTGGTTGGCTGTTTTTTGGTGTGAATCAAGAACACCTCCGGTTATCCAATTTTTTATTGGCTCATATTGAATCACTGGGCCCAACACTAATTTCAGCCCTAAGAGACCAGAATCTGATAATCTGGTCATTGTCATGCTACACCTCCTTCCTTATAGAACTGGGCTATGGAGTGACATAGCTGTCAGAACTATTCGTGTGCGTAGGGATTAAATCCGTGCGTATTTGGGAAATCCATATGTATTTGGCTGTAGTTGAGCGTAAAACAAATATTCGTAAACTCTCGAATAAATCCAGTCGTATGTAAACTGTGTTATGTGTATTTTTTTCCGACGTGACTTTACTGTCAAAAATACATCATCATGTCACACAGCTATGAACAGTAGATCTCGTGTTCAGCCTCTTGGCGTTAATACCGCCGCCATCTTGGTACAGGGCTTCCCTGTTCTAAGTGTCATTGAACGTCATTTGACGAAAGCTTTTTCACAGTATCAGTGAGCGGAGATGAGGAGTGAGCAGAGTCCTGGTTCAGTCCTGGTTCAGTCCTGGTTCAGTCCTGGTTCAGTCCTGGTTCAGTCCGTATGTGCGGGGCAATAGTCCGGCATCTCCGGTCACTCATACTGTGAAAAAGCTTTGGTCAAATGACGTTCAGTGACACTTAGAACAGGGAAGCCCTGTACCAAGATGGCAGCGGTATTAACACCAAGAGGCTGAACGCGAGATCTACTGTTCATAGCTGTGTGACGTGATGATGTATTTTTGACAGTAAAATCACGTCTGTGGATTCGTATTCGTATTGAAGAAAGTGTAATCGTAACTTTTCATTTCGTAATTGTAATTCTTGATGTCTTAACTTTTCAATTCATATTCTGACAGAAAAAAATACACATAACACAGTTTATGTACGACTGGTCTCATTTAAGTGTTTACGAATATTTATTTTATGCTCAACTACAGTCAAATACACACAATTTCCCAAATACGCACAGATTTCATTCCTACACACATGAATAGTTCTGACAGCTATGTCACTCCATACTCGGCTAATCTAGCTCAGGGCCGCAGTCAAAACATCTCGATTTCATAAACATTGTCCAGGTGACCACCTTTGAAACTTTTTCCACCAAAATATTTGTTGTAGACATTTCAATTCATTCTGGATCCAGTTGCAGCCAGACTCGATCAGCATCAGTTCAGTTTAATTGCAAGGTGAATAGGCCCATTAGACAAACAATACATGACCCTATCAACAATACAAAAAAGCATAGCGTGAGCATAGAATTTAAAGTGGAATGGAGATAGAAATAAAATATTTCAAAATACCTATTTGTTTTTGAATAGGGGACAACATAGCGACGGCCTGAGGGCAATAAAGAAAACTCACTTTTTAAAAGATGACTGTGAGCTAAGAATCACTTTGGCTTTTTGTTAAATGAAACTGAAAGAGAAATCTTGGACAAAGCTCATCTACTCATCCTTTTCCCATGGTTAACACTTTTATGATCAACAGAAGAAGATATTTACCCCTAAACCAGGACCCCCCATAACTGTCCACCAAATCTGTGCTACATTAATAATTCATGTGAGTGGCCTCCAGTGGTGTGAAAACAGGACATGCTCCGCACACAGACACTATGGTCATGTTTCAGAGCCACCAGTCAATAACCTGATCAATTTGTCTTGGTGTGGCATGAATGATGATGAGCAATCACAACTAATAATGTCCCACCATAACCAGCACGGCCCCATCCCTCCAATAATACAGCAAAGAAATCAATTAAGACATTCAAATGTCTAAAAGCTTTGTCAATACAGTTGATTTTAGGCACCATATGCCTCCTATTTGTAATTAATATAATGTTTTATGTTCAAAGAGATTGCTACAAAGCCAGTTTTCAGATCACCTGTAGTGACATGTTGGGAAAGTATTTTTTCACTGTACAATAATGACACTGTTAGGAAGACAACATTTTATTTTTAACTGGGTATGTTAAAGGACTCCCTTGAAAAAGAGATTAGTAATCTCAATGGGACTTTCCTGGTTAAATAAAGGTTAAATAAAAAATAAAAATAAAAAAGGTCCTATATTAGACAATATTGACTCTTGTGAGCCTTAAATCATAATGTAATGTTGTAATCTCATCAAAAACATACCTGAGTTGTGTTCTGTTTCATTCACACATTTGAGGAGTCCTTTATTAGCTACCATTATAGAAATTATTCTAGCAAAGGTGTTTAAAAACACAGTGGAGCACTTCCTGTCCACATGACATCACAAGGTGGAACACAGTGTTTTCTGTTTAAGAGAAAAACTCAGCCTAAATATGCAGGGTTTGTGTGTTAAACATGAGTGAATGAAACAAAACACAACTCCAGGTCTGTTTGTGATGAGGAGACAACATGATGACAGATCAGAAAATAGTGTTTAAAAATGAGTTGCACTTTTACTACATCTCCACAGTCACACACACTCAAATATACCATTAGTTCATATTTTGTCTTATACACCCAACATTTTCAATATTTAAGTAATTTGGTAGACTTATATGATATTTTATAAAACCTAAACTTGGCCCCATTTAACATTTATTGTTATTTATATTAGTGACATATATTTCTGCAGCTGTTAGCAAAGTACATCTGTGCCTGTGTGCTCCAGCCCTGGTGGGGGCCACTGCTCCTCTCACCTGTGCGTCACGTGATGCTGACCTCCCTGTACCCCTGCTCGTTTCAAGCACATGTCAAACCACTGTGGTCAGCTACCGCAACATTACTCTGACTTCTCAAAGGCATCTGTAAAGTGCCGGCTCTCTCTTCTTTTGAATCAATAGCAAAATTGTTAAACCATCATATCAAACTTTAAAGACTGTTTGTGCTATATTATTTTCATGAAAGTTATTTCAACTAAACCCTGAAATGTTAATTGCGCAGTGTCTGCTGTTGGCCACAAGAGAAGTACAAGCACATAAGAAGTTGAGAAGGGCATGAGCTGCACATATGTCAGTGTACAGCAGAGAGGAGGTGGAGTGTTTTGACCTGCCATAAAATAATAATGAGTGTTTGTGAGAAAAAGTTTGAGTGGGGAAGGCTGGTCACCATGAAATATGTGGTTGTCAAGACAACAGGCTTGAAACCTCCACTTCTTCCTGTCTTCCTGAGAAGACAGATCCATGGCAGACATGGCCCACTTTTTTTCTGTGTGTGTGTATATGTGTTTTAATACTTTATTTTGTAGTCGCTCCAGCTCTGAGGAATCAGAAGTTCTCAATCTGTAGAATGAACCACAGAGACTTTCTCCATCATTCTATCTCTATCCAGCCAACTTCTGCTCATTGTCAATTCACTTTCTCTTCTACATCTCTCACAACTTGCTCCCAGCCTAATGCTCTTGTCTACAATTGGATACTGTAAAAACGTGTCACTACCGTACAGAAAAAAATTGAGATACTATATGGAATGACACAGAAAAAAATATTTTCATTTTCATCTTGAGTTTTGATGTCTGGTTAGTTAGTCATGAGGAGCACAACCATGTTAATGTGGTTCTATATAGGTCAAGCTTATTTAATGCACAAGTTGAGACAAATTGTGTCAAATTCTGCATTCATTCTGCAAACAAAGAAAAAAAAGATTTTAAAAGGATTCTGACATTCTGATTCTGATATTTTTGTCCAATACATACAAAGAACAATAGACTCAAATCTCTTGCTCTATGGACGTTACCATCATACCATCATTCTCAATTTATCTTTTGTACAGTTCCAACATTGATGTGGCTTCCAGCATTAAGATCCGGACTCATCGGGTATGGAACAGTCGCTATGCTGGAAAATAATATGACAATTGTTGAATTGTCCCAGCTCCTCGTCAGCCTGAGCGTCTCTCAAAGGGCCCATGTGAGCCTCTTGGTGTAAAGATGAATAGTCCTTTGTCTGCTGGCCTGATGTCTGAAGTGCAGCCACAGAACACAGGCTCATCCCTGGATCCCCCGGCTTCAGGCCAGGGGTCACACTCGTGCACATTACATTTAGTGGAGCTCTTATCACACCTCATAAGGGACTGGGGGAGGGATAATGAATGACTTTAAAGAGGTGAAAGATGCACCATCCTACACATGGTAATTATCATATATATTGTACTGGCGCTTGTGGCTCAATGTCAAAAAAGATATGCGTTTAATGAAAGGTGGGCTCCCTGGTCTGCGCAGTGCATCAGGGCTGATCTCATTAAGCATGTTATTATTGCAGTAAAGGGACAGTAATATGTGCAGTTACCTTTGGGGGCCATAAAGATGCTGTAATGGAATTTCAACGCTTCATTACAAGACGTGTTAATATAGCTTTCAAGACGGACCTCCAGTAACCTCGGACTGAATGCACTGGTTGTTCTATTCCTTGTTTTCAATTTCAGAGGTGCTATATTTAAAAAGCCCATATTACAATATTTTCTGATCAGTGTTATAATGTTTCCTCATGATAAATATATCGGTGCTGTGTTTTGCTTGAGTCACACATGTTTAACACACACCCTGCATCTTCACGCTGAGGTCTTCTCACAGACAGAAAACACCCTTTCCACCTTGTGATGTCATATGGTAATACAGGAAGTGCTCTGTTGTGTTTTAAACTCCACACACCTTCCCTAGAATCATTTGGATCATTTCAGCCCTGGAATTGGCAATAGCTACTGAAAAAAAGGTAAACAGTAGCTGTTGACTTGTATAACCACTAGCATTGTGAGCTTCATTTGACTGGGGCTATGGGTGATGTCCCACTCCCTTAGTCCATTTCTTTATACAATTTATGGCCAAGATGAATATAGAACACCCCCAGTGTGATGTTACTGCAAAGTATCAATTAATATAATCTATACATTTGCTGATAATAAGTAAATAGTAGCAAATCATATACTAAATTGTGCTTTTTTCATTAGGCTAAAAAAAAGGAAAATAAAGATGCCTGAAATATTTTAACTTTTTCCTCCTAAGGCACAAATGTGTTCTGTCTGAGCAGCAACACAATGTGGCATTCACTGTCTGAAAGCCAAATAGCCAGAGACCTGACGTCGAGCCAGCCACGCACCCGGCAGACTGGCTGCTTTGGTTTTGTCACAACATGACTAATGGGGAAAGCCAGCGCCTGCCCAGACAGAGAGGGTCTTTGGAGTGGGACCCTCTTCTGGTGCACAGATGACAGGTGAGCCGTGAGGTCCTGGGACCGTGTGGGCTGCTGTGGGAGGACAGAACATGCACAACACAAGGAGCTGCGCACAATTTGACAGCATCAGATTTGTACAGAAATCAGTTGTCAGTGTTAAAGAGAGACATGTTAGTATTTAGTATATACAGTATACAGTATCTGTATGTACATTTGTATTGAGTTAATTGTAAACCTCAATAATGTTAAAAGGATTAGTAGTAGACACATGTCCAATCATGTCCTGTTCAAAATCACAAAAAGCCCCATCTCATCACTGTGATAAAAAGCAGATTTTCATCTATGTGTTTTTATTGTTGACCATATGATATTTGTGAACGCTCCATGTTTGACCATGAGTCTGAATTTTTGTAATAGTAGCAATTAAATACAGACCTCTGGGCAGAGATAAGGGGTGTGTACAAGCAGAGATTTTCTGGACACTTATACCTCAAATGCCAAACAATACAGGGACACTCAAACATGCCTGAATCAATCAGAATACAACTTTGAGTAAACTAATAATATAGCTTTTTCTTGGCAAACTATAGCCTATTTGTGATGTTAGCTGTTCTGATCATATTAGGAAAAGCTTTGAGCTGCTGCAAAAGTATGCCACTGCCACCTACTTGGTCTATTTAATTGTTTGTGAAACTAAAAAGGCTTGAGTAGAATCTATCCACTTCAAATGCAGTTAATCACAAAGACATGGCTTAATAATGTGGTTCTGTGCGTTGTTTAACACACGTAAAAAGCAGATGTTACAGGTTTTACTATTAACATTCTTGTTACACTTAACTTGTCAACAACAAAAACAATAGATATAAAACCTGAAATCATCAAAAGCAGCCTGGCACAGTATATGTTTTAAATGGATTCACTATAAAAGAGGAGGTCCTGTAACATTTGGATGCTGAGATTCTAGCGAACAACCAATCGATCATTGAAGTTGGTGCCTGTCAGCCCATGACTCAGTCTTTTGTTGCTCATTAAATGTTCATAAAAGTCTGTGACACACAGCGTTGTTTTAGGGAGATCTGCCCCGTGGAGCATGGCACTTGTAGGCGGATCACAGTTTGCAGCCAAAAATCCTCCTGACTCACCCTTCATCACCAGTGTTTGCACAGAACCAAAACAATTGTGCAGTTTACAGCCAGTGTCTGTCATCAAGAAAGGAGCATTTTAGAGTATCTGGTGTATCACCATCTATTATTACTAGTGTTGGTGAATTTATGTTTGAAGTCTTCTTGTGATTGGAAAGACACAAATTACAAAACTAATTATGTAGCTTTGTCTTCACACAGTGTTTTCTATATAATTTATTATTCTAATCTGAGGGATTTATTTTAATTTATTACGTTAAAGGTTTTGGTTGTAGCAGCCAGCGTCATGTTGTTGACAAGGTGCAGGAGATGAGGCCGAGGGACAGGGACACGCTGAGGAGCCGTGTGCGTGTGTGTGTGCTTGTGTGTGTGTGTGCGTGTGTGTGTGTGTGTGTATGAGTGTGTGTGTGTGCTTGTGTGTGCGTGTGTGTGTGTGCGTGTGTGTGTGTGCGTGTGTGTGTGTGTGTGTGTGTGTGTGTGTGTGTGTGTGTGTGCATGTGCTTGTGTGTGCGTGTGTGTTGTGTTCATAGAAGCAGAGGCTAATGCACTGTGTCTTCAGGCTAAACTCAGACTTGTACAGTGTGGCCAGTGTATGCTCTGCTCTTTTATGTCTATTAACACAGAGCAGAGTGGGAACAGGCCTCTCTCAGCAGCCTACAAAGACTGTTGCATGCTGGGAAGGGTTCAGTCAAGGCAAGGGGACATAAGATCATTATGGATTTGTGGAGGTTTTTTTAACCACATCAACCTTGCTTTTTAATTTATTGTATGTCTTCTGTTATTTTTACACTTTTGAACTTGCATTTTCTGTCTCACATTCTAGTCCCATGCTTGTCTCATCAGAGCAGGCTGCCACAAAGCACTCACCAGGAACACAACGACAAAGACATCAGGTGTGACGTCCCACTGCTTGTCTGCGGACACTAGCCAGAGCAACGGCTGCATGAAGCCACTGCTCCTTCTGCTCTGCTGAGCACAGTCTGACACTGGCCCATCCGCACTGCTGTAATTATGGAGCTGTGTGATTTCTGCTTCATTTGTCAGTCACTGAGTGTGGCTCACTGCAGAGGATTTGCTCACAGCGACTTGTCAGCCACAAAGAAAGGCACACTTCTGGGTGGCTGGTCTGGTCAGCACAGGAAATGACCAACTGACACATAAGACATCTCCATAAAGGATGGAGAAGAAGTGATAAGGATCTAATAGCTCTGCTCATTGTGTTAGGCCTCTTATTATCCCAGTGCTCCACCTGACCCCCCTTGGCTCTGCATTTGTCTGATGGGTCTGTTGATCCTGGCTGGGTGTGTGTCACTACTGGTACTAACAAAAAATGAAATTAACCTGTAATGTACCGTACATTTGTGTTGATTATCGGCTCATAAGGTGAGCCATAAAAAAAAACACAAGTTGCATAAATAAGAAAATAATGCCACTTGTTACCGGTTTCCCAGTTGAACCGTCTTAAGGTTAACCTTCTTAAACATTCACACACACAATCAGCACTTAAAGTCTTGTGTAAACTGTTTCTATCATAGCATAGACTCCTGCCTGTGGCTATCAGAACACCTTCAACACACTTGAATGAACGCTTGCCTCTCAGAACTAGACAAGCTGGTTTCTACTAGAGTACTCAAAGATCAAAAGTCTCTGTAATCTGATGATTTAGTGACAACCTCCCATTGTCAAACTCATATTGAATTATGAAGGTTCAATAGTCAGTACTGCATTACGTGCAGATGTGAATGGGATTGGTCTAGTTCCAACGACAGGAACTATTCAGAAGTGATTTACTGAGTCAGCAGTAAAAGCGCCACTGAAAGAGTTCATTCAGGAAGTGAACAGGTCATGACATCATTTCCTCCACTGCCACTTTAGGAAGCAGTCAATGCTGCTGTCTAGTTTCCCTTTTTGGTGAGATCATTTGTATTTTTCCTAAAAAAAAACAAAAATAAACATAAAGCTGTGTATTGAGTCTATAG
The DNA here is from genome assembly GCA_030686955.1 of Odontamblyopus rebecca. Classification (NCBI taxonomy): domain Eukaryota; kingdom Metazoa; phylum Chordata; class Actinopteri; order Gobiiformes; family Gobiidae; genus Odontamblyopus; species Odontamblyopus rebecca. Next base: position 33,458,260 of record CM060653.1, on the reverse strand, counting down.
CAACCACTTTGTAATAGGCATACAAGTTTTCTGGGTGATAATTTACAGGACTTGGGACCATTTGAGAAATAGTCAAGTGAAGTCTACATTCTGTTGCTGAAATATTTCTTTGCTCTTGCTTTAGTTTTGTTGCCACTGAGATATAATATAGCTTAATCTATAAAACAGTCTAAGAACACATAGAAATGGATAATGTTATATATTTTTTTACTTTGATGGGCTATTAATTTCTAACACATAACATATTTAGACCACATTTTGAAACGCTATATTACCGAAAACAATGTGTTCACGTAATGGTTTATATTATAACATTACAAATTTCACTTTCGTTTTCGTCACTTCCACTTGTGCTATCACAATACAGATACACAATCAGGGAGCATCGCACTAGTGAAACTACTGCACACCACATCAGATTTGTCAAATTGCTGTCTATCATGTTTTTGTATATTTATGGAGAATTATTATCTTGGAGCACGGAAGACGAAGACTTGTGAGGTGAGCACCACACACAGTCTTAAACCTAAATGTAAGGAGGGTTCAAATAGGGCCCGGGAGAGATCACTTGATTACTTAAACATGCATGGTTGACATTAAACACAGACATGTTTTTGATGAAAAAAGGGGGAAAATTGCATAATACCTCCTCTTTAAATTAATTAACACAACCATAGTTTTTGGTTATTACTGACTCACACACTTTGTACGAACTGACCATATTTGAGAACTATAAGCAAACTTATAGTCTACAATACTTGAACAACTGTGCAACTTTAATGTGTCTCTCCACTAGAAGACTGACAGCAGTGTGACTGGGTCAGATGTGATTTTGTAGAATCTAGTCAAACACGAGCTGAGGCTGAGAGGAGGTCAGGAGAGCGCACTAAAACCACTTCGAAGGCCCCCACACATATTGATTTTCCAACTCGATACTGTACAATATTTATGGGTATGTTGTGTTTTTAAACCCACTTTTTTCTCTGCGCATAATATCTGGCCTTTCCTTCCCTTTGGTCCAAACTAAAATATTCTCTCTGGTTTTGGCTTCATAAGAAGTAGACAGTAGGAGAACTATGATAAATAAAGCAGTGAGTCAGCAGTCAAAAAGAGTACCCCAAAATAAAAGAAAATGCAGCAATCTCAACACTGGAGTCCTCTTCAAGGCCAGACAAGATCCTGTTGTCTTTGTCTGGCTCATACAGTTGTTAGTGGTAGTTTGAGTCACCAAGAAGACTCTTCATTTATCAATGAATGGTAACATCAGTCTTTTTTCCATTCCAATAAATAGCATTACAAAAAGAACAAAAAACAAACAAAAAAGATTATAATAATGCATTATAACTGACCTGCTCCAAAGGTTCAAAGACACTTTATAATTTCATACATAGTTTATTGTTTCCTATGCATAGACGTAAGCTGTAGCCACAGCTGCCCTGGGCTAGACTGACAGAAGCGTGGAGTTGTCCTGTGCCAAAAGCCAATTCAACCTCTACCAGTGATTCACTCACATACCACATCCAGACATCAGACGGATCAGTCGAGCTGGTCACATGATTGGCTGTGAGCTGTGAGTGAAATGTCATGCCCAAGGACACAACATATAGAGACTAACTAACCAAAACAAATATATAAACTAAATGTAAATGTCAACAATGTTATAATGTACACCATTTATTTTTAAGAAGAACTGATATTATGTTTTGTAAGAATACCTTTGCAATGCTCTACCTTGCAGCAGTTACACAATGTGGACACACTATGAATGCTCATGTTATAGAGAAATGAGTGTGTCTTACGAAGTACAGCAGCTTTATTAGAGAGACGTCAGTCTCATCTGGTTTGGTTAATGAACACAGACAGAAAACATAGCAGCATTATTCTTTTTCTGTTACTTTATTTTTCAGTTGCTTAAAAAAACAACAGACAAGAGCTCACAATGATCCACTACAGTACTACTCCAGCTTTCCGACCACAGGAGCCCCGTTTCTCCAATACTCATGAGAAAATGTAAATAAAGGTGCATCTCATACAATCGTAGAATGAGTGACCCAAACAGAAGGGTCTAAGGGCACGTGGGGTGGAGAGACTCTGTACCACAGACGGGGGGCATGTTCCATCTGCCCCATCTGGTGTACGAGCCAGCCACTCTTTGCATAATGCAAACTGACCAATAGGCTTCTACTATGTTAATAGCATACTTGCTAGCAATGCAGATATTACAGATGTCGCAAGAAAGAGAAAAATATAATAGATTTATATAAAAAGCATTTATAACTTAAATAGAAACCTAATATAATACGGAAATAAAATAACAAGTCAAAGATGTTCTTGAACAGTTACAGATTAAGCCCTGCACATACCATACCATTCAAGAACCTTACTTTTCTACACTAGTGTTCTGGGTTATCCCTCTACTACACAGGTTTTCATTTCTTGATGCAAGACAGAGAATATAACAAAACAATTAAAAATAACCCCAACAAGAGTCAATGGGGAACTTGGTGTGCATGATGCAGATGTGCATGATGACAGATGTAACTACTGCCAAACATCCATCCAAGAATCCACAGTCCTGTTCCTATGATAAACACAACCCCATGGTTTTGCAACCCTTCTTCACTTAATGTTATAAATACTGAGCACTGGATTACACTTCTAGCCCATTTACAAATGATTGTTTTAAATCAATTATAACATTACACACTTTAAGTTGTAAAACAGTCACATGATTAGGTAATGAGGTCATTAAACACATTTACACAGGTTAATTAAATTTTCTCAAAAAAAAAAAAAAAAAAAAAAAAAAAACTCAATATTTAACACTTGCAAAATGTCCACTGCAAAATGGCTTGAGTAGGAAAGAAACACTTCTCCATGACTCTCATGTGCCATGCACTTTTTGGTGCAGTTGAACAGATTTTTTTCCCATGAGTCATGAGCATGCCTTCTTCTGAGACAGGCCTGTAGGCTGAAATTAAAAAGCTACTTAAACCAAAGAGCAGTCAAGGCCACTAGTTCATTAAAATATTAAAATAACCTAAAGAGTTGTCACAACCACTCATCTGTAAGAGTAAACCCCTAACAAACCTGTGCAATTAAGAGTAATGGTAAAATATTTTATACAAACAATTATGAAAAACAATGTGAAAGTAAATGAGCATCAATAAAAATAGTTTAAACATATCAACACGGTTAAAAAGCTTGGACATGCATGGCATCACAGTGGAGAGGAAACATTCCCCTGCAGGACAAAAACAAAGACTTAACAGAGCTGTATCTGCTTTAATGCTCCCCTAATGCAGCCCCTGCCCCCCACAGCACTGAGCCAAAGGGAGTGTGTTCGGAGTGTGTCGTCTCACTGGGGCTCAGGCAGCCATCTGCTGCTGTACTGAAGCCAGCCCAGTCTGACACTGGCCCAGCCTGGCCCACAGGCCCAGCAGGCGCGCTGCTGCAGCCCCACAAAGAAGACGTCCTGCTGGGAGTGTGCTTGGGGGAGGGCTGGGCAGACAAAGACAGGCAGGAGCCCTTTGACCTGGGCCATGGCCCGATGTGGCAGACAGCCCAGACAGACAGCATCATGTCTGTGCAGCCCCTCCTCAATTTGATCAGCCACGCGGACCCCAGAGGCTGGACGCTCACAGTGAACACAATGAAAGACAGCGCCTGACTCACTCCACTCCATTCATCTTTGGAAAGGATTTCTCTATTCCCTATGGACAGAAACCCCCTCTTTTCTGGTCCCTCTTAACTCTGCAGCCACAACACTACCCCTCGCCAGACCGCCTCCCCAAAGACTGAGAAGCACGCCTCTACTTTCATTCAAAAACCTAACCCCGCAGAACTGCTCTTTCAGTTCTCTGGCCTTTTCTGTGGAAATATATTAAATCTGTGTTCTGTACAAAGTGAAAACAAAGTGAGAATAAAGCTGTTAATGTTTTTGTTTGTGTAGGGTTGTCTCCTCTCCGTTGGTAGGCACCTAAGCTGTAGTGGTGAGCTTTTGAATGGTCCGGTTGTAGTACTGGGTGGTCAGAGTCTCCAGGGGGCTCCAGCGGTGCGCATGCAGCTCAATGACCTCCATTAGGAGAGAGCGGGTGAGCGAGGACTCGGATGGACACAACATCTTGTCCCGTACGGCTGCTAAAAGCTCTGTCATCATCTCCGGGAGCTGCTCCTCCAGAAGACGCCCAGTGCTCTGGAGCTGCAACACAAGATCAGAGTTCAGACTCGACAGTTGTGTCCTTTATGACACGCAGCACAAGACCGTCTGACACCTTGTTACCACAGGCAACAGAGAGGGTGCAGGAGAGGAGGGTGCAAAGAGCTTAAAGGGAGAGCAGGAAGCAGAAGTAATAACTGTTTTGAACAGAGCTTTTTTCATTGGCCTTAATGGTGGATAAAATGTTTTCAGCTTGCGCTAAATTAGAAATGTTTTTTTCTATAATAACTGGTAGCTCAGTTACTCTTGTTATAAATGTTTTGATATCACTAGTATTTCCCTGAAAGGTGAGGAGTATGAGTATGTAGATGTGTGTAGCCTGTACCTCCATGGAGCAGCAGAGGACTGCATCTTCCTTCACTTCTCTGGAATCCAACAACTACAAAACACAAAAACAAACTCAGGAACTATTTGTGCGACACAGTAAAAAGAGCTACATATAATGAAATTCATTATCAGAATAGATTTAACTTCAAGACACCCAAACGCACAGTATGTGGGCCAAACCTAACAAGTCTGATATGTAAATAAAGCACATGCTGTATATTTGGAACAGACCACATGCAGAGATTAAACAAATGCAAGTGTTTGTGTGTCTATTTATCACTGCACACAAAAAGAGTGAAAAAAACTAATCCAAAGTGCAAACATTTCCTGAATTAACATTTTAAATCTTAGAAGACAACAGATGAGAGTTTCAGTCTGGCAAACAAGGCAGTCATCAAACACCAGCCTGCACTGTATCTGCATACACATGCAGCCATGCCAAAAACAAACAGTGGAGCTGATAAACATGCTAGCTGGCTTTCCCCCTGGACCCCGGCCTCATGGACAGATGGGCACACAACAGGCCCTGGTGGTACAGAAACAATGTACAGACTATCTACTGCCAGGATGAAGCAGACATGCAATGCTCCCATGAATGTGCCTTACATCTGACCATGACAAAAGAAAGAAATGCATTTACAAAAAATACAGATGTGTATGGGAGTATGAAACAGAGTAATCTTAAGGAAGAGCAGGTGCAGATAAACCTGTGAAGAAAGCTGTCCTTCAGTATAGCTACATTAGCTACATCCTTTTGAGTGGCTGTACTCCCATTTAGCAAAACTGCTAAATGGGCCCAAACTCGTATATTTTAGAAGAACACCATCCATTGACTGAACACTGACTTTCTTGAGTAGAGTCTTTTCCGAGTATCAGTGAGGCTACTGCGGCACTCACGTTAGCTCCTTACTCTGGCTGAACAGGGCGTGGTGACAGTGCGGCTGTTTGATGTGGGAAGTCAAGTCTTGTCGTCCTTCGAGAAGAGAGCTCTGCCACAAGCGGGATTAGCTCATAATGAGTTCTCTGGGGAGGCCACTGCCAAGTTTGGCTCAATATATTAAAACAGTCTAATCTATAGTCTTCTGTCATCACCTTTCCTGTCTGCTATATAGCATTTTCCTTATCCTGCTTTCTTTGCAAGTGCTCACTTTTAAAGCTCCGGCGCACCACTCTTCTATATGTCTACTTTAAAGGGATTCCCATATGTGAGGATGATCTGCATAGCTGGTGAACAATTACTTACTTAAAACACTCATTAGAAAGACATGTGCCAAGTTGCATCATCAAAACAGAACACTTAAAATAGTAGTACTTATTTCAAACTGACACGTTTATACAACTCAAGTAGTGAATTCAACATTGTTTAACTTGTCAAATAATTGTAGCTGATCTAGACAATAGGTAAATAGATAAAGCCCATTTAGTCACTTTCAAGTATCATTCACGTGTCAATACAGTAAGTATTATGGCTATTTATGGCTATGTCCCCACTTAAAACTTAACAGAAACATAAATGGCTGCCCTATTTACAACATGTTACTGTGTTTGTCTCAACTGTAAGTCTGACCACAGTCTGCTTCTACTTTCCTCTTCAAGCCTCCTCATCAACTTCCTCCTTGAAAAATCTCTTTGCTGATACCACTTCCATATAGTGGTCTGTCTGCGGTGGCTACGCGCTATTGTTTCTATAGTGACAGAGGAACTGTGTAAGAGAGCATGACCAGGGTTGCGACTTTTACTGGAAATGATGCTGGTACACAAGACGTTTGCACCACTAACCAAACCCGCGGCTACATGTCCAGTCTAGACTCCGCCCACCACAGATAGGAACTTCATGAGTGTTAGTCAATTTCACCAGATCAGATAAGCACAATATAAGTACTACAAGGTGTAAATGATCAACTAAGCATGTACCTCTCGTAAACAGGTGAAGATGGGACACACCAGCACTCTGTACGGCTGCCCAGAGCTGCTCCTCATGGCACCGAACACCTCGCATAAGAACGTAATGAACCCTAACCACTTCTCCACGTCTGTCTGCCGAAGCTTCTCACGGCTGGAGAAATCCCTCTGTGGAGAAACACACAAATAAATAACATTAAAATATGTACATGTAGGATCTTAATAACAATAAGAGAGGAAAATGGTTTAGGTAAGCAAATGTTATGTGGTAGTACGTATTAAGACTGAAACTGGCTTTTCTAATGTAGTAAATAAAACTAAAACACTGGCATTTTACACATTTTTATTATTTATTGAATTTTATATCAAATGAAGGGAACAGGAAAAAACTATGACAGTCATACAACTATAGTATAAACAAGCACTAATACTTTGCAGCTGATGTCATAAACGTTCCCTTGGTTTGTTATGCTAAATGAAGGCACTGCTCTGTTTGAAGCTCTGTTACTCAAATTAGAGTTGAATCTGAGCTTTGTTTTAACACAATCTGCCCATAATGTCTGATTTGAACTGATTTGTGCTGTTAAACACAGAACACATAATATTAGTTAAAAGTTAGCCATCATTAGCCATCAGTTTTTAGTGAAAATCAAACTCCTAAACAGGACCATGAACACTTGTACTGATCCCAGACTCCTGAAAATGTATTTATTCCCTACAAATCCATTTTGTATTTTTTCTATTATTTTCAAACTCACTTTTTTGTCACTGTTTGGTAATGTGTGCATTGTGTCACCATGGTAACTGCTGAACATTCTTACACAGACCTACATAGAGAACTAGCATAAGTATCAATATTATGTGTAGGGAGAATGTGGTTATGTAATTCAGGGTCTATCTGTTGAGACATAAACTCCTATGAACCCCTCATGTTTTTCACACCTCTTGTTCCAGTCTCTAACACACTCTTTGGCAGAACGCTGGTATTCACAGGCATGATTTTTTGGGGGCGTGTGCAAGCTTAAAGTTTGTAAGAGTGATGTAAAGAAGAGTGGTGCACTGCCAGCCACACATCAGACTCTTTCTACTGTGTTCATAAGCAATAGAATGTTTTATAATTAAATGATAATGATGATGATAAATATTTTAATAGGAAAAAAAAACTTTTACTAGAAATAAAGTTGTATAGTGCATAACCCAGCTTTAAGTTGATGTACTGTAGAAATGTGTTAGTATGGGCAACCAGGACAACAGGTAAAAACCTACTTCTGCTACAATAAACAGTGATGCATTCCTCAGTCACACACTAATTGGCCCCATAATAAGTTCCAGGACTCTGCAAGAAGCATCCTTAATGATGGCCTTCATGAGACCGCTTATGACATTTCAAACGTTTTAAAGCTAAAGGCCCAAATGTCAAAGAGAGGAAGGGGGTCCAGAGTGTGGAAATAACGACAAGAATAAAGACAAGTGGAAGACCACACATCTGTGAACGGACTCACGGTTACTGTTATGTGGAAAAAGAGATAAAGGACTTCATTTGAAATGGAAATAATAACATCTAAAAGAATGGAAAGCGTTAGATTTACACTAGATTAGACTTTTTCATGTATTTTTCTTCTTTAGTTCAGTGATTATTTACATTGTAGATTCTTACTGAAGCCATCAAAACTATGAATTAACACATATGGAATAAGTAAAAAAAAAATAAGTTGTTTAAGATTCTAAATAAATAAATTAAAAAAAAGTCTTTACTTTGATCAGTGCTTTACACATTTCTTGATCCATACAAAGCACAGCAGTGAAATGAAAACCATCACTTTATCAGCAGGAAGCTCACTGACAGACGGTGTTGGTGGTGACGTGTCATATATCACGTCACCACCAACACCAGTGACAGTTCTGAAGATGGCTCGCAGCTAGCAACCAAAACAAGGTACACATACACTTGGCTACATTGTCTTAGAAAGGAACCTAAGAAGTTAAAGCACTAACAAGACAAAATGAATATTTTTGGCGTGATTTCCAGAGCTTTATGTCCGTAAATGGGTATTATTGAATTAAAAGGAAATACAGAACTTATATTCTATTTCCTTTTTTGATATGTGTTTATAAACAAGGTGTATGTCCTGTCACAAAAAAGAAGAGGATGCTCCATTGTCAGATGCCCACTACACTCTAGTATCTCCTTCCAGACACAAAGTAATTCTGCTGAGCTAGTGTAGGTGGTGCTCTTACCTCCAGCATATTGAGCAACAGCGATCTAAATTTGGTCCCCTCCACCATGAACATGGCCATCCTGTCACACAACTTGGCCGCAGTGGCAGCAAAGCTTCTGTCTGACACAGCCTTAGAGTAGATGGCGCTGACCACCTGAGAGAGGCTCTCCTCAGAGCGGGCAGAGCTCTGGGCCTCCTCCATGAAAGAAGCCAGCTGCTGCTCCACTCCGCTGCTGTTGCTCCTCAGGCTGTTAAGCAGCTCAACCAGTCGGTCCACACTCTGGCCTCCGCGGCCCGACTCCACACAGGCCTCATCCTGTGAGGGCATCAGGACATTTACCATCATCAGAACAACCTTCTACATTTTACTTTAACATTCAGTTACTCATACAACCCTCTCTCATTTGTGTGGCTGCATTTCATTTTACAAAGACAATCATTGATAGTGAAAATATTTCATGTTTACAGTAATCTATATGTAGATGTGAGCACCTATGTGACAAATGACACTCTGATTTCTGTTTAGAATAGAGCATAAAGTCACAACATGTCAGTAGTGGATGACATAATAATAAGAGCATTCATAAATGTCAGAACACACACTACCCATCAAGTAAAGACCTATGCACACTCCATAACACATAAGAACTTTGTTCTTGCACCCTGAGCCGGCCAGTTCTTGTGGCTTGTTCTCGTCACCTCAGCTGAGCAGAACTTTGTTTGGCAGTTGGGCAGCACTGATTGGTTATTTTTTATGTTGGTGTGGAGTATCTGCTGAAGCCAACGGGAGTGGAGATACCGTGCCAGAAAGCGAGGAGTGGTGCGCGACGATCATAGTTTTGCGAGGATTCATTTGTTTCGGAGTGACGTATTCAAGACGTGGGGCAATTCTAGTCAAGGCAGCCACCTTAACTATAAAGCGCTGCGGGAAACACTGGTCACTATATTTTTAATTTATTTTATTTGATCTTTATTTATCCAGGTAAGTCAGTTGAGAACCAATTCTCATTTACGACGACGACCTGATCCTGAGGCAGCATAAATAACAGAAATAAGCAACAATACAAAAACATACAGAAAAAACGTTGGACTGTTTACAATAAGAGTCTGAAAGAATCACTTAAAAACAGTTACACACATCAGAAATGACATGACTGAGGGAGGTCTTAAAGGCAGCTAAGGAGATCATAGTACGACGCTTCAAAGTTTTCTGCGGCTCGTTCCAATCATTAGGGGCAGAAAAATAGAAAGAGGAGCTACCCAGAGAAGTGCGGACTCTTGGTATAACCAAGGTGATGAAGTCATTGGAGAGCAAGTTGCGAATACTGGCAGAAATATTAAGAGAACGAAGGTAATGAGGGGTTTTACCAATGAGAGTTTTGTAAATGAAGTGATACCAGTGCAGCAGCCTGCGAAAATAAAGTGATGGCCATTGGACAAGAGAATACAACTCACAGTGGTGAGTGTTAAAAGGACGTCCAGTGACAAAGCGGATACAGGTGTGATAGAGAACATCAAGTCTGTGGAGAAGAGACTTTGAAGCCGACCTGTAGATGATATTCACCATAATCCATAATATACCTCTCTACAGTGGCTGGACTCCTTCATAAAACACAGGGCAACGTCCACCAATCTTTTTCAGGTTCAAACATAATTTTCTCTTCTTCCTCCTCCTTCAATAGTTCATAAAGTACAATTTCTGCAATTGTCACGATAATGTAACCAAAGCTGTGTTGCTGCTGTACTGTTGCATAGCAACAGCAGAGCGAGGGGCGGGGCAGAGTGAGGGGGTGGGGCAGTTCGGCAGCAGAACATCTTATTTATGAAGTCTGAAATGTCAGAGCCCAAACAAGCTGTTCTTGTTCTCATCACCTCAAGAACAAGAACAAAGTTTTTATGTCATATGTTGTATGAATAGGGCTTGTATCCAACCTCTCAGCTTCTAAAAAAGGAAGTTCCTTTTACTTATTCACAGGAACCATTGAAGATATGGTTCAGAATTAGTGCTGCATGCTGTGACCAATCAACCTGCCCCGGTGGTGATGAGTTTGGTTTGTGATTGATGGCCGATTGGTGGTTTAGTGGTCAGAGAAATATATATGTACACGCGCGCGCGCACGCACGCGCGCGCGCGCACGCACGCACGCACGCACGCACGCACGCACGCACGCACGCACGCACGCACGCACGCACGCACGCACGCACGCACGCACGCACGCACGCACACACACACGCACACACACGCGCACGCACGCACGCACGCACGCACGCACGCACGCACGCACGCACGCACGCACGCACGCACGCACGCACACACACACACACACACACACACACAGTAAAGACTGGCTTAACGCTGAGTGACAGGCAGTAAGCAGCTTTCAGTACCTTGTCCTTTAGCCTCTTCCTCAGGCCCTCTTTGGAGGACTGCAGCAGGCTGATTTTGGGCTGTTGTGACTGTCCGTGGTCTCCGCCTGCTGGTCCAGGGGGCTCCTTGGTAAGGGTCAGGTCTGTACACTCATTCTTAGTAGATAAGGACTGTGGTTGGGCTGGCTCAGGAGGACTCTTGGTGGAGGCATTCTTAGGCTCAAAACTCTGCCTTACATTCTCTGTATCTTTGTCTTTGGTAGTTCTTGGGGTAATGTCATTCTCCCCCACAGTACTGGTCTGTCCTTGCTCTTGACCTCTCTGATTGTGGTGCCAGCGCCGGTTCTGGCTGTACCCATGCTGTGGGTGTCCTCCTTGGCGCTGCCCGTGGCGTGGGGGTCGACCACTGCAGTTGCTTTTATTGTCTCCCAGTTCACTTGGTCTGTGGTTTGGAGAGGGCTGCTGAGTCTGATCTCTCAGATGCTGTGGCGCCTGCTGAATGTGCTGAGGCTGGTTCTTCCCACCTCCTCCTCCACCTCCTCCCTGAGGTCGCTGCTGTCTCCTGGAATGAGGACAATTATTAGTTAGGCTAACACACACTTGCAGCAATGGAACTGCTGCTCTTACCAGTATCTACACTACACTACAAAATCACTAATACAATAAATAAAAGCCATTGAAAGCCAATGATTGCTTACATATGGATGCACAGCGTCCCTGAGTTGTGCAGTCCTGCATAGCTCTGTGCTTAACACTGCTCTGGCCGTATGCTTCTTGACACAGCCACTGACATATGGTTGTGCGGATTAGTCACCCTGGCACTAAGGAGCCTGCCTGCTACATGCTCGTGTCAAAAACTGCACAAACTCAACCTTGGATAGGGTGTGCACTTTTGGACATACTCTGAGAACTGCTCTTATGGAAACAGAACTAAATGTAATCATAGCACATTCATGAAATCTAGTATATATATTATATATATACTTTGTGCTGCACATCAGAGCAACCAAAAAAACTGACAATCATGGTAAGACTGACCATTGGTTGCACATTGACAATCTATACTAGTATAATGCCAACAAATAGACAAGACAGAATACTCCTCTGATAAAACATTTTTGAATTAAGACCCAACTACATTTGGTAAATCAAGTAGAAACTGCATGGAGTATTTGAAAAGGCTGAAGTAAAGGACAAGGATGCAGGGGATCAGTCACAGGCTGGATTTGTGGCGTGGAATTCAGTTTCTGTATAGTTGATAACATTTTGAAATAAAAATGAAAGTGTCTAACAGGAACTATAGGCATTACCAACTGCTTTTAGTAACCCTTAGTAACACTGGATGCTGGATGTTGATTTTTCCATTGAAATTTGTCACCCATCTGTTTGCAGATGGTGCAGGCAGGAAGACAGTATTATATTTATAGTTGCCATTCAGTGAGTCAATGAGTGTATATCCAAGGTTCTGTCTTGGCTGGCCTCTTTGTACTACTCTCTCTGGGAGACTGGTAGACAGTTCATCCTTTGACACTATACTCAATAAAGAGTCTTCAGCACCATACAAACAGCATTGACTTTCAAATGCTGGATATACATAATAAGAATACACAAAAGGTTAGCCTAAGAACAAATTATGTTCACCATCCACAAAGCAAGACCAGTTAACATTGGTTTAAAATGCATTTCATATGTGGGATTCCCATTAGGGCTTTTGTAATATAATACAGCCTCTAGTAATATAATATATAGTTTAAATTCTGTTATTAACTTATTGCCTTGTAAAGTTTTCTAATGCAGGTTGGTAAATTTGTACATGACAGTTGAGGTGTGGAGGAGAGGGTGTGTGCACTGCTTTCCAAACATAAAAAATCTCTCGCAATTTTTTGCCATTTGCCTGATGAAGGCCAAGTGCCAAAACACAACTTTGTAAATAAATCACTGGTGCCGCAAAAAAGACAGTGTGCAAGAGACTTCTTTCTTAAGTCTCCATGCTCAAAAAACAAAATGCCACAGCAAGCCATAGTTGCTTATGCCTATGTACTGCATGCATGAACATAAAGCAAATGTGGTGGTGGTGTCAGTGTTCATTGTTGAGACCTTAGGGATGCGTTGTTACTATAGCAGTTAGTTTAGATCTTCCTCTAATAAGCCGGTGTGTAGCTGTAGTGGTGGTGTCCAGATGTGAATGTGAGACAGTTATAAAATGTTAATCATATTTAATGACTGCTAGCTGTGCAGTAGATATTGTCAGGATTACCCATCCATCCGTCACATTACTGCCACAGCCATGTTTATATTGAAGATAGATGAGTGGACGACTGATTAAATTTCATCTGCCAATATCGGGTTTCTCAGGAACATCTTCTCTCTGCCACAACTGGTTCATCAAATGAAGGCTTTTATGGGTTATGACAATACAATATTAATTTGACTTATATCTGTGGGATCATTCCTTTGGGTTTAGACTTTACCTGTCTGTTCATATTGAACTGGCATGTATGCCAAAATATTTGTATTGAGTCAAACTCAACTATTTTGTTTTAGGTAATTACTATAATTTGTGATTTAAAAAAATACATTTGCACTTCTCTGTGTCCTGCTCCACTCAAAACTCTGTTGAATATATCCAGTATAATATAACCAATAAATATGAAAAAAAAAAAGGTTACGGTTGACTGTCTGTCTCCAGTAAGCACTGACCTGGTTGAGACTTGCCGTTTTCCACCAGGACCAGTGGGCAGAAGTACTGTTAACTGCTCTCGGCTCAACTGTTCAATGGGTCTAGATGCAGGGCATGGAAATGCAAGTGGTGGGAGGTGTGAAAGTTGAACAATAGTAAAATGGATGGAAGCAAAAAAAGAAATAGCAGTAAAAAAGGAAACAAACAAAAATTTGAAACTACAAGTGGACAACTACATAAATAATAAGAATGCATTGGAAATATATGATTGATGAATGACTATGAGGCAAGCAGGTAGGATTCATTGGGTGTGTGTGTGTGTGTGTGTGTATGTGTAGTTAACTGGCCCAGGGAAGGCAAAGTCAATACCAATTCACTGGTATTAAAAATGTGGGACAGAATGAAGAAACATTCCTCTAAAGATACTCATGCTTGATTATAGTGTTAAACCAGCGGAAGTGCATTCAGCAGAAGGTTAGAAAAAGTTAGAATGAGTAAAATCATGCTTTTTGCCCAATCAAGTAATACGCAGCATGTTAGCTCCCTCGGCCTCTGTGCTGTGAGCAGTAAGCAGCGCATTCCAGTAAATCACAGCTAATTTCAGCCCTGCCTGACCTGCCTGCTAAAGTAGAAACACATGGACTGCCTCCCTTTTCTTTTCCTTCCTGCCACAACCAGCCCACACTCGTCTCACAGTCCCCCTCACATTCTCCTCCCTGCGCAGACTCCAAAGTTGCAGTCTGGGCTTTTTGTTTGTGAGCTTTTATAAATTGGCTTTTATAATTTAACACCTGAATTTTTTTTGCATTGTCTTGAGTGCTTTGGGTTTGTTCATGTTACCTAATCTATTGTATAACCAAACTGGATTATATTTTATTTATTTAACAAATTTAATAAACAAATTAGATGAAACACATACACTCTCAAAAGCAACCACATTTCCTAAAAAATGTGATTTGGGATTACTTGAATATGTGACAGAGAGATGAGGTCTTATTCCGGCGCATTTAACTTGTCATATGTCTGTTTATGATGTTTGTTTAATGGGAGTACTGGTTAGTCTGTCTTCTAATTTTAGGGCCAGAGTACAATGTTGAATGAAGAAGTACATCAATTAATTTACTACAATACTAGTGCACTACGTTTCTATTTTATATCAACTGTAAGTAGAATAGACAGTAAGATTCCTAAAACTTTTTTTTCTAACTTAAAATATCCATTATAGTACATAGTAATAGCTTCGGCTCCAAATCAATTATGTGACTTGAAAACAAGGTTGAAAGTGTTCTTGTCCATTTAGTCTAGCTAAAATTTCCTCTTTTTAAAACCGCAAATACGACCCAAATATTTTCCTTTTTTCCCCGTCTCGTAGCAACTGAAGAACAGTTTTCCAATGACATCAGGCCAGAGAGCAAGAAAATGAGACAGAGCTATTTTTCCCTTTTTCTTAGGGACCTGGATTCAATGAAGTTCGACGTGGCTGAAAAGCGTTTACAATTAGAGAAAGGCATGCTGGGACAAAATTGAGTGGTAGAGTAAAGACTTTTGAGACTGAGAAAAGATTTCTACAAGTTGCAATTAGTGAACAAGAAACAGAGGTGATTCATTAGCATCCACGCCCCACCTATTTAAGTGACAAAGCCTAGAAAGGCCAATGTCTTTTTTCCTTTTTTCTGCCTGCTTTGAGGAGCATGCATTCCTGTCTTCACATTGCTTTGACTGTGGAGACTACAGGATTGGGTTATCCATTGGTATTAACTGACAGCATCAACAGCAGGCTGTCGTTATGTGATAGGTGTGTGTGCAAAGGGTACATACCGTCGATCATTCCTTTTACGCCGAAAAAGCTTTTTGGTGTTCGCAATTTCAGCCTCATTAGGAAGTGGTGGAAAAACCTTAGGAAACAAACAAAACAAGACATTAGCATATAGTATGGACTTTGATTAGTCTCACGTTAACAGAGGAAAAACATTGATGTGAATGTGAACCCCAAGTTAAGCACCACCACGTTAATCAAGTAACCTTTACTCATTATCAGTCTCGACTACCCACCACAGTCACTACTAGTATTGTGCAATACCTGAAAATTGATATTGAAGTATTTTGGAGAAGAATTAGTAGATTTTTTGTATCAGTACTGTTAAAAATTACTACTGTTTATAATAACAACAGGGTGGTTAAATAAATAACACAAATCGCACAACAGCAAAATTCTTAGATCTGTTATCAATACAATTAATACTGAATTATATAGATTCATTTATGACCAATCTGCACAGTTCTAATAGTTACAATGGCCCTAAGTTACTGGATGTTTGTGTTCCAGGCATGTTGTATAACCATTTCAGTGATGTTGAATTACAAACAGTAATTTAGTGTAGTTAGTTAGTCTAGACATGTGTTTCTCAAACAAATTTTATCTACCTTTTTGTCTTCCTTTAAATATTTTTTTGATCAGAACTACAGTGGAAATGATGCAGTCCACTTTTAGACTTGGTTTAGCCCTTCATTAGACCTGGAGTATTCCCGATATATATTTGATTTAGATCTGGTGCTTATTTTACTCAAAAAGCGTACTACTACTCGAAAAGAGACAGGAAAAACTTCTGCCTTTCAGTTTATAAGAGTTTGGCATGCTCATATTAAAGTAAAAGCACCTCTGTGGCATTTACTAGCCCTACCAACAGATAAGGAATTTTGGAAACTGATGCTAGTATTGATAGTAAGTGTGTTAGAGTAGAAATGTAGCTGATTATATAAGCCTTCGCAGATTTTATACAAAGACAATGTTGGCCAAAATGAGCTTAAAATAGCAATAATTAAAATAAATAAATAAAAAAAAAAGTAAAAAAATGAACGCACTAAAATGATGTGCTTAAGAAGCTTGTTACACGACATTGGCGCTCTGCTCTTAAAGCACCTTCTTGTGAATTGTTGGGTTCCTAATTGAATCCAGATGTGACACAGAAAAAGAACAGAGAACTGTATTTTTGTGGCCGAATAAAAATGAACACTTTTAAAAATCCTATACTATCTGGGTTCCAACTTGAAGTCTGTGGGGATGACAAAGAAGGCGAGGTCTCATGAAGAATGAAAGACGAATGGTTGCATGTTTGCTACTGTAGTTCTCCTCTAGGATATCATTAGCCGTAATTCTGCCTTCAAATAGTAACCAGATGACAGTGAGTGGGGAGCGCACAAGCTAAAGAATTCAGAATGTACAAAAGTACACTACAATTTACAATTTACAAACTCTGTTAAAACCCATGAAAGATCCATGACAATAACAGTATTTTAGCAGAATACCAACTGCTAATACTTATACTAGAGTTATTAATTTGGTAGAACAGAAAAATACTTTCAAATACGGAGTAATAATCACAGAAGACTCGAGGTGTTATTTGCAAGAAAGATCAGTTTAACACAAGACAAAACAATTTACAAAAACTATTAGCACAAACGATAAAAAATATAATAGATAACACACATAACTTAATGTACTCCACACATGTGATGCAGACAAAGACCAGGGTAATGGAGAGCTTTTGAAAGCAGACTGTACTGTGTGTATGTGAAAGTCCTATCTGTAGGTGGCAGTCGGTGCATGATAGATCAAAGCGGGGTGTGTGCTGTGCTGGTCAGCAGCCAGAGAACCTCTGACCCGGCAGCAGCCACAGCCAGCTCTGTGGACGTGACAGGGAGAGTAAAAGGGGCTTTAGAAGCTACTACAGGACTGGACCACTGAAAGACAGACATCACACTGGAGGTTAAACTTTGTGGATTCCATCAAAAACAGACATTGCCATCTACTGAAATACCAAAGTAACCTACTCCAAGCTTTACAGTTGAATGATTTCTGTATTTATGGTATGTGTGTGGCTCAGTGGTTGGTGTGGTGGAGCATATACAGGGTAAGGTTGATGAAGTCTGAATCCTGGCTTCAGACTGATTACAATCTACATGTGCTGACCAGCAGAGTACTTTTGCACTTTGAGTTTTAGTATTATATTTCTGGTCGATCCACATTCAGAAATAAATGCAAAACCATGGTTATTAGAGCAAACATATTAATTGTTCAAGTTTTAAGTTCAGTCTAGGCTATATTTATGATTAAGCCATTTCTTACTGTGACTAGCTGATGCTCATTAAATCAGATGCTTAAGAAACATTTTAAGAAGAAGCTGACAAACCCTGCCCCATGTCAAGCTAACTTACAGGGGAGGTTTCACAGCTTGTGAAGTTCTCTGTGTATATTCAAAAACCTGCTTCAAAGCTCCTAAATGTGTAGAACTGATCTAACCTTACACTTACTATCAACAAAGTCTTTCCAAAACAAAATATGCCTGGTATAAGTAACAAGGAAGGAAAGTACGGAAATGAGCAAAGAGTGCAGCAATAGAGAAGTGTGGAATAGAAATGAAACGATAAGCTCCTGTTTAATGGCATAGAAAGTGAAGTGTGCATCTTCCTGTTCCCTCCAGTGTACGACAATTCAACTGTGGTGCTCATTCACTCAGTCCATTGTTTCTTTCAGCTTATTTATGTTACAAGGGCCCTTGGCCAAGAACAATAAATTTTGAACTGCCCCAGGGGTGGCATTACAAGACAGGTTGTTGAGGAGAGAAAAAGATAGCAAGCAAGAATGACAATGTGAGAGACTGAAAATACAAGATGGTATAAAATTCATATAGAGGAAGGACATGCAAGCTCAAATAAATTGGCTGCTTGACTAGTTACTGTTGAATATTAACACAAAGAATATTTAGATGTCAATGCTTATTAAAATATTTGGCATCTTAAAATCTTTACAGCTTTTACTCATATTGAGATCATATCAAGAAAAAGCCAAAATAGTAAAATACAGCAAATTCTAACATGAGGAAAACTGGTAGATATCTACTTCATTTATGTCTGAAATCAAGTTGAGATTAGGCATTTCTCAAATTGACTTTGTGTAAAAGCTCATGTTGAAGGATTTGTGAGCCTGTGTTCCATGATCCCTACATTCTGCCTTTCATGTAAGTTCCACTGCAGCTGAAGCCTGCCAGCAGAGCAGAGAGGAGAGATTTAAAAGTGCCACAGTCAGGTATAATGGGTGATGGGTGATAAGAGGCAAAGATGTGAGGCTCTGACATCCATGTCTCATTTAATAAGCGATGTGAAGCCGCAGATAGACAGGTGCTTCAAAGTCCTCTCCTGCATGGGGAGATGGAGCCACTGTAGATCAAAGTGTCAGGCAGAAAACTCTGAAAACATGGAGCACCCTATAGAAATGTAATCAGGTGACTCCTGCAGAGGTTTCATGCATTACAGCTCTGTACAGGCCCTTTCTACATAGATAAAAGGACAGTACATGTCATGTGTACACCCCAGTTGAACTTACTCATTTAAATGCACTTGACATAGTCATAAAGACTCAATGAAGTGGATAATTTGATTTAGATTCAAGATAAATACGTTGCTTCTACATTTGTTTTTGATAACATATTTTCTATATGAAATGGTCAGGCCTGACACAGAGTCATCAAGTATAAAGGATCATTTCTAATTTCTTCATCCACAGTAAATGTGGGTGACATTGCCCCAAGTGGTCATTGCCACAGCAATCTGGAAAGACTTATACAACTTAATTTGTGACGCGAGGCCCAGCAAAAACAACAACCCAACACCTTAAAATATTGTTCATCTATATTGTTGTTGACCACTCGCAGCAGTGTTGTGGCAGCAATGTGAGTCAACTGGTCTAAAAACAATAGAAAGAAATGTAAGCACTACTTTTAATCTTCACTAAAAAAGCAAGTGAAACAGTCTGGCTGAGCATTGTTCAAAAGTGTTGCTGATTCGGCTTGGACAGCTCAGAGGCAGTAATTGTCTTGCTCTGTGGCATGTGTCCAGGTAACCCGCTTCCACACATGTCCTCCCAGACTCTCCCATGCTCACAATGAGTCCAGTGCAGCGTACGGCAGTCATTATGCCTGCAGTGTGTGGGTAGCAGGAGCCAACCAGAAGTAAAAACCAGGACAATGACAGGAAGAGCGTGCAGGGAGGGGGTTGCCGGTCGCCATGACCCCCAACATATTGTTCTGCTGCCTACCAATATTTGAAGGATGGATGGGAAGACTGAAGGACAAGACCATAAGAGGACATAGGAGGTCCCAGGGTGATGAAGACCAGAGGAAAGCGGAAACAGCTAATAGGAAGATGCAGCGAGAGTTTAGTCAAAAATGAGATGGACTATAAACTTGTTGTGTGATGAAAGAAACACAGTATGCAGATTATTTAGAAGGGAGTACAAATCCCACACAAACTGGCAGCTGACAGACAACCCACCATAACAGTGCGCCCACCCCCGATGTCTCTCAGCAGTCACAGTCCTGCTCTGAGGCACGTACACTTCCATGCGCTGGGGCCAACCAGTCTGTGCTGTCTCTGCTCCAGACTGCAGCTTTGTTCCCGTTGGACGGCTTTGTTCACCGGACCTACAGACCGGATGTCTTCTTGCTGCCTGGTGGCTTGCTCACCCTATCCCCCCTCATTTATTATTACATAAATTCTGTCGGTTTAGGGTACATAACACTTTATAAACCATGACTTTACATTTCCATGTTGTTTCAAGAGTTACCATGGTAAGTGTGTTGGCTAATATCAGCAAGTAAATTAGCAAAAACTAATATACTTATTGACAGTAGTGGTCCAAATGTCCATAGTGAATTTATACACTATTATACTTTTTATGTATTTTTATATTATATTCAAGACAATGACAACTGGCTATTTACTTAAAACTCCATACAATTATGTGCTTTTGGAGCCATGTTTTGACATGCTGTCACCTTAAGCTGCAAACACATGGGTGGGTAAATGTTTGCTGGCATCATTTCACAGGTAAATGTAGAGAACTCCCACACAAACCCTCCGGCAACACAAACAGTGTAGCTGTCACAACATTGGGGATCTCGCTGACACAATTGTGCTGATGAGCCAAACATCATGCAAGTGTCCACACTGTACTACGTCAGACTCAGGACAAAGGGAAGTGAGCCAAGAATAAACAAAATCTCCATTTTATCGGAAAAATGTCCGATCCGGCTTTTACAAGTGTTGGTGGTCGGAGATAGCCTAGGCTTAAATTATTCAGCTACAGTTCTAATATTCCTGGATAGAAATGCCCACAGAGTTGTTGCTACATTGTGGAGTGTGAATCCACACTGGACAGTAAGAAATACCTGCCATAAATCCACACAACAAAACATGTCCTTCTGTATCCTACATTCCTGTGCCATTACAACATGACAGTGGACGTGCCGGCTGACTTAGTGTGTGGCTAGTGTGCATTCAGGATGACATTCCAGAGAGGCCAGGGAAGGTGCAGCATAATCCCAGGGCAAGAGGAGGAAGCCCTTTCTCACTGGACTGCCTCACACACCCACACACTCAAACAAGATGTTTTTTCCACATCCCATGGCTCTTTGGAAGTTATTCTGGCTCGTGGAAAAGGGAAGTGATATTGGCAGGAAGTGCGGAAGGTAGACGGGGACTTTGAATGATGTAGCCATACAGTAGCTGGAGGTGACAACAGGGCAAAAGTCTAGGAGATAGTTATGCTAGAAACTATAGTACATGATATATACATGCATACTAGTTTAAATTATTTGTGATACAACTTTTGACTATTAAACTCTTGGCTTTCTTAAATATCATTTAACAATTTACTAAACAACTAAAACAATTGAATAACTTCCCTTTCCTAATGTCCACAAGTTAAAAGTATCTGTAACGGCATGTTCAGACGTGACCATTTCGTATTAAGTCAGTGTTTATTACACTTTATGTTTGCAGAAACCTCAGTTAGGATAACACCAAAGATGGGAACTTAGTACTGAAAATGGGGAATGTAAGGACATTTACAAAACAGTTCCAGTTAAGAAAATCCCATCTCGCCATGGCTTGCCATCCACACAGAAAATTCCCTAAAATATTCTTTGTGCATTCAATACCTGATCAGTAACCTCCATGTGATTTAGTCATGATCTGAATTACTCAATTCTGAATCAAACGCTACAACTTATTACTAAGAGATGTGAATATCAGCAAATAAAAACTAAAATGTCTTGTGGTTTGTCATGTCTTAATAGAGTTTGAAACGGGTCAAAGAGTCCGGTGACCCCTTTGTGTTTCCTGTGTCCGCATGTGTCCAATCCAGCAGAGAAATGTAACAGGTCTGATATTTGGTTCATGCTGAATGAACGGAAACTGTAAACTTGGCAGTGGAGAGAACGGCAAAAATGAGGAATCCATCATAGAAGAGTGAAGGAGTTTCTTGACTAAAGAGCTAAGATGGAAGAGCAAGTCAAAGAGTTCAAACACTATGAAAGTGATTTGGTGTAAATACACTACCAGTCAAAATTTTAGACATACCCACATATTCAGCTTTTTTTTTTCTTTAAGTTTATTACCTTGTACATTTTATACATGAAGTAGATATCAAATATATGATACAAGATATATTAAATTATGTACGAAAGAAAAAAGTTTAAAGTAAATAACTGAATATTTGGCAAGTATTCACCCTTTGCTTTGTCGAATGGCGGCAAACCCTATGCCTTCTCTCATTGAGATTCTTGATGAAGTCTGCTGAAAAGGTTTTCATTTCACAGCTGTGCCTGGTCAAGATCAGGTAATGCCAATACTGCAAAGCAGTGATCAAAGCAAACGGCAACCATTTAAAAAAATTATTCTAAAACATGTTTTGAGTTTTTTTGTTTTTTTTGTTTACTGCATTCCATGTATGTCAACTGCTTCAGTGAGAATTTAAAATGGAAATAAAAAAGAAACATCAGTGAATAAATGTGTTCAAACTTTTGACTGATAGTATATATTAATGCACTCTAAAATTAGCGTGAAGACCGCAGTCATAATATCTAACAAAATAAACAGTACAATCATAAAAGGAGGAGGCAATTTAGCAGTCTTTCATATGTGCTATATAGGAAAAATAGCAGGGAAGCAAAGTTTACAGAGCTGTAATACTTAAAAGGCTCCACCAGGGGTCATGATAGAGCCACATTCAATTCCTTTAGCTTCTATTAACTTTTGACCAGCAGATGCCAGCATAGACTCAACTACAATTCAAACAGTACGCAATAAGGCACAAAATAATTTGTTCACTAAGAGATTAAGTTCAAATTATTGAATATCTTTTTCCAGACTGTATCTGTGATTCTATTCCACCATTTAAAAGCAGCCAGGAGCACAGTTAGAGGTAGGATAAACCTTTAACAAGTATATGAAATTAATTGCGTTTGTGATCTCATTAACAATTATTGTGTGAGTGTTGTAATGTCACATGAACATCTCAAATTTTAACATACCTCCTAAATTTTGATTGTAATTTAAAAATCTTCATCTTTAATTTAAGTGTACCTACAGAAACACACCACTTGGTGGCAGAGTTTACCAAATAGTCGTGTTCCCATGTTACACAATTTGGAACCACACAAAACTCAAAAAAAAGAAGTCCACCTTCGGTATTTTAAAAATCTAAATTATTGTCCAAAACTCTTTAGCAAAAATGGCTCAACAAACATGAATGACAAAAAAAACAACATAACATGTTTCAGCATTACAATCTTGAAAGAAAGTGACTTACCGAGCGCAGATGAGGCAGGAACCTCTCGATCTCATTCATGTCTATACCATCGTCCTCATCACACTGATCTTTATTCATCCTATGGGCAGAACACGGAGGTTAGTGTATGTGTACCACAACTTTTAGGATGTTTATTATAGAATGATTTATTACCCCTCTCTTTCGATGTGTGGCAGGTGCTTTGGTGATCCCCTCGGGGTTCTTCTGTGGAAATGGCTAAAATCCAGCTTCTCTGGTTGTACGTCCCAACCAGTACCCCTAAAAAGAGGTAAAGGTGAAGAAAAGTGCCAATATGCTTAAATAGACATAATGTAAAAGAAAAAATAAAATAAGCAACAATATAAAGCTGAAGTACCCATTGTTATCCTCATCTTTGCATCTTTCTTTAATGCCAAAATTGACTGAACCAAACGCTATACAGCCAGCATAGTGCTTGAAATTGAAATATATATTTGCATTTTCCCTCACAGTTGCGTCACATCACTAGACAAAAATATATTACACCATTAAATGTCAGTTAGTCATTCATACCAAATCAAAGGTGAATCTTAAATTTGAAGACAATTTCAAACAGCTGCTTTTTAATATAATGTTAAAGTTTTGAGTTCTACTGAAGTAAGCTGCATTTCTCTTACTACTACTACTACTACCTACTACCTACTACTAAATGTGCCACATTAAGTGCAGTTTGAGAGGAATTGGAAAGTGTCACCAATTTAATGAGGTTCAGTGTGCACTGTGCCTGCCTGTAATAAATGGAATTAAAATCTATATCTAATCTAATTATATGCAGGATATATTACAGAAAATTGCACTCCCATTTTGTCAAAAATATAAATTCAGTTTTCATGGTGCCAATTTTCATCTTCAGACATTTCATCTTCAGACAGTTTTATTGTAGACTAGTTTATGTGTATTAGCTAGTAGTTTTATGAATTTTTTGTGCACTTTGAAGGAGCAACTTCTCATCTCGTTATACTGTGTGTAATGACAATAAAGGCTTTCTATTCTATTCTATTTTGATATGGCAATAATGTAAAATTACACAAGAATCTCAATGAACACAAACATTAAACACAACATAACTGAAGTGAAGGCTCTTTTTGATGGACTTTCTGTCTATAATACTGTTACTGAATAATTATTTTCCTAAAGCACTTACCCAAGTGAGTCCATTGTGTTAGCAGCCCATATGTCAGTACCCAAGATGTCAAAGCCATCCATGTTACCATTCTAGATGACAAGATACAAGATGTAATAAAAAATATTTCCCACTCAACAGGCATTATGGTGCATTAGCAGTGTACATTGTTCTCACCTTAGCGTAGCCTCTGAACTGGTTGTTTCTGCTTTTGCTGCCTGACCGTGAGCCAGAGCCGGGTCTAGAGCCTGAGCTTGGCCTGGACCCAGTGCTTCCGTTACTGCTGTGCTCCCACTCATCCTATAAAAAACAATGACAATGAATAGGTATAAATAATATGGTTATATGATATGCCTGATATCATCTACAATAGAATATACACTATTCTTTTGAGGTTTACAAAGTAAAAACATTTAGAGACTTTCTAATCAGCAATGGCTAAATGCACTCTAATTTATGATATTTTTAAAATGATATGTAAACTGCTCTAAAATCTAATTTCTTTTTTATCACGATCCCTCAGATTGCTCACATTATATTTAACAGCTTACATTTAAATTATGTTAAATGTCCAGAAATTAGATAATAATCAGATTTTGGTGTGCACGTAAACAGCCACTGATTGCAAAATATGTTATTAGGAGAATATACAAAAATAGTGAGTTATTCTCTTTTGGTTAATCACCTGTAGCATCCCTCATATTTTGATATGTTACAATGCTCACTAGTCAATAATAATCAAGATACATACGACAATTAATCTATCAACACATTAGGGCTGTGCCAAAAATCAAAACATCGATAGATTGGGATGTTTACTTAGGTCAATCTTGATAATACGGCATGTGCACTTTAATCAGCAGATCTATAGCCAATAATCTGGCAGTAAGAGTACGTGGTGCTGATGAGGATTTATGGTCTTGTTTACGAAAAAGCTGCCCGAGCCACAGCATGTCTCTTTACGTCTCCTCATGTGTTCACAAGTTTTGACTGCACAATTTGAGTGTCCAGTGTCTCTCCCTCTGTCTCAGTGTGGTGCCATCTGCCTTGCAGCTCCTCACCTTCTCTCCTCTTGTGCTTCTTATCACTATAATCCAGGTTATGGAAAATAAATGACTATTTGCTCACCATCTATGAGTGAACCTTAAGTCCTCAGACAACACAGACATCGCATGTGTTTCTGTTTATATTAGGGTGATCAGATGAGATGCTTTTGCTTTTCAGCGGCATGTTGGGGTTCTGGTACACCAGCCATGTCAAATGAATGAAAATTAGCTTACAATAAGTGCCTAATTAAAGAACGTCAAAAAATAGACAAAATGGATAGATGTAGTCGGGGCTGCACACAGGCACTTAGGAGCTGTCGGGGGCAGCGTGGAGCCTATCAGCAGCAGTCAGGGCAGCATGCAGTCGACTCATCTTCTATACTAACAGTTTTTAATGTTTATCAGAAAAAGAAAAGTATTCTTTTTGAGTGTAAGTTTTGGGACATTTAGGGCCAGATTCGGGATTTGGGACAACATCTTAGATTTCGGGACTGTCCCGAATTTTTCAGGATGTCTGGGCACCCTGGTTGATACTGCTAGCGCATGTGCATGTGTTTTTGCAGCTAGTCATGCACGTATGCATTTAGGTTTAATATATTGTACAAACATTACACTTTACATGTGGATTTCAGTCCTATCAATACAAAATAAAAACTGTAATGGTCCTGATACTCTGCTCTTTATGCCTAAAGCATATCAGTTTGTGTTTTCAAAAATGAATAATGAAATTGAATAAAAAATTGAGATCGATCAATATGGGTAAAAGAAATCATGATTCTTTTTTCCCCATATTGGTCAGCCCTATAACACATCGTATTTTACAATGTATCACAATTCTTAAACATACCACAGAAATTGTAATAATCAAAACAGTTTGTGAGTAAGTCATTTGTATTACCAAGTCAAGTTTCCTTGATTTGTAGTGATTCCAGTGCCCCAACAATAGACTAAAAAATACTGATGAACATACTGCATCATCAAATTTAATATTTAGGCACTTCTCTTACTCTCATGGGCAATCAAAAAGTATCCATGATTTTTCTTGCAGTAGTAGGCCAATGTTCATATACTGTCAATGCAGGTTTCTCAAAGTCATTCTGTGGTCAACAATAACATTGACATACCGTAAATTCCGGATCACAAGCCGCTACTTTTTTTCTACACTTTCAACACTGCGGCTCGTAATATGAAGTGGCTTTTTTTTTTTTTTTCATCGCGGGAAAAACATGGACCAATAAAATGAATACGTAGTTCACTGAGGTCCAATGAAATTGTATGATTAATCACAACTTCCTTATTTCAGTCTTTCTGCTAACCCTCATCAACATGGAGAATACCAGACGAAAAGCATATGATGCAGCTTTTAAACTAAAAGCGATCACTCTGGCAGTTAAAGAAGGAAATCGAGCTGCTGCCCGTAAAATTGGCATAAATGAGTCGATGGTGCGAAGGTGGAGGCTCCAGCAAGAAGAACTGAGCCAATGTAAAAAGACAACCAAAGCTTTCAGAAATAACCATAGCAGATGGCCTGAGCTTGAAAACTTTCTGGAGGACTGGGTTAACATGCAAAGAGCAGGCGGCCGCGGTGTTTCCACTGTACAAATCAGACTGAAGGCTAAAGCGATCGCTACCGAGATGAACATTGAGGGTGGTTTATTCCCAGAGCGCCAAGGTGTGTATGTGCATGTCGCATGTGTGTGTCCCAAGTGTGTGAAAGGTGTGTAAGTGCCTGTGGCGCGTGTGTGTCCCAAGTGTCACCAGTGAGCGAGTCCGTCCCCAGAGTTCAGTGGGGGGGCGCGTCCGCGGCCCCCCCGGAGGCGCTCCAGGCATCGGGGACGCAGAAGCAAACCCCCCGCCTAATCTTTGGCCAGCGGCTTATAATATGGTGCGGCTCATATAATTACAAAATTGATTTTTCTTCATAAATCTGAGCATGCGGCTCTTAATCGGGTGCGCACTGTAGTCCGGAATTTACGGTAATTCCCTATCCAGAAGTGGTATGCAGCAATATAAAAGAAATGCCCATGTATACAACTATAATATGCACCACAGGAGTAGGCTCAAACTATCAACTTTGGGTCATAGGAGGAAAACTCTTCTCTCTCAGAGCCACATACAGAAAAAAAGTAGTACTTACTGGTTTAAACGATCCTGTACCATGTGATGACGTCCACTCTTTCTGGTTGTTGCAGTCGTCAGTCCACTGTGCGTGCAAGATGACAAAGCTATTATTACGATTTAGAGCATAATACTCTTTCATTGAGCATTTAATTAAAAGAAATATGGTCACTTCAATCTAGAAGTTTTGATTTTTTTTAAGTAAAAATCAAAAAATCTTACTTCTTGTGTCAAGTTTCCACTATTGTCCAAGTCCAAGTCTTCATCTCCCTTTTCTCCCAGAAGCCCTTGCACCTGATACTCCAGCACGTAGCTGTCAATGAAGCGTTCCAGCTCTTCGATTTCTTGAGAGCGCGTGCTCCCGGCTTCAGACGATGCAGATGCAACAGAGGAGTTCTCCATAGCAACGGGCTTAGTGCCAGATGGTCAGGGGAAAGGGAGGAGGACAGACCTGTAGAAAAGGACAAAATAAAATTTATAAAAGCACAACAATACCTAGAATTTTTTAAAGCGTCATCAAAATCATTCTATAAATAACATAACATAAAAGACACCTCATTCCTAATGCACTTAGATCCTATCCATCTCACTTCATTCCCAAATTGTGTTGTTGTCCTCTGGGAGAATCTGATCACCTGTCTCCATGCCAACAGAGAGGCGGGGTCTTGCGTAGCTGTCTATACCACTACTAAGCTCCTTTACATCAGGGCCTGATCACCAGCCATGCAAAGAGGATTTATCCCTGCAGCACAGGGTCAGCTGAGCCCTGGGCGCACACTGGGAAACTGGTGCAGCCAACAGGTGAACAACTCGACCTAAAACACTTTCTGTTGGCTGTGTCACTTTTCTTGAAATCTCAACAATGTTGTGGTATCAATGTGATGAAGTAAAACTTCTTATTAACAATAAAAACATGCAGTATCTATGTGTGTGTGTGTGTATTTACCATCTGCCTAAGCACAATACATGGAAATTAGCATCTTTGCTATAAAAACAAAAAATAAACAAGACAAGTAACAAAGAAGACCTTGTAATACTAGAAAGTGACTGAGAAGAGTAGTAATATGCATTTGGATTATGCCATTTTGAGCAAGGTTAATAGTAGTAGTAATAGTGGTAGTAGTAACTATTGCATTCATAGATTTGCTTTGCAGTCAAGTCAAGAAATTCATATAAGAATCATTGTAGCAACCCAAATCATATCAGTTTTGTTATCATAAGTTATTTAAATACATACAGATAATAGGTTAACTTTGCATCAAGCAGATGACCTAGTTCTCCTTGACATGATGTACTGCCTGAGGGTAAACAGCTGTCAAATGATTTCCCTCATCCATTAATGTGACCACTCTATTGTACTCCTATGTGTTCACTACAATAAGCTACACGTCATAGTCATCTTTACTGTTACAGCTGGCATTATTTTATAGCAATAGTTGAAAAATTTATTTTCCAAAGAGTAGAAGTGGGCACTACTCAATTTACCAGATTATTAACAATATTGCAAATGTTGTTTGAAGATATGCAAAATTTGAGAATCAAGTATATTGTTTATAATTTGCGCAATTCATATCAAAAAGTAATATTTCTGTACTTCTGTTGGTAATTTTTTTTTTCTTTCACAATTGCCTGATACTTCAACTTAAATATTTCAAGATACATTATTGCCCATTTCTGTTGGATTGTCAAAGTATCTTTATCATGGTTCTCTTGGTTAATATTGCCCACACCAAACGTGCAATACAATGTATTCCAAAATAGTTACAAAGACCACTGTCAGTAAGACCTAGACGGTTTCTAGAAAACACAAGCAAACAGAAAGAGTGCACACTGTTTGTCTTCGATAGCTTCTACAAGGTCAGGGGCACAAACAGCAGAGCACAGCAGCACAGCCACTGAACACCCACCACAACACTGAGTCACATTACAGGACATGGATGCAGGACTACAATGGCAGAACAATCTCTTTAGTAAAAGATTCTAGCTGTTGACACAAGTACAAGTGATTTTCATAATACCTACATGCTTTAGACTCCAATACTTGCAGGCCCCTCCTATTCCTGTCTCCACCTTTTTCTCTGCCTCTAAAATATTCAACAGCTGCTTTTACTACAGCATACCTCTAGACTGCCATGACAGCTTCATAACCAACCTATCATATCATGACCATTGAATATGTTAAATCCTTAAATAGTGGGTAGCAAACTCATCTGGGTCAACTGAATAATAATGCATTAGTTTAGCACTGTGCTCCATATGCCCAAACACTTTTCTTTTTATTCATTCCATACTGTGGTAATAAGTAATTATAGCATCTAGACGGATGAAAGCACTTCTGTCATTTTAGGAATGGCCCTTGTTCAGAACCATATTCAACACAAGCTATCATAGACTATGGGTATACTGGTGTAAACATAACTTAATGTTACTCAAATATTTGTTCTTATGATAATTACAGTGAAAGATCTGAAACAATGTGCACAGTAATGAGTGATATAATAATCAGTCAAAGTGAGCCTGTTGCAGACAGCCTCACCAGGCCTTTACAGTGGAGTCACACAGAGGTCTGAGTCCAAAGGCTTGAATTCTCCAGACAGCGCCCACAAACAGTGGGGACAGACACAGCATGGAACCGTCTCTGATAGCCACACACTAATGCCACACACCATTGCAAGTAGGCAGAGATGAAACGAAATTTTGAACAATGATGATTAAATCTATTTGATACCAAATGTCTTATGATCTAGTAGCAAACACAAAATATTCTAAAAATCAGACAATCACACAAGTGAATGTAAGCTTAGGCTCACCAACAGTCAAACTTGACTAACTAACTTTACTTTCTCCAATCGTTCCAACCCAAACATAGTAAACATAAACATGAAACACTAGTTGCCTCAGTAGGGGGTTAACTAATCTATTCTACAAATGACATGTTGCTTTGTGTAGCCACAGCAGTAGTGGTAAATAGTCATATTACATTTTAAATTGTGCTTTATGGATGACTTTATTTGGGAATTATTATATCTTATTTATTTCAGGTGAAGTGATTTGCCAAGGGGTACAACTTCAGGGATGGATTCAACTTAGGGGTTAATACATGGACAGGCTATCACTGAATGCTACTGAAAGTGAACACTTTTGACAAAAGAGACTATTTTTACTAGAGCCAGATCTTTGTTGTGCATTGTGCAGTGTGAAAAGAGTGTTTAAAACAGAGACCATAGGCCATCCAACATGTATGAAGTGTACACAAACGTTCAGAGGCCTCAGTGCCCCCAGGTAACAAAAGTCCATGGTGTTTATAGGGTCAACTTGACAAAAACAAACGACACACACAAGACATACAACTACAGCCAGACAATGTGGGGATATGCTATTTGGGTAAAACTGACTTTCTTCCATGCATTCCATTTAACCTAGTGATTTTCTCTGCATGGAAAACCAATACTTGCCCCAAATATTGACAAGTCTGAGCCTGAGGGCTCAGCTTGGACAGTGCTCATCTGTTATAATTAACCTGAAAACCAATATCACACTACCACACTGCCCATTGTGCCCAATAGTATGAGGTTGCTAGTGATCATCACACCTTTTTTCTAGACAGATTATTTTTTCTCTTGTCGCTAACTGAGCTTTGATAATTAATATTGATCTAAAAGTACGCACAAACAAACAATGCATCATTAAACCACAAAAGCTCTAGCTCCAAGGTGCACACAAATTGCATATGTAACCCCCCCTTAAGAAGATTGTAATCACTAGAACAAAGGAAATCAATGAAACATGTCTATATTTGTCCTAATTTTAAAATTCTAGAGGTACTAAGGCAAAACAAATATTTCTCCACATTTACCTATATGCATGTCAGTACCTGCTTGAATATAAGCAGTTTGAATTAAACGTCTAGTGTGGGAAAACTCCCCTTGCCTGTCAGTAGAAGTATATAGAAACTATAAAAGTCATATATAGACCATAAATCATTAAAATGGGAAAGCCTGAAGACTTGTATTTATGGGAGAACTCTGTTACCTCGCCAGTGATTTCTGTGATTTAATCAGGGGCAGAATAACTAGAATTTCAGGAATGTAATAACTACAGTTGAAATTTAGAGCAGTACAACTGAAGATTATTTTTTGTTTATGTTTTTGACACAAAAACTGGAAATGATAAGCAGATGGGAATGTTTCATTTTTTGCAAGAACAATTACAATCATGGCCACATTCTTCAGCATCCCACACACATTTACCCTAATGCCCTCTAGGGTCAACGAACTGGCCACAGGGGCTTTTAGTAATGAATATACCAATCAAGAAATATTAACACAATTCTGCAGTAATATCTCAGCAGTATTGATTTAAAAAAAAAAATTAAATTACTTTTTGTACACATAAAGTAAATCTCACAGAAAGGAAAAAAAAACAATTAAGAGTGATGTCATGTGACCATTTTAACCTCCCCCAGACCACCCACCCATTACCCTCCCCCATGTCTCCAAAAAAGATAAATAATAATACAAAAAATAATAATAAATTGTAAGAAATTAAATAATAACAACAGTAATAATTAAAAAAAAGTAATACAGATAAAGTAATAGGTAAATAAAGTAAGTCCATAAGTATAGGGAACTGAGGGAAATAAAAATGAATGAACATAAGTAAAAAATGATATTATAATATATACAAATATACATGCATGAATCTATGCATATACCCATGCATATATACATAAATACATGTGCACATACATACATCCCCTTCATATATAAACATATATACCCCATCATATATATAAATATATACATATCACCTCATACATGTACATATATACACATGCATATCCATATAATAAATCATAAGCGAGACTGTTTTAGTTTAGTAATAGTCCTTAGTTGATTTCCACATAATCAAGGAATTAACTAAATTGAATAGATTCCAGTGAAATAGCCAGAGGCCAAAAAATCTGAGACTTCCACTGGTGATTTGTACCCCTAACCAGTATCACCCACGGCACCACCACGCCCATGCTGCTTGGATGCCCGGGGTATGTAAACCACACAAGATGCTAGCTAATGGTACAGTGGAAATAAGCGTATCACAGCCCTTTTCTAACAATACACGAATCACATTACAGGATGCTTTACAGACGCACTCAATACATGTCATAAAAATAATATTAATACCTGGGGTGCCGCTTATCACCGGCAACAATAGTGACGCATCCAATCCGGCTAACCTGCGGCTAACATTAGCTTATGTACCGGACATAAACAAGGCTGAACACGTAGGCGAACTGTCTCAAATCTGCGACTGCAAACCGTGTCAGAGCTACACTTTATTCCATAAGTGGCCGTATGCGTGTGTTAATAAAGGGGGCAAATATCCACAAGGCTATGCCGTGTTATCTCTGGTTACGAGCAACTATGATGCGACCATAGACGTACGGCACTCTGAGTACAAACTGGTTATGACGGCTTAATGGGACAAATCCTTACCCCAAGTATGAACGAGACTCCTGTGAACTCTGGACCCTCCTCTGATATCAAACCTGCCGTGTCATAAGTGTTTTCCAACCCCAAAGAGAGGGAAGGATTAGCTATGATCTATCTAGCTACTGGCGTAAACTCCGCCGTCCAAAGGAAAAGGAGAATGCAGGAATGTGACGTTCAGTCCGGCTGGCAACGCTGACACGTGCAACCGGTAAAGATGCATTGTGGGAAATGGTGTTCACAATCTCTAAACAGTTTGCAGGGGTGTCCAGTCAGTTTTCACCGAGAGCCGCACCAGTCTTAATTACAGACTGGTGGTCAATGCAGTAAATGATTCAAATTGTAGTAGTTTATTCGGGCATTTTGCAGCACTACAAAACAAACCAAAACGAAATAGACTAAACCCCATGGATCATGACCAAAAGTAAAAGTACTTTTTTGGCTGACGTAAAAGTACTTAATAACTAACCCTGTTAAACAATGGCAGAATTCCAAAAAAGAAAAGCAGCGTATGAACAGCAAGTTTGCATTTACAATTTCACTTCCAACTTACTGTATATATAAGAGACAAAATATAAATTAAAACAAACAAAATTTAATGCATAATAATTCATTCATTCCAGAGCTCTATGTCTTTCCAAACATAATGCTTTATACTCTTTTTAAAGGCTTCTACAGCATTAAACTTTTTAAAATCATCATTCAGATTGTTTAATTTTTTTTTTTTTAAAGATGACAGTTTTTTTTTCTTTTTCTTTACTTCTTTTTTTTGTTTATGGTCATACAAACTATTAATAATGATAAAGAAGGCACAAAAGTTTATTGTTTATGATCATATATCAAAATAAGCAAAATGAGAATAAAGAATGTATTTCGTTTATGGTTGTATAACTAATAATAATGTTAACAAAGGCTGCACGGTGGCTGAGTGGCAACACTCATGCCTCACAGCAAGAAGGTTGTGGGTTTGATCCCCTGGTTGCCCGGGCCTTTTTATGTGGAGTTTGTATGTTCTCCCATCAACTCAAAACATGCAGCACCCCTATGAACTTACATCAAGGACCATGACGTCCACCCTCCTGTGGGCTCACCACTCACAGAGGGGTTCATGGGGGGGGTCAGGTGCTATGAGGATTGGGCAGCAAGCAGCCCCCGCGACCCAGCTGGATTAAGCAGGAGAAGATGGATGGATGTTAATAAAGGCATAAAAGTTTATTGTTTATGCCTGAAGAGAGGCTTTGCCACCACTTCAAACTGTCCAGGCTTGGAGTTTAAAAGCCTACAATGCCTGCCTCAGACCAAAATGTAAAAAAAAAAAAATACTGCTTATGATAATTTGGGGCATTTTACCTTGCCTGGTAAACCACTTGACTTTTACTTTATTAGGATATGCCTTCTTCAACTTGCAGGGCCCAGGCTTGACTTACCAAAGCAGGCATCTAAATGGTAAATGGTCAAAGCTCACATTTTTATATAGTGCTTTTCCACCTTCAAGGCACGCAAACCGCTTTACATAAAGGAACCACTCACCCATTCACACACATATTCATGCACCAGTGTATGCAGAGCAAACACTAGAGGGGAGGTGGTTTAAGTCTCTTGCCCAAGAACACAACATTCAACCTTTGTTTATATGCCTATATTGCAGTGACATTTACATTCATGCAATAAAATGTATTTTAATAAGTCTGGATACAAATATTTTTTGATTTAGGCTGATCAGTGATTCCCAAAATGCAGAGGTTCTTTCACCCAAGGGACGTCTTTACAGACGGTAAAAAATAATGTGAAATTCAATGAGTGGATTTATGTTCAGCCATCTAATGACTTTTCCTTATCTGAATCCTAAGAATAAAATTAGACTTGATCATAGCCTGCACGCTCACGTTTGAGAATGCTTTATTCATGGCCTACTTTTTAAATTAAAAATCAAGATGATAAAATCACAGACCATTACTTTTAAATTTGTTATCAGTCAGTATCGACATTTACTCACACATCATGTCAACTGGGCAAATTATAACTTTATAATCCACTGGCCTAGTACTATCTCTGCCTCCAATAGGCCAAGGCTGTATTTTGCAATGGGAACATGCATTATTGGTATTTAGTCCGATTGTGCCATCTGCTGGAAAATGCCTGAACAACAAGATATATGCCATTATATTTGTTAATTTTATTGGATAAAGCCACCAGTTGGGTCAATGAGAAGGCATTTGAGTGAGCCATTTAGCCTGAATACTCATTCCTCCCAAATCCTTATCTTGTGTTTTCCCCATTGTTCCAGGCTACAAAACTACAATACAGATAGACTGTTTTTTTCTTTGGTCTGGAACCAAATGCAATATGAATTCACGATTGTTTCATCCAATCTTTCTCTGTATCATCTTTTCTTATTATATTTAATCCATGATTGCAAAGATAAGCATTAAGTTCAAGGCTAAAACAACCATGTATGATGCAATATCTTGTGTTGTGGAGAAGGCTGTCATATTCAGCTTTATGAATAAGTTGTTAAAAAAATGGCAGCAGTATAAAATGTGGTTGAAAAGGCCTATATTAACATTACACTATTTTCTAATTTCTGTTATAATGTTGTTTCCTCATCAACATCCCATCTCAACCCATCTCAACATTGCTAAGATATTTTTTATTACTCTTTTGTTCTATATTTTATTTTAACTTTTTACATGTACATATATATTTATATAATTATGCCTTATTTGACACTAGTCTTTTACTATTTCTGTTACTTACTTTGAATTTATTATCATTTATATATATTTTTTATCTTTGTTATTATAATATTTTGCCTTGTGTGAGCTACTGTGTCCAAATAATTTAATTTGTGGATCAATAAAGCCAAAGAGTCACTTAATAATGATACAATGTGAAAGACACATCTTAAAATATAGCTGTTTGGGTCAGAACAAACTGATCAAAGACTAAAGGCTAGAAGTCTTAAATCTGTACAAATTATTACATTAACTGAGCAAAGTTTTATGGATTATTGGATTTTACTATGTAACATCTTAGCCCAAACTCCCATTTGTAGAAGCATGTAAAATGCTTCTCTGGAAAACTGCTAAACCTATTTTACAATTTTACCTTTAAAATTAATGCTTTAGGTTTTTAAATAGTGTGACTACCACTATTACAACATGCCTTGTTCTTCTCTAGGCTATAAGCTTACAGTATATCCCATGTGTTGCATACATAGTTTTGACATTGGATAAGTAGATGTAGTCTAGAGCCAAATCTTAAACAAATGGTCCTGTAGGTTTATATAACAGCTTAAACATTTCTACTTTACACAGAATCTATAGCCCTGCATTTATGTCTCTTTTGAAATGGCAAATTCTTTGAGTTTGAAACAGAGTCTGAAATTGGCATTGCTCCTCAGGTTGTCCTGCACAAAGCCGAGCGCACACCACAGGGAGGGATGGTACCGAGGCACCAATTAGCAGAAGCAGGACAGAGTGTGCATGATGATATTTCCGTGCGCCTGTGGCCTGGGCAGTTCCGTTCATTCGTATGTTATAAAAGGCACAACCATAAACATGGAATTAGAGAGCTTGGGCCCCACAGCTCCTTTAAGGTCACAGCCTCTTCCCCTGCTGTGGTCTGTGAGACTAACATGTGATATAAACACCGGACACTCTATTATACTGCCTTTCTGATTCCGACCAAGCGACTGAATATTTGTGCTTTTCTTTTTTTGTGAAGTTCATTAGGACAGTGGACTCCGGATCAGTGACAATGGCAGCCCTGTGCTTTCATTGTTAGGACTTCTAAAGGTGTGCGGATAAGGTGGGAGAATGTTGGTGGGTGGAACTGGCAGAACATGTTTTTGTGTTGTAGGCTAAAGCGCACGAGTAAGCTGCACAACACACACAAAGGATTACACTAAAACATAAAAAAAAAAAAAAAATAGAGACGTGACCCGCTCAGGTTCAATCTGTTAAGTGGCATTAGATAGGATATTGCAGCAGGTGGAGGTCTTGCGCAAATCCCAGCAGTGCAGGGGCACACATTGAAAATGACTCAAATCTGACAGGAGGTGATTAAGTATAGCCATTTTTAAAAAGGTAAGTAGTTTGATACTATTGAAACTTATTATCTTTAAGTCCTCAAAATATTGATAAAAGGAGCATTGTGTAACTTTTCTGAGGGTCTGTCAAATGCTTTTCTCCAGGGCCGGTGTTAGTGTTAGTTGTCTGGAACATTTCACAGTATGACATTAAATCTTTTTATCTTCATGGTGACCAAACCAGACCACGTTACAGGTTAAATCTGTGGAGAGGCGACCATGTTCACAGTCAGAATGACTTTGTTTTTGGATTTCTATGTATTTTTGAGCTATAGAACCACCGGTAGTTAACTAAATGTAAGGTAGCACAGAAAAAAGCAGGTGACTGACCCCCAACCAAAAAGTTACACAATGCACCTTTAACAGGAAGTTGAAACCCATAGTTCCTTGAGATGACACTGACACTCCCTGTGCAGCAGAGACCTGACGGGCCGTAGCTCACAGTTTGGTGTTCTCAGCTCTGGGACAAGGCTGTAGAGATGCTGAGCACCCGTTGAGTAGGTGGGTTTACTCGGAGTGGGAGAGGTGGGAAAAGGGCAGATGGAAGACAGAAGGAGGTGCAGCAGCCACCGCAGAGTCAAAAAAGTAGAACCACATGCAAAGAGGGAGGGGCAGTCAGGGCGAGATTTAGGCGCAGAGCAGTGAGACAGAGGGGCAGTAGGGGGCAGTAAAGGTGAGACGTGAGCAGAGGGCTACAGGCTGGAGGACACAGCCACCACAGGGGATAACAATCGTGCTACAGGAGGTGATGACCGGCAGAGAGAAATCAGTGAGAGACCTTGAAAACATATATAGGCAAAAGATATTTCAATAAAATTGTATTAGGCAGATGATAATGACAAGACCAGATAATGGTACATTGGTATGGTGTAAGAGACAACGTTACACAGAAACGTTTTAATTCTAAGAAACCATGCTGAACATATTGCCTACATCTTTAAGTTTTAATTGTATATTTATTGTGTTCATGTAATTTGTTTTATGGTTAACAGGTCTCTCATGAAATTTAGACATTAACTCTCAGGAGCTAACCTTTTAAAACTAAAGAATGAATTATTATGAATTCTTTTTCTAATTCAGTTTGTATGTTAATACAATATGTTTTTATGTTACGAAGAAGTGAGCATTTCTCCAACAGCCCAGAATGGTAGACAAAGGGTGATAATGGAGAATCTCCCACCCCCTGATCTTGTCTTCCTTGCACATGACACACAGTGAGGTGCGGCCTCAGGTCAGAGTGGAGCTAAAGCGATTCTTTAGAAGATCTGTGCTATGAGCCTGTCTGAGGGGCTGAGACTGACTCTGCTTACACTGTGTTCTTATGGAGAGAACAACACTGATTGATATTTAATTTAATAATACCGAAAAGGGTTATTTTAATTGATGTAAAATTATTTACCAGTATAAAACATGTTTGAGTTGTTTTTAATTATTATTATTTTATATTTGAAATGAAATGAAATAGTAATGCAGCAGTGTAAACATATGAAATTGTGGCAGTGATACCTTACCCTTGATTTCACAATTTATAATGTTTTAATGGACAGTAATCCTGTGTTATTGTTCTTTGATATTAGTTTGACTCTGCCAAGTAAAGTCAGATCTAATGAAGCTGATGAGCTCAACACTGCAAGTTGCTATGGTTTTCACAGTACTCTTAAATTATCTTTAGTTCTGAGGATGAGTTATTTTTACAACTCTACCTGCGTCAGTATCTTGTAACATGAGATATGGAAGACTGACTCAAAATTAAAAAAGCAATTAGTCTGAAGACAGTGAATCAAAAACTAAGTAAACAAGGAAAACAATCAAATCAAAGATGATCATATCACACTAATTTACACTTTATTCACCTTTTCCTAATATACTTAAGGCATAACGCTGTTAGCTGTAACACCAACAGGCTCCCTTGCTCCTTGGTGTGTGTGAGTCATCCTGCGCTCTCGAGCCAGTCATGTTCTGTGTGTTGGCAAAAATGCTCATGTTCCAATCACGATTAAACTGAACTATTAAAAAGACGGTAGGCAATCCAAATTAAAATACCATGGGGCTGTGTGTTTGTTTGCTCAAAGCACTGTGCAGTGCAGCATATTAGTATATTATTGATTTGTACGCTGAATTTATTTTTATAAATACTGAATATATTTTATTGTATTTCATCATAAACTAGATACACTCAGTTGGAGTCCCTTTTATGTGCAAACAAAACTAGTGTTCTCACTGTACTAAAATGTAATATTGTATTTGGATACAAAGGAAAAGGCTTGATACCATAATGATACTAAAACAAGGGGGTTAGGCACACATAAGCTGTTCACTTCAGCCTACTCCTTTTGAGGATTGTGCTTCTTTTGTGCTGTTTTGTTTTTGCTTACACTTTTATGTTATTTTATTATGCTCAATAAACACTGAAGTTGATGATGATGATGATGATGATGATTCTTTACCATGTGGTCTTGAACAAGTTCTTATCAAATATCCAGATATTTGATATGGTATCAATAATTTTATTGATATGCCTATAGTCACCACAAAATCATAGTCAATTTCATGTAGGTAGTTGTGCCGTGAGATGAGATTTAAAAAAAAAGCTGTGTGTCCATCATACATAGCACTGGACGAAATGCACTGAACTGCTGTTACATGATTTGTGTAATAATAAGGAAAAACAAATAATAGTGAATATGAAGCAGTATTAAATCAACAAAACCATTAATATATACTGATATTTTAAAGGACTGTAAGGTAGGCTTATTGTTTTGTATTGTTGTGTGTGTGATTCTTTTCTGGAATTTCACACTAACGTCCAAAATGACTAAAATGACACCCTGATTACACCTCTGTATACACAGGGACCATCTCATAAAATCTGAGCAATGCTTTTTTTGAGTGACGCACTAAAACATTTCTCTGACTTTGGCTTTTGTGGAGAGTGTTTTTAATAGCAGCTAACCAT
Organism: Odontamblyopus rebecca; assembly: GCA_030686955.1. Taxonomy (NCBI): domain Eukaryota; kingdom Metazoa; phylum Chordata; class Actinopteri; order Gobiiformes; family Gobiidae; genus Odontamblyopus; species Odontamblyopus rebecca. The sequence goes on along the minus strand of CM060653.1, from coordinate 33,418,057 downwards.
GTGGCCGTTGGTCTGGTGGTCAGAGCGGTCAACAGGCAGCAGTCAAATGTCCTCACTTTTTCAAGAACTGTTTGGGTGACACACCAGCACAGCATTCAGGGCAGTGCAATATACGCCCATACACGTGCAGAAATTAGCAGTGACATAGACGCTTGCAAGCTGAGAAAAACATGTGTACAAATGCAAAGGGCGTCCCCCCCGATCACTGGATTTGCTGCGGACCAAGTACGCACCGATTGGACTCATTCTCCAGCTGATTTACTGTCCCACCACAGTCCGGTCCTGTGTAATTAACCCCCATGGACACACATCTGCACATCAGCGACAGAAATACACACGCATAATTACACACAAGCACTGGGAGCAGGCATGCACTTACTGTAGTCTGCCAAAGAGAATACACACTATATGAGGCAATGACGAGTGGTGATTCACACATGCTGTAAAAGATGTTTTCAAGTCTATTCTGGTGGACAAAATCACAATGAGTAGAATTGTGTTTATACACGCACAAATTGTGTTTATATATGCACAAATTGAAGTTTTCATCTTCCTCTTGCGCAACTATTGCAATATTTGAATCTGATCATTTTTACTGAAATGTGAAATGTCATTTTTTTATATTTCAAATATAATTTTGTGCTGCTTTTCTGAAAGAAAATATTAAATATAATATAGCTTTTTTTGTAGTAAAGATGGAACCTTCCACTTTTTTACAAATAGAAAATTCTAAATTTATAGCAATTTTTTTGGGCAATATAGAACCTTTAAGTCATTGCATTAATATTACTGTCCACCAGACACTGAAACTGCCATCCCTATTTCTCCCCGTGTAATTGGTCCACTGTCCTCCGCTCTCACTGTCTGCTTGGCCCTGGCCGATTTGTCACTCTCAAACCTGCAATTGTATTCAAGGCCAAATATAGGGGTGGGAATGTTAGGGTGGGCTGTCTATGTGTCACACAACAAAGCTTCGCAAAGGGTGTAGCCTTCTCCCTTACATCCTCCCACCTAACCGCCGGCATGGCCAACTTGTTTGCATGGAAACGCATCTGTGTCCAGGCCCTCCCTCCTCTCGCTGCTCCAACTTGGACTGTTTGTCTCAGACCGGTCTCAGGTCACTCCTGTCTACAGCACTGACCTTCACTGTCTCTGCTTTATCTGTCCTTTCCTCACATTCGTTTTACTGCAATGGTGAGATGGAGTGTTTAAAAAAAATCATTTCACATTTTACTTGTAGTATTCCTAAAAGTCCCTGCCTCCAGGTATGACTTGCATACATGTTGCACTAGTTGTCCTTCATAATGTAACTTTCTTTATCCAGTGTTGAGGTTGGCACAAAGGGGCTAATGCCATGTGATTTTATGGTCTGTGTTCTTGTAGGATTATTATTTTTAAATAAAAAAGATCAGATTTACAAATGTTTTTTGCATTTTCCACTGTATCCCAACTTAAAATGCTTTATATTTCTTTTACTTATATTTTTTTGTCTGGGTGCATCTTAGAGCACTCAGCCTGTTTACAGAAAGTACTGTAACACAGAGATGCTGTGATGGAGAGGATTCTAGTGACATAAGACACAGAATGGAAGTTCTCTGTTATCTGTTATATTACACAGTGAAAAAGTGAGTGTCCTTTAAAGTTGAGAGATGGATATGATTATGGAGTAAAAACCAAGGCATCCTGATCATGTGACCACACAAACCCATGCTGACTCACACTGGGGCTTTATAGGATGTAAACAAAACAAGCACAAGTCCACAACTCTTACCTGAGAGCTCATGATTATGTAACTATATGCATCTATAATAATGTGCACTTGAATTATTATCATTTTAGTTTATCATTAACAGGCATCACTCCACATGTATTCAGGCTTGGGACAGAAATCTATTCTACAATGATTTACTTTGTTGCATTATCAAACTTCAGTACATTCACTCTATTCAGTAAAAGTGTATCACAACAGTACTATAATTGTTGCCTAGGTGGCTAAATAAATACTTTTGTCTAACCACACCTAGAAGAAACAGTCAGATGATGACGATCCTTAAACCCCCCCCCCCCCCACACACACACACACAGGACCGCGGGGGGAACCACTGAAGGGCGAGAGGGCTCCTGTCTGGGACGAGGTGAGAGACGCTGCCTGCATGCTTTCATTTTCACCTCTCCCACGATGACCCCGTTCCACTGCTGACACCTGAGCACCCCGCTGGATATGCTCCTGTTTCAGCCCCATTGCATTTTTTATCTTTTATCTCAACTCATCCCAAATTCTGTACCCTGTATTACCACATTATTTACATTGCACTCAAAATTCTAGGTTTAAAAACAATTGAAATGAAAGTTGTAAAGATTTATTTCAATTTTTTTCGATTTATTTTAATATTTGGATACTTAATAGTCTTGTACTTATGCAGCGTTTTTTCACTTTGTATTCACAAATCACATTTTTCCTGATTATTGCCATTTGTTTGTTGAAAAGAGGACAGCCCCCAAAGTTGTCCACTACACATGATCTGTATTTACAAACTAAAATACACTGTTATTTATGCTTACATAAGACCTTCTTCCTTCAATGTTCAGATGGTTACCACCTGTATGAGCTGTCTTTCTGGTTGTATTTAGAAGCTCAATGTCTCTATGCTCTTCACTTGTGTGTGTGTGACAGTGGCCCAGTATGAGCACATGGAGCTGTGTGTGCTTGTATGTGTGCCTCATCAGCTGATGAGGTGTTTACTGGCCTCTGTCTTTAGCCTGGAGGGAGCCCGAGCTCACTCTGGTCCCAGCCACCACGCACCACAGTAATTGGCCTTTTCACACTGTATAGGCTTCATTACCTGCACCCCCATTTGCAATGCAGAATGTAATGTGCCACAGAGTCTATGGAATGAATGCATAAACAGTTTTTGGTTTATTTTATCTCAGGCAGGGTTTGGGGGTGTGGGGCCCCACGATGAATGATTCAGGGCCTCAGTTAACTGGAGCAAAATTTCTGCTGCATTTGTCATTAGGCCTGCTGCTGAGGTTCTAATGGTTTGGGTTTAAATTGCTATGTGCAGTTCAACTTAGTGAGTGTTTGTTATTTTTACCATGAAAAAGTCACTAAGTCGGGGTAGAGCCAGTTAGTAGTCTATTATTTTGCCCATTATGCAATGAGCAGTAAAGTTTGACATGGATTGGAAGTGTTTTTACTAATTTCCATGCACGCTTGACACCTGAATTGTATTTCTGTTCAATAGTATAAATTGTGTCATTGTGATAACTTACTTTTAATTGAAAAGAATTCTTGGAGGGAACTACATTCTAAACATACTGTGATCATTTGATTATACTGTGATAAGATAATGAATTAAGTCATTTATATATAATTTATTTGTTGTGAAAACTCTTTAATTGACCACTTGTGCATCTGAGTAAGGACCATGTAGGCTCCTCCCTCTTCTCTGCTCCTCCCTCTCCTTGATGCGTCTTATCATTGTATTGTGGATGTAAGGCTGTGGTTGTGTGTGACTGTGACGTTTCCATCAAACTGCCAAAAGAGAACAGGAAAGAAAGAATCGCTAGAATCTAGACTAGACACATATTTAAATATTCTGATATACAAATGTTCTTTAATGTGTACTGTCCCTAAACACAATTTAATTTACATTAAACATTAAAGCTAAAATAGTATTATTTGTTTGTTAAATACAATTATTTCAATTTACAAACAATAAAATGGGAATTAGGTATATGAGGCTACTCTCTTCCTCGGTAAGGACAATAGTGAGGGCAGGGTTGAGACCATATGTGACTGCTAATAGGCACAGGATATGAGCAGCCGGGGCTATTTTAGTGTGAGAAGGATAAGTGGCTGAACTGTGAGACAGCTGGATGTGTTGTAATGGTCATTGTCTGGTGGGGGTCCGAGGATGAGGTCAGAGCCCTGAAGCCCTGTCTCTGCCTGCGACAAAGACAAGACACAGGGAGGAGAGAGGACACAGAAAAACTCAAGACAAAAGACACAGACCCTCGGTGACTGACTGTCAAGCTAATCCAAGCAGACACGTTTTACTCGTGTGATGATTTATAAGAAATATAAGCACTTTTTAATCTAAAGAGGTCATCACATGTGCAGCTATATGACTGAAGATGTAACATCCCACCTCAAAGGTTCTGACACCGAAATCTCAGCCTATTTTTTCACACTCAGCAACAGACCTGGGAAAGCTAACACACGCAAGATGGTTTGCAGTTTGTCAAGTATGTTTCATATTAAACATACTAGACAAACTACATTCCATCAAAAACTAATGTGACTTTATTTTGAAATATTTAACATAAATACTACTAAATATTCAAACAAAAAATAAATCATCCAGGAGTGGTTCAATGTAAAGAGGCTTTCAAGGGTGGTCATCTGGACAGTCTTTTTGTCGTATGTGTCAATATTACTGTTATTTATTTTGTTAAATGCATTCAAAACTAATTTCCATAATACAAGTCCCTAAAGTAATAAACAAGAATGATACCATATTGTCCAAGACGTATACATTGCAGCTTGTAATCTATGTGGCAGTGTGCCCCCTGGACATTACACCTGTGTGTATAGGGACTTAAGGAGAGTTTATGCATGAATCAAATGTCAGGGGACGGCCTGTCAGAACAATGCCCTGGCCCTATTTGAAAATGTATATTCCATAGAAAGTGAAGTTTGGTGTGAGGAGGTGATCTGTGTCGAAGTGTTGTTAATGGGGCAGTGACAGGGCCTACAAGGATTTGGGGGTCCCACCGTGGCCTTGTGTGCCTTCGGCCAAAGGCTCCTGCCCAAGAGCAGAGCTGATTATGGTCTGCTGTGTCTCACAATGCAGTAGAACAATACATTTGTAAACAAATAAATTGTTATTCAATAAAACCTATCAAAGTTTCTAATAAATTGTTTTTTTTAAATACATTTTACCGTAAGTATAATTTATTGTGGTTGTAACTCATTTGCTTTGGTTTATGACAGTTGTTGGTGTTGCATCAGTCTATCAGTCATGCATGTGTATTTATAAAAGTTTTCAATTATGTTTCAGTACAAAGTTAATACTTATATTTATACTTTGAGTCATATTTCATTGGAAGAGCTGTAAAAAGAAAAAAATTAAATGTCTTGGCAAATCTTACACTTTCTGTCTTCATTATGACTGTTGGACATGATGCCAGTTTTGCCCATTTACTGTTCACCTCTGGCACTGCTCTCCAGGACACTGCACCCTGTCAACAGCCCTTTCCCCTGATGGCCTACCATCACCACAACATGTTGAGGAGATACAGAGTTAGGAAAGTATTTCAGATTTTCACAAAGCTTTCTATTTAGAATTTTTACAGACAATTGACCACCCTGACAACAGTATTTACTTATTTAAAGTGTTCCTGCTACTTTCTCAAAAGCTTTAACTTTTTTTAACCAGGAAAGTCCCATTGAGATTACTAATCTCTTTTTCAAGGGAGTCCTGCCATGCACACATCAATTTCATACTAGGCAATGTGGGTGAAGTGTCTTGCCTAAGGACATAACAACAGTTTTTACTGTGGCCACTGTGGCACCTGGAATTCCCAGTGGTCTCCCATCCAAGTATTAACCAGGCCCGGCCCTGCTTAGCTTCTGAGATCTGACGGGATCAGGCTTTGACAAGCCAGTATGGCCACATTAAATGACATTTGTCACTCAAATAAAGTGTGTAATGTGTAATGTGTGTGTAATGTTAAACAGCAGTGTTCTTGAGCGCTATCATTATGTTTAATTCATTTTTATCATTGTTGGATTTATTTTGTAATTGCTTGGAAAATTCAGAAATGTGCCACTCTGAAAACCCAAACTTTTAGATTTAATTGTCATAAAATATATTTAATCCACTTTGTATTTACTTAGCTTAATGCGATGTGTTGTAACATTGTGTTAACACTGAATCCTTGAGCCTTGAAGTTGAACTCAGTTGCTCCAGTGAAGGGCCATCTCAGTAAACAGTGTGGCGCCCTGCAGAGTGTGACTTTAGTGATTAAAGTACCAGAGCCATCTGCCTATGTGCCAGTACCTGACAGTCAGGCCATGATGTGAGAGGCCTGCTCTCCCAAATCCTGAAGCTCTCATGGAGACACACACATACATCTCATTCAACTTCAGTCAGCCACTTTAAGCTAATGTACTACAGACACATAAAAGTGTGAAAAGTGCTTTCCATTTCTTTCGGCTTTTTGCTTCTAGAGTCAAGTGATGAGGAAAATATAACCTAAATTCAGATCAGCAGGAACGCACCATAAGCTCCTGTCTGTTCTCTTATAAAGTCTGGTGTAAAAGTGCTAACAAGCCCAGAAGGTGAGTAAACTGAGAGTGGCTAAGAAACACAACAACCATCTGCAATGCAGTTTCCTCTGCACCTCCCCCAGTTCACACGAGTCCCCACACAACTGTAAAACAGTTGGTTTTCCTTCTGTACTGTAAAATGAGCCCATCGATGGAGCAGAGAGGTGATGTGAGCGCGGTCCGCCGTAAGCTATCGAGAGGTCGTCAGGTCACACACCCACCCACTCCTCATTTCCCAGGGTGCACTGCTGACATGGCACAGCTCAGGCCGCTGGTGGGCGTCGCTGCTCAAGGTGAGCATTGAGGTTACGACTTATCTTCATTATCTGCAACTTTCACTATTGCTCAGTCTATGAAATTCTGCTGTTGCAGAGTTTTCCAGTTGTCACATACACCAGAAACTTAGTACAGAGAAAAAACCAACAAGATTGTGTTCTAGTAATCTACTTTTTAAAATCCCCCACTTGAAATACTGAAGTACTGGGGTTCACTGGGGTTCCACTTGGTGTCTCCCTCTGCCACTGCCACTCTCTGTCTCACTTGGTGGTTACAGTTTTTCTCTTTTACAATTTTGTGGTTTTGTTTTTTCCCTCTTTTTTTTTTAATCAAAAAACACAATACTTCCAGGATACTACAATTAAACAACTTAGAAAAACGGAAATATGCTACATTCCACACCCTTCTCATGTACTATGCATTTCCACAGACAAGATTAAAGGCTATAAAATGTATGAAAGTATTTTTAACATAATAAAATAAAATTTCTTGTGATCATCACTTTATCATGAACTTTATTTGGAAATGTAGCATTCTGCTTAAAGAACTTGTGGAGTATGTGATGCTGTGACTTTCCTGAGTGTATGTGCTTTTAGAGCTAAACAAAAGTCTGCACTCTAAATGATGAAAATTGGTTTAAGGGCTCACAACAAAATTGGCACCTTCCACTTTCCCCTCAATTGTTTCTGACACTTTTAAAAAGAGTCAATTTAGTCAATTCTCCTCTGCGTCTTGAGGGCAGTAGTTAGTTCACTGTCATGTATTATGAACACTATTGAATGCAGGGTTGCATCAGCACATTGAATATGGTTGAGTTTTGGGTTGCATATTCTGTTTTTCAGTGGTACAGACCCTTCACACTGTGTCCGGTGGTAAGCTCATGAGAAAAACAGTGAACACTGAGCTGTTGTTGAGTGAGTCAAGTCCTCTGTTCTTGACGATGACTTTCTGTGCATCATCGCTGAGTCATCTTTTGTACAAATGGCCCAACGATTATTTTTATGTTAATTGACTGGAAATATGCTAAGTAATTAAAAAAAGGACACAACAATTACAATGAATGAAGATGTTTTCCAGTATTCTTGTAATAACACTGTAAATATTGTTGAGTTGGAAAATACAGGATTTTGTTTCTGACACCACCCCTCTTTATGAATGTACATGTAAAGACTAAAATCTTCAAAAAATTTAAATTATGTATTAGGAGACATCATTTTGTCAATGATATTTTTGCTGACAAAAACTAAATAGACATACATTGCTAAAATGAGATAAAAAAAAAACCCTCTAATACTAAAAGTAGATATTTTTGTGGACTAAAATAACTGATGACGATAAAAGTATTATCCAACTAATAAAGTAAGCACGACAAGGGAATACAAGATGATCCTAGCTCTACCTCTGTAATCACAAAGGCACATGAAAACTCAAAAGAAAATCTACATTAAAATTGGATGTTAAAATTGACACTGAATCCATTCAACCATTGCAGACTTCGTACAAAGTAACCGACAATCATCAACATTTAATTTTTTTTCCCACTTGATGAATACCCAAAGCAAATCATCACTTTCATGAATTCATCAATAAAAATAAAAGTAAAGTAAATAGTTTTTCTAACTGTTATAGATCTGCACATAAATCTATGAGAAACAGTTCTTCCCACGCGGAGTCCGTGTCTGTCAAGAGCCAAAAGTTTGAGGCTGCAAGTGCATATAGAGATACGAGTCCTAATTCTGCATATTCTTCTAGGCGCACAGATGGAGCAAAGGTGAGGGGGTTTAGAGCAGACAGTGAGCATGTCGGACCTATGGATGTATATGTATGTGTAAGGAGAGTGAGGGAGTGCGGTAGGGCGGGCGAGCAGAAGTGTGAGTTTGTCTCAGTGAGAGCAGCTGTATAGAGGACACTGTGGGTGGAAGTGGTAGAGTCGTGGGTGAGCTCAGAGTTTGACTGCCAACCCTCGCTGCAGGTCTCACAAACTGCCCGTCACATACTATGCACTCCTAACACACTGTATGGCACCGAGATCAATACTATAAAATATGCTGATTACTGAGAGATGAGTGATGTATGTAAGAATTAAAGAAGGAAGGACAGCTTTTTAATGCAGTGATTTCAAGATGTGCATATAATAATTTTATACTATTCCTGTTGTACCGCTCCCCATATCAGAGTTTGGGAATGGCCCAAAGAGAACCCTGGCATGTGACCCCTCTGGCTGGATAGAGGAAAGGCATATTATTTAGTCTGCCTTTTAGACTTTTATGACTGGCTGACTATGGGACAGGGGTTTTCCTTGCATGTCCATTTGTGCCCACATGCTTGTAGTCAATAGTAGGTTAGCTCCTCTTGCTGAGAGAACTTCTATGATAAATAATGAGTGGTGCATATCCTGAAATAGTCCGGTACCCCCTCCCTTGTCCCTGTGGTCCGCTCTTGTGAAGCGCCTGTCCAGCCGTAGCGATCCCCTCCCTGCTGCTTCCTCCGTTATGGTTAGCATGCCGGCTAAATCTGTAGCCGTGTGCCTGTAATTAGGCTGTGCCTTTGCTGGATTGAGTGCTACACACTGGCAGCTATAGACCATGCCAGGGCACACTTAAACACAAGTGTGTTTTTAAACAAGTTTTATCTTTAAAAGGGTACATCAGGACAAGGAGAGGTGAGTCCATTCGGCATAAAAATAGAGCTCCATTTGATCAATATCAGATCTATAAAACTTGTGTCTTGGTAGTTTGTGGACTGTATTTGAACTATCTGAACAAAATATTTGTACTGATTATCAGTAGCTAAGCCCTTTCTCTAATTTTTACCAGAGTCTAACATATAATTCATCTAACGTGGTAACCCAAACCCATACTATCAGTGACAATACAGTTTTAAAGAATTTGAACCACTTAAAATAGTTTCATAGTCTCCTACACACCAGAGTATGATTTGGTCTTCTTCACTGGACCTCCAGCCCATGACCCTCCCACTCTCCCCTGGGTCAACTGCCTGCCATCATTTCCCTCCAAAATGTCTTTTATCATTTCCACTTGTGCTCTCACCTTTTCCTCTGCTCAGTCCAATCCACCCAACCATGTGGAGAGTGGAGTGGGCAGGTTGACTTGGCAACATTAACTCTACAGCTGTTAGAAGAGCTTTCACTTGGAGCTATATACAGTATTAGTGAAAAAAAAGATAGAAAAAAGTTACCTAAGTGCACTGGCTCATGTAAAAGCACATCTATACATGTACAATTTGTGTCTTTGACTAAATCTTTTTATTTTCATTATTTTCCTCATCATAACCATGTGTACATTATGAAACATCATATATTACAACATAATTTATTCAGATTGTAGTTATTTTTAGTATGTTTAAATGACTGTTGGCTATCCTTGAATTTAGGCCTTAAACAGAGTATACCATTCATTCAAGGAATGTTTAAAATCATCTAAGCAGCGAATTACATGTTGGCTGTGTACTGTCTGCATCTAATCTAAAGTGTTTTTGTCTGATAATCAGGAAGTGTGCATCAGCATGCTAGTTATTATTAGCACTTTTACTGTGACAGCAAACTCCAAACTGGTCTCTGAGAGTTGTGTCTTCTCGCTGAATAAATAGGATGCTTAAAATGCATAAGTGTGAAGAATAACTTTGAACAACTGCAAACTGTAAAAGCAACAGTAAACTGATACAGCACCTTTAATAATTATACCTTAAAATAAAAGTTTTACTATTCCCAGTCATAGTCCTTCATATTGTTACTCCATCACAGTGAAATGAGAGATTTCCTGTTCTTGAGAGACGGTGTTGGTGTTGTCCCTCTCACTATAGCAGAGCCTGACTTGAGCTCTTGTGGCCTGTTGTCTGGGACAGCGGTCTGTGATTCCCTGTGGAGATGAAAGACACTGAGGCCCCTCATTTGTGTCAGCGTGTGGTTCCATCCAGGCTGCCAGGGTCGCTGTAGTCACAGGCCCCGCCCGTCGCACGCCTATTTTAGCTGCTCTGAACTGCAAAACCCACAATCCTCCACTGACCAGCGCCCTCTCCTCACTGCTGCCCATAATCATCATGTGCATATTGATAGAGCGGGGTGATCATTATTATTAACCTAAAACAGTGATAACTAGACTGACTCGGCCCACCATCAACTTCTAACCCCGCAACGTGCCTCTCCTCTTTACCCACCTGTTCAAAAAACAGCTTCAATACTGTATACAGCTGGTCTTTTTTTTAATCATATGAATTATTTTGAGTTGAATTCACAGGGCGGTGGTAAGATTATGGCTGGGAGAGAAGTCTGGACATCCCCATAAGCAGTGTCTGAGGAGGCTCAAGAGCACGCCTATTTTTGGGGGGGCTGTACATTAAAACATAGCAAAAAAATGTTCATTTGAATACATTTAAAGTAGGCTATATGAAAAGTGATTTACTATGCCAACTACAACATCTTTGTTTATGGTCTCATCTATTCTGTGTTTTTCACTGTAAATTCTTGAGTGGTCACTGGTATGACAGGAAAGAAGAACACATTGCTAATAAGAACAAAAACAAAAAACATTCAGCTCCAGGCTTACACATGGGTCTGTCATAGAAACACCTGTGCCTTGTGTCTATAATAGCTTCATTATATTCTCGTTAAAAATGCATCGTCTTAAAAATAGTTTCAGAATTCACAAGAAGGATTCAGTGTTCAATGTTTTTCTTTAGTTAGAATGTATATAATAAAAGATGCACTATTATCAATGCTGAGAAGGGGAGGGCTACTTTCATACTTGTGGGTAAGTTTGAGCTGAATAAAATGCAAACATTCATTATCTGTTTGTGACCAGAGGCAAATTCGACTTGTGCATAAATCCACCACTTGACTCCCATGACCTTATTTTCCGCCTCGCTTCATAAGTGCACAGTATTCACAGAATCATCTCAAATACTGTGTTGCAAGTGCTCAAAATGGGGGCTATAGTCAGGGACAATTGGCAGGCCACTAATCTGAGAAGTGGATGGGGGGGGGACGACGACGACAAAGGGATCTGTTGTCCCAGGCCCCAGGATTTTAGAGGACCCTCTGCCTATGAATTTATATTAGACGGGGGCCAATGTAAGGCTTCTTGCCCTGGACCCCCAAATTTTTGCTGACAGGCCTGATTTCCATTGTGTTGAAAGTGTTACGGTTCAACAAAACACTTCATTATACATGCACATTGATTCTTTTAATCATCAAATAAAATTTTCTATGGACTTAGTAAATAAAAAATAAAACAAGTTATTATTAATTTAGTTATGCCACTTTGGACCCAGTATTCTTTGTTGAACTCAGTCCTCAAATATTTCGCAATTTGGTTATTCATTAATTGCCAAACTGACTCATGTGAGCTTTTAATCATGCTGGAATGTTAATACCTCCTCAGAAACATATTTATTATTAGTCTGTCTACAGCTCCAAAACTCAAAATGCTCTGTTCCAATTTGTGATGTCATCAAGTGGTTGGTTTAAAGTTAACAGCAATTTTTAGCCTCACTTGAACTGATTTACTCTGCAATAAACTACCAAATAGTTTATTGGTAGTTTATTGTAGATACTAAAATATTTTAGTTTCACCTTCTGTTCAGTTAAGATTGCCACAAAAGTCTACAATATCAAATAACAATAAGTGAAGAAGTTTCAACAAGGCTAAAACAACAGATGTAGCTACAAAGTTTGTCAGTTCTGGGGCTGAAACTATTCAAATGATTCTAGTGATGTGTGGTAAAACACAGGGGATTACTTCCTGTATCACCAGTCAGTGACATCACAAGGTGGAACAGAGTGTTTTCAGTTTTAGAGAAGAACATGACCTAAATATGCATGATTTTTGTGATAAACATGTGTGAATGAAACAAACCACGACCAGGTATGTTTGTGATGAGGAAACATTATAACACAGATTATGTGTAATGTAGCGCCTTTAAGATCCAGCATTTTGTTTACAAGACAGACTCAAGTGCCCGATAGATACAGTTAATTTGCCAAGGTCCCACTGTGAAACCCACACCAGTCAAACGGCAGGTATCAGGACAGGCTGATAACAGACATCTTAACCTTTAAAACTCTCTTTCTGCGCAGAGACATCTCAATCCTACGCCACATCCTGTCAGAGCACACATCAGCACTGGACTGAAACAGCACGCCGCTAATAAGCATGCAAATATAGGCCAGTTGAAGGATGGGTACTTGAGGAAAACCTTACTATGAACACATTTCTAATGCTATGAGTTTGTGTTTAATGTATCTGTTTTTATTAAAACATTTAATCTACTTTTCTGGGTACAATAGAATATTTTGTATTTAATAGGGTATATCTAAATAGTCGAAATCAAGTAGTCATTGATCCCTACACAATTACAATTTAAAGGTGCATTGTGTAACTTTTCCAGTGGAGGGTTCGTCAAATGCCTTTCTCCTTGGAGATGTTATTTCTTTGTCTGGAATGTTTCACAGTATAGTATTAAACCTTTCTATTTTCATAGACAGGCAACTCTGCACACAGTCAGAGAGCCTGTTTTTCTAGGTATTTTTGAGCTATAAAACCACCTGTAATTGAATAAATGTAAAGTACATCTGTTTTATTTTTTTGTTTTATTTTAGTAGATTTCTATTTTTACTTGAATCAGCTATGTGTTTTTCACTATGCCTGTGTAACAATATCCTAAAGTACAAATAGCCAGTACTCTTTCCATCTCTGATAAAACACCAAATAGTGTTTGTCTCTCAATGATGCCATTTTTTCCCTTGCCCACCCGAATTTGTCCCACCCCCTCTTGTTGGGTCAGCTGGGCTCCGTGAGTGTGGGATGTTGCTGTGTGTATGAGGGAGAGGGAGGAAAAAAACTGTGTGAAAAGTGTGTAGGAGAGGCTAAAGAAAAACATTACATCCTGGCAACAGCGCTGTAGGGAGTGGAGGATGAGGAGGAGACTCTGGGAGGGGTGAGAGCATGGGTTCGGATGTGGAGGTTGGGGGTGTTGGGTGGGGTGGGGGGCAGGGTGGGGGGGTGTTCTCATGCAGAGGGTGGGGTGTTTGTGTGTCTGGAAACGGGACAGGGGAAGGAGCGGTGGTAGAGTGGCTGGGTGGAGGCAGGAAGGGACTGGGGAAAGATGGGCACCACTGACGGCTCTCACATAACGCCCCTTGCTTTGTGTTACAGATCTTCTTTAACACTTCTTTGTAAAGTTAAAATGTGTTTGCTTATGAATATTGATTTTAAAAAACAAGAACAGTTAGAGGAATATTAATTAAATCATCTACTATATTCAGAAATACCAGCGTAAAACTAATATCGAATAATTCTTTTTTTTTTTTTTTAAACAATATTTTGGCATGTATTAGGTAGAAGACTGAGGTGGGGGTACACACTCAGCAATAAGTTGGTTAAATGGTCACATGTATAGTATAGAGCTTACACATTCATACGACAGTGTACTCAGACACTGGGGGTGAGGTGAGTGTCCAAAAATGCAATTTCAGCATTCATGTAAGAGCTGGAATCATACAAAGTTGTGGGCCAGTGGGTCTGACCTCACTACCAAAGATGTTTATATGGGATTCAAACCCCCAACCTCTGGATCAAATGGAGAGCTCTGTACAAACCAAACTACTATTGGGAATCAAACCCAGTGATGAGGTGGAAACAGCATGGCTCAAGATTCCTGTTGTTCTTTATTCTTACTGCATTGAATATATCTATACCTAAAGTATTACATCATAATCTCTTCTGTTCCTCACAAAGACAATGGAGAAGACAGTGGGATGCTCTCTGAAAATAATTATTTCATTTCCAGGAATATATATGATCAATTGGCACTTGTCAACTACTTTTCTCCAAGGAAATGCTATTGCTTTATCTGGAATGTTTCACAGTATGGTATTAAACCTTTCTATATTCATGGAGACCAAACCAGACCAAGTTACAGGGCAGATCTGTGAAGAGGCAAGCTTGCTGACAGTCAGAATGCCTGTTTTTCTAGGTGCATTTGAGCTATAAAACTACCTATAATTTAATCAATTTAAGCTAGAGCTGCTCAAATGTCATACTCTGGAACATTCCAGGCAAAGCAATAACATCTCTATGGAGAGAAGCAGGTAAAAACCCTCCATCAGAAGAGTTATACAGTGCGCCTTTAAGAAAATGTTATCTAAGAAAATGTTAAGTAGGGTGGACAAATCTTAGCGTGTGTGAAAAGCACCTTCCATTAGCTGTGAATATCTGCTGACATTATAATTTCAAAAGTCTTAGTTTAGGCAATAGTTTACTATGCTTAATAATTAAAATACATGAAGCTGAAGACTATAAATTCAACCAGGAACACTGCATTTCCTGCCACCCATAAACAGTTTGTAGCTGTCGCCCAATTACGGCCTGCTACCAAGTTTCTCAACCAATCATCTCCAAAGGCATCCATTTAAAATCACTCTTTCCTCAGCGCATCATTATTTCAGCTATTCCATCCGCAGATCTCCACACATAAAGATCTACTGCCATCATCGGCATCTAGGGTGGGATATTTTTCTCAACAAATCCAAGCACCAAAGCATGCCCGTTTAACAAACAATTCATCACACGTCACTCATTTGTCTGTGTGGTTTAAGAATCTCTAAGGATGAAACAAAAAGTGCGCCCACCAAACCTGATAGTCAATGGTTTCATCCCACCTCACTTCAGTCATCTCCAGTCACTCCAGTCAATACTACACACAGGACTTTAAAAACCTTCTTCATTCCCGCTTGTACTTGTATTTGTCTATGTAATAGTGATTTCAGTGAAACCTTTTGTCTAGTCATTTATAGAATGTGATGCATGTCATTTCTTCTAATCCTCGGTTTATGTTTTCTGGCTCCTCTCCTTATTGTAACCTGGGAAAAGCATGTTGAGCAGGTTTTGTGGTTTTTCTGGTGTTTGTAATGGATTGCTATTGGCACGAAATGTGGTGTAAGCTGGTCTGTAAGTATGAAAGTCATTTACACACCTAACTGGTCATCAACTGTCACCGACCTGATCATTGCTCAATTCTGTGTGCAGTTTATCTTGTTTAATCTGTAGCCTAGATACACATATTTATTTATTACTTATTGTCTGTATGGATTCAACTGAACAGATTTTTCCTTCCTTCTGTCTCAACTAAAATGAACAGAAATAGATGGAATAGTGTTTATTATTGGTCGTGAATTAAAATTTTGGCAGTTGGCAGATGGGGTCAAAGAGGACGTGGATGAAGTAGGTGTGTGTGTGCCAGGCTGTGGGTCATGAGCATCACTTTGAACAGTGAACCTGAGCGCAATGTGCTTCTGCTCCTCCTACATACACCTACACTCACCTCTAACCCCCTCCACTGTTATCGCTATGAACCATGTTAACACTGGACTGGGTGAATGACAAGCACGTCGCTAATATACACAGGTGAAGCACGCTGCAATACAAGTTCAAAATAGTATAAATTAATATAAATCTATTTGTATTTGACAAGCATCTCTCTTGTTTGCGACAGATTCACTGGTGGGTTTGTGACACCCACTCCACAGGTGGCACCTTAAAAGCAGCAGGAGCTTGTGGGTGTAGCACTGTTTTGTTGTTTAGTATCAGTCCTTTCGATGTTGTGCCAATCTAGGCCTAGCATCGAATAACTCATAACTTACATGTGATTAATTATCCATCTATTTATGCAAAGAGTTTTATAAACTCTTTTTAAATTATAGAATTAAAAAGTTATAATTAACAACTGACAAAAAAAAGTTTAACCTGTAGCTGTAGATCTCCCTTAGAAGTTTAGGTACTTGATTAATAAGAAAACTTGTGAGTCTTCAATAAATACAAACCCACTCCGAGTTAATCACCATATCTATTTATTTATATTTTAGTTATAGTTAAAGTTATAAACTTTATTTTAATGGCATTAAATTTGCTAACATATCCAAATCACTCCTTCATCCAGGCTTTTTTCTGCCACATTTCACAGGTCTGCACTGGAGTGACAGAAGCTTAATTTACCATTCACACTATGACTCTTGATTCAACATTTTTCACACATTTTCACATGAATAATGTGAAATATTAATGCTGTATTCATTCACATTTTCTTCTATTTGGATGGTGTGAGAGGCAGGACAAAGCTCAAGGAAGTGTGCAAGATCATCGCCCTGTGTCTGACACCCAGAGTTTACAGGGCAGGGCCACTGTAATCCTAACTTACACCGACACACTGCAACATTTACTGGAGACAAGTATTCTTAGGGCCTGATTCAATTACGTCAAGAACAGGAAAACCCCGTCTACATTTCAAAGTTTAACAAATATACTGGATGACACTGTGACATTGTGTGCATCCATGCAGATTATTTTACCTTAAAAATACTCAAAACTAAAAAAACTTATTTTTTTGGATGTATTGGACAAGTTTCTTTTAGGAATGACCAAACTGGGTCAAAGGGTCATACAATCCCCCCAAAATATCGATGTACTTTGTCAGAAGTATGTACTTTAATTGCTTCTGGTGCTGTAATAAAATAAATAAATAAATAAATAAATACAACTCAACAATTTTTTTCTGATGAAGCATACACCATTGGCCTGTCTCCACTGACATGTTACTGTTTGCCTGGAATGTTCAACAGTATGGCATTAACCCTATCTATCTCCAGAGACATGCAGGTGGCACCACAAGACCAAGTTACAACTTAGAACTCAGTTATAGGCAAGCCCACTCACAGTAAGACTGGTACTTCTGAGCAATTTAAACACCAGTAATTGGATTAAATAGAAAAACAGATTTTAGGTTTAAGATCATTGCAATGGGCAGTGCAATAGACTGCTGCCCCCACGACCCGGCCCCGGATAAGCGAAAGAAGATGGATGGATGGATGGATGGATGGTCATTGCAATGAAGAAACAATAACTGTCATATAATTCACCTTGAATATGCCTCTTTTTCTTTTATTACTGTATCCAGAAATTGTGACAAAAAAACTGCTAATCACAATGCAAATCTAATAGTCTGGTCCCCAACCAGACTGGTACCGGGCCCCAGGGGAAATTTACTTTTTTATATAGGACTTTATCTATGTTTCATTCTGAAAATATAGTGCTACTTAACTGGTAAATTACAAACATTAACACATTAAGATTAAAACCAAAAAGCCTGCAGGGTTAGAGGTTGGATGCATTTTACACTGTTAATATTGGCCCTGGCCCCTGAAAAATGTATGTTTTTAAAAAGGTTAGGGACTGCTAATATAATCCAAAACTACACCCTCTTATAACAAAGTTATTAGGTTGTATTAGTGGAGCAGAATGACACAATTGTTCTTTCATTTGGCAAGTTTGTGCAAAAACAAAAACGCCCAGTCACCTGTAAGTCTGGATCTACCTCTCCTCCACTCCTCGCACTTTTGTTCAGGGCCTGATAACCCTCCAACTCCTGTTTGGCACAGAGAAAGGAGTAGTACAAATATGTACTGCTATATGGCAAATATTTGTTTTAAAAAATCGACCTGTTCATCTTGGCAAATTAGTCCGTGAGATTAATTGCCAGATCCTAATTAACTGAATGTCTTTCCTCATTATAAATACATAAAAACAAACAAGAAAAAATTATGTGATTTGTACAGGTGTCTGTACGCTTTACTTCAGTTGAGGTTTGGCACTAAGTGTAATCTAATGTAATGTCACTCCCCTCCCCTAAGCACAGGTGGACTGTAGGGAACGCTGCCAAATAGTTTTGGTTCAGAAGGAGGGAGGGGTGTTGGCTGAGGCCGGTGGGTGTAGCACTTTTGTTGTGTTACTTAAATAATCACTTCGCGGAACGGTACCTTTTCACTCCCCATCACTGACACACCTTCAGAGCAAATTCAGTTTCTCATGTGCAGGTCTAGCTCACTTGCACAAGGCTGCCACTGCTCCAGCTTCCTGACAGGGACTGGTGCACAGGAAAAGAAACTGAAATCAAAACTCCTCCAAAAGGTCAGTTACACATCATCCTCCTCTTTTTACTTTTTTTCATTCACTTTTGGCATTTTCCTGTCTGAAAATTTTTTTTTATATTTTGTTTGTTGTGGTCTGAAATTAGGCAAAAGCTGCATGTGGTGCCCAAATTATTCTAAAGAATGGTAACCTTTGGTAAAGTTTGTGCCTATTTGGTACAAAGTAACATGGTCTATACAGCGAGAGCCGTCTGTTGCTTCTACTGGAAATGTTGCAACACACGTGCACAGCCTCCTCCTCCATGTACCAGCCACACGGTGTATAGGGAGCAGGCTGAGGAAGATACATTTGTTTTGATCTGACTGCATCTAGTGTAAGCATAAACAAAAACTTAATGGTGTCAGTGTATTTGCATGTAGCAGTTTCAAATTATAGAGCCATCTCTGTGTGTAATGTGCATACAGTACATATTTAAAAAGTGCACTATGTAACTTTTCAGATGAAAATCCACCATCTGTTTGTCTCCATTAGGATGTTATTCTTTGCCTAGAATGTTCAAGAGAATGACATTAAATCTATCTATCTATCTATCTATATAGAGTAAGTGACGCTTCATGCAACCAAACCATGTTAGACGGGAAAGAGGCGAGACCACTCATAGTAAGAATGCACGGTTTTGAAGGTATTTTTAGGAATATAAATACCTGTAATTGAATAAATACAAAAAAATAAGTCACCATGTGCACCTTTTGCATTTGAAGTACATAGTTGATATAACAATACACATAGCAACATTTGTCCAAATGTTGGAATTTTTACAGCATATTGACAGTGGTAAGCACCATACCTCACATTAATTCATATAGTAAGTATTATAAGTCAGGGCAAAGGCAAATAATGGTATGTCTTATCATATGCATCCACTATTATTATAAACATAAAACACAGACCTTCAAGACCCCACTGTATGTGCACATTTCTCCTGGTTTCAGTGAGGGTTAGATGGGGATAAGGCTAAGAAGCACAAGCACCACACCTAGAGGCTCCACGCCCCAACAAGAGCCCTATTCTGCCGGTCTCTCTCAGATTATCTCAATTCAACTTGATCTCACTGCTCTTTTGTTATTCACCTTTCTTACGCAGCGTTGTACAAACATAGTTTGCAGTAGATTTCAGTCCTGTTTACTTAGTTTGATATTATTACCACCCCCACTCCTCACCCCCACAAAGTTTGTCTAAGTGTCTAAGTCATAACATTGATGCTTTGGGTTATTTCATGGGTATTTTCTATATTGTCTCTATATTACGTGTGACCTGTTTGAGTCTGGTACACTGAAGAGGATTTTTAAATCTCAAATTGATCTAATGTGTTCATTAATGATGCTGACAGAGTGAATGAGTCCACACGCCTTCTCCCACCTGACATCATGTGACTGTATGTGTATGTGGCCGAATCCACACAGAATGTTGTCTTATTACTACTGAGTAAAATCTGAGTTACTTTCAGTTTAAAGGGTGAAAAGACCCTGTGATCTCCAATGCTCATAGGTGCCAGTATGTTAAAGCTATGATGTCGTGTTGAGCCCTGTCCATGAGTGGGGCTGCTGCCTCCCCCGGAGCGGCTGGGCCAGGTTGTGTGTAGAAGGGTGAGCTCGCTGGGTGAGTGAGTGAGTGAGTAAGCCGCCCTCACACATGAATAGAGGAGGGAGGAGGCTTGAAGAGGCTGCTGTGGGTGGGAGGCTTGGGCCCTGCCAAAAAAGCTCCTTCTGTGGGCTCTGTGTTTGTTGCGCTCCTCACAAAACGCTGTGTCTTGGCACAAACGACAGAGCACCAGGCAGCACCAGCCTCTCCGCCAGGTCGACTTGGTGCCACACGCTGGCTTTGGAAAACTTACACTTTCTTACTGCTACCAATGTACTAATGTATCCATCTATATCTATGGATTATTCTGTTGGCACTATTTTATATTGTCAATCTCTGTATTCTACCCACAATTATCTTCTTCTTTTTTTCTTTTTATGTGCCACAGCTTAGTTTACCGTCAAATTAAGCTAAGCCTAAGCTAAACTATGCCGTGTATAAAGGTTATTGGAGACCAATGCTCTAAGCAAATGCCACAACAGCTTTTTGTGATTATGTTATGTGAAGTCAGAAACATTTCTGACAAACATCTGTTTCTGACAAACACTGGTTTGTTACTCACATTGTATTTTTGCAAATACTCTAATACTGTAAAAAAAAATAAAATAAAAAAAATAAAAAATAAAAAATAAAAATAATAATAATAATAATAATAATAATAAATGTATTTTTATATGTTACCTGCAATTATAAATAAGCCTTCACAAACATTGGCAACCTTGTCTTCTTGGCCCAGTGAAGTAACTCTATGCATTTATGATCGCCACAGTTTGACTAGCAGGCTTATATACAACTAAAGGTATATTTATATAGAAAAATAGTGCAACATGTTCATATGTAGTGCACTGTCAAATGTCAATCAGCATGAGGGAGTAGATGAAGGGAAGAAGAAAAGAAAAAAACTGCACGATTTTATAATGTCTGAGAGAAAAGATCTGGGTTGAATAAGTGGGTCCACCCACCTGTGTGTGAGAGGCAGCACAGAGAACACAGGCCCGCCTGGCAGTTTTAGAGACATGAGTGTGTGGGTTCGGCTAGTTGGCCTGCTTATGCTATCTAATCACTGGGAGAGAAAGGAGAGCAGCGAGCCTTGATCCACCCACCTACCCCAGACAAACAGCGGTTAGCCAAATAAGTACTAGATGTGGTTGCCTCCAGCGTGGGGCCGCACATGGGGGAGCAGATACAAAGTGACAGAGTCTGCAGGTAACAGACATTCAGGACAATTATGTCTCATTCTGTGCTGGGGAGGAAGAGAGATGTGTCAATCTGGAAGTAAAGAGCAGGTCACGACGGAGGAAAGTGTGCGCCTGTGAGTGGCACTGCAGAACAAGTTGGACATAATGCAGGTTTTCAAGGCAAAGTTAGGGGAGATCATTGACTAGTTTAACTTTAATTAGCCAAATTTGTTTTAACCCGAGGCAATGAACAGATAAATAATGGATTTTTTCATGAAAGTGGCACATTCTCAAATCAGGCAACAAAACATTCAAGCAGCAATGCAATTTTAAGCAGAAAGACCTTATTAACACTCCCAATTTGTCATTTTTGGAGATGCTAGTCCGATGCACATTTCCTACCTGTGATACCTGAGTGGGCGGGTGTGATGGGGATGAGGACGGGTGTATGGCTGTGTCCTGATCATGTATTTGTGAGTGTGGCTGAAGCACTGCACGTGTGTGTCCGTATGTAGTGTGCTTCATGACAGGCATCTGTCTCCCCTGCCCTGCAGCCTGACTGCTTTTAATTAGGAGGTGCCAGAGCGCCGCAGGCTCTGCTCCGACACACACACACACACATACATACACACACACACGACCTGAGGGCAGACACAGGCTGTCCCACCAAGGCTGGCCTCTCCTCGTTATCACCACCAGGAGGTGTCCTCAATCACCCACGACCCTCCACGCTAAAGCTCATAGCCTGACCAGACTCATCCAGGCCCAACACACACAAGCTCTGAGTGGACACCATAGACTGTATATATAAACAGACATAGCTAACATGCTAGACGCCGCGTTCCAAATAGGTAGTTCGCATGCAGGCACTTCCGGCTCCTTCTGACCCTGGCTCCCATTGACTTACATTGAAATATTGTGCTCTGTGACCGCTGCCTTGGCATTTTGGTCTTAAAATGTCCGTATTAACCTGCTCTACATGATCCTGATTTTTTTTCATAACATAGAGCCTGGCTCCAGATTCACTCTTGTAACCGTTAGCATCGCGAGCTTCATTTGAGTGGCACTGAACACTATGAGTGACGTCACACTCGTTTAGTCCACTTTTTATATCGTGGACACACGGGTCTTAGGGGCTCACGCTAGCCTGGCCAACCAAGACTAATCTATCCTCTTTTCCTATTTTATACAAAGGCAGCCTGGGATCTTGTCTTATTTTCCTAGTTCTAATAAGCATGAATAACAGGAGGTCTAATCAGGTAAATACATGGTATGTTCATGTGAAAATAACATGGCTACTTAAAAAAACATGTTTGAAATTAACAAGTATCATACAGATGAAGGAAAACAGCACAAAGTAGCACAAACAATGGGCAAAACACTGCTATTTAGAGGTGAAAGAAAATTTACATATTTTGTTCTGAATGAAAAGCAGATATTTGTGAGGAAATGTCTTTTGCATTAGAGGGACACTAGCAGTGCTGTGATTTTCTCACAAAAACTTGTTCGTACAAATGATTAGCTTTGAGCATGCCAGATCCTGGATTCTAAACTTGGCTAAGTTTAGGTAGTAGAGTGGTCATCTTACCACCTGGAAGACTGTGCCGTTGAACCTTAGTATGAAAGTCATGTTTGATGATAGGATATCGGAAGCTATGTCTGTCAGTACACCCCATGTCTGCTATGGCAACAGTCAGTGTGGGATGTGTGCAATGCAACATAAAGAAAATAAATTACAGGTATAGTCCTAATTGAAAATATTCCATCACAATAATTACATCACTTTGCCAAAGAAATGCCCAAAATTACATGAAATATCATATTGTTTATAATGGACTAAGACAGGACTGAAACCCCCTGCCTCACACATAAATATTAACATACAAAACAAAGTACAGGTCTATAAGGAAGTAGCTCTCTGAACAGGTCTGATAGATGGATAGAAAATGCAGTAGCTCTGACATACCAGCAGTAGTGTACAGGTTTGGCCTTGGACAGGAGGAGACCTGGGAGGAGGCTTACGGTAGTAGGATCAGCTCAGTGCCTCTCTTTCCTGTCAGATGCATCTCTCACACCAGCCCCACCTGCTGAAAAGTACAATAGTTATTACACCTAATTCACAAAGGGAGGACCCCATCATACACATGCAAAACTGTTTATGGTTGTTTTATATTGCATAAAATTGTCAACAAAAAATATACTGGCTTTCATAAATGTTCAGCATACAAGCTAAAACAAAATTATTTTTGCTGTGTGTTTTAAGTATTTGTATCAGTTGCTGTGCAAAATAGTTTGAAAAGCAAATATATAACATGTAAAATGTGCTTTAACTGTGGGCTGAGCATTTACAGCTTTTCAATTGATTTTTTTTTTTTTAACCAAGAATCCTATTGTACCAACAAGAGCTTTAAATCAACTGACTGAATGACTGAATGCAGCAAGAAACATTTCTAAATTAAACAGTCTATATGTGAAAGGAATCATGGTGGAGCACAGCATAGTGACAGTTGGGTTGCTGAATCAGAAAGCTTCAGTACAAATGTCTTGATCTCAAGGCTAACACCGGAGCAATGTAAGACATTTTTTTAATGTTTGGCTTTAATGCCTTTGAAAAGGAAAAAAAAAAAGAATTGAGAAACTGCAGCCGCCATTGTTATGTTTCTTTATATACTGGAAATGCTTTATTCTTTTGTCCTGTCTTCTGTCCAAAACAACTGCTAATGAACTCCACATTCTCGATACAGTGTTTCTAAAACTTACACCGTCTCCTATCTATCTAATTTGATCTGGAGACAACACTGACTACAGTGGATAAGGACTGAACGTGAACTTGTTAATTTGCTGTATTTTAGGTGGCATATGACAGGTTTATTAATGATTATTTTGTTTGGTGGGATAGTACCAGTGGAAAATATTTATCATAGTTTTACACCAGTCAAATGACAGCTTGTGAAGAAATGTTGAAAAATAAGAGTTAAAAATGACTGCAATTAGTGCCGTATTATAAAAAGGAATAGCTCTAAATCATCAATACACAAAAATCCATCCAATGCAGAGGAATTTGACGTGCAAGACTTTTCTGTCAATATAAATATTAGTTTAACAAAAAGGTGTGTTTTTAAACATTTTATTATAACTATAACATAACTATTGTGTAAATTAACAAGCTTTAGAACTTGTACAGTATAACTGCTAGGAATAATAATAATAATCATCATCATCATAATCATAATCATAAAAGAATAGTATTATTTAGTATTAGTAATAGAATTAGAATAGAATTACCCCTCTGAAAGTCACATTTGCCTCCTGTGTCTTACCAGGAAATAAAAATACAAACTTCAACAAAATTGTCAAGCAAGGGGTAGAGGTAAACTCTTAAATATAATTATGTTAAGCACATTTTAGTGAAATAGTAGTAGTAGTCTAACCTGTCACATGCACTTAAGAGTGAAGAAAATGTGGCATAAATCAAAACCAAATCTGAACCACTAGAAGAAGCTTAGTTCTAGCCTCACTGCCCAATGACATGTGGTCCTATATTACTCCTCACAGATCAGGTCCTTATAGGCTGTGTTATGTACTGTTTCTATCTTTACCATGCATGCTGGGTACACCAAAGTCGTCGTGATATCAACTTGATCTAATGACTGTTCACACCCCAACCCCCTCTACAGCTCCAATCTGGTGGCCTCGCACGCGGAGCACTCAGGGCCCAGCAGGTGTCGGTAAACAGGTACTAGCACATGCCAACCAGAGAGACAGACTGACAGAGGGACAGATAGCAAAAACAGATGACTCGTACTCAGCTCAGGGCTTCATGTGAAACTCCGATGGGTCACTGACTGAAATGTGCACTTATGATGGAAACAGGAAAATTTTATTAAATCAAATTAATCATATTAATGAAGGTAATGCTTTGTTATAGAGCTGGGTGATAAGAACAAATTATATTTTTTTCAATTTTTTCCCCCTTGATTGATCACAATTTTTGTTTTATTTAGTTTTTTCTAATAAAAACAAAATACTAATTTCCCTCAAGTAATTTAGGGTTTTTTAATGGGAGGATCGGCTATAGACCTCTCGATTAAAAAGACCCAAGCTAATTATTGGCTATTAGAATAGATTTTTACTATTTGTATTTTGTAAGGGTGGGATGAGACAGAATTCCCACAAGACAAGACACGAGACTAGGTCCACAAGAAAAGACAAGATTTTGACATAAGTTTATTGAATACATTTAGTGATTCAATTCACAATTTTGGCCCAGTTTTACTATTTTTAAAATGTATTTTATTGAATACTTTTGCAGTTTTTTGAAGCTACAGCTTCTGAAAATCACCAGCATTTTATCTAATCCACAAAAAGATATGTTTTCTCATGTGTGCATGATCTTGTGATCTTGCTAGATCTTGTGGCATGTGATCTTGTATTTTGCAGTACATACAGATTGTTGTTCCTAATCCAGCTTTACTCTCTTTCTTTTTGTCTCAATAAACCTACAGAACAGTGGTCTGGGGTAGGGGGCATGTGCTGTGAGTAAGACACAACAGTTATTGGTTAAAACCTTGATATGGTAAATTACCAAAAATACATATATTAAAAGTCTACCATGTCAAACCAAGTATGATATTTTATGTTAAAAAATAGGATGTACAGGTACCACTTTCAGCAAGTTGCTATGGCTGCAGTGACGTGTTTAGCATAGATGGACCACGGTACAGTATAGCAAGTGTTGTTTTCTGGCCGTCTGGCTGAGCTGTGAGCAGTTAGTGGCTGACCCTGTTTATATATACGGGATGCCAAAATGAGCTGGCTCGGCCTCTCACCCTGCACAAAACAGTGTAAACCACGAGGGCTCGGGCTGCGGTCAACTTTGGTCCCTGTTTTCCCCCGAGAGAAGTGGGCATAGCCGTCTGCCCTAAGCTCTGATGTCCACTTGTTTGTGTAAGTTAGCTGCTTGCCGCGTAAAGCTGTGATTGTCAGGTTACATTTATATATACATACAAATATTTTGGTTCAGATTGGAAGGTCTGCTAACCACTGAGCAAACAATGGTTGTCTGAGTGTACTACCTTTATGAATGAACCTATTTGCAGGTTTGATCCTGTGATTCTTAACTTGGTATGTTAAGGACAATATCATGTAAACCTCTCTCTACAACTCAGTGCACCCAAAGATTTTGATTACCATGCAAACTTATCAGAAGAAAGACTTCCTGTTGTGGGCACCTCATTTAAATAAGGGTGTGGTTTATTGATGTCATGCAGGAAGTTTTACCCAGATGAGATGTACATTTGGTCTGAAAATGTGACACACTTTATTCTTTCAGTCTCACTCCTTCTAGGCCACAAACAAACACAGTTACCTTGTAGATGTCTGATATAAATTAATTAAATAATAGTAGCATCAACTGTTCCCTTACTTATACACTTTTGGACTCAAAACAAAACTATCTACCATCTACGGATGTGCGTTGTTCAACCAGGATTTTAAACTTCATCAAGGTTTTCTTGATCTCTCTGACACAGTTGTCATCATATGATTTTTAGTTTTAATATTGCAGAGGCATCTTCTTACTTTGAAATTTAACAATTTATTACAACAATAATAACTACAACAGTAACTACCAGTGCTCTATAACTTCCACCATCAAAGAGGCTTGTATAGGTAAAGAGGAATATGTATGAGAAGAAATGCCTACCAGATAAGCCAAGCAACTAACCAGTACAATCACCCTCGACTTCCAAGAGGTTAGGAAAGATATGCTGGCAGTGAAACTAAATGTGGTAAATTAGTTCAAACTTCACTTAATATAATAATAAGTCAGTGATAAATCTAAAAGTTTCTTAGCTTTGTGCATCTCATCTTTGGGCAGTGAAGGAGCACAAAATAGCCTTACCAACTTTTCTCTCCCATTTCCATTTTTACCCTCCCTCTGTCTCCCCAAACAACCCCTTGGAGTTTCTTTCTCCCCGTTCCCTTTATACCAAAAATTCCACCAGAACACAACTAAAAATTCATTTTGTCTGACCCAAATCAGAGGGTGTCTGCGCCATGGGCTTATTACACAGTGCGCTTAAACTTGTGTTGTGGAGGAGGATGGGGTATTATTATCTTTGAGCTACCCACCCTGCTATAAAAACTAGTGGTGCGACATCTCCCCAGCGCAGAGCTGCTGCTGCCCTCCCTCCCTTCTTCCTCTCACTCACTCGCGGCTGGTGCCTCATGAGCCACACACAACAAGGAGCGCTCAGACGAAACTATACAACCCTGAGACCAAAACACGCGGAGCCACCTGCCTCCTGGATACCCCCCTCTGAGCTCTACCTTCTGCTTTTTATGAATGGGGCATGAGTCCAGTGTGAGAAGCTTGTGAATGGAGTGACCATCCGCCGGCACTGACTGACAGACAAAGACAGAATCAGCTGGGTTTCAATTAGACAAGGAAATGGTGAGAGGTCAAACGGGGAGCAGCGGAGAAGCCTCCTAGAAGACTGGACTTACAGAGACACGTGAGGGGAATCAGCAAAGTCAAGGTGAGGTGAGCGCAGCCTGTTGAAAGCTGAGGAATGCTGGGCAAAACGTATCAAGACATGTGTCGATGAAATTTGAATGCCAGAGTTTGGGAGTGCACAAAACGGTGTGCGGGTCACGAACTTGAAATTTAGAATTTTCAATTATACATACGCATTCTGGCACTGAAAAACTAGCTCTAAAAGTTTGAAACTTTGTCTAATAATGTACTTTTGTTTTAGCAGCAAATCGTCAGTGTGACAAAAGAGACTGATAAAATTGTATCTAAGTAAATATATATGAATATATATTGTATTTTAGACTAATTTTTAAAATACATTCCATAAAATTAACATTGTGCCAAGATTGCCAAGTCCTCGTCAAAATTGTACAGCGTAAAGTTTTAAGTGTATATAAGTATATCAAAAAGAGTGTAGTTAAGTATATTATAATACATGGAAAAGAGCTTCATCAGTGTAAGATTGTATTTATGAGAGTGGCCTCAATAATAAAAACATGTTTGGGATTTCAGCTCAAGCTCTAAATGATTACTTACCGCTGGTGTGATATCATTCAGCTTACAGACATTTTACCTCATGTTGTTACCAAATTTCCAGAAGCAAACTGTTTTCATCAGGAACTATGTTGTGTTTTTCAGGTGTGATTACACATGGTCTAAATTCAAAATATCAGTCATTAAGTGAAGTCAAAATATTTTTCTCAATGTAATAATTTATATAAATTATCTCTATATGTAAAACATACATTAAGGACAAGGATAATAAGACATGCTCCACACACCTACTCATCTGCGTTAACTGTATACTCAAATATTTAGCTTAACGTAATGAGTGATAAAAAAATAAAAAAGAATTACGATATTTATGATTGTACAATTTTTGAAGCTTGATTCTGTGAGTAAAAAAAGTTAAATTTGAATCTATGGATATTGCATTTTGCTATTGTGATTGAATCACAGTGAGAAAAAAATACTGTTATAGAAAAATACTGTATTTAAGACTAATGTAGTAGTAAAGTTAAAACTTTTGTTTACTTTGTGGAGAGAGAGATAATGATGTGTAGCTGTGGGCCGCCCTGGAGGCTCCAGAGATGATACTTTAAAAGGCCTTGCAGGTAAATTGGCCCCAGTTCTCTGAGGGCATAGGGTCCTAGATACTAATAGTAATGATTACAAATGTGCATTTTTAGAAATGAGAAAGTTAATAAAATAAAAATAGTAGAATGATTAAGTTCCCCCTTAAAACAGAGTTTGAATGAGAGACAATGATTACTGTTACAACTGAAAAAATATTTCACTTTTAATTTTGCAGGACTGAACATTTTTGGACACCTGATAACACAGACACATACATTTTTACTATACGCATTCAGTGTCACTTTTGGGATGACGACCAAATCTCAGTACGCTACAACATGCTGCAGAAACTGTGCAGTTAAATGCTGCAATTTGGCCATGACATTGCACTATGATTATTATAGAGATTGATATACTCAGCTTTTACTCCACTAATTGACAGCAATTAAATTTAACTTTGGCTATTAGTCCTATATGACCCAGACAGTTGTTCTCAATGTAAGAAAATCATTTAAAGAAAGTATGCTCAGCACACAGTTGCACTGTTCCATAGCAGATAATGGACTAGTGCACACGGCCTCAAATGAATGTCTCCTCCTAATAAGGGTCTGAATCTCGCCTGTCAATACTCTAAATTATTGGCCATGCAATTGTGGGCGTGTGACAGCTGTTTAGCAGGTGTTTGCAATGGGCAGTGGGTGACAGGGCCAAACTTTGGCTGATGGTGATTTAGCATGTGGGTCAGGTGCATGCGGTGCTCTGACAGGGATAAACTAGCTTTAGCTGTTACGGCTTACAGGCCAAATGAGTGTCTGTCTCTGACAAGGGCTGAGATGGACATTAGCTACTGATTTGTGGCCTGAGCGGTCAAGGCTGGGGACGAGATAGCCCTGCACTTGGGGCATAATGATCTAGCTGCAAAGGGAGGAGTGCACCTCAATTATTAGGGAGAGGAGCAAGGCGCTGCTGACCGCCTGTGGCTCTGACCCCAAATCTAGTTCCCGGGCAAAAGAGGACACTGAATAAAGGTGACACATAATTTGGGGTGGGAGTGCTGAGTTGAAAGTGTTGCTGACTAAGTGCTGCATGAGAGAAGACAGAGTCAGAGCAGGCGGTGAGGCAGACCATTGTTGCTGGTCACTTTCATATCTGAGCTTGTACACATGCAGGACATACCTTTACAGAAGAGGAACAACTTTTATCTAACAGTCAAATGACAGTCAGTTAAATTTAATAAAAAATATCATGAAGAGTAGCTGGTCATGGCCTGTCTAACAACACCCCGCCATGACTGAGGGTTGGGTAGGTGGGTGTGTAAATAGTTAAGTGTTGTTTGGCTGACGAAATGTCGCTTCAGGTCCTTGTGGTGGGAATGCCGTGCCCTCCTCCTCCCTCCCTGTCTATGTGGCACATCCTTCTTAGATCCTCTCCATGCTGTAATTAAGGGGCAGGCTGCTGTAAGAGCTCATAGTGGCGAGCAAATAGTGGGAACCAGGATAGAGGGGGTGTGGTCCTGCTGGGCCACTGGTCTAGTAAACAGCAAAGGCAGCACGTGTCCGGCCCTACTTTATAGAGTGGGTGGGATGACAGCGGGTTAGTGGGTCCTACCAGCCCTCATACACCCCTTCTTATCCTCTGTTGTTCCAAGAGTGGTGCTATTGTTTGTCTTGGCAGCTTCTTATAGGGAGGGGCTCCTACGCTGATGTTTGTGCAACCTGTTCGGGAAGTTTTAGGGCCATCTGATCTCCGGCTGAAGATTCTCCCACCTTTGTCAGGCTTTTACATTATATGGCTGTAATGTGAGATATTAAGAGTGTCCAATTTTTGTGGAAGACCCATTGGGCTTTGTGAAGGGTCTCCAAATTATAGTACACACTATGATATTTAGATGGTAAAGGTAGAATTCAAAACATTTGCAGTGACTGTCTATGTTTTAATCACTATTTATTAGCTCCCATTGTCCCTATCACTTCAAAACAAAGTTTGGTCTTCAGCCTGTAGGCTCCCACTGGCTCATGTAAAGATATCTTAATTATGTCCATTCTGCATCAATGGCATGAACATAGCAACCGTTACCTAGCAACAGAGCAGACAAGAATAAACTACATGTAAGATTGGTATCTGAGATGTATACCTGCAGGTGAACTAAAGGATGTTCTAGATTCTTGTATTCTTTATATATTTTTATGGAATCCATTCTAGTGTAAAAACTCTTTGGGAGTATGAGTGTGTGTGTGTGCAGCTCTGTGGTTTCTTACCCTGGCCCATTTCGAGTCAACAATGCAGCTTGTGGCCAGTGGGACTGGCTTCAAAGTATTTATCTACACATGCCTTCGGTGACCACCAAGTGTGGACTGCGAATTGGGAGCTCTATTCATAGATGTGAATGAATGAGCACTTTGCCAAAGGAGGTTTTATTGCCGTAAACAACAGTGCAGTGAATCAACAGGTAGCAGTCCAGCTATGGAAGTGAGAGAAGATAGAAAATTCTAATTTGTCTTATTAAAACATAAGAGTTCTCATGAAGTCTTTATAATAAGGGAAAAGTGTGTTCTAAGCATTTTCACAGGATGCAACTTCTTGCATTGGTACAATTTGACCTGCTTTAGCTTTCTTGCCACTTGACACACTATATGGTTCACACATCACAGCATTAGACCCCTAAAAAGTACAAAAACAATTATAATTTTCTATTATCAAAAATAAAAATATATAAAATCTATTATTAAAGCTTATATAGTATTCATATAATCAAGATACTATTCTCCTAAATATATGCATTTCACCACTGTCAAAACTACATTAAATTATTTGCTGCCCTACACACCAGGGGTGTAACAGGCAGTAAGTATACTGTCTTCAGAATTTTAATTTACAGCCTGCGTTCTTTTCACCTCGATAACAATTGCAACACTTTCCTACAAGCAAAGTGCTTGCACATTGGAGAATAAATATTAGCCCAAGCGATGTTTGCTCAGGCATGCTGTATTTACCACTTGTTGCCTTTACTGCACAGATGGCACACCAACAAGCAAGCCCACAGTATATTTTAATAAAGCCAAACTGTCACTCATTGTGGTAGAACTATTGCAGTTAAGAAATATCAATGAACAAAAAAGTGAATTAGTGCTGGGATATCCAGCTGTTATTTTACTCCTCACCGATTCAGGTGCAACAATTTTACAACATATTTTAAAACCCTTTTAAGCCTTTTCTCAAATTCTCTTAATTATGTGACATTTATCAGAACGTAACAGGAAACCAAGGTCGTGCTGAAATGTTCCCTTTATGAGCAAATAGCTGTTCTCAATTTAATATACTGAATATATCAGAAGATGGTAGAAGATTTCTATTGAAATGGTTTTGTAGAATGGCACAGTTAATAAATTAGTTTACACAACTGACAGATGCAATGTCAGATTTTGACAATATGTTGTAATATTATGATACATAATTGTATATATCCATAATAGGCTATAATATAATGCACATTTAGTGATATGTTCGCCATTGGTATGTTGTGCTTTTGCCCTCATAGATGCTGTTTTTACTAAGCTATTCTCATGTTTCTATCCAGTGACCCATCCACATTGACCAAGCCATGGTGCACCACAGAGAGGAGGACTTGATTGGGATCCCTTTCCCAAATCACAGCAGTGATGTCCTGTGCAGCCTGAATGAGCAGCGGAGGGACGGCCTGCTGTGTGACGTGGTGCTCATCGTACAGGATCAGGAATACCGCACCCATCGCTCCGTCCTGGCGGCCTGCAGTCAGTACTTCAAGAAACTCTTCACCGTGGCAACTACAGCTGGCGTAGAGCCGCATCATGCCGCAGCTGTGTATGAAATCGATTTTGTGGCTCCTGATTCCCTCACTGCCATCCTGGACTTTGCCTACACCTCCACCCTGACCATCACAGCCTCCAACGTCAAAGAGATCCTCAATGCGGCGCAGATGCTGGAGATCCCATGCATCATCAATGTGTGCCTGGAGATCATGGACAGTGGAGGTGGTGGAGTAAGAGAGGAGGAAGAGGAGGAGGATGAAGAGGAGGCAGAGGAAGATGAAGAGGAGGATGAGGAGGAAGAAGAAGAGGACATAGGCTCGAGGAAAGATGAGCAGGATGAAGATGATGACGTGAGTGACCGGTCTGTGAGGTCATCAGAAAGCCGGGGGGAGCAGACACCATCGGGGACAGGCTCCTCGCCTCCTCCCACCACCTCCTCCTCCTCCTACCAGCCGAACCTACAGTCGCCGCCTTCTCAGTCTCCGGACAATATCACAGGCAAACAGGTAAAGCTTGGATATATTTGAATCAAACTGAAGAAAAATATGACAAGGTAGCATTCAATTTTCTATATAAATAACACAATACTCTACCACTTTAGAGCATCAGACACATAATAAAAGCAGCTTTCTAAAATTATGGGTTAGAGTGTACTAGACTACCCAGAAAGGAGTCTATGCTAAAACTAGTATTGAAACTAACTAGATAGGAGTATACTCAAAAACAAATATCGATACTGAAAAAGAAAACATAAACAAGACAGAATTGGTTATTTTCTGATTCATTTTAGAATGGTCTTGATCCATATCAAAACTAGTATAACATAGCTATATTTATGACACTAATTTGTGATATTTTGCATTGAAAATCATTCTGTGTGTGTTTTCTCATTATAATTGTGAAATCAGTATCAAGTATTGAGCCTTTTCCTTAGAATAAAACTGTGAATTCAACTTTTTTGTATCTTGAGATCACTGGTGCAGACTCTAACCATCAACTCTTCTCAATAATTAAGCCACACTCCTTAACAAGAGGCTTTAAAGGCTTGGTATAATAAAAATAAAAGAAACTTTTTTGTAGAATTATCATCCTTGAAAGAATATATTTTTATATATTGTATAGCATTACTCTATGGCTGCTGTCGTAGGCTATAGACTATACACTGCTATTCATAGGTTTCAGCATCCTTTTATCTGCAATAATTTCCATTCAAAATTAGTAAAATGTAGTTTTACATTGTCATTGGTATGGCAATAGTGCTAATTTTCCACCATTTCCACCATAATGGATTACTTAATAGTAATAGTAAATAGCAACATAGAGGAAAAACATAATATAAAAAACACTGTTGTTTCTTTAAAGATAAACTAACATGTTGGCGATAAAAAATATACCAATTCTTTCTCTGGTCATTTGATTTCAGGAGAGTCTAGAAAGCCGCACATTGAAAGACTTCTCCATTGAATCTCTGCTTCAGGAGGGACTGTACCCTCGCATGCCCACACTGGACAGGAGGCCTCACCTCTCCCCTTTGCTGCCTGGCTTCTACCCCTCTGTTTGGGCTGCAGAATTCCCTGGTTTCTCACAACAATTCCTTGACCCCAGTCACCATCCTCACTCAGGACCATCCCCTCAGAGCCGATTGCCAAGCACCTATCCCACTTCTGCATCCCATGACAGCACCCGCCCTCTAGACCTAGCTGTCAAACGAGAGGTCATCAAAGAGGAGATGAAAGAGGATGTCCCGCCCACAGTGCTGCATGGTGACTACATGAAAGAATTTGCTGGCCTTGGTAACAATGCCAGTCCAGGGTCAGTGACTGCAGAGGGGCAAATTAAGGATGAGGCAGACTTCAGATCATACCTGAACTTTTTGAGCTCTGCATCCCACTTGGGGGCGCTGTTTCCCCCCTGGCAGCTGGAGGAAGAGAGGAAGAAGCCCAAAGCTTCACAGCAGTGTCCCATCTGCAACAAGGTCATCCAAGGAGCAGGGAAACTGCCCCGGCATATGAGGACACACACAGGAGAGAAGCCCTACATGTGCACTATCTGTGAAGTCCGCTTCACCAGGTACCGAACCACTCAACCTTCATGTTTCTATGGTTCTCATGCATAGTATGCACCTGCTCTCAAAGATCAGAGTTAATGGAAAAAAAAACACATTCTATTCTTCTAATCTTCTAATCTTTATCTCTACATGTCACAGAGGAAGTGGAAAGCCCCCTCACTTGGTTTCATTAGCTCTTTATCATCAACATCCTGTTTCTTTAGCTCGGTATTGCTTGCTTTCTGAGGAGACTTAGTGCTCAATGTTGATTTTGAGTTTTTGTTAATTGCTGAACAAAACAGCAACTGTTTTGACATATTCTAATTTCTTGATATAATTTCAGACATATTTCATCAACCCTAAAATCTTCTTGTATGAAGCTGAGTGTAGATTATGTTTTCATTTAAACATTTCTCACAAATTTGCATTTCTTTTTTGCAGACAGGACAAATTAAAGATCCATATGAGGAAGCACACAGGTGAACGCCCGTACATCTGCCTCCACTGTAACTCAAAGTTTGTCCACAACTATGACCTGAAGAACCACTTACGCATACACACCGGAGTCCGGCCATACCAGTGCGAACACTGTTACAAAAGCTTCACTCGCTCAGATCACCTGCACCGACACATTAAGAGGCAAAGCTGCCGTGTGTCCCGCCCCAGACGGGGACGCAAGCCAGCTGCCTGGAGGTCCACAACACCCAGCAACTTCCTGTGCCCACCCACAAACCCCATCAAGCGCTTTGAGGAGAACGGTTTAAGCTCTGCATATCAAGCGGTCAAGACTCACGGACTGGGAGAGATGCTCGGTCTGGGGATCAGGGGTCTGGGTTTGAAAGGATCTGACCAAGAGGCCCGGGACCATGTGAGAGCAGAGGGCAAAGCTGTGAGCCCAGAGGAGCACGAGTCCAGAGTGGGCCATCAGAATGGCATGTTTGCCTTCACCATTTCTGGAGAAGACATGCTTCCTCATTCTCAATTCTACAGTGCACCCACTGACCCCTGGGCCATGGGCCTGGAACGGGCTCCTCCCATTTCTGAGCCCACCAAGTAAAAATGTAAATCTGCTCTCTTAAGCTGAAGCACCTTTTAAAAAGTAATGATGACCAAGAATATTTGAAAACATGCTGCCAAGACATCGGTTACATATTTGAATGAAACAAACAACTGTTCACTTGATGCTTTACAAGATGTCATGTTTGCTGACACTCTTACACCAATAATTGCATCAAGCCAGTTAAAATGCAGTAGTATTATTAAAGAACGTTAAGACATGGAGACAAATGCCAAAAACATGTGCTGGGAGAGAAATTCCAACGAGAATATCTTAACTTTAAACACTGAATGTAAACATTGCTAAGCTCAATTTAGTAAAATTCTGAAAGCCCAACATCAGCTTGAGCTGACAAGAAGACAATGATAATGTGTCATAGAACTTAATTAGCCTATCCTGTTTTCAAATCTTCATCTGCACTATTGTACATAGATTGCATTGTTCATGTGAAACATGGCTCTTTAAAGATTGAGAATTACATCCAAAGATGTGTACTACTTCAAAGACTTGAATAAGATTTGTTTTATTGTTTATGATAACTATGTGTGTTTTATGGAGATGTATAATTCTGAAATCAACAATTGCTTTAGCTGTATAAGCTTGTGTTTACTGCAAGATCAAGCTGAATTTTTCATATGCTTTTCAGTAATGATTCATGTACAAAGCAGTTTGGAATTATCTGAATTGAAATGGGAAAATATTTTCTTGCTATTTATGCATATTTAAATGAATGAGCCTTGGCTATATTTTGCAAATCTGTTTTATAAAGACACTAAATGTTCAAATTTGCTTTGTGTGATGTGTAAGTGTTTTTATTTAAACTACACCTTGGGTCATAACGCAACAAACGATACATATCAAAATGCCAGTACAGGGCAGTCTAAACACAGAGATACTGAGGAACTACAGTAGAATTTATGAATTCAATTCTGAATCATGAGTTCAATTTAAAGCTTTATCTTTGCCCACCAAGTCTCCTTTCTCATTCTAATGTACCATGGTAGAAAAACAACTGTCTTGGATAGGCCCCAGTCGTTGGTTCTCCAACAATGTGTCTTAATGCACAAAGTGTGTTCGCATCAGTTCATTCATTGAAATACATCGGCAATATCTTTAACCTCACTTTTACACAAATTGCTGCAATACAATACACTATAAGGTGCAAAAGGTCTCTTCCTAGAAAAAATATAACTTTGGTATTAGTCACATTTACAAGTTATCAATATATCCTGAATCTTTACCATATCAAATAAGATAACAATTGTACAATTAAGTAATTACAAACAAATAACAATGAATAATAATAATTATTATTATTATTATTATTTATGTTTTTGTTTTTTTTTACAATGAACAGCTAAAAAAGCAAAGGTCTAGCGGGCAAGAAGGTTTTGTATATCAGTTCTTTTTTTGGTTGTTTTTTATTTTTTATTTTCTATTCTTGTTTATTTTTTTTTTTTTTGGGGGGAGTACTTCTCTTTCAAAGTGAGATGTTATTTTGAAGTTTACACACTGCATATAAAAACACTTAATATGAAACATGTGTTGCTCCATCCTGATCTCTAGTGGACATAAGAAGTACTACTGCATTTTTAATGCTGATGCAATGTTTTATGTCCTAAACACCATGCAATTAAAGGGGATGACACGAATAGTCTAAACACTTTATTCTAGTATTTAATTTTGTTATTGAGCTTTTTCATCTGTATGATAGTATCTTATTTTTCCAGAGTACCTCCAGGGGGCACTAAAGATTTAAGTTATGAGTCCAGAGCAAGTCTCATTGTATTTCATATTACAAATATAACAAGTACATTAAATGATTTCCTCTCTGCATAATTTAAGACAACCATACTTGAGGTCTGGATAACCAATAACTTCTGAATGTTATACGCTTCACTGCACCTTTAAAACAGCTTTAATTATTCATTATTATTATTATTATTCTACCAGCTGCCTCTAGACCTTTTTGAATAGCAAAGAGTTAAGGACCCAAGAGCAATTATTCAACAGAGACTGCTGGTTAAAAAACAAGGACAGGTATTGGATAAAGTAACAATTCCAGATTAAGTGTATAACAATGAAGTGATTTGCTAATCAAATTGTTTGATTAGTATAGTGTTTTTAAAGTCGATCTTAACATTTTACTGGGTAGTTGCATGAATCAATTATGTCTTCTGTTTCTTGTGATTTGTTTTTCTTAAAATAATAAAACACAAAAATTGGACCAAACATTAATACGCGTCTGGAAAGTTCTGAACAGTGAAGGTTTGCTTAAGGCTTCCTGTGATCTACCGTACTTCCTGTGACCCCTGTTCTATGTGCAGGGAGGGCTCCTCTGTCTCTGTGGTCCAAAGGTATAAACATTAGTGCTTGTTGAGACTGTGTGTAAATGCCTTGGCAAAAACAAAGACATGCCTGTTACATTTTTAATGGGACATCCTTTGAGGAAACAGCGTGACAATGTAGCCGGGCAGAGGAGCACAAAGAGGGTTGCAGCTAACGCACTCTCATGTTCTCTGTGGGGATTCAGAGAGCAAAGGAAACGCCTAAGACAAAGGGCCTTGAAAATGTGCAGCTATTCAGAGGAACAATATGTGTGACATAACTGCAGCTCCTGGATTTCTCCTCATACTTAATGTTTGAAGAATGTTGAGATCAATAAAGTATTTATCTATCTAACTATAAGGTGATGGAAATACTTATAATGACATGGGTTTCTTGAACACTTCAAAAATGATTAAGGAAGCTTGTAGGTTGCTTGTACTTGGGACATGCAGATGTCAAACTGAGTGAGAAAAAATGTGAGAGATGTATTTTCCTACTTTTACACATTTTGCCCTACTAAAATGTACTATCCCTAACTATATTGTATGATATACTTACTATATCATGTGCTGAGTAAATGTGCTTTATACACTATTGTTTTTCTCTACACTACAACATTTTACAGACCTCTGTTTACTGGAAAGTAAACATACAAAAGGACTTGTTGAAAAGTTTGGTGAAATATTTGGTGATGCTCTACTGATATTGTTGGCTGCTGTATTGATTTTTTGACATGAAAATTGTTTTTATATATATATTTTACTATGCAAATGCATTTAAAAATGCATTGCATACTATGCATGCAATAAAAATAATGACTGTGAAATAAGTGTATTGTGAGACAGAGCTGTCATAGAGACATAAAGCTTAAAGCAAAAACTCAGAGGCCCACAGTGAAGAATATAGGCATTCACATTCCTACACACAACTTCCTCCTGATTCTGACTGTTTTTAGTTCAATGAAAATGAGACTCACATTTTATAATTCATCCATCCATCTTCTCCCGCTTAATCCGGCTGGGTCGGGGGGCAGCTTACTGCCCAATACTCATAACCCCTCTGCAGGTGGTGAGCCCACAGGAGGGTGGACAACATGGTCCTTGATGTTAGTCCATAGGGGTTCGGGCATGGAAACCGGAGTACCCGGAGGAAACCCATCCAGACACGGGGAGGAACATGCAAACTCCACACAGAAAGGCCCGGGCGACCCGGGGATCGAACCCGCAAACTTCTTGCTGTGAGGCCTGAGTGTTGCCACTCAGCCACCGTGCCGCCATTTTATAATTCAGTCTCTACTTATTCCCACTCAGTAACTCCACCTCACCATTCAGGCAGTGTAAAGAGGGCAGCAGACACAGTCCTGGAGTCAAGGTCAAAGAGGCACCAGCAGGATATGAACCTAATAAAATATGCAAAGGATTTAGAAGAGGGTTGTAAAAGAGTAGAGGAGTGAGTCAAACACACTGCAGCTGTTTGACTTAAGCAGTTCATTAGTAGAAATGTAAACATATGTGAAGTCCACATAAAAGCAGGGTATGTAGCCTGCTCTCTTACTAGTTAAAAAGTAACTACAATCACAACAGAATCTGGGCTGATACATCTTTGTGAAATATATGACAGACTTGAATTTCTTCTTTGCTATAAAGACACATACATGTTTTTGGGTCATGAGGGTGGTTAAGGAGCATGCATATATGATGAGTCCATTTGAGATCTAGCTTATGTTTAGATATTGCAGACCTGCACAGCAGTGTTTGGTCAATACCCCAACACCACAACAGGGATGAATTAATCATGACTAGTTTTGGTTAATCAAAAAATACACAATAACAAAAATGGTCACTTTTCAATCGCCAATTTGGAATCTCCTTTATTCAGTGGTCACACCAAGGTCTTGGTCTGTGTCTTTACATGTTATAGTTTTGTTTGGATCCTTAAAGCTTTAAATGATTTACTGATGTATATTTCAATGAGGAAATCAAAGCCATCATTTAATACAGTCCCATGTAATGCATCAAGATCACTGAACCAATTCATATTAATTCCTCCTTTATATTTCATTTAGAAGAGCCTACTTCTTACAGGGTAGTTTATCCAACAGAAGCCCATTAGCAACTGCTTAAAACCTGGAAAAGGCTTGGTCCTAGACAGTATCAGATTTTATATACACCTCTTTAATCACAAGGACAGTAATGGCTTCCTGTGCGCATCACACACATTTCTTGGTTGTACCAAAGCAGCCATATTGATTGTATAAAGGTTTATCACTTTAGAGCTACATCCCCTCTTATCAGCTATAAAAACACAAGTTGGAGGGAAAATGTGCAATTATGTCTTGACTTACAATAATGTGTTTAATAACAGCCATATACCTATTGATTTGGAAACATTGTTGTAAATGTAGATGTAACTTTTGAATTTAAAGCAAAAAATAAGAAGTTGCATAGGGAATTTAACCATCTTTAACCACTGGAGTTACAATAACATTGTTATTGTTACTGAATTTACCATCTCTCTACTAAGGTACTAAGGCTATAGATAGCTAGTCTTAACACTACAGAGTAATTTGCAAAGGGTTTTGATTTAAGCATTGCAAAAGAAAGACTTACAATCCAAATTCAACTTGTATTTGTATTAGAATTAGCGTAAAGCAAAATGAAAAAAGCAAAATGAAGCAGATAAAGGATATAGAGCGATATTCGTGAGAAACAGTGACACATATAGTAGATTTACTTTGTTAACCAGTGCATAGAAATTTACACTTAAACCTTATATTTGTGTTACATCTTCTGTGTCTAAGAGAGTTTTGTGCTGTAAAGACTGAAGACTTCATAATGACAGTCTAATAGCTGTCCATTCAGCAGTAACTCAAGCAACGGTCAATGACAGCAGCACATCAATACAAGCTGCTCTTAGTACTGTAGGTATAATGGCCAGCAGAGATGCACAGGCATCACTATGTAATAAATTCACCAATGCCTACACTTACATTAACTGTCTGGAACGACAAAGGAAATGACTCAAAGCCCATGGCTGCAACTTTTCAAGGCCTCAATGAACCTAAACTTAATGTGCATGCATAATGCAATTATTTATAAATCAATCTGATTCTAATTCTAGTGGCTCACCTGGTTAGTGGCTAACATCACAGTGCAGCTAGTGCTAGACATCTCTCATCCTCAATCTGAAAAGAAAAAAAACAAAACAATTAGAACTGCTGATAATTTATTTTAAGGGGTTGTGAATCTGCCTTCAGTCAAACTCATTTAGATAATAAAAATAAAACAATAAATACATGAGATGTAAAGTAAAGTGAGTAAACTCCAGAATCTCTAATGACACAGACTTTTGCAAATTAGTGAGGATAAAAACTTATGCACAACAGAAGAGGGTAAAGAGTGTTTCTGTTTGTGTAGACTTCACAAATGGGCAGATCCTAGACTAAACTTTACCACAGCTGGGATGATTCCTCACTGACGTTAGTGAGACCGTGCTCTGCAAAGCTGCATACAAAAGACTGCCAGGCCTAGAAATGCTGCCACCACAAAAACCACAGAGCAGGGACTGAAGCCCAGACTCCAAAAAGCAGAGTGAAATTAAAGACATGCTTTCAGTGTAATTGTACATATGTGTGTCCATGAGCCAGTCTCCAGCTCAATAATGAGGGGTTAGGAGCTGAAACGGGCAAAGTCATGATACAACCACTGGCCATAGCATCTATAATGATCATTTAACCATTAGCTCACCAATAAAACTGAGATTTTAAGATGGGTGCAATTCACTTGTTACCTTTTCTAATGCATGTGTTTATAAGTGCATAATGGTCAATAATTTATATTAATGTCAGTTGTACTGCAGTTAGAGAGGAGAGCAATCTAACATACTCTTGGTTCATAATGAGAAGTGAATAGAAGTAGTTATAGACTACTTCTGACATGTAGTGCATAGTAAGTTATGGAAACTTCTCTGGATAAAATGGTTAAGCATTAGTGAGGATGGTGGGAAAGTGACTGTACAGTGCTTTCTAATGAGGGCTTTCAGTGTATATTTATCCAGAAATAATATGTATTCTAGTAGGTGGAAGTAACTGTGAGATGGCTTCAAACCATTTTGATGGAAATGGTGAGGCCACCAGAGGACCTTCACAACCCCAAACTTTAGTGCACCAAAGTATAACATTCAAGTGAGGGTGGTCCTGGACCTACTCCTCTTCAT
Organism: Odontamblyopus rebecca; assembly: GCA_030686955.1. Taxonomy (NCBI): domain Eukaryota; kingdom Metazoa; phylum Chordata; class Actinopteri; order Gobiiformes; family Gobiidae; genus Odontamblyopus; species Odontamblyopus rebecca. The sequence continues at coordinate 33,375,642 of CM060653.1, read as the reverse complement.
CTGTCTATGAATACACCAGGCACCGGCCTCTCTGACCACATATTATAGGTTTGGACTTGCTGACTGTTTCACTTTTGGCTCAAGTTTATGTAAATGCAGATGCTCGTTCCACATCACTGTAGTTTTTCCAACCATGGTCCTCCTCCCCCGTTCTCTCAGCTGCCTTTATGTTGACTGGGACCAGCTTACTGTGAGTCCAGAATGTGGATCACTTTCTCCAAAGATTTTTCCTCCAAAGCTGTTGGCATACTGTGACAAACAGGACAAGAATAGGAATTGTGACAATGACAATCAATGGACCTACTCCAGAACATAGACCATTTAACCAAAGTAAACATGTTTATGGTTCTCAATGATGTTATCTTGTCGCGTCATAAAAAACAGGAAAATTCCCTACAAAGTGGGGGCAAATAAAATGATATGGGACATATGGGAATGTTTCATCCACATTTAATTAATAATCCTCTCTGGTGTTAGGATGCTGCTTCATACACTCTGTTTAAAATAATCCACTGTGTCTCTTTCTTCTTGTGGCCAGCCCTTCCCATCCTTCCTGACCGAGTTCTTGTCAACAAAACAAAAGAATGACCTGCCACTATTCGCCATCTTGACCCTGTCCAATATTCAACCCATAATACTGTAACGTCTTCCTGTGTAGAATGACTGAGCGAGGAGTGAATTTACAAGTTGTCGCTTTATTGAGAGAACATAAATCGGTTACTGTCGGCCATCACCACGCCAATACAAATGCTAACAATATCAGCACCTCTCAATTCGGGCCGTACTTCGAGAACCCCCAGAACGTCCCACAGTCTCAACAGTCCCATGCACAAGCCCAGCCCCCTCCCAACGACCGTCAAATCACAGAGGGCCACGAACTTAACATAAACATGAAAATAGCAGTGCATTTATAACAAGAACATTGTTTTTTTTTAACAGTGGCATTATTTATATTATTGCAGGTTGCTACACTGCCCTCCCCTTACTAAGTCCCTCGCCTCGAGGGATCACATACAAAGTCTCTCAGGCGGCCTGGGGCCCTCCTCTGCCACTGTGGCCTCCTAGGGCTGGCTACCTGCTGCTCTGCCTGCAACCTAGGAACAACATGCTGCTGGGTAAGGGGTGAGTGAAGGGATGACTCAAATTGTGTAAGAACAGTCAAAGTTTGGGGTGTGGCGGTTTTGTTTCTTTGTGGTGAAAGTTTAGGGCGCCGCGGAGGCTGTGCATTGCCTATGTATGGGGCCAATCTATCCCTGTGAAGGGCCACCCGTCTACCTCTAGGTGGCAGCTGCACCCTATACACCACCTCCCCAAGCAGTTACAATATTTCACATGGACCCACCCAGTGACAATCCAGTTTTGGGCACCTTCCCTTCTTTCTTTTGGGGCTAAACACCCACACCAGGTCCCCAGCGATAAAGTCCTTCCCTTTGGCTCCTTTGTCGTAGTTCCTTTTCTGCCGTATCCCCGCCTTCTGCAACTGTTCACGTGCAAAGGTGTGAGCTGTCTCGATCCAGTCCTGGAGCCTCCTGGCGTACTCAGGGCCTGGAGGGACATCAGGAGTGTCTGGGGGCCTGCCAAACATCTCTGCTGGGGTCTGCAGCTCTCGGCCCAGCATGAGTAGAGCAGGTGTGCATGATGTAGTCCTGGACTGAAGACCTGTAGGCCAGCAGGACAAGAGGGAGATGCATGTCCCAGTCCCGTTGATGTTCTGCAGAGAGGATAGCGAATTGTTTTTCCAGCGTTGTTGAAACATTCATCTAGCCCATCACTTTGGGGATGTAGTGGGGTAGCCCACGTCTTTTTCATCCCCATGCACTCGCACATAGCAGAGAAGACAGCAGATTCAAAATATCTCTCCTGGTCACTGTGGATGACCTCGGTCGCCCCAAACCTGGAAAACATGCCCTCCAACAGTGCGTCTGCCACAGTCTCTGCTTCTTGATCCGGAATGGCAAAAGCTACTGGCCATTTGATAAAGTAGTCCATGGCAGCCAGTACATAACAATTTCTCCTGTCTGTACATTATGTCTACTGCCACCCTCTCCATTGGGGCCCCCACCATGAATTGCTGGAGCTTGGCATGGGACTGGTGTAGCAACTGCGTCACAGAAAAGTACCCTAAATGGACAGTTCGTGAGCAATGTACAAATAATGGAATGTATAATATTGTAATGGACTAGAGACCAGAAGACTAAGGTTCAGCTCAAGGAGGGAGTGGCAGGAGACGGAGATTGCTTTGGTTTGGCACCATATATTGTGGAACTATTTACAGTGACAGACATGTAACCCAACAGTGTAAACAAAAACAAGGTGAATGGCCATTCAAATATATACAAGCGCTTCAAAGTTCATGATCCAGCAATATGGAATTGCAGTATTGAAAGTCCATTAATAGTTGACTGCACCCCAGGGGGAAAAAAAAACAAAAGCCCTAACCCGCCCACAGTTCACTGGGATCCAGAGGACGGTAAGTGCACTGGAAGTTGGGTGAGTTGCGTTGTTGGAACAGTTCAGTGGGCGATGAGGTGAGCGTAGTGGGGTGAGTTTTAAGTGGGCTACTAAGAGCCCCCTACCGGCCCGGCGGAAGGATGCGGCTCTTCGACACTCCGTAGCTCTGTTGCTTCAGGTTTCCGGGTTCTAGCTCGCCATCCTGGACCTGGCCTGGATAACAGGGCCAAAGGTCCGTTGTTAACATTAACCCCATAACCAGTAAGCTAATGTCATATCATTGTCAGTGTGCACACGTCATAAAATATAGCACCAATTGCACTACACTTACATTCAATACAATTTATCTATAAAAATTATTACAATATAAACAAATATTCACAATTACATAAGGTGCGAAAACATTAGCAATGCTAGCTTGTTAGCTTATTCAGTGTTATCCAAAACAGTTTGGTTTTGTCTAAACCAGGCATAAAGTTTACTGCACAGGTGAGATACCGCGCCCATGATAATGAATGGCGGCGGCTATATTAGCATAACAATGCATTGACTCACCTAATTCCGCCAATAACACATGCTACACCCACAATCACGTTTGGCTTCTGGACCGGATAAAGAACTCCTACAACATAACATGTGCTACAATAAAAATCCAGCGGATTTACACAATTAAAATGACAAAAAAAATAGCTGAAACAGACCTGCGCGTCGTCACTCAGCTTGCTTCCCCACTGCGTCTAACACTACTGAATCACAGCACCATAATGAATGTACGCGATTGGCCGCGCCGTGTCACATGATGCCGTGACGTTACGCAAAGAAGGACCGTGATTGGCCGATCGCCCCACGTGACTAAATTATGTCACCTCAGCGGGAACAAGGTGACCAGCAATGCAAAAAGCACAAAGAGCAAGGCAGGCAAAACAAAACCAGCATTTTCCACCTGGGTTACACTGGCCAAGGGGACCTTTGTATGCAGCGCAGAGGTCACAGCGGCGACAAAAATCCTCTACGTCCCTCCTAAGCTGACCCCAGTAAAACCCTTGCCGAAGCCTGCGAAGGGTTTTCGAGACTCCAAAGTGTCCTGCTTCAGTCGTTCCATGACAAGACCCAAGAACAGAGTCTGTGAGAGCTCTGGGGACGACGATTTGCCACCTTTCTTCCTCAGTAGCTGGTTCTTTCCACGCCCTCGGAAGCACTCCCTCTTTTACTCGAAGAGCCCCAAACTTTTCAACAAGTCCTTTGGTAGCTAGTGAGAACCTAGCAACCTCACTCCACTGTGGCTTCTGTCCTGACTCCACCCACTGTAACACAGGTTGCAAGTCAGGATCCAGTTCCTGCTGAGCTCTCCATTCAGGTGGGTCGTGAACTTGTGCTACCTTACAGATAGGCGTGTGCCCATTGCACAAAGAGCCACGCCTTTCCTCAGCACGGAGTTTGTGTTCTCTGGTCTCATGTTTTTCACAATAGCGACAACTATCAGGAGCACAGGGCCATCTAGACATTGCATCAGCATTGGCATGGCGACCTCCAGCCCTGTACACAACCTCAAAGTCATATGGAGCTAGTTCCTCCAACCAGCGTGCAATCTGGCCCTCTGGCTCTTTGAAGGACATTAACCACTGGAGAGTTGAGTAGTTAGTTCTAACAGTGAAGGGCAGGCCACAGAGGTAGTAACGGAAATGCCCTATTGCTCTCAGAATAGCCAGTAGCTCTCGGCGCATCACACAATAATGATGCTCAGCTTTGTTGAATGTCTTGCTAAAGTATACAACAACTTTTTCCCCATCTGGTCCCGCCTGGCTCAACACTGCCCCCATCCCCACATCACTAGCATCAGTGTCTATGATGAATGGCAGAGTGGTGTCTGGAGGAGTGAGGATGGGGGACTCAGTCAATGCCTTTTTCAAAGTGGCAAAGGCCTGGTCGCACTCGGCAGACCACACAATATCAGAATCTTTTCGCTGCAGGCAGAACAGAGGCACGGCAATACAAGTGAAGGCAAGCACAAACCACCAGTAATACGAAGCAAGTCCAACAAAGCTCTTCAGCTCTCTGAGGTTAGTCGGGGTTGGCCAATCCCTTACTGCCTGCACCTTTTCCTCTAGTGTGCTGATGCCCTCCCCTCCAATCCTGTGCCCTAAAAAATCCAACTCCCTTCTCATAAAACAGCATTTGTCAGAGTGGAGCTTCAGGCCTGCTGCAGAGATCCGGTGTAGAACCTGCTGGAGGGATCCGAAGGCAGTCTGGAAGGAGCTCCCATGAACAAGAATGTCATCCAAGTACACTAAACATTCTTGTCACGGGATGGCAGGCAGCACTTTGTCCATCAGCCTTTCAAAAGTGGCTGGGGCGTTGCAAAGGCCAAAGGAGAGGACCCGGAACTGCCACAACCCCCTGCCTGTACAGAAGGCTGTCTTCGGTCTGGCATCGCAGCTGAGTGGCACCTGCCAGTATCCACTGCGCAGGTCTAATGAGGAGAACCAGGAGGAGCCGGAAACCAGGTCCAGGGGCTCGTCAATACGTGGTAGCAGGTACGAGTCTTTCTTTGTCACGCTGTTTAGTGGTCTATAATCCACACAAAATCTCATTCTGGGGCCATTTTTTTTGTTGACCATCACAACCCCGGAGGCCCAGGGGCTATCAGAAGGCTCAATAATGCCTGCCCTGAGCATTTCATCTATTGCGCTATCAGCAGCGACTTGATGGGCCAGAGGGAGTCTGCATGGGCGTGTCTTGATAGGGTGTGCATCCCCAGTGTCAATCTCATCTTGTACCAAGTGAGTTAAGCCCATATCTTCTTCCGAAAGAGCAAAGATGTCTTTGTACTCCAGTAATCCTTGCCATAACCCCTCCCGCTGATCAGCCTCCAAAGTTGCACTGCTGCATTCCCATATCTCCCTTACAGCTGCTACTCTGTCCACTTCCTCTACTGCAGATAGCTGGTCCGGAGCAGGTGGCGGAACATCCATGTCTAGGTGAGGGGTGGTGGGCATTGTGGGCGGAGTCTGAGGTAGTGGGCCAAATCCCTGCTGTGTCCCTGCCACTCTGGAAGCCACTAGGCATGGGCTGGGGGCTTCTATGGAGTGCACCAATTCGACTGAGGAACCCCCCGGAAAAGTCACTGAGTCATTTCCAAGGTCTAACACACAGTGAGTAGCCTCTTGTACTGCCGCGACCCACACTTAAAAGTCCACAGATATTTCTCCCACTCGAATAGTCACTAACCCCTTACCAAGCATGGGGGCTAGCTCACCACTCCGCAGCTTCACAACAGTAGGTTCCAGCAATGTCCCAGAAGGCACCACATCCGGTCTTATCAGTGTTGCAGTGGAGCCGGTGTCGACAAGAGCTATGCATGGTGTCCCTTCCAGTGTAACAGGAACATGACAAAAATTTCCCACGTGGGTCCAGCTCACCACCCTAGAAGATTCGGCGAGGTCATCTGCTTCTGGGGGGAGTGGAGCCCCTCTCCCCCGATAGCTCCGTTGGGCTCCATCCTCTTGTGTCAGCGCAGGGTGGGACACAGGGACTGGGGCCTGTGTGGTCCCATTTACATAGACCCTGTGGCATTTCCCTGACTCCTGGCGTTCTGGGGGCACTTTACACTGATATGGTCAGCCTGACTCCAAGTCCAGCAGACAGGAGGACCCCGGTGAGGGCAGGTGCCACCGCGTGGTGGTTGCAGTGACACGGCACGGATCAGTTCAGTCAGCTCAGCAACCTAGACAGGCTTCACATGACCTGGGGCATATGACACAGCAGTCCTCACTACAGGGCCACTCTCAGCTGCTGCTCGCACAGCCTCCCTCTCCAGGGCAAGCTCCAACACCTCCTGAAGGGTACAGGAGTGTGCCAGCTGTGTCTGCGCACGCAGCTCTCTGGGGGTCAAGGCTCGGATGCACTGGTCTCTAGCTACCTCACTCTGCACACCCGTGGGCATGTGGGCGTATGCTCTTCTTGTCAGGGTCTCAATGTCATTAGCCAACACCCTCAGCGGCTCACCCCTTGATCTTTGTCTGCATGACAGTTCTGAGCGCAGGACATCTGGCTGGTTGCATTGTCCAAATCGCCTCTGCAAAGCTCCAACCAAAGCCCATTCGTCCCTCTCACCTGGGCTTAGCATCAACAGACATGACAGGGCATCATCGGTAAGGCACAGACCCAGCTGGAGTACTTTGACTTTTACAGGCCAGCCCGCAGCTCTAGCTAACAGTTTGAACTGGGCGTGAAAGGCAATCCCAGTCTGCTTTCCCAGAATATTTCGGAATTTTCACTTGAAGCGATTCCCCATGAGCGCCGCCATATTTATTTACATCGGTCGCGGGGGGCGTTGGCGGGCCACCGCGCTCAGTGCCGAAGCCCGCCTCTGCAGATAGCTTCGCGGCTGTCTGTCTTATGCGGGCTGCATGCTCCCAGGTATGGCTATAGTCCGTCTCATGTCCCCGGGTTGCAGCAAAGCTACTGTCCAACAGCTCCTCCTTGACTTTTGGACGAGCGTCCGACATCCCCCGCTGCTTCGACATGCTGACCGTAGGAAGACGAGCAGATCGCGGTCAAGGCTAGCGGCGGCTAACGGCGAACACAAGACAACTCCGGAGTTTTACTTCTGACACCAGTGTAACGTCTTCCTGCGTAGAATGACTGAGCGAGGAGTGAATTTACAAGTTGTCGCTTTATTGCGAGAACATAAATCGGTTACTGTCGGCCGTAACCACGCCAATACAAATGCTAACAATATCAGCACCTCTCAGTTCGGGCCGCGCTCCCGGAACAACCCCCAGAACGTCCCACACACAGAACTATAATAAAATCTTATTATACATCCATGGTCCCACAGTCTCAACAGTCCCATGCACAAGCCCAGCCCCCTCCCAACGACCGTCAAATCACAGAGGGCCACGAACTTAACATAAACATTAAAACAGCAGCGCATTTATAACAAGAACAAGGGTTTTATTTAACACTGGTATTATTTATATTATTGCAGGTTGCTACAATACATTGACATAAGATAGTGTGGTTTTATTACTTTTATTGCTTTAAATAAAGCAAAAATACATAGGACTACAATTCGACTAAACAAGCAGGTAAAGCTCTAACTATAGGCCCCTCATACACATGATCATCACACGTGATAGCTTAGTATCCACACTTTTATATAGTCTGTGAAACTAACGAAGGCACTTCAAATGTAACCAAAACATAGGCGTGAACAAAGTTTTATGTTTATCAAAAAATACTGTTTTCTTACTCACAATTAGATCTCTGACGCCACAGCACAACGCTGTGCCTGTGGTCATGATCCAGTGTTTGGTGATGAGGGAGGGACGGAGGGTGTTCCTCCGCTACAGCCGCTGCTCCTCTGCTCCTCTGCTCGCTCAGCACCGACACAGCGACCAAGAGGAGCGAGAGAGAGCTGTCCTCACTCACACAGCTTTGTTATAGACTGTGGATTCAGTACGTTCTTAAAAGTAATATGAAATGTGCGTTTTTCAGCGTGCCTTATATTTTGGACTCGATAAAAACTGCAAACATCACACGGTGAGCTTTTTTCACTTTGTATTTGTGCCTAAGTATTTGTATGACTTGAGTACTTTGTAATAGGACTGTTTCTATAGTTTGAGATAGTGAAAACAGGGGCCATGGTTTATAGGCTATATACTGTAGTAAACTATTAACTTTTCTTTTGGTTTCTAGTCTCTTTTTGAGTCGATTATACGTTTGTGTATTGGCCTGGACACAAAATGGTCATTAAATTCGAAACAGTTGTTTACTAGAAGAGGAATGCAGTATTTAGCTTACCTCCACCTTTTTTTTTTGTCATCTTGACATATCCATCACTAATGCACTGTTTTTTGTTATAGTTGCCCAAGGTGACACTGCATAGAGTGGAGCCATCTCCTGCATCTGACATCCAGTGGGCTCTTTCATGATGATCAACCCTCAAATTTACCTCCATTACAACTACACCGGCAAGCTTGACCACCGGCCCAATGTGGGCACCAGCCCTGGCATAGTGAACATACAAACTATTCTCTTCCTCGTCATATGCTGCTTCATTGTTTTGGAGAACCTCACTGTGCTGGTGGCCATATGGAGGAACCACCGGTTTCACAATCGCATGTATTTTTTTATTGGCAACCTGGCATTGTGTGACCTCCTGTCTGGGGTCGCTTACCTGGTGAATCTGCTGCTTTCTGGAGATAGGACCCTCCAACTTTCCCCTGTTCTTTGGTTCATCAGAGAGGGCAGCATGTTTGTAGCACTCGGAGCATCCATATTTAGTCTTCTGGCGATTGCAATTGAGAGACACTTGACTATGATCAAAATGAGGCCTTACGATGCCAACAAAAACTACAGAGTATTTCTGCTCATTGGGGCTTGTTGGTTGATTGCTGTATCTCTTGGAACTCTACCAATTATGGGTTGGAACTGCCTGGACAACTTGCCAGATTGCTCAACGGTGCTGCCCCTCTATACAAAGAAATACGTTGCTTTCTGTATAACAGTTTTCATGGTTTTGCTTCTAGCCATGTCTATCCTTTATGCAAGGATCTACATATTAGTTAAGTCAAGTAGTCGCAAAGTAAGCAAGCATAGCAACTCTGAGCATGCCATGTCCTTACTTCGGACTGTCATCATTGTTGTTGGTGTCTTTATTGCCTGCTGGACGCCGATATTTGTGTTGCTTTTAGTGGATGTTGCATGTGAACAGCGATGGAAGTGTCCCATACTGTATAAAGCAGACTGGTTTATTGCTGTAGCAGTGATCAATTCTGCCATGAATCCTGTAATTTACACACTGGCCAGCCGAGAGATGAGGAGGGCCTTCCTCGGGTTGGTGTGCGGGCTTTGCTATAAGGTGAATGCATCTGCAAATGGTAGTGGAGCAAAGAAGTCACTGGAACCAAGTCGGAGTAGAAGCAAGTCATGGAGCAGCCAGAACAACCCCAATCAGAACCAGCCCAGTGGGACGAGACCAGACCTGTTAGACCAGGACGAAGCCAGTCAAGTGCCAGGCCAGGTGTCTGTGGTCAGTGGAGGTGCGACCAAATGCTGAAGGACATGAAGGCATGATAAAGAGAGGGATGTACATGCTGGGAATGGGCTGGCTCCAACTGCTGGACAGTTAACATACTAGTATTTAGTAATATTTATCTGCATGTTCTTTGCAATTTATCTGCATGTTCTTTGCAATGTGTAAACCAATGTAATTAGTCTGAATGAATGAATTCTCTACATTTGACCACTATGCAGATGCTGTTGGGCTGTGGCTAATATTATACATACTGTAGCCAATTACTTAATCAAGAAGTATACAGATGTTATAACACACACACACACACATATATATATATATATATATATATATATATATATATATATATATATATATACATATACATATACATGTATATGTGTGTGTGTGTGTGTGTATATATATATATATATACACACACACATATATATACATATATATATATACACACACATATATATATATATATACACACATATATACACACACACACATATATATATATGTATACATATATATATATATATATATATATACATATATATATATATATATATATATATATATATATATATATATATATATATATATATATATATATATATATATATATATATATATATATATATATATATACATATATACATATATACACACACACACACACACACACACACACACACACACACATACACATCATCAGTAGGGTAAAACTAACCTGTCTCACGACGGTCTATATAGTTGACAGAATTGAATTTCTCTTTTGCAATGAATCCTACCAAATCATTGGATTGTCATGTATTGCACAAAAGCGCCATCTCGTGTCACTAACTAGAATGACAACTAAACTACAAGCACTTGCGTCATTGTACACTTTCGTGTTTAGCGCACAACACTTGAAACGCTGGACATTAAGGGTTTATTATTAGACAGCCATACATAACGAGGACTGAACTGAAAGATTAAAAATGTAAACATCATTTGGACCTTTGATTTCTTTTATTTTCTCTACTTCCAAAATAGTGATCATTTGTGAGTTTATTTAACAAAAAAGTATATTTAGATTCTGAAAATGATACATTTAGAATATAGAATAGGGAGGGAGAGACAGGAGCAAACAGTAGTGTCAAGCAGCAACACGCAGCAAGGGCAAAACACAATCAAATGAACCGGCATGCCCCATTTAAGATCAGCTATTGCACTTGAAAAGAAAAACAAATCAAAACACCATTTGTACAAAAAGGCACATTTTATGAACATAAATGTGGGAAATGCCTTGTTATTCTTTGTGTTTTACTTTAGTTAGAACTTAACCATCATATCAGTTGGCACATATTTCATAAATTAAATATCTTATTAAGAAAAAAGTATAGTGATTTGCTGTGTCCTCTTCTACTGCTCCAATCAAAATCACCCTGAGGCAAACTGACACAAGAGCTCAAAAAGAAAAAGTGAAAATGTGTCTATAAATAATTTAAATAATTTAGTTAAATATGTTCTAAGATGAATGGTACTGTACACTCCCTCTTGCAGCAAAATACAGGCACGTATATTACATTGCATCTCATCAAACTCACGCTGATTTTGGTTCGAAGTGGTCTGGTGCATATCAAATACAATGTCCTATGGATATGGTGTCTGTCGGAGTACTAACATTCTGTTAATCATATATTTGCTTAAAAATAGACCAATTCTAGTACTTATAATTTCTGTGTTTTTCAGTACTTACCTTAATGTGACTAATTATGTCTGTGGATAAGCATAAAGCAAGAATATGTTATAACTTTCTCATTTTTAAATGGGCAAAACTCATAACCGAATACAAACACAAATAGAAATTTATGTTGCTTGATTTCGTGTTGGCGGAACATCAACCTTAGATTTGTAAAGTGAGATAGATGGACCATCTATCAGGCCAAACTTTTTGATTGTGCTATTTTATTGTGAGCAATAAAATTATAACAATTAACTATTCTCAACAAAGGCAGAAGTGTCAATTAAGATTGATATCCATTGCATGACTGAAGCCCTGAACTAATCATTGACTACACAGAAAATAGAAATCCAGAAAAAACTCATTTGAAAATAGTCACTGCTAAAAAAGCAAAATTTGTACAGTGTCAGCATACACGACCACCTCTTTCAAATAAAGGGGCATCAAGATCTACAAACAATGTCCACAAGAACAGTTAATTTTAAGTCATGCGACTGCAGTGACACAAGTAATACTGGATAAAAATGTTGATCTTTAAAGCCATTGACAGCACTATGGGATGTCTGTTTGCACCCAAACAGTGACTACTGCAAAGCAAACACATTCAGGTCTTTTCTTCCTCAGTATAGCTGACCTCAATATCTAACTTTTCTAACCAATAAGTTCTTTTACTAAAGTATTTGGATATAAACAGCTTAGTTTCTGAGCTGTTTTAAGTATTCCTTAAACATGTAGCCAGCAGTACCTGTAGAAATATGGTTGTGCTTGACAGACAAAACTAAAATTTTAGGTTTTTATTCTAAAATACTTTTGTAATCGCCTCTTTGAGGCATAATTTGCACTTTAATTACAAGAACAGTTATCTTTTTAATCTGTTAAAACACCAAATCAATATATTATGTCCAAATGCACCCATCTTTTCAAAAAATATAGCATTTCAGTCATCACAGCAAAATAATAACAGTTCTATAAATAATTTAACAAATCTTGCTTGGGTCTTTCAGTGCTTTCAGTAAAGATACTGTTGATCAGTAATGTCTTGTATTCAAGTTTCTGGATGGTACCTTTTTACCATCATGCGTTCCAAGCATCACTGTTTTCTTTCCACTGGCTGCAGAAGACATAATTCACTCCCAGCTGACACGATTGGCAGATTGTTGTCACGGTGATGTCCAATAAGGTGGCTTATGCTGTCAAACACATGGTCTTTTGTCCGTACCTTAAAAAAGATGCATGTTGGTGTTATTTGTGGACATGGCTTTTTTTAAGCATATTTTATATCTGATTTTAGTCTTTACCGTTCCTTCAGGGTCCACCAGCAGCAGGTGCTTTGCAAGTCCATTGTGCATACCAGTCAGTACATAGGACCCTGGGTTTGTAGTGCTTTTCCGAACAAGGAAGTCCCCATCTTTATTCAGTAATTTCTCAGCATCGCGGCGGCTCATTTTGCCATGGTACCAGGGCTTTTCCTCTAGCTCCTCTTGTGCCCGAAAGGCCACTGCACGCACAAGAAGAGGGCTCGAATTGTCCACAGATGCAGCCTTGTAGAGAGCAGAAACTTGGGACTGGGGAGGAACCTGGGATGGCGAGTGCGACTGGGAATGAATGGCATCTTCAAACGGCTCTGGTATAGGAAGGTCAATCGGAAGAAAAACAATCAACAAATGGACATACACTGTATTTTACTTACTCATGCTCACTTTCTGAGGATAAAGTAAACTAACCTTAATTCATCTTACATCAACATAAGACTTTCAGGGTAATTTAAAGGTGCGCTTGTCATGGGTCGGTCGTCATTTGATTATTATTTATTGTTTTGTCTATTTTGCATTTGTGTGTGTTTTATTGCTATAGCAAAATACCTGGAAAAACATGCATTCTAACTGAGCAGGATTGGCACTCAACAGATCTGACCTGTAACTTGGCCTGATGGAAACACATGCTTGTCTTCATGAAGATACTGTATATTTAATGCCATATTGTGGAAAATTCCAAGCAAAGCATTTCCATGACAACAAGCAGGTGGTGCACCCCTAACAGAAAAGTGCTGTAAGTACTGTTTATGTTTTAATTAACTTCCTAACATACATAGCACTTAGGCAGATCAACAAAATTAGCCATTAGCAAAGCAGATGTAGAAGTTCAGTTTTTTGGTTATGGGGATATGACAGTAAGCCTTTTTCGAGCCAGAAGCATGTGAATAAGAGTCCCTACATTAACGCTGTAATTACTGAATGTGTTACATTGTTAGGAACCTCCTACACAGGCCATTAATGTTTCTAATGTATAATTAGATTGCCACAGTGATCTCTATAGATGATCTCTTACAATGTACAAAGAACAGAACAAATGTTAAACCTACGAGTAAAGACAATTGAGTATCAAAGTGTTTCTATTGTAGAACACAGTAATTTTTGTGTCCCCAATTGATGTAAAAAAATAGTTGGAAACCTTATATCTTAGAACTGATATTATAGCAGTAGTCAAATGTAAACAGATGGCGTTCAGAGTACAAATTCCCTGTAACTTACTCATGTCAAAAAGATCTTTGGGAGGGCTATCTTTGGCTCCAGTTGCAAAGTTGCCCTTTGGGACAGTTTCGGCTTCCGCGTGCAGCGCTGCCAGAACCTGGGCGTCAATCTGTTGGGTGTTCATGTATGTTGGCATTTCTCCTGCCTTTGTAGACTGACCTTTATTGTCAGGCAAACCACTTATATCAAAGGATCCTACCAATTTAAAGACACAAACATATCACAGACATAGATACACAGAGAAGTGTGGGCAGATTTTTTTTTTTTTTTACATAAATAGCCTTAAATAGCCTGTTCATAAATTAACTGTTGGTTGAAATGAACGGCTGGCTCATTCTTTGTCAAGTTTTGATTCGGACAACTGGGACACAAGTTACATTTTTGTTTGAGCTGACATAGTTGTTTCAGAAGGGTAAATATAACAAATCAGCTATTTTTTTCTCTCAGTGTGCTGTAATAATACAGATATTCAGTTGTTTTTCTATTTACCTTGTTGTATGAAAATAGGCTTTTTGTCATCTCCCCAGTTTTCTCCACAATGTCGTCCTTGATAGTAGGTCTGATCAACAGCTCCAAGACCCATCTTGTCAGTAGAGGACATTTCATCTATATTTTACATCATTGTCATCAAATAGGCTGCAGTGAATGTGATATACCTGAGTGCCATCATGTGCTGTATTTTGATTGGTCAGTCGGGCATCAATAAAGCCTCCAGGCGGTGGCATTTTACCCGGGATGTTGTTGTAGTATGGGTGATCTCCTGGCTCCTCCTCCTCCTCTGTCCACTGCAACTCTTCCATGTTTAATACCCTGGAAATAGGACATTTTAACTATAACAAAAGTTACTAAAATCATCCTATGGAATGATAAAACTACAAAATCACTACTTGCTAAATGGATTTGAATATATCACTTCACTTCTGCCTTGGTCATTTTTGCAGCAAGGATAAACTCAAACACATATGCAACACTAACTTAACAAACACGTAATAATTAAGGCCCAAGGCTCCAAATACCTTGAGTACGAGTACATACTGCATATGGCGGGTATTATTTTCAGCTAACCTGTCTTGTGTGGAGGACATCTTGTTTGAAGGACACTGCAGGTACTGCTGAAACCGTAGGTCAAAGGCCTGACCAATGGTGCTGATGACGTCCTGGGCCAGGCCATCAGCACACTCCAGGATATGGCATGCTTTAATGACATTGACAATATGTTACATACAGAGAGCTGAATATTAAGATTAACATGTAAAAGACAATAACCAGCTACCTCTTCTGTTGACTGGATCCTTTGCTACATAAGCAACATAATCTGTGGTTTCCTACAAGAAAAACAAACATTTTACAAATTTTATAGCACTTCATATATATACTTTAGTTCACACTGGACTAACTTACAGGATCTCCACCTGATGCGAAAGAGATTGACTGCATATGGTGATTGGCAATGATCTGTCAATAGAAAATCAACACAAACATTATCAGTACATACAGGGTTGAATAACAAAATAATTTGGGATATTATACATCAGACTGTAGCAGCATCTACTGGCCATATCAGGAATGACACAGGCATTTTCATTCATCAGAATGGGACTGTATTACATTAATTGCATAACAAGAATGAAAATGTGAACTTACTGAATTACAAATAGCAAGGAACTGACCTGTTTGCAGTCAGGGGTCATCAGATTCAGGCTACTGGTGGAAATATTTAGATTGATGGACATGCCGGCAAACTGTAAGTTGCTTTTTCCCAAGATACTGGATAATGCCTTAGATGGTGGCTACAGAAACAGGAAGACATCAACAGATAAATCTATAGGTTGTCTTAAAATGAGCATTACAAACAGATACCACAAAACATCTCAGCACAATCTGGATCGAATGAAGGTGATATTTTTATAGACAAATAAGCCTATTGTATTGAAATGTTCAACAACAGTACGCATTTTTATTATGTCGCCAATATAAAATTAAGAATAAAAATTATTAAGGATAAACTAATGAACACAACATTGGATTCAGCTCCTCACTGGCATTTGAACAAGCTTTGTACTGAGAACTGCTTTGTTTCCTTTCCCACATAAGCACTGCATGTATGTGCACACCAACACAGTGACCAGCTCATCCTTCTGATCACAGATATTGTGCACTACATGAGTCACTAAGCATTGGAGCGGTGTGCAATGCATCTCAGGCTGGAGCAACGCCCACGCACATACAGCCCCATACCTTCAGCGCTTTCCTCTCGCACAGCCTCTGTCCTCTTTCAGCACAACCCCTCCCTGTTATTCTCTCTTGCCCTCTCTCCCTCTCTTGCTGTCTTTGTTTTCTCTCCTTTTACACAAAGGGAGGGGAAAGAACTTACACAAGGGGTGCTATATATAGAAGCAGGAAGGGTAAATGAATATCTAATGCATTTTCCTCCCTTTCTATTAATGGTATTCATAAACAACCATTGAACTAGCTCTGGCACCAAGAAAAGCACCCGTATATTGTTCAAGTTTCCATCACTCCTGTCCTTATCTATGTCAATCCATGTACCTTTCGTTTGCGGAAAGCTCCTTTGGTCCCAGGAACAGCCTCACACACCAAGCTGATGGCCTCCCTGAGGGGAGGATGAGAAAGGGTGAGGACAATATGATAGCTACGATGGATAATATGGCATAACTATATAATAATCTTTTTAAACAGTATGGTAGGATAAATAAATGTAATGGTGCACATTTATACAACACATCATTGTACTAGCTCTAGCACCAAGCAAAGCACCTATGTTATTTGTACCCAAGTCAAATGTAGCCTCATGGGAAATCTGTAAATTAAATTATCTAACGGTTGTTTTAATTTCTGTAAAACATTTACACATCATTGCAATTTCCTTTTTACAGTTAAAATTAATTTTGATTACAACTGACTACAGTTAATTCATTGTTTAACACTGTTTAGTAATAACTGTGTGTCTGGTTGTCCATCTTCTAATGTTACCACTTCACCCACTTCAGGAAGTCAAGCATAAAAGCGGACATGACATGCACCATCCCCTGCTCAACTGAGCTTTGCTGCATGGTGAGGCTACTGGTAAATGTATTATATAGCAGCAGCAACGCTGTTTCATTTAACATGTATTTGTTCAGAATGAAAAACAGAACACTCCACAAGTTACCAAAGATAATACTATTAAATAAGTTAGACACATTTTAAAGTCAACGTAGAATAGCCAAACTGTACAAGTCTAGTAAAAACATACGCAATATAAAACTATTAAGACATTGATCACCAATCTTGTTTAGATCAACCTTTTTCAACTATTTTCCAAAACAATTAAAATTAAATATGGTTTAGTACCAAAATGAAAAACACATATTTCAAAACACACCTTGTGATCTGTGACCTTGTGTTGAAATCCAGAGATCTCATTGACCGTAGGACCTCTATACAGCCCAAATACTGGAACAAAAATGTAAACACAAAACCCATCAACTTACATTAGTCACAACCACTGACCTAAACTGGGCAATGATAATAATAAAATGATTTGAGATTGAATTCTGAATATAAATAGAACATATATTAGGCTGCATAGTATGGTCACACCAGAGCCAAGTGCAAACTCCCTCACATCGCAACACCTACTCATGACATTACAGCATCTCCTCTGATTATTTATTGGGCCAAACAGGAACATTTTGTGCTGACAAGATCTTATTATTACAACCATCACATTCATAGTAGGGCTAGCGATTAAAACACCCAGTTTCTTTCAGTATTCTACTCAGTCAAATATTATGACCTTTTTGTCACTGGGGGTAAATTGAGGATACTAATGTTTTGATTGCATCACATAATTTTTTTATTGATCTATTCTGTTATTTATGTTTACATTTAACAAAAGAATATCTGTCTACCAGTGATTGGAGATTTGCAAGTTTTTATGCAGATGCTTTGTTTTTTGGCCTAGTACAACACTAACTCATACATATTAATATTATGACTAGACTGGGCACCTGATAGAGTTTTATGGTACATTAAGCAATTACATCTATACCAAATATACTGTATAATGACCAGGCTGATTTACCATTTTCAGCAATCCGTTTAAGGTTAACACTGTGGTAAACAACTATGTTAGAGTAAACATGGTCAATTTCAGTAGAGCATGATGTGTGACAGGTTATCACATGATCCAAATTAATCACATTGTATTTGATATTGATCAGACGGGCTCCAAACCGCAGAACATGCAGGGGGGTGGATCAGCAGACAGGCCCACACCCCCTCTAACAGAGTACAGGCTTTTACTAGCATTGATGGGACAAATAAGTGCTCTTGGCCTTAATGCAGTTAATGGAACGTCACGTCGGTCACTAACACTAGAGCCTTTGTTTGGCCAAGTTGTAGTAGGTGTCATATGATAGTCATCACATCCATTTGGCATGCAGCATATTTTACCAGAAGTAAAACTCTTTCTTATTTTTTTATTATTCCATGAGTAACACAGAATCCGCTGTAAATTTTGTGGCTGCTTCATGGTTCTAACAAAAATGGTTTATTCCACTTTCTACCTTCATTCACTTCACACTGTCAGGAACATCATCACTCCCCATACTTGTGACTCATTGCCAGCATGATGACATTCACAGCTCTTTTAGTTGTGAGCCAACCCAGGCTCTTTAAAACCATGTAGATTAGCTTTTGTACATGAAACATGAAATGTTATTTTATACATCTTCAGTAGGCTTACCTCCTGTGTGCTAAAATTGCTCATGGATGTAAACAACTTACACATCTCCATGGTTACAAAAGCAGGCTGCTCCATGGTTACAAAAGCAGGCTTCAGTGTGCAGATCATTTTTGCTAACAACATCTCTGTGATAGCTGACACAATCCGTCTTATCATTTGTAAATGAACTATATGAATATTAAAAAAATGTGATCCCTGCTCTTTGGCCTATAGTCTAAAATGGCAATTAACATTCTGACACTCACACTAACATCTATTTTTCCTATCTCAAGGTTAAGTCAAGTTAAAAACAAGACCACCAACCTTGACAATGTAGGTAACTCCTGGTCCTGAGATCTTCTCACTGGAGTGTAGCCATCCTCTGGAAGGTTTGCTGACCAGTCCGTCCCCTCCACCTGGATTCCAGTCCTCAGGTCCAGGCAGTAGCTCATCCACTCGGCTCTTCTTGCTCATGTTGACCACCGTGGCTGGTTGCGAACAGGGGGCTGACTGGGAAATACAGTGAGTGGCTCCCACCCCAGAGGCTGCTCCTGCTGCTGTTGTTGTCACAGCAGGGCCTGAGCCACTGGAGCTGCCTGAGCCTGAGCCCCCACCCCCCTGCAGCTTAGACACAGCCAGGTCCTTGACAGCCGAGGGCAAACCCTTGATGCCCAGCAAGCTGCCGGAGTTGGTGAATTTTAGGTTGGACACCTTGTTGATGAGTGTACACAGGGTGGTGCCTCCATCCTCCAGGTGGTCGGAGCTGTGGCCGGTGGCGGTGCTGCTTGCACTGGTGGGCTGTACCTCAGATGGGGGTGTGTAAGATGTCTCGGCAACAGGCTGGGGACTGGCCGAGACCTTGGGGTTCATGGACAGACCGTGGAGAAGATCATCGACGGATGTTACTGACTCATTCCTGAAGCGGTTGTATTTGGTACGGTGAAGCATGCCCTTCTCTCTCTAGCTCTCTCCTCCTCTCTCACACAGAGCACACAGCCTGCCTCTTTCACAAGTGTGCTGGCAGACGTGGCTGAGCGCTGCTGATTAGCCTCCCTTGTACCATAGCAGCAGCAGCAGTGGTAGAGGCAGCGAACGCCTTGGAGCAATCACAGGCCACCTGACTGTAATTTTCTCTATTGAGGGTACAACGATGCCTCGGTTGAGCCAGCTCTTGGTTCTGCCACGAGAGTCCAACCTGTTTCTAGTCAAATCCAAAAGTGCGATCCAATCTGTCACAGAAACAATCCATTGAAAGCACTAAGAATGTGCTGGATGAAAAAAGGTCTGTAGAAGACTGCCAGAGCTGTGCAGCTGTTTGGATTTCTGATGATAATCTGTCGCCTTAAAAATCCAAGTCAAAAGAAGAGAACAGATTGAATGTGGCTGATCATGGACACTGTGAGGGAAGAGCAAATACTGTGTACTGACTGCTGCCTGCCTGTCGGCTCAGAGCTAAAGCATGACTCACTGATCTGAGAAAACCTTCTCAACAAAAGGCTTGCTGAGCACTGCAAATCACTTCCTGTTGGAAGGAGAAAGAAAACCTCCCACTTACAGCATACTGGAACCAATCAATTATTAAATTCCCCAGTCTGATATTTAATCTAAGTCATTTTTAGCATCCCATTTGATTCTCTTTGCAAAAAACAAAACAAAAAACACAGGGATACTAGTGAGAGATACTACTTATAAAAATGTTTATAGTAATGACAAAGATATGTCTGCATCTATGTTTAAACTAAAATGTGAAATGATTTTGTTTCAAACATACATGGCATACATATTATTTAATACATATTATTATGTATTAAATGTGTTATAAGTATCTTATAATCCATGCTGCTTTAGATCAGTTGTCGGTGATCTATTAGATATAGCATCAACAAAAAGCAATTGAAGGCACACAATATCAGGAACGTATAAGAACAACTGGTTAAAATGTAAAATGACTCGGGAAAGAGAAAGCAGAGGGCCTGCAAACAGCATGCGTCTCAGGCAGGTGCAGGCTCAATGAGAGCAGCCAGGGGATAAAGGAGATCTGCCCGAGTCTCCTTAAAACCAGAGTCTATGAAGCATATTTGTCTCCAAGACAGCAGAGAGCACACAGCCACACATCATTCACGACAAAATGTCCAGGAGCAGTAGTGAAGGCGAAGCACTGACACTCATTCATAAGCAGCTTCCGCTCTCACCCTGCTCTGCTGCAGATTTCGCACTGCAGTCCCTTCCAACATATCTCCTTCCTGCTAGGCAAACATGGAAAAAAGGAAAACACGACAGCTTCTCTTCTCAGAAACAAAGGCACAGACACAGGCAGGCAAGAAAACGCTCGTCCTCCCGCAAGAAGCGAGGAGGAAAAAAGGAAAAGACGAGAACAGAGCACGAAGACGGAGCATGCAGTATTTAGCCTTTTATGTGAATGAAAAAGCAGACTGGCATACCAATGTTTCTGTGAATGGAAGCAAGGCCCTTCTGCCTCTGCAAGGCAATCCCTTGGGATGGCATGATTTTATCCAATGAGGAGCCGGCTGGATGACTCATTCAGGGGAGGCTTGCTGAATAGTGGAAGAGACCATTCCGCAAACAGGTGCTACTTTTTTCATTGTTTTAAATCATTGGAGAAATCATGCAAATAACATTAAAGGAAATGCAGTCAGTTGTTTGACTACATTGGGCTATAATTCTGGTGACAGTACATTGATTGAAATAAAAATAGCACCCCTATTGTTGGCTATGTGATTTTTTAATGTATTTATTCGATGAAAAAATCATCACGTAAAACATTTAATTAGCCTAGTGATTAATATCTTACAAGATTGGACTAACTCAATCGAGATTGGACTAACTCAAACAAGATTGGACTAACTCAAAATAGGCAATTTTATAGGCTATATTTTTTGCAGGCCTATAACACCACATTGTCATTTCATTCATAAACCTTTAGCCCTAAAGTGGGCGGCACGATGGGAGAGAGATTACCTCTTTACCTCACAGCAAGAAGGTTCAGCATAATAATAATAATAATAATAATAATAATAATAATAATAATAATAATAATAATAATAATAATAATAATAATAATAATAATAATAATAAATATAGCCGCAAGCGGCAATGATCGGCCCTCGCGTGCGCCTACGCCGCACCCCACAAACTCCGTGCCCTAGACATGCCGCGCCCAGCAAATGTTGCGCCCAGCAAATGACATGCCCCACACTAACCCTAATAGCAGTAAACCCCAACCACACTTTTCACATGCTTTACAGTGTATTATATTCAGACTGAGATCACGCATTAGTGATTTAAATTTCCCAGACCACATCCTCCATCAGAAAAATTACATAGTGCACCTTTAAATGATTTTTGAGGAGTCTTTGCGCCCCTGGTGGCCAACCGTGAAAATTTCACCATGTCCAAAATGTATTTTTTTGCTTGTAGTCATACATAGAATTTAATTCCCAAATTTGGTACAACTCTGATAATGTTGGCATTTCATTATACTAGGGGCGCTATAGTGTAATTTTCCATATGCTTTATAGTGTATTATATTCAGGCCGAGATCAACATCAGTGATTCAAATTTCAGCACGATCGGACTAAGCCTGCACCAATGGGAGCAAATCTTCACATTGAATATTGTCTAAATTTTGATTGAAATTTGTGGCTTCATCGCACGTAAACCGTGACAGTTTTCAAAAAAATGGAGCAAACGTTTGAAGTTGCACTTCTCTAGATGATGTACGGTGATGTTCAGCCCTGTGGGTGAAGTGCCTTCAGAGCAGTGTGTTCAAACGCAACATAAGACAAAATGCGAACTCTGCATTTTGAAGATTTTAATCCAAGATGGCCGCCTTCTGCTTTGTCAGGGAGCATGGCTGTAATAATATTTTTTGTTTGTCTTGACGTGACGAATGCGTGTACCACATTTCGTGGCTCTACGACAAGGTTGAGCTGGTTTGGCTCCCACAGGAGTGGGCGGAGTCTAATATTCGAGGTGACGTATTATCTCCATATTTTTATCCCCACGCATGAAACCTATATTTTCTTGAATGTCTCATCATTTCTGCACTTTTGGCAAAGTTTAGTGAGTTTTTGAACGTTTTGTGTTTGCGGGGTCACATTTAATTTCAATCTGTAGCGGGCGCTAATGCACTAAATTAAATTTTTTCACATTCAGTCGCTTTAGGGCAGAGAGTTTAAGAACTATGTCAAATTTCATTGAAATCAGAGTTTGTTTGAACAAATGCAACAAAATCCATTTGTAAATATCCAAAATTTGTGTTCATTGTTTGTGGCTACACTGCTGGACCAAATCTGAGGCTGTTCGGGTGACGCCTGCGGAGGAGTGCGTTTCAGCTTCGCAAACTTTAATCCAAGATGGCCGCCCTCTGGTGTGTCAGGGAGGAGGAGAAGGAGAAGAAGGAGAAGGAGAAGAAGGAGAAGGAGAAGAAGGAGAAGGAGAAGAAGGAGAAGGAGAAGAAGGAGAAGAAGGAGAAGAAGGAGAAGAAGGAGAAGGAGAAGAAGAAGAAGAAGAAGAAGAAGAAGAAGAAGAAGAAGAAGAAGAAGAAGAATGTTCCGCTTTTTTTTTTTTGGCCGACAAACTATACATTTTCGGAAATCTCTGGTGCATTGCTACGTCATGGCGAGGGTTCCTGGTCACTACGGGCAAGTCACGTCACGTCATTTTAGTTCCCTCCCCCTATGAGCATCTACTACTAATACGCCCTTTGCCAGCCTCTGGCGCTCGGGCCTAATAATAATAATAATAATAGACAAGTGAAAATGCCTGTGTATTTATTTTAAGACGAAACAAAAAATACATTATGTCAGTAGTATATATGATAGGTTATTTATTTATTTATTTATTTATTTATTTATTTATTTATTTATTTATTTATTTATTTATTTATTTATTTATTTATTTATTTATTTATTTATTTATTTATTTATTTATTTGGGGTGGAGTGAAGAGCATTCAATTTTCCATCACACTGAGCTGTAACATAACCTTTTGGTTGGTGTACTGTAGTTCCATCAATAAAGATCCAGTGACATTTTCACTATAGATTTCACAAGCCCATACTTTTCCTTTTTACTTACAATTATCATTACAATATTTTTTTTCAAATAGATAGTAATATATAAAATGTACGTGTCATCACCCCATTTAATGCCTATAAAACTGAGCTGGAGTATAAATCAGAATTGTCAAATTTGCTGTTTAACTGTGACATTGCAGATTTGTTGACCTGGTTTAATATAATTTTAACTACTGGGTCTATCCACATGAAACAAAAGCTGGCACAAACATCTTATCTATCAGCACAAATGAACGAAAATTAAAATATTATATTAATATTAAGCAAGTGGTGGCCGCATTTGTGGATCAAAGGCCTACACTATTCAGACCCCCTTAAATTTTTCACTCTTTGCTACATTGCAGCAATTTGCTAAAATCATTTAAGTTTTTTTCCCCCTCATCAGCACACAGCACCCCATATTGACAGAAAAACACAGAACTGTTGACATTTTTTACATTTAAAAAAAAAGAAAAAGTGAAATATCACATGGCCATAAGTATTCAGAGCCTTTACTGTGACACTCATTTATTGAACTCATGTCTGTCCATTTGTTCTGCTCATCCTTGTGATGTTCTACACCTGAACTGGAGCCCAGTGTGTTTGACTGGAATTGCCTGAAGAGCTCACAGTGCAGGTCAGAGCAAAGACAATCAGAAGGGCAAAGGAACTGCCTAAAAAGTGAGACAGACACAATTGTGGCCAGGCACAGATCTGGCCAAGATTACAGAATAATTTCTGCTGCACTTAAGGTTCCTAAAATCACAGTGGCCTCCATAATCCTTTAATGGAAGACGTTTGGGATGACCAGAACCCTTCCTAGCACTGAGCAATCAGGGGAGAAAAGCCAAAAGTTCACTGTAGCTGAGCTCCAGAGATGCAATCGGGACATGGGAGAAAGTGCTAGAAAGTGCTAGAAAGTGCTAGAAAGTCGACCATCACTGCAGCTTTCCACCAGTTGGGGCTTTATGGCTTGACAGAAACCTCTCCTCAGTGCAAGACACATGGAAGTCCCTATGGAGTTTGCAAACACCTGAAGGACTCCCAGATGGTGAGAAATAAGATTCTCTGGTCTGATTAAACTTTTTGGCCTGAATTCATGTGGGGAAAACCAGGCACTGCTCATCACCTGTCCAATACAGTCCCAACAGTGAAGCATGATGGTGGCAGCATCAGGCTGTGGGGGTGTTTGCAGTTGCAGGGACAGGACAACTGGTTGCAACTGAAGGAAAGATGAATGTGGACAAGTACAGGGATATCCTGGACGAAAACCTTCTCCAGAGTGCCCAGGAGCTCAGACTGGGCCGAAGGTTCACATTCCAATAAGACCATAAGACAATGACCCTAAGCACACAGTAATAAAATAACAGAGTGGCTTCAGGACAACTCTGTGACTGTTGTGTGACACAATTGAGCATCTCTGGAGAGACCTTAAAATGGCTCCACCAGTGTTCACCATCCAACCTGACAGCACTGGAGAAGCTCTGCAAGGAGGAATGGCAGATGATCCCCATATCCAGGTGTGGAAAAAACTTGTTGCATCATTCCCAAAAAAGACTCAGGTCTGTATTAGCTGAAAAGGATGCTTCCTTCCTTTATGCTTAAATAATGAGCAAAGGGTCTGAATACTTATGGCCATGTGATATTTAACTTTTTCTTTTTTTAATAAATCTGCAAAAATGTCAACAGTTCTGTGTTTTTCTGTCAATATGGGGTGCTGTGTGCATTAATGAGGAAAAAACTTAAATGACAAATTTAAGAGGGTCTGAATACTTTCTGTACCCACTGTATGTTGAGACATTCTTCATTTTCTTAACGCGTGTGAAAAGCAGTCATGTTTTGGACAATCTCCATATGGTCTGATTTGATGACAGGGTGCCTCAAATGTAAAATAAGTAAAATACTTGTTGATCAAGTCTGTTAGTCTACTAAGAGCATTCACTTGTTACACACATTTTCCTTCTCCTCTGCCAAAGCACTGACACAACTTCACTGTCAGTGATCCTTTATTTAAGATGCCTTGTTTAGGCTGCAGTAGCTGAGTATCAGTGGATTATTCTCTTGGTACAGTCTACATCACTGCATGCATCATTTTGGTTGGAGACAGCACATTTTATAGCCTACATCCACCATCCAGCATACATTTCTGCATTGTTAAGATCCAGTAGAGCCAAGTGGTGATTCCAACCACTTTAGTTTCACTTAATAAGAAAATATGAATTCTTAACATACTAACGTGACTTGTCACTAGAGGGAGCTATATAGTCTGTTTTATGCTGTGCTGCACTTACAATTTACCACACAAGGCGGCGTTTTATATCTTTACAATGACCTTCCAAAATATTGAAATGCGACACAAAGTACATTAGGCCATTTGAATTTCATGTGCCATGGCCTGCACATACAAAATTAAATTGAATGATTTTAAACCACAGTTGTTAAAATGCAATATGTTGTAGAAAGGTAGGCATAATTTCAAATATAGAAATAAAACACTCCATTAAGACGAGATTGGCCAAGCCATTCATACAATTTCTACTGCTTCAACATATACTTTAAGTAACCATACATCATGTTACATATTCTGTACAAAAACAAACCACATACCCACAAATTCCAAACACCACCACCTTTTTTGTTCGGATAGGACATAACCAGACCTTGTGGGGGCATCCATCAATGTAACAGCCCCACCCATCTTGTCCCAAACACTTGGGCATCTACTTCAGGTTTTCTGTCAAAACCCAGGTCCAGAAGAACCGCATAAAAAAGACAAATATTGTCTGCTATCTTCACATTTTAATGACCATCACAGCTTTCCTGTTGAAGAGAAACCAGTAAAATTATAAATATTTAGACTGACATCTAAATAACTGTATTCAACCACATACACACTGAATTAATCTGGTACAAATGATGGGTTTGCACAGCACAGCGCACTCATCTATAAACATGCACATACCCAAGCCTTCTCCCATTTCTTAAGCAGCTGTCCATGCTCTGCAAGTGCACTCTTCCACTTGCTCAGATATTTTGATGGAATGGAGTCTTCATCTGCCAAATAAATTACATAACAATACTCTTAACTAATTGCACTGGCATATTCAGAATGTAGTGTATATGAGAAGTACAATAAAAATACTCCATGTAAGTTTGGATACCTCCAATGGGGAGTTGGAGGCTAACTTCAGACATGTCATTTCCTGTGCTGGTCTCAGCCACACAGTGGTATTGGGCATCCTTGATTAGGGGCCCCTCCTGGAGCCAGCTGCTCACCAGTGCATGGTCCTGACCCAGGGGTTGACGGTACTCCATTATAGGGCTGTCCACACTGTGCCCATTCCTAAGCCAGTGAATGTGGACATCACTCGGACCTGAAGGACAGAGTTGGGACCAGTTGACTCCCTTCAACACTATGGTGTGTATACACAATACAAATGTAATCAATTTAAATTAAGCACTTGCCTTTGGCTGAAACTTGCTGTAACCATTTACATTTGCAAAGCGTGGTTTAATCTTCATGCATTACAATGCCTTATACCTAGCTCCATTAGCCTTTCTACATCAATACAAAACAATCTTGCGTAAATAATTATGCTCTGAAAACATACACAGCTCTTTCCTTTAATACCACATGCTATTAGCAACGAGACAAAATCAAAAACAAACTTTATTATGATTTAAAAATTTCACAGAATTTATTCAGTCTCCCTATTTAAGAGACACCAGATATAAACCCCAAATCTCTGTACATGTTCAAAAGTATTTTCTATATATATATATACACAAGTTTACATTTTGACAGAATCAAATGTGGGTAGTCATTTTGTTCGTCATAAACAAACCAACAAAGGGAAGTCCAGTCAACATGAAGATCTAGAAGGGTCTCATTTGTGCTTGAATAGAAGTTTACATCATACCTCAACCAAAGGTTTGACAACTATGACAAGACCAGATGTGTAAAGGGAACAAGCAAGTTGTTAGTTCAAGTGTTGAGCTTGTGCATGCAAAGTGCAAAGAACTGAAAAAGAGAAATGTGACTAATGGCATAGAAGTGACTGTTTCACATCAAGCATCTGATTGTGAGGAGAAGTGGGGTCACTGTCAGAGGCACCACTCACCCAAAGCAAGGCAGAAGAGCATGAAGGCCTCCTGGGCATGAACCCCCCAGGCCTGGTCCTTCAGCAGAGGGGGCAACAGTCTCACCTCAGACTCTTTGGCCTGGAACGTGTGGGATTTGGCAGTGAAAGGGAAGGATGAGGGATGGGAGGAAAGAGTGCTCCGCTCAGAGGTGGAGAGGGTGGACGAGGTGTCGACAGGAGCAGAGGCTGTGAAGGAGGAGTGATGGACAGAGAGACAAGATTGAGGAAAATGGAAATCTAGTGGCACATGCATAATGGATGAGCAGAGTCATGGATGTGAAATTTTGAATTGTACATCATAGAAACTACTTAAATAAATAAAATCTAAACGACTAGCCTACAAATTAAATTATCATATTTTAAATAACCATGTCTGTCTTCATTAAAATAACTGTAAAAACAAAAAATGTTCAGATTGTTTCCAGGGCATGTTATAAATTTTAGGTAAAACAGTGTGTACACAGTGGCACAAATGGTTAATAAACAACAATAAAAAATGATACAGCAGTGGTTAAAAAAAGTTTCATTTTGTTATTTTTGATTTCACTGGATTAAAAAAAAAAGACTTATGAGTAGTACAATAGATTAAATGGATCCAACTATTTAGGTGGCAACAGTCAACATGTCAGCTTATTCGATAAACCCTTCATTGCGCTGTTGTGAAAATCTTCCCTGAGAAAAAAAAAACAAAACTAACAAAGCAGTAACTGTTTGGTAGCATACATTGCTTTAAAAAACATTAACACTGACATTAGTTCACAAAGGCTGTACAAAGGAACAAACTCCAATTTGGAAAACATCTAGTTAACTTACCAATTTGGTAAACTGTGTTTCCAATTTGGAATGAAATAGCTTTTCCTGCTGGACTAAGCATGTGCAGAGTCTACGCTTGCAGAATTTGAGAAAAACTACAGACAAAACATTACTTTCTTTAAGCATTACCTTCATTTTGGCTTTTTGACTAGCAGAGAGAGACATATGCATGGACTCAAGTCTTTTTGTTCAATTTAAAAATAATTAGGATTTTCCCCTAGCATTAAGAATCCACATCAGCATCTGCATATTCAATTGGCTGAGAGTCACAATCTATGTCAAAGGGTTTCTCCCTGGAAGGGCTGTCGTCAAAACTGTGAACCTTCCCGTTGCCGCACTCGGGTTCAGTTTCATATCCCGTGTCCCGCAGAGCCCGCATATTGGTGGTGGATTGACTACCATTCTGCTTAGGCTGCTCAGCAGAGTTAATTTTGTCCGTTGTTGACATCTCCATTAGCCCTGCCTCACATGCCCGATATTCAGGCTGACTAGCGCTTTTGTTATTACCAATAAGTGCAGTCCGCAAACGCAGACAAGGGGCAGGAAGGTACTGCATGTAGCAGTTGTACACCATTGCTGCCAAAAAGAGAAGGAAAAACAAAAGGAAAAGAAGAAGCAGGGCTGTGCTGTTGTCTTGTTGCAAATAAGAGGTTGCTGTTGCTTCCTGGTTCCCAGTGCGGGATGGATAAGAGCTAGGTGAGAATGGCTGAATGGGTTGAAGTTTGTGGCTGGGTGGTGAGGTTAGTGATGAGTCAGTTTGGGGTGATGTAAAAACCATTGTAAAACGAGAGGGGACAAGCGCTGAAGTTAGTGGTACTCTTTCTGTCTTACTATTACCTGCCACAGTCTGTGTACTAGATGCCTCCTTGCTGCTGAGGGTAGTGGTCACGTGACCTGCCTGATGAGGCTGGGTTACAGGGAGGTCCAGAGTGAGGATGTATCCAGCCAGCTGGATGCTAAAGTTCTTCCCTACAGCAGGAGCCCATTCCACTGACCAGCACTCATAGTGGCCCTGGTCCTCAGGAGCCACACTGTAAATAAGAAGTCCTCGGTCACCAATCAGGTGAAAGCGAGATGCATCTGTGAGCTGAGAGCCATTGGCCTTCCACACAATATGGGCCAAGTTGGACGACCCTTCACACGGCAGCTCTGCAGAGCTCCCCAGTTTTACTCTGACTGGCTGGTACTTCTTCAGGGAGGGGCTTGCCACTACAAAGCAAAAGAGGTCAGGATCGTTTCATTTGACCACATTTAAATTTTTCTGGAACTGAACATACCTGCAGGGCATTGGTCTGCATCGCCATTGAGGTTCTGGATTAACAGACTGAAAAATAAAATACACACAGGCACGTAAGTATAATGATCAATTATGAAGTTTTCATGATTGTGTGTCCGCAGTGCTAAAAAATTAGTGACTTACCCTTCCCGATTTCCCAGACTATTGACACATCTTTCTGCGCGTGGATCCCAAGCACAGTAGGGATCTCGTGCCAAAATGCAATCAGTGCAAGATACATATTTCCCACATAGGTATGTGGGGCACTGGACAACACTAGAGTCTGAGCCTGCATATATGGTCTGTGTCTGTGAAGGTAAATAAAAACTTCTTATGGTATGTTTATGCAAATACAAAAATACTTTTTAAGTATTAAGTGTTTAAGTTTCTGACCTTTGTGGACAGCAATAGATTTTTAATAGGCTCAGCGTTTTTCAGTAGCTGGATTTCTTCTATTGTATGAACATTCCCGTCATACACGACAGACTTGTGCAGGATTCCTTTGTCTAAAATGACAAAATCATAAATCTAAAATCTAAGTCTTATCATTTTAGTTAATATATTTTATCCTAAAACTAAAAAGTTTGAGCAGTGTTACCTGTTCCAGTAAAGATGACATCATAAATATTTCCATCAAGTGCAAGCACACGGTCCACAACAATCTGAGTGTAGTTCACGTCCTTGGTGATGAGTCGAGGCCCATTGCCAATTGGCAGGACAGGGTCTTCCAGCAGAGGGTGGTCTTTCACAAACTGTAGAGTCTTGTCCGGCAAATTCAGAGAGCTGCTGATGCGTTCTTGACGCATTTTATTGTTAATACACTGGAACAAGAGGAGGAGGAGGTTCATATAAGTTTTACCAACAGCGTCATGGCAGTAAATAATACACTAATCTAAAAAAAAAAAAAAAACTTACTGCGCCAGGCCGAGGGGTGGGTGGCACACCATTGTACCGAACCCATCTTGTGTGTGATTGTTCCACTGTTGCTTTCTGCATGTATTTGCCTTTAGAGAAGATATGTTCTACATCAGTCAGAGCGTAGGCACAAACCGCTGACAAACCAACATTGCTCCTAGACATTAAAGATAGAACAACAGATTTATGGATTATATACACAGGTTGAGGATAAATAATAGAAGTTATGGAAATTTCAGTCTAACCATTGTGAGGTGAAAACCCCATAGATGACTGTGTCCCTCCAGTCTGCCCCCTTCAAAATAAAGACATCATGAACCACATTGAAGACAAAGTTGAGCTCAGGCATGGAGCACACCAGTTTGGCTTTCAGAAAAGATGTCCACTTTTTCTGGAGAGTGCGCTGACCTCCCAAATCACCCTAGAGATGTATATGTACACACCTTTAAGTTCATGATGATGATACAATATAAAAGGACAGACAATATAGAATTTATAGGTGCAGTTACCTTACAAACACGCGCCACTCGAGGGATGAGCAGCTTGCCAAAAAATTCATACTCCACTGAAACCTCAGTGAAGAAATAGTAGATTTTGTCATCCTCACCATCAGCCTTATGTATCCCCTCCCTGATTACATCAGCGAACACAAAACTAGGCTCTGTAACAAAGTAAGCATCAACATCAACAAAGCATCAACATCCACCATCTCTATAAATTTGAGACTAAACTACATGTCAGCATGATACATTAATCTCATTCATCTCAATTTACCATTAAGCCAAGATGTGGAGTATTCTGTCCTCAGGAGAGACTGGGCAGGGGAGTATCTGGAAATGATCGGCTCACTACCCAAAAAATTGTAAGCTGTACCGGTGTAAAGCTCACCATCTATATTTTATCCCAAAAAAAAAAAGAAAAAGAAAAATACAATTAATAAATGCAGTATTTTTAAAAGAAAACTCAAATGTATTTGAAATTAACATCTACTCACCAACCATGACTGTGGTAAAGCTTTGATAAGGATCAAAAGAGCATTTTCCTCTGCCGTCTTCTGGACGACCGGTTAGAGAAAAGTCAGCTAAACTCTGAAACATGTGCATCATTTCAGTTGAAGTCTTTTTCTTGATTGAAATGGTAAGAATTTTAACTTACCAAGTAGTCACACAGTGGTGCAAATGCATAAGTACCACAGACATAAAGCCGATTCTCATCGGCAACCTGAAGCACCCGTATGTAATTTCGACAGTCTCTCTGAAGAATTCAAACATTAACATTTTAATGATTTGTAAGCCGCTGCTGCATATTTTAACACTGCAGTTTCCAAAGGATTACCTTTTTAGATTTTCCTTTCATGACACATTTCTCTGTAGGTTCTTCATCAATGGTCCACTCAACCTTAAAGAGGCAAGAAAATATTTAAAAGAAAAAAATAGCAAAAAAGAAAAAGTCTTACACTCATAATACCTTATTACGTCTTTTGGTTATGTTGTTTTTGTTAAGTTCAAAGATTGCCTCCCTGGCTCCCACATACAGAGCATCTCTGTCTTCACTCAGCAACAGTGTGGTATAGTTGAAGATACCAGGCTCAAAGAAGTCTGTAACGTCTATATCTAATAATAAAACAAGTCTGGTTAATTCAAAGCTAAACACATCTCAAGACCATTCTATGTAGGATACCCATAATAAACACAGAAATACATACAGAGCATCTTAGTTTATCTTGACCATTATTTTCAGTTTTACCTCAACCATTTTTAGTGGTGGAATGTAATGAAGTAAAAATAGTAAAGTACCGTAATTAACTATAAATTTTAGATATCTGTACCTTTACTTTTCGCTTTTTCCTTCACTACATTTGAAACCAGGTATCTGTACTTTCTACTCCACTACATTTTTGAATAGGACTGAAAAGTAAAAGTATTTTTATTATAGTGAGATCTGCTGGAAAGTTTGAGCAAACAAAAATATATGAACAATAAAAACAGCAAGGGAAAAATATACCAATTCAGTCACAGTATTTTTTTCCACCACTAATGAACATTTTTTAACTAAACATAAAAAATGGCATGTTCCTTCATGTTGATTTCATTAGATAATAATAACAAGTCTACCTTGGTGCTTCCAGGACAATCGGGGAACAGTGTGTGGTCCATGAGTGGACACTTCAAGGAGCAGTCCCAGAAAGATTCCCAGCACACCAAAGCCCATGTTCGACTCTGACAGCTTTGGAGCTGTGAAGTTTCCTCTACACAGAGAACAGGTGACAGATAAAGTCTCCTACAAGCACTCAAATGAGGAAACACAAGTGAGAAATGAAGCTTATGAAGCATGCTCATATTAAAAAAGCAAGAAGGGGCGGTCATCAGATCTAAAATATTTTGAACAACTTTTGAAAGTGATACAAAGAAGTGAAGCCACCAATTTAGCCTTTAAGTTCTGATATCAACCGGGACTAGAGCAGAGACAGCATGTCCTTAAAACAAAAATAAAACATGTAGCGGTTATTCATCTTTCAAGTATCTACATAACAAACTTTGTATGCATACATTTCAAAAATTATTAGGTTTTCTGGACCAACTATGACCAGCAAATGGTCTTATTAAGTCAATTAATATGCCCAATCAGGATATCGCCTGGACTGATATTTGAATATGGTTTTAGCTCTGCACCGATTTAGCTGATATTTGCAGATCAGTGTGAACTGTGTGAAGTAGTTTTACTGCAATGCCACAGTATGTGAATAACATGGTGTATACTACAGCAGTGTCTGAAATAGTCCTATTGTTTTTATTATAATCCTTACATAAATAACATTACTGGTACTTATCAGAAGGTATTAGTATACTTTCTTCTACTACCATTTCTACTGGCTTATACTAAAATATTATACAGCATTTGGAAATTTCCTGAAGTAACATTGAATTTAGATCCAAAGTTCTAACTCTCCAAATTCACTGATAACGATTGCCAAGATCCCTCCTTCGGCCGACACTGCGGCAGCCTGTGAGCAGCTCTACAGCACCGTGACTCTGATGCAGACACGCCATCCGTGGGCCCTGCTCCTGATCAACGGTGACTTCAATCACACCTCTCTCTCCGCCACTCTCCCCACATTCACGCAGTACGTTACGTGCCCCACACGGGACAATAGGACTCTTGACCTGCTGTATGCAAATACAAAGGATGCATACACCTCTGTCCCCCTCCCCCCGCTCGGATGATCTGACCATAACATCGTCTATCTGCTCCCCCAATACACACCAAAGGTGCGAAGAGGACCCGCTCGGAAGGTGTCAGTGAAGCGGTGGACTGAAGAGGCCAGTGAGAGTCTGAGGGACTGTTTCCAGACCACAGACTGGAACATGTTCAGCAGCTCTTATGGAGAGGACATCGATGGCCTGACCCACTGCATCACAGACTATATCAACTTCTGTGTGGAGACCACTGTGCCAACACGGAGGGGTAAGGTGCTTCTCCAATAACCACCCCTGGGTCACTCCTGAGCTTAAAGCCCTCCCGAACCAGAAGAGGAGGGCTTTCAACTCTGGAGATAGAGAGGAGCAGAGAAGGGTCCAGCAGGAGCTCCAGAGGAGAATACGGCAGGCCAAGAAGGACCATGGGAAGAAGATGGAGGAGAAGCTGGCCCAGAACAATGTGAGGGATGTGTGGAGAGGACCGAAGACCATCTCCGGACTTGGACAGAGTGCCAGAGGGGCAGCTGATGGAGACCAGAACACCAGAACCAGAACACCTGGCTGCCTGGACCATGGACTACCTGACTGACTGACCGCAGTATGTGCGGCTGCGAGTCTGAGGTGGTGGTCTGCAGCACGGGGGTCCCCCAGGGAACTGTCCTCTCCCCCTTCCTCTTCACCATATACACCTCGGACTCAGCCATTGTTGGCTGTGTGTCTGAGGGGACCGAGCTGGAGTACCGCTCGGTCATCAGAGACTTTGTGGACTGGTGTGGGCGCAACCACCTGCGCCTTAACACCAGCAAGACCAAAGAGATGGTGATCGACTTCAGGAGAAGGACACCCCGTCATGCACCAGTGAACATCCAGGGGCAGGACATTGATACTGTGGACAGTTTCAAGTACCTGGGTGTTCACCTCAACAATAAACTGGACTGGTCCCTTAATTCCAATGCCCTGTACAAGAAGGGCCAGAGTCGCCTCCACCTTCTGAGGAGACTGAGGTCCATTGGCGTGAGCAGACTCCCTCAGTGCAGGAAGAAGCGCTAACGCAGATCATTCATCCCCACTGCGGTCAGACTGTACAACTCCTCTGTGCAATAACCATGTCTGTGCCACTACTGGACCGTGACAACTTGCACTGTTCTTGTACTTTTTATTTTAAACGTATAGTATTTATATTGCAATTCTCTTTGTAAATTTTGTACATATACTTATTCACTTTATATTATTATTTTTATTTTTTTATTTATTATTATTATTTTTCTATTTTTATTATTATTGTTTATCTTGATTGCATCACACTTTTTTCCTTTTATTGCACTAATCTGTCCTGGAGCTACTGTGACTGTTGCATTTCTCCACTGTGAGGTCAATAAAGTCCTATCTTATCCTATCTTATCTTAAGATTATCTAAATAATCAGCATGGGCTCATTCCATTCGCACACTCTACATTTATCTTGTTATAGCAATGTTCACTACCACATACCGTTCATATTGTATCAAGTTTGTTTTTCAAGGATCACATGTTATCTGACACAGCCGATAGGTTGATCTAGTGGGGTGGATGCTAGTGAATGTTAAGTAAAGTGATATAGCACCAAGCTGGTTACACTAGTTTCACACGTTTCACTTTCCAGAACCTTGTGACTTAAGCGTGGTATTGAGTAAAGCTCATAAATATAAGAATTCCACAAATAAAAAAATAAAAATCTGTTGATATGAAAGTCATTAATGGAGATGGCTAGGACTGTAGGTGATGTATGATGGGACACTTCATCTAAAACAGTACTCCGATCAGTGAGTAATAGATTTATGGAAGTTTAATGTCCTGTCTTGTAGTATTCTATCTGGTAATCTCTAACAACAACTGAAATAACCATATCAGTGTAATAACAGCTGGCACATACAGTCAGCATATAGCTGTTAACCAATTTAGACAAACAATGTAAATTAACATCAGGATTTTTTGCACAATAAAAGAAACAATTAAAGAAACAAACTTATTTACAAACCCACCTCTATCATAGACACAGACTTAGATAAAGGGAATGAACTGAAGCTACAGGAAGTAATACTGTTTCCATGGTAACTACATTGTGCTCCCAAGGACCCCTGAGCTGCCCACGAATGCCTGAACTAAATGCAGTTACTGATCTAACACTAGGGTATTTACAACCATCATATATCAACTAATTAAAAATATTTTTTAATTTTATTTACAACAGACAAAGATAGTTTTTATTTGCTGTGTACCAATGTTTAAACAATGGGGCTGATCATATTGCACTTCACCAATGGACAATCAATGATGCCCACTACAGCTTGTGTCAAATACGGAAGCCGTGATTGGATATTGATGTGTTTATAAAGGACAACAAATGGCCCCAGAGCTCTGACCCCCTTTTACATAGGATTGTTGTTTTCCTTCACAAGAGCTTCAACTTTATAAATCTGGTAAGCGTGGAATTCAAGCCTAGCTTTAGCCCTGGCCGGGGACTCTAATTTTAAAGAGGGGGTCAAATAAACAAGGGCCCTTTGTTTATGGGCGATGAGGGGAGCCCCTAGCGCACTGCCCCACCCCCTGACTATACCCCTCATCCAGGCCACATCATCACATTGAGTACCAAACAATGAACAGAGGAGAACGAAACAAGAGACAGGCATCAGCTCTCAGCTACCACTGAAAAAAAAATTTTTTTTGGGTTGCTACAGAAACAAGTATACTTATTATTAAGAAATAATGAAAAAGGTATGAGACACAATTAAACTAAGTTCAATCTTCCCAGCGTATGCTCAATATAAATCCTAACACAACAAGGCCCATCTCAGGGAGAGTTTAAAGGATCTTCCATCTCTTTTAGAGAAAGAGGGTTAGAGTCCCAGATAGAGTGAACTGGCAGCTCCCCTATGCTGTGGAGAGATTTAGAGGAGTGGTCATACTGTTCACAGATATTTAAGACGGTCCCCATGCTGGCAGGATTCTTTGAGCCCATTGTGTGCTCTTACAAGCTCCTTTGGTTGGGCAGTTATGGTGACACCTGCTCGGGGCCTTGGGGTTCCCACTGCACTGGGAAATGAGCAGAGAAACTGGCTGGGTGCCCACAGACGACAGGACTCAGGGGAAGAGTAACTGAGCTCATCTCTTTTCAAGGCAATGGTATACGAGCTACTAGCCACTAATACCGCACCTACCTGAACTATAACAAGTGGATTTTCTCTCAACTGACACTATTGGTCTCATCTCTGAAGATTTCCTGATTTAAGATGGTACGGTTGTGCTTGTTTCTCAAATTCAACAAGTGAGGTCAGTGCTAAGATTTTGGGCAGATACAACTCTTGTCACTTCCTCCAGTGCTCTTTAAGAGAGAGAGAGCAAGAGAGAAAGGGGGGGAACAGAGGATGCTCTTGGTCCTGTGAGCCGAGTGGGGTAATGTGAGGTTTAGACATTCAGCTCCTGCCAACAACTCCAAAGCCCCAGCCTGTTTCCCACTAGCACTAGCTCTCTTTCCATGTCCTCTGTAATCATTAACATCAATCCACTGTGAACTCTTCCACTGCACCATGCCAAGAGGTTGGTGCACTTTTTAGGCAATGACAAGTACTACATGTTTCAATATTTCCAATCGTCAAAAACGTTTTTATGATTTATTTTTCAATTTTGTATGTAGAATCCCTCAGTCACCCAGGTAGAATCTATGGCAAAGGAAAATTCAATTAATTTCTCCTCTATTCTTCAATGAATAAACGTTTGTCCAGTTGACAAACTGAATTTCTCCTTTGCCACTTTCAAACTTGTGGCAAATCACTGAATATGCCAATCTCTCTGTCACTTTTCTGATGTAACTGTTCTGCATTTTAATATTTGGCGGACCATCTGTACAGTGCACACCCTACAGTGGAATGATCACAGAAACCAGTAGGTTTTGATAATGCACTGCTTGTAGTATTAGATCTTTGTGATTGATCATGGTGTTGTTACATACCATTATCACATACATACCTAACAGTTTGACAGACTTTGGAGCAATTTGACAAGAAATTATAGAAACTTCTGAAAGGCAAAGGCAGTTGCATTGAGTGGAAACATGTATGATTTATGATGATGATTTATTTGTCAGAGGAACATGTTGGGAGTCATTTCATTTGAAGCCGAACAGCAGCAAAGACGGCACACTCATGAAGACAGATGTCTCCACCAGTGTCAAGAGCAGATGAAAGCACTCCAACTCAGGAAGTGCCACTCATTGCACCATGCTCATAAGATTCACTCCAACATGCCAGCTGTAGACATCTAATCTCCATTCTGTAACACTTCTCCTCTCGGTGAGGAAGGGTGATAATAATTTACAATGTTGACTTTTTTGTTTCCCAATAATGACAACCCAATGTTTTTTTTTTAAGCAATATGCAAAAACGCCCTTGTAAATCTGTAAAATCCAGTTATACCCTTAAAGGATAGCATCTTTATTACTGACAAACTCAACATTCTAATCAGGCACATATAGTCTAATCTTTTTGTTTTATATTTGTTTGTAAAATTGTAAAATGATAGCAAATTGGATTTTAATCAACTGACAGGCATTTAGTACTAATTAGTTAAACTTATGCCTGGCAGTCTTATAACACCGGCTAATTTGCATTGCTGCAGAGATGCTCCAAAACAACCTTAATAAGACATTATCTGGCATCTGTAAAGCCACCATGTCATTCATTGCAGCAGCACATTAACACTGAGGCATGTAAAGGCAGGGAACAGCTGTGATGCTGCTTACTGATGATGCAGCAGTTTATGCAATATTCATGCAACGCTTCAAGTCTCATGGTTGAAAGCAAGTATTCAACAAAAATGCACTATCAGGGAATACTTCCATGGCCTATATAAGGAAAACTACCTCACTGCTACTTACAATAGGGTCAGGAGCACTTTCAGTGTAGCCACTTTCAGTACTGAGTATAGCCAGACCATCAATAACAACCAAAATGTTGAAATTGAGGGGGAAAAGGAAACACTACAGGGGAAGTAAAATTGAAACGCTCCTATATAATTACTAGTTGTTGAGTCCCCACTGAGCTAGCATGTCAGCCTTAAGTGGCCACAGCAAAAGGCAAATGAGGGGTCAGGTCCAGTAAAGGGTATATTTAGCCTGCCTCGGGTGAGCTCTTTAAAAACAACACGCCCTTTCCTTGTGTCACGTGGCACTGGATCCATCTGAAACGCGGCCCTATAAACAAACATACACACGCCACTGATGTATGCTGGAAGCACAAGGGCTACTGTGTGGTGTTCCCTTCACAAGGAGTCCAACAGGCGTTTGCTCATCCAACCAAAGATGGAAAAAAGTAATGGACATCTTCAGAAGAAAAAGGGAAAGAAGAAGTTGAATGTGATTATAAAAAGCAAAATCGCCAAAAAAATGGCCTAGGTCTGTGCAATTTAATTTCTTTACAGTATGCAGTTTGATTCGATCTCCAGTTACAACAATTTTTATATGTGGGATGTATGGTCTGGTTAAGTCATAGACCTTTCACTTGGTACAGTTTCCTTGGGACTATAATGATAGCAAACAGACCCTGGGGCGTATAATCTTGAACTATTTTCGGAAGCCGCAGGAGCTCCAGTTGAGGTCCAGCTCAGACGGCCTTGTGGTTTCAAGTTGGTGTGGAAGTTACATTGGTGGGTTTTTTAAAACAGCAATTACTGAGGGCAGGTGTCCACTGTAAGACAAATAGCTCACTATTCTAAAGTAAAAAAAAATGTTGGAGTCATTCATTTTCCCTTCTCTTCTTGCACTCTCAGGATCACAACTGCAAATAATCGATCCTAAAGGGTGCTGGGATTTGCATGATTTCCTATCAGATGCCCTTCAAACACTCTATAACACAGGGAGGGCTTGTGACTTACTGGATAGGTGAAACAACAAGAACAAAATTATTAATCAATGTTTACAACAGAACAGTGAAGTGGTGTGCATTTAAGGCCTATAGGCGTTACACTGCCTACTTCAGTCAGGAGTTCTATACTCTAGCAGCCTCTTGCAGGCTCATGATTTCATGGTGGTAATTTCCAAAGCACTGACAAAACCTTCCTTTCGGATAGTGGGCAAAAGCACAACGCATCATCCAAGGGTTGTCTGAATGTGAACAGTGTCTCTCTTCATGAACTTGCGACTTCACCAGAGAAAACCTAATTTCACAGTTCTCCAGAAGAGGGCAAGAAGGCCAGGCCAAGTTTAAAGCACTATCTGTTCCATAGAGAGAAGGGAGAATTTGAGATATTTCACAAAAATTAAGCACATACAATTTTACGTACTTTTTGTGTATAGGAAAACAGGCAACACAACATAAATATCTGGCCAGTAGTGCAAGTGTGATTAAATATTTTCAAAGTAAGATAAAGAGCAAATAAGACCTTTGACACCAAGAGGAATCCCATGAATGCTAGAACATGTTTGTAGTCTAGAGACTCAGGGCTACATTGTTTTCAGTAAAAAGAGATATTATGTTGCTTTCCTAAATAATTGTCCTCACTTTGTAACAGGAGTGGCTGTACAACATAAAAGGTGTCTGAATAAAACCCGCTGTGCTTAATATAAACATTGTCTGTCATCAAACCAATGTTAGATATAGCACAGACAACACTGACCATGAGCAACTCTTGTTTGAAATGAAACACAAAAAAGCAAGAAATAAAATGACACCTGACGAACAAAGAAAGTGGTAAAGAAAAATCAAATTATTGCAGATATGAATAAAATTGGAGAGGTTACGCTAAGCAACAACACCAAGCACACACAAAAATTTAAAAACAGTTGGTGTGGTCATGCAAGGCTGAGGAATAAAATAAGAGGAAAGGCCCCAAGGTGATAACAAAGGGGTAAGGGAAGCATGCAGCATTCGTGTTGTAGCAGGCCAGCGAGCAGCACTGGTGAGAGGGAGAGGAGGCGGGAGGTGGAGCAAGAAAGTTTCTGACCTGTAGCTTAGTAAAAGACGCGATGCTCTTCTTCAGACGATAATTATAAAATCCTCACGCTATGGGGAGTGGAAAAAACAAAGATCACGCGTTACATTCAGCAAGACAATAAAGGGTGGGTACAAAAAAACATCTCTTGTATACCAAAATAAACACCAAAACGAAACACAATTAGTAGCAGCACTGTGAAAACCAAACATATTGCATATTTAACCACCCAAACACAGTGTCAGACAAATGGGGCATACGCATAGCATATCATCAGCAGTATATTGCGGATGTGGGTTTTTATTTCTGCATCTGGTTTTCACACTGAGAAAGTTATCGCTGAAACCACCACACATTTTCTATGTGACTGTGAATTGTGTGAATAGGTAATTTCCTTTGGTACATTTTGCAAATGGTTGTAATTTAAGATTATAGATATTTGCCAATGCGATTTAAGAATTGCATTAGCTCTTGATCTCCTAAACTAAACTAGGTTATAGGCAATGTTAAATGCTAAAATATGGAGATATCATGTGTAGACCCATATCCTTAAATACATTAAGCATTAAAATGCAATAAACATCATTAACATTGACACTGCTAGCTGCCATATGGTGTGAGGCCATAGGCTACAAAGTATATACTTTGCTCAATCTGTAAAAAGTTAAACCTTTCAAATCAGGAAGAACATGTCCAGAAACATGTGGTTGATATTTTTGGTAATTTGACTGCTAGTACTAACTATGCAACATATAAGATACCAACTCAGAACAGGTGGTCTAAATATCACAGAGTAACATTGTGACAGATGGTCACCCCATGGAGCCTGATCTTTTTTAGACTGCTTTCCTGAACAAACTCCTTTAAAAAAGACATTCACTTTGTGTAACAACCTGTGCCACAACAACCTGTGCCACAACAGCCTGTGCCACAACAGCCTGTGCCACAACAGCCTGTACCCTATTTTGACCTTCTATTAGTTATAGCTATTAGCTACAGTGTTAAATGCCTATTCTGAAAAGAATACAATCTAGCAGTCATGTCACTGAGAAATAAGATTTGGTGAGCTTTTTGTGAACGACAGTTCATAATTGTTTATCATAACTGTTGTGTAGCATTATCAT
The DNA here is from genome assembly GCA_030686955.1 of Odontamblyopus rebecca. NCBI lineage: Eukaryota > Metazoa > Chordata > Actinopteri > Gobiiformes > Gobiidae > Odontamblyopus > Odontamblyopus rebecca. Next base: position 33,333,669 of record CM060653.1, on the reverse strand, counting down.
ATGCCCTTGCGTGTGTCACACAAGAGGAAATGCAAGTTGTAAGAGCACCACTTCTGCACTTATCGTGTGCACAACAGCAAGTCCCCTTTGTTGTCTCAACTGGCAGCATCAATGAGATGCTGGTAGAAGATGACAGTTCCAGAAGACAGATGGGTTGAAGGCCAAAGGTTGGATCACCCTCGACATCTTTAGGAAGTGTTCTGACCCTGACTCCCTCTGTCCTCACAAAACTCACTGACAGCTAATGCAGTGTGTGTATCACGGTCACAGGCCCCAGTGATTGCAGCCTTTTACAGGCCTTAATTTTGCATGTCCCAAGTAGTTGTGTGGGTCACACTAAAGCCCCACTTTGTGACACACTGGTCTGGAGAGGGGAGGAAGAGGAAGTGCAAATGGCATGGGGTCCCAGTGTTGCAACGGATGACTGGATTTGAATGAGAACTGACCAAATACAAATGTTTTCAAACATCTACAAGTTTAGTTATGTCTTAACAGGTCTACTCTAAAGCTTCACTATTGAGTTCCCCACCATATCTTATTTTCAGTCACATTTAGGCCTTTCAGAATAACATTGAAGCACAATATATTGCTACAAAATATTGCAATAAACAGTAATATTGAAAACTACTTTATGTCACTGACACAAAGCAAGGTAATTCCAGTAAACCAATTTTTTTAAATATACTGTACTGTACATTTATTAAGGCATGGGCTGCAACAAATGCATAGTATAATTAAGTACTAATTACTCAAAGCAGTTATTTATTCTAGTACTCTCTACAGCTCAAATCTTATTTTATTACACAAAAATGGCAAAATATCTTCCAAGTAATGCAAAGAAATTGTACACACAATAAGCATTAAGCCCAAAAATATATTGTTCCAGCTTTCATCTTTTGAACGATAAATGGATATAGTAATTACCGTAACATCTTTTGTGATTTTTTTTAAAAACTCATGTCTGAGAAAAAGGAAATGTTTGATTAGTTCCCAAAAGTGTAATATGATCAACAGGAAGTGTCTTTCTTTTAAAAGATGATGTAAATTTTTAGGTAATGCTTGTGCATGCATCATGCCCCTGTGCTGTGCATGACAAGCATGACTAGTGTTGAGCTATCACATAATTTTTCACATAAGTTTTTTCTTATCCAAATTGATTAATGGGTTAAATGTCCAAATTAAATGTGGCCTATAAACAAAGGGGTTGATATATGAGACATGCATGATCGTATAAATTCTAATTTAATTGTGTCTTCAGCAGCATCTCATTTACATAAAACAATAATGGGTCTACAACTTCAGCAACTGTACATAGAACCTGACCTATTTGTATGAATGACGCAACACTGTCCAAAACATCCAGGACAAAAACTGGGTGAAATTTGCGTTGCCCAAATCCATTCAAAAGGGGGGGGGGGGGGGGGGGGGGGGGCATGGACTCTGTACTATTTCATACACACTGACAAAAGCGCTGCACTGAAGAGGATTATGCAAGCTTGAATTTGCACAGAAAAAATCCCTGTCTACAAGTACTCTGCAGCAAATCTGGCTTAAGAGACTTTCCCACTCCATATCATCCTGGTACAATGGAACTAGCATTCATTTATGACATGAGTCAAATTATGATATACTCTTGTACCAATATGTGCATTCCTGTGCCTGTATCTGGGAAAAGTCACTGGAATGCTGACATTAAGGGAATGTTCACAATGTTTGTTCATAATATAAGGGGTGTTTGTGAGAAAGACTAGGCAGTGGCATTCTCCTCTCTTTGTATGAATCTTAAGTAGTCCCATGTAGAGGGGGGGCTTTGTTTGCTTCCACTGTCGGGGGCAAGTCCTCCAACTTTTCCCCTCATTTCCTTCGGGCATAACATTTATCATTCTTCCTCGACGGACAATCATTCCTCTACATGAACTAGCATCGAGCACACAAAATACATGACCGCCCTGCGCCTTTCAGCTTCTCTTGTTGCTGGGAAACCTTTCACGCAACGGGACAGTTTGACATCACATGCTTGGAGACTTGTGGCATTTACTTGAACTTGGCTGCTTTAATCAAGACAAGAAATTCACTTTTTTCTGGTTTGACATTTTGGTCGACTAGGCCTAAAAAATCTAATCTAACTAATCTGCATGCAAATCTCATTTTGCCTGTAATTATCGTATTGTAATGTTATATGTTCCATTACGGTATGTACACCTCTACAAATTTTAGACAGTTTTTCACTTTGAGCAGGTACATAAAGCTTCAGCTATATACAAGACCAAACCATTTTACCTAGATTTACTTAAATGAAAAAACTAGGCCACAGTCTTTTTGACTAGTGGCTGGAGCTTACTTGGTCTTTGCTGTGTTTATTCATATCCCTTTCAGCTGACCACCCGGCAACCACTTATTCCGCTTATTATGAGCATGGACAGCAGATTATTTTGCTTACTGCACCAATATTCTCCAGTCTCCTTTTCTGAAAAACGTGGTTAGAAGAAGACAAAACCAAAAGTTGACAAAGGAGACAAAAGAGGTAGAGCCGCCTAAAAGGGGGAAGGGACTAGGATGAAAAGTGCACCAGGAGGGACTATAGTGTCAGCTCCTTCAAGTGTGTTTTGTCTAACTAGCAACAGCAGTGACATACCAGCACAGTGAATGAAATGCAAAGTGAGTGATGCAAATGTCACTAGTCTGCACGGGCAAAACAGAGCGTCTTTATACCGCCCCCATGACCACAACATGCTGCAACACTTGCAATCAAAACCACAACTTCTTCCCTTGTCTACAGCTGAGCACTAACACAATCTAGGACACTGAGGAGTTGAGTAAACAGACACACACAGACCCTGGGTCTGACTGAAGCAGGTAGGTACAGAGTTAAAGTTGTGCCATCACTTACTTGTCCGACATGGCTTCGGCTAGCGAATATTGATTCATTAAAACTTCTTTTCACTTTTCTCCACACAGTTGAAAAATGTCAAAGGTCTGGCCACAGAAGAATGTCACAACGGTAACCTGAAAGAATAAATATAGAGAGAGATAAAAGATTACTTTCTTTCTGCTCCTTTTCATTAATTTCTTGTATGTTTAATGTTAGAACACTGTTAATCACATTATATTTTATGAATGAAATAAACGAATAAAGAAAAAAGAAAAAACTAAGCATTTCATGAATAAGTACAAAGATGATCATATTTATCTTTATAAAAAAGTAAATAGGGGCATATTATATGGGACTAAATGATCAACAATGTCGCATAACACCTTATACATCTTCAGTGTCAGTTCTGAATGTTTTGCATCTAGAAAGAAAAAACAGCAAGGTAAATAAATCTACTATATATATAAAAAAAAAAGAACTTAAGTTTTTAAATGACAACTAAAAATCTTGTAAGTTGCCACTTGCAACACCATCAAGGTCAATATGCATTTCTTTCGTCAATCTGCTTTCTAAAGTAACTCATATTATAGGGATACAGTAACCATGGTTACCAAAAGAGTCAACCAGTCAGCTAGTCTGCATAAAGAGAAGAAATCCTTCAGGCAGCAAGGAGACAGCACAAGACCAATCAAACAAGAGGAATGAGGAATGCATTGTAGAGCGGAGCAGAAGAATGACACTTGGATAATTTCATCCCTGACAAGAGATTGCAGATACACAGAACAATTTAGGAAGTAAAATCAATTTACCTGACACTTTGTTTTCCCCTTGTGCAGCTCTCCTCAACCTTGACTGCAATTGACCATCTAAATATGGTGGATTAGCATGTTCCAATACTCCAAATACAAAAGACGTGTTGTGGGTGGCTACCGCATGTGGTAAACAGGCAACATGCATGAGAATAAACATTAGCCCATAATCTAATCTGTGTTGACCATTTCATACAGACGACTCTAGTTGAACTAGACAAGACAAGCTCCTAAATTCTGTTTTAACACACATAAATCTTACAATACACACAACGCCATGAATTACCTCGCACATGAATCACATAATAATTTGTGAAATTGTGATAAAGATTTTAAGATGCTAAATCAGGCCAAGTTTCGGATGCTTTAGGGCAGGGTTTTTAGACATCACATTTTATATAACCTTAAAATGTCGGTAAATTGGGATTTTATTATTCTGTTTAGGAGCTATTCATTTAAGTTCTAACTTTAAGTATAGTATTTTTTTTACATTTTCTAATTCTTAAAGGTCTGCTGCTGATGTAGGGGATTTGGTCAGTGCTTGAAATATGCTTTTTAAAGCCAAATGACATCACAAATAAACTTGTCTTGCCTTGCATTGAAGCCTAGCTAGCCTAGATTTGATGTAGTCAAGTGTCCCAACAATAAACATATGGACATTCCAAAATGCCACATAACAGGGGGATGCTGGCAATGCATACACAGCCACATAGTAAACAATTATTACTAAAATTACAACTCCTGGACAGCCAAATGTGCAACATATGATCATCATCAACTTAGCAAAAAGAATCACGAGGACTGCCCCTCAACAGGACCCCAAATTATCTACTTCTCAATGAAAACACAGACCAAACAACCTCTCTATGCCTCCAATGACAGTTATTGCATGTCAACAATAACACTGCACCATGTTCACGATGCAAATCTTACCATATTGTCAATGTGAAAATCCTGCAGGTTGATTCAGAAATACAACTGTGGGTGAGGCTCTTCTCGCTTGGTCACAGTCCTGTTGGTGTCAGTAAGTGGCCAGTGGTTTGCAAAAAAAAAAAAAAAACACCCATGCAGACTGGTCTGTCACCTACTGCTCGGCAGCCAAGCCTCTCCTGCTTTCATCTGCTCCTCTCTCCATGCTCTATTCCCAATAAAACACATGTATAAAAAGCAGTGCTGTACGCAGACATGTCAGTGGTATCGAGTGTAGAGATGTCCCTGCAGTCACAGCGGTCAGGCGCTGGCTGCCAGCGGAGAACACCACTGCGTAGACTGCGCCTTTGGAGCAGCATCAACATACAATTGCTGAGGAGGGGGAGGGGGGTTTGGGGTAGTGGACATGGGGGAAGGGGTTGACGTTAGGGATGTGTGCATTTGTCGGAGTGTGTCTTTTGTTGAGGTGACATTATTTTTTTTCAGTTTGAGTCATGAATGGGCAGTGCCTATCCAGCTGCTGCTTGGTGACAGCGGCACTGCAACTAATCCAGGGTGAAAACCAGAAATATGGGTGAAGTGTGGGCACTGCGAGTCTCCAAAGGTCTGAGAAAACATAAAAATACAGAAAACTGTCCACATAGTCTATAACCCAGTATATAATGAACGTAGGCTATAGTGACACACTTCTTCCCTCTCATGCTCTTTTCAGAACGCCACTGTAGTCTAGCACGCATCACTGAACCTCCTTACAGTCTGCATTGTAGCCAGGGCTTTAACTTCAATAACAAATTCACATCCATTGTTGCAATTGTGATTAATAGACTACCGGTTGCTTATTCAAAACAGCAGAAAGGTAGTAATAATAACACCAAATGTGACTCCACCTTCCAGTGTTACTGTGATTTAACACAACAAAAAAGAGGAAGCTTGCCTTGACTACTTTAAAATCAGTTGATCTGGAATCCGGTGTGAATACTTTTGAATGATGGTACTATTAGGCTGAGACATCTCTGGAATGCAGTGATGCATTATGCATGGCCTATAAGACACAATGAGCAACGGTAACACGTGAATGTCCACAGAAGAGATGAAGCCATCGCCTTTGCCCAAATTATAAAAAGTGCCCAAGGCCCATTGGGTGCTGGGTGTGGTGTTTGGTTCAATGGGGAGATGGGGGTTTCCCCAAAGCTGAGGCAAAGCAGCACACCTCACAGCACTGCAGAGCTCACCTCTAACCTCCAACTCCCACAAGACCTAAATAACTACCCCCACTGCATACATCACTGTCACATAATAGATTATGGTCTTTATTTTTTTCTATAAAAAATTATAATTGCATGAATCTGTAGCACAACACATCATACTCCAAATAGTAACATCAAAGACAAAACTGCTTTTCAATTAATAGCCAACTTCACAGCAGAACATTATGTGCTAATGCAAAGGGCATTGAAGTGTTAACAGTGCCCAGAGTCCAAAACACCTCATAAGACCAGTCGAGTACTGCAAGTACAAAATAAGCAGCACTTCAGAAGCATGGACAGCAATGTGCCGTCTCCTTGAAATGTCTCCACTGAGGTGTGAAACTGATCCCATCTCAATGTAGAAGTAACACATTCACTATGGCAAGAAGCTGCCATATATACAGGGGATACAGGGAAAGAGCTTAATTTCTTCATTGAATTCATTACTCTATGCTTATTTTTACTTTAAGTCATATAAAGAGAGTGTGACAGGATATTTTCCCTATCTAAACAAAATGTCACTTGAGCACCAAATTCAAGGTTAAAACAAAGCTTCTTTCAGTATGCGCTCACAACCAAATTCTTATTTCCACCGAAACCTTATCTAAAGTCATTACCATTGATAAGGAAGCATAAATAAAGAATAAAGAACATTTGCATGTCTATGTGTGGTTATCTGTAATCAGTAGGCATGCTCTGTGTAATCCAGTTAGATCTGTCTCGTGTTTCCAATAATATGCAAAACAAAATTCAAACTAATCAAACACAGACTGATATTGGTTGTAGAGAATAGCATGGCATGTGCAGCACATTTAATGAGTGTTAGCCATTTATCCTTGCATAAAGTAAACGTATGTTTTTGCTGTTTTTTTTTTGTTTTTCTCCTGTCCTATTTACCAGCCAGCAAAAGTGACAACTCTACATGATCCTTCACAGCCTGAAATGGGAAGCCAGAAGCAACAAATGTCTGTAACTTTAAAGTGGCACACAGCCAGAGGTTTAATGATTTGTCTGCAGCTGGTGAATGATCATCCAGAGATATCCTGCTGGAGCCAGTTCCCCCAGAGTTCCTCAGGCGCTTGCTGACATGATTTGGACTTCAAAAACCGGCCAATCAGATTAATCAGATGTGAGTGGCACCTCATGACCGATATGACCAACAGATTTTAATTTGATGAGGCACAGTAATCGATATGGTTCAAATAACTGAAGGACACTGGGTGCATTTGGGTGAAGAGATAATATGCATCAAAATAACTTTAAAGTACCACACAAAACAGGCTTTCCTAAGCAAGTGAAAAGAAATTACAGCCCATCTATTCTGAGATGCGAGGTTGCATAACCTCCAAAACTTAAAAAAGCCTGTCTTATGGATAGATGTATTAAGATAGTGTTAAAAAACAAAGTTTGACCCTCATGTGACACCATATCAAAACTGGGCCTCAATGTTGACCAATGTTGTTGCAGTGAAAGACCGAGCACTTGATTAATGCACATCAAATCTAAACCTCCCTATGACCCCTGGATCCAAATGTTGTCTTAAATTGAAGTTTTTTTTGTTGTTTTTTTTTGTTGTTGTTTTTTTTGTTACAAAAGAAAAAAGAGGTCTCCATCTTTGGCCAAAAACAGCATTTAACATCAGCATACCGGTACTTCTGCCGTTTTTCATTAAGTTGAACGTTGAACCAAAACATAGGTGTCCAAAGTACAATTTAAGGCTCATTCAACATGTTCCACAAAGATATTTCCTACTTTGGCTACTGCGCGAAACTTTATAGTGCAACAAGTGCAGCTGAGCACTCCGCGGAGGCACGCATGTGTCTGTCTGCAGAGCGTAAGGCAGAATGAACCAAGCGTCAAAGTTTAGCCTATAAAAAATAGTTTCGACTTTGACTATACCGTCGTGTACTCACCGTACGTGGGTTTTCCTTGTTGTCCCACAGAGCAGAAGGTTACTGTAGTAGGAAGAAGCGTGGGATTGGTTAGCAGTTCTCTCCGCGCAGCATGGCGGCTGGTCTACGGGCTGCAGCGTTTAAACCTTGATACCATCAGGCGGGGGAGGGCGCTGGGGCAGCTGCGGGTGCATTGCTCCCTGAGATGTGTCTATCTGACGCCTTTTCCCTAAAAAGAAACCGAAACAGCTCACACTTGAGATGTAGGCTAATGTTAAAGTCATGTTCTAGAGGAGGGTGACCAGACGTCCCTATTTACCCGGGACAGTTTCAGTTTTGAGCCCTGTGCCCCCTGTCCCAGCAGATTTATCCAAAACCAGTGATTTGTCCAAGTTTTATATAAGAAATGTCCCAGTTGTCCCTATTTTTGACCCATTTGAAACCTGCCAACAGTAAAGAGAGGCACAAATTGTCAATAGTTTAGGTAAAATGCAGAAAAAAATGCTTAAAATGACAAAAAACACAAAGAAAATATAACTATACTGACTCACATTAGTGCCAAGTGCAAAACTATTTTCCTTAATTACGGACTTCTTTCACAATTTTATCATTACCAACCAACCCAAACCAGGGATGTCCCAGGTTTTTTTATTTTGAAAATCTGGTCCCCCTAGTCTAGAGGCCTATTTCTCTTTGGCCCCTGCGGAGGATATGGGCTGGAACAGTCAATTGTAGGTTATAGAAATAAAAAATAACCTAATTAAACTTGCCTACATTGTTACACATGATCTTTTCGTAAAACGCCAACAAAAATGGGCAATATGATATTTTGCACCCTGAAATGTGAGTTTCTCCTATCCTCTGCAGGCCACAGTTGCAGGTCAAAGGTGATACAACATTTTGCTAGAAGAAAAGTGGCTCAGAAATAGGGTCAAACAGAGAGAAGCCAAGAGAGGGGAGTTCTTATCCCCCAAATGCATTGACTATGACATAAGGGCAGCTGTTATGGCACTCTCAAAGACAATATTTGAAACTTGGCAAATTTGATAATATAACAGCACAAAACTGAGGAGTTAACGGCAATTCTCTCAATTCTTTATGTTCATATCCTAGTTATTTGAGAGCCTGGCCCTGACATGTCTGGCCAGTCTTTAAAGGGGACAGTAGGCCTAAGTGCCTGAAATACTAAAAGCAGCTGGGTTTATCTTCCCTCTGTGAGATGATTACTAAGGGTGACAGAGGAATGGAACATAGACGTCTAAATAGGTCTCATATTTAGGCCTATTTATGAACTTGATGTAACAAAGTCAAACACCTTAAACACACTACTATTACTACTACTACTACTCATTTCATTATCTTCACTGGACCATGCACAGTCAGTGGTCTATACCTAACTCTGTTCTGACACACTGGATATATTTAGAGTGGCAAGCTAGTGTATCCATGCAAGAAGGCAGGTCACAATTATTCACAACAGTCAAGGGCCAGCACTCTTCTTAGAGCAGTCAGAAGAGATAGTTTGTGAGTTGAATGTTAGACACAGGATTAACACCTGCTATGACTCAGGGTTCGTGACCAATATGCAATGAGGAAGTAGGAGTGAAAAAGAGTTTCATACTTCCTGGTAGCATATTGTTTCCCATCATACAGACATTTAAGTCAAGCCCATCTTAGTTTAAATTAGGTTATAGGTTTAGAGATGAAGTCCACAGTCCACATCTACAGGCTAAAACCCTTCAATAGGCTAATTTCATCTTCTAGATTTGATTCAGTTTATGCTCTAATTTCAGATGGAGGGTAGGGGCCTGATCTACGGGAGATTTCTGTATTAATTTAGTAATTTATTGACAAGTCTAAGTATCTTATAGTGTTACATATCCTACATGGTGAATCAATGTCTCATCTTATTACATCTTATGTATTTATTTTGGGCAAGTAAGCATTTTTATGTTTTTTTTTTTGTTTTTTTTTTTTCACAATAGAACATGGTATTATCTATATTAACATTAGTGCTATCGTAACAACAGAAACAACAACAACAACAGAAGAAAACTTGTTTAATCCCACCCTCCTCTTCTAATTTATAATGATCTTTTTGGCATTCTTCAGACATTTTACATTAAACCATATAAACTATTCACAAGTGAGGACAATGAGTCACTGTTATAGCTTGGTAACCTAACTCTCATCATAATGAAATAATACAAAAGGATACCAACAATGGTAAGGAAATTAAATATGCTAACAATGGTAAAAGACAGCAGATAAATTAATGGTAATGGATTTCCGCCAGATTAACAAATGTATAATCCACAAATGTGGAATTTTATCATTATCTTATTTGTTAGAGATAACTGGGACAAACTTGCCATAAAAATATGTTCACTTGTGTCAGTTTTTGTTCAATGTAGATAGGCCCAGTAATTTAAAATATCACTAAATCAGGTAAACAAACTTACATTCTTAGACTTAGACAAACTTCATTGATCCACAAGGGAAATTATTTGGACACAGTGGCTCACTCATCACAATATAATATAACAACGAAGAGCAAACAAATAAATGGTAGTAATAAATTCTAAAAAAGTAGCAAAAAAGATGACAGGTGTCAGAATAAGGCATAATTATATAAATGTAAATGTACAAGTCAAAATAAAATAGAAAGGTAAGTAATAAAATATAAAAACAGCTTGAAAGATAGACTGGTTAAATCAATGTCCACTATAAAGGACGCAAATGAATGGGCCTGGTCTCAGGAGGATATAAAAAGTGTGGCATAGCGTCATCTAGAGACAAATACAAATACACTTGTTATAAAATGATATATTGTGGCGCCCCCTATTGTTCAGGATTTATAGTGCAAAGACACAAACCCCCAAAAGCAACACAGGCAATCACAGACATAACTGTATAACTAAATGCTAAACTAAAGGCCACGACCACCATGATCTTTAATATTCTATTTGTAAAACCCAACAGCTCAAATCCCCAAATTGACAGGCCAATCGATATCGCCCCTTTGCTCACATGTCCCCGTCGCACCAATGGTACACTACGGATTATTTCTGCACCGCACCCTGATGGCGGATGGGCGGAGCGACGGAGAAAAGACAACTGCAAAGATAAGATCCACATAAAATTTATCTAGGGCCGGGGATTAAAATAGTAAAGAATTTGGGACTTCTGCATTGTGCACTGTTTATACTTCATTTGGTGATAAGGTGAGTAAAGCCAGCGTTTGTTTTACGTATGTTTCTGCACAGGGCTTGGTTTGGTCGCAATATGGCTCTCGTGTTTTTATGTTTGCCCCAGTCTTTTGGTTCCCCATACACTCTGAAGTTAGCTCACATAGCTTTTATCTTGCGTAGAGAGATCGCAATTCTCTTCGCTTTGCACTTTTAGTTGCTTTTAGAAGACGTCCTTATGTGGATCATTGAGTTTACTTCACTATGTTACGGTGAGCTAACGTGTCCGCTGTGTTTCTCCAGCACAGGGCAGGCCGACGTTTGTTGATTTTGTTGCTTGCAGTGGGTGTTGGCGATAGTGTCTACGACCCCTGGGTTTACGAGGCGCATTTGATCCCTCTGGGTGTGTATTGGATGTCCCGCCAGATAGTTACCAAAATCGAGCTGTTTTCCCATCCAGGGTTAGGCTTCCTTTCATAACAGGATAATAATCTTTACAAACCAGTGTATCTACAATGTCCAGACGATTCTCAAACAAATAGCTTTCTCCTCAATAGATTCAATAATAAAAAACCAAAACATGAATGAGACACAAATCTACTGGCTGATCAAACTGTGCACGTCTCTCCCTGCACTATAGGCCCATTTAACCAGTCTACCAGTGTTATACTTTCACAGGCTGATGGAGCATCCTCTTAGTTTATTTTCTCTGGGCGTAACAAACAATGAAACATTATCTCAGCAGATACAACCAGTTCTGTTTGTTTTTCTCCTATTTGTCCCACGCCCACTGCAGTGCAGCTGTAATATTCTGTTCCTCTTTTGAGCTCCTGCATCCTGCTAATATGAGGGTTTTACCTGCGTTATAAAGCAAGTTCTGATTATATTGGGTTGTTTATAGGGCAGCGAAAATCATGCCAGCAAACAAGACTCACGACATTGTTCAGTTGTGTGAGCTGCTATTCCAGAGCCTGTAATTTAGGCCCTGATCTGGTCTTGGGCTAATTCAACTTTGTCCACATGGGCCTTGTTAAAAGTGGATAACGCTATTCTAGTGTCTAGTCTCCTTGTCAGTATGAATCAGTCAGTATGAATTATTATGAATATCCTATACACCAAAAGTCCACATACCAGTAGGAACACAACTGGTAATGCCCAGTTGGAGCTGATTTTTATTACTCCCTCAACACTGAAACAAGAGTCAGGGTTAGATATTTTCCCCCCTTTTTCGGTTTGGCCTTATGAAATTTTGAAGGTTGTGGAGAGCAGACATTGCCTACATATTCCCTCATAATATGTTATGATATTTTTTGCACTCGTTGCATTAGTAGTAGCCTATTCTTTTCAGAAGTGTCCATATACTGTGTGAAAAAGTGCTAAATTGTCACACTTGTCTTTAAATCATATGTGACATGCCATAGCTGCATGATGTGCGCTTTCAGCTGGTGTTACATAACCTCTATCTCAGTCCCTGTGTTTCCATGGTAATGTTTGGTGTCCATGGTTACCGTTCTTCAACATTCAGGTTCAGCCCAGACACCCACACTTTTGAGCTGAGATAAAAAGGTTCAGAAACAAGATAGCCTGCCTGACAAAGTCATGATCATTAGAGAGAGCATCAAATAAAGTATGTCTGTTGTCCATATACAGCCATGGTTTACAGGATAACCTATAGTCACTGTTGATCTCACTCCACCAGACAGGAATTATGAACAAATTGCAAATTCCTTCATTCCTCTTTCCGCAACAAATTCACAGGATGATGGATCATCTATTGTACACGATTTACTTTAAAATTAAATGATGTAAAATAGAACTTATTTTTGCCCCAACTGTTATTTATTTGGCAGGAACCTGTTTTCAGATGCCCTCCCTCACAGTGCATCTGCACTCAGCTGGGTAGTGCTATCAGCACTTACAGGCACTTAAAGATTGTATTTCCTCATTGATTCTGAGGTTTAATGCAGGAAGCCCTTGTATGCAATGTTTGCATCAACACCAGGGACTCTATTTCTAAAAGTGAGTTTTTGAGCTTGTAATTTGTTAAAAAATGTAAAGGCTATGCATAATGAGACATTTGTGTTCTGCTCTACATGAATCCTTGTTTACTTGAGGAACAAATACAGTAAAAAAAAAAAAAAGTCAGTCTCAACTCTTGCAGCATACACGTTCACTCTTGTCATCAACATGAACAAACACAGCAGCCTCAACTGCACAGAACATTGTGTATCTTTCACACAGTCTAGAAGTAAATTCATTCAGCAAACTGCTGTGCTGGCTCATTTTGGCACACATGACAAGGACATGTTTTCCTAGTATAGGATAGTTGTCACATTGTAGGGATAATGTGTTACAGGTTCCCTGAAATATGTTTTTGACTTTTTCAGACACGCAAGAGGTTAGACTTGTCACTGTAGTTCTGACGGGTAAAGTTTGGCTTTGAAAGCACTCAGTGTGAAATGGCTCTGGATGTTTCTGCTTCGTTCCTTGGTTGTCATGGTAGATCCGGCTGAACATTTGTATTGATGTAGTTTAATGGACCACAGCAGCTTTTGAAAAGACATCCATTAACAAAGTATGCCACTGTTGTTAGTTAGATGTATATTTTTTTCATTTCATCAATGAGTTTGGAAAAAAGTGAATGAACAATATTGTAACAGTCTGCTTTATTGTAACGCTGCAGGAGGACAAGGCAGGATGAACGGAGACTCTGGTGCAGGAGTGGTGACAGCCCCTCCTCCCACTACAGCGCCACACAAGGAGCGCTACTTTGACCGAGTGGATGAGAGCAACCCAGAGTACCAGAGAGAGAGGAACATGGCCCCTGACCTTAGGCAGGACTTCAACATGATGGAGCAGAAGAAGAGGGTGTCTATGATACTGCAGAGCCCGGTTAGAACTTGGCACTTTTGATGACCTATATAGCACTATTACACTGCCTTACTATTTTAAGTTTTCTCATATGTGATACATGCGTTGTCACTAACACACACCAGGCTTTTTGTGAGGAGCTTGAGACCATGATCCAGGATCAATTAAAGAAAGGCAAAACGCCTACTAGCTTGTTGGCTTTGCAACAGATCGCAGACTTCATGTCCACAAGCATGCCCTCCATGTACCCTGCTGCGCCACAAGGAGGCATGGCTGCACTCAACATGAGTAAGTACATACAACAGAGGCTAACTTGGTGTCGGTGGCATTGATGCATTATTTGCTGAAGTGTGGGGATTTATTTGAATGCAGGTTGAAAGCTTTAAATGCTCTTTTTTTTGTCTCTGAAAAGGTTTAGGCATGGTGACTCCAGTCAATGACTTGCGTGGCTCAGACTCCATTTCCTATGATAAGGGCGAGAAGATGCTGCGCTGCAAGTTGGCTGCTTTCTACCGGCTCACTGATCTTTTTGGTTGGTCACAGCTAATCTACAACCATCTAACAGTAAGACAATTTTAAATCACATCATAGTGAACAGTGAACTATGTTCGCTTAACAAACCCATTTGTAACAAATGATTAACTCCTATCCTAAAGGTCAGACTCAATACAGAGCAGGAGCAATGCCTAATTGTTCCCTTTGGACTTCTGTACAGTGAAGTCACTGCCTCTAGTCTGGTAAGAATGAGTTCATTTGTATTATAATTTGTAAAGACATTGTAGTTTGTGTTTTTTCACAAACACGCTTTTTATTGTATCGTTTAGGTCAAGTTAGATCTTCACGGTGAAATAGTGGATCGGGGCAGCACCAACCTTGGAGTGAACAAGGCTGGCTTTGTTCTCCATTCTGCCATTTATTCATCAAGGCCAGAAGTCAAATGTATTGTTCATTTGCACACAGCTGCAGGTGCTGCGGTAAGAAATGCTATATACTTTGAATAGTAATATTCAAATGTTCTCTTGTATTAATTTGTTCTAATTGTCTGGTGGCAGGTTTCAGCAATGAAATGTGGCCTCTTGCCTATCTCACCTGAAGCATTGTCTCTTGGTGAAGTGTCTTACCATGACTATCAAGGGATACTACTGGATCAAGAGGAAAGTGCACTCATACAGAAAGACTTAGGGCCCCAAAACAAGGTACATTTGTTAAAGTGTGTTTTTAAATGGTGAAAAGCAGCTTTTACTGTTACTTTCATGAGCTTTTCTTGCTTTGCCAGGTCCTTCTTCTTAGGAATCATGGCTTAGTGGCTGTAGGTGAAACAGTGGAGGAAGCCTTCTATTACATACACAACCTGGTCACAGCCTGTGAAATCCAGGTTAGGGTTTTGTAAATGTAATTGTGTGTTTAAAGGTCTTATTATCCGTGTATATTATTATTATTGTTTATTATTTTATAATAAATAATAATAATATTTTGGCTTGTGTAATAATATTTTGGCTTGTGTATTTTGTTTCTGTCTCTTCCCGCTGTGTTTGTCATATGATTGGGTTTAGGTGCGAACGCTGGCCAGCGCTGGAGGGCCAGACAATCTTGTCATGCTGGACCCTAGCAAATACAAGTCACGCCCACGTGTTCCAGAGGTAGAGGGGGACGAATCTTCTACTCAGCCCAAGTGGCAAATTGGGGAGCAAGAGTTTGAGGCTTTCATGCGAATGTTAGATAACCTGGTAAGAGGAATACTAGAAATTGTGTTTGTATACATATTTGAATTCAAGCTAAATATGTTTTTAATCTTTTTACTCGTCTTTAGGGCTACCGGACAGGCTATCCTTATCGCTGCCCTGCTTTAAGAGACAAAACTAAAAAGTACAGTGATGTGGATCTTCCCTCTGGTCACGGTGGTTACTCCTATGGGGAGGACAGTGACTCAGGGGCCCGCTCCCCACTCAAACACAGCTTCCAGCGCGGCCAGCGTGACAAGACCCGCTGGCTCAATGCGGCTGGCCGACCTGACGAGCCGTACGATGATGGGCCAGACGGCAGCAGCCCCAAGTCCAAGCCAAAGGTGTGGACGAACATAACACATGATCACGTCAAACCCTTGCTGCAGTCTCTATCGTCCGGTGTCTGCGTGCCAAGCTGTATAACCAACTGCTTGGTCTGTGCCTACCTTATTGTTCATAGTATAGAAAAAATTACAGCTACCTCGGTAGTGCTAAGGGTAAATGGTCGGCATTATGAGGCTTTGAGGATACAGAGGATTTACTTCAATAGGAAATGGCAAATCTGTTAGTTGTAATTTGAACTAATTGTTTATTCACACTGAAAAGCGGCTCAATTTTGACCCTCTTCGCGCTCTGCCTTCCGTCTCCAGTTGCGTCATGATGCCAGGCCAGCTGCCCACAGCATGCCTCACTGCATGTATGGTAGTCCAATGCATTGTTGTTGACGTTTTTCCCCAGAGGAGCAGGCAAGCAGGGGTATGGCATGAGTTCCTTGAGTGGCCAAATGTTTGGAGCCAAGTTACTTACTAAGTTATTAACCCACTTTTGACTACACATTCACACTTTTAATTCTCAATGTATTTATGTTAACACAAAAAAGGTCCACCTAAAACCTAAAAACTCACTAGAAGTTTAGAGACTCGCCTAACTCACTTAAGTTTAGACATTCATTTTTACAATTTATTTAGGCTTTTTGTGAGGGTTTTATTTTTATAATAATGGGAAATGGGAAAAAAAATGTTTGCATGAATGAGTATGCTGAAAAAGAAAATTATGATCTGATTGTGAATCTCCTGTTGAAAAATTAGGAAATATCAGGCCCTCTGTGAGTATAATCGTGTTTATATGTCCATCTCACATCGATCAGACTGGCTCGGCTACTTCATCCTGAACCCTTTGCTCATGTGGCTTTTGGTTTCACAGCCAAGCTCAGAGTAAATACAAGAATGATGGCGCTTTTCTCAGTGAATCACATGCCTTATTTTAAAGATGCTCTGAACATTTTGCATGGCAGCTGATAACCTGCTTTATATTTTCACCAGCAATACTATTAATTTGGTGCAAAATCTGGGTTAATTTCTGCTGAGCATTACCAGGTTCACAAAATCTCCCTGATTAGGGAAAGAGTAAAGATACAAGTTGTGTTTGTAGCACTGTGGCTGTCCCACAGCCAGTGAGTGCCAGTGTTGTGTTTCTTATTTATCTCTGTCGTCTTGTTGTTGTGTATCAGCCTGGAAATGACTTTGGTGATGCCAGCTCACCCTCACTGCCACTCTCGCTTCGTAAGCAGTCTGATTGTCTCAGACAGCCATCCTTTTTCCACTCTTCACCCAGCACTGCCAGCCCTACACTTCTCCTCTGTCCCCCTCTTATGTTGTTCACCCTCTGTGTGCTATTTTCAGTTCATCAGTTAATCCACTAGTCTTTTTGATTCTTGGATTCCTATCAATGATGATGACTCGTGACTTTTGTTGTGTGAAATGAATACAAAATACTGTAGTATGTGTGGCTAAAGAAATCTCTTCTGCTTGATATACCTGTAAAATGCTGAAGTATTTCAGATTTAACTAACGTCTGCTGGTGGGCATTTAATTTATTGAACATATATCAAGAAATGATCACCAAGGAATGTACTGAAGGGTTGATGGGTAAAAGGCCGGTTTAGTCTTAAGCTTCAAGAGCGACAGATCATTCACATTTTAGATGTATCATCATCATTGGTCCATTGCCTTACATTTATTTTGTCTTCCAGGTCATTTTACACTTTTTTTAGTTCAGCATGTTTTGTTTTTTTTACTGTAAAGCCTGCATAATGTTTTAAATAATTTCGCTGCTCAGCTATAAAGTCCTTGGATTGTTAGGTATTAACAATTCATATTGTGTTGACAGTGGACCAAGGAAGATGGAGTTCGTCAAGCTGCTGTAGCCAATCAGTTTATTCCCCTCAACACCAACCCTAAAGAGGTTCTGGAAATGAGGAATAAGGTAAACATGTTTTTACTTTAAAATATCTTCTGACTCATTTGATATTTAGGAACTTAATTTTTAGTCCACTCACAAAGATTTGTTATATTTGTATAGATTCGTGAACAGAATTTGCAAGACATAAAGACGGCGGGCCCCCAGTCTCAGGTTCTTTATTCTGGATCAATGGTGGAAAGAACTTACATCCAGGTCAGTTTGCACACATAGAAAGAAGTGTTTTTTCTTCAACTTTATTTAATATATACTGTGAATGATCACTGTTTCTTCAATATGTAGGATACCCTATTGGGATTAAGACTAATGTCTTTAATGTAACTTAATGGTGGCTTAGAGCATAGAGAGACTTTTGTAACTGACATTATTCTTTAACTGCAGACAAAGTCAATCTGGCAGGTGAGTAATGTGTAAGAGGTAATCGCAATCTGCTCTGACAATTTGCCAGCTCAGGTTATGCCCATATTCATACACTGAAATTTCATTATGATTTTTTTTTTAAAGTCTACTTTTCCACGCATGAAATAATTTTCTAAGAACCCTTTATATTAGGATATTCTGAGTTAGCATGTTTACTTCCATCCATTAGTCTCCCATTGAATTGTACCCGACTATCTTTAACAGACAGAGAAGACATCAGTAGTATGTTTCTAATAATCAAGAAATATAAATATACATTTACAGTGCATATTCCCCTTATATTTCCATTAAAGTCCCCCCCGTGTGCGCATCATTACCATTTTTTCTTGTAGCTTTTAATTTTGCATGTACGTCCATGTCTACATACTAGCATAGTATGTTGCTTTGTGGTTACAGAGGTGGAAAGAATATTATAAGGTACTGGTTTTTGTAAGAAAATTTAAAGAATTATCCTTTAGGCATTTGAACAAGGCTTTTTGAACATGCTTGTTTTGGATGTGATAAAGTTAAGTCACTTACATTAGTGTAAGAAGACTCTTTCCACCTTTGTATGGGGGGACTTGGCATGTGTGGATATAATATTTCCACCCCCCAAAAAATTATTTGATCATATTATAGTACCTAAGAGCTGGGTTGTTCCCTTCACTGGGTTTACTATTGCAGGACGCCCCTCTGTCTGACTGTACAGATACTATTGATGGCCTTGATGTGTCCGAGGGGTCCTATAGTCCTGCTAAATCATTTAGAAAGGTACTTACTGTCACAACCAATCCTTTTCACCTGAAATGCACATCTCAGAATATTTCACTTTCGAACATTTTTGAAAATAAGAAAAATGAAATTTCTTTTGCCTTAGACTTTTTAAAATGATAAAATATACTTATGTTTTCGGGTTTTCAGACATTAACCTATCAACATTAAAACGTAGTGCAAGGAAAAGGTTTTTTATTTAAAAAATTGCTTAGGGTCTGCATTGGTGATAAGCCATCTATTCAACCTCTTTTTCACTGTCATTCCTTTGTGTGTCCTGAAGGGGGAGTTGGTGACTGCATCCAAAGCCATCATTGAAAAGGAGTACCAACCAAAGGTTATTGTCAGTAAGCAGGGTCCCAACCCATTCACCAAACTCACTGACCAGGAGCTGGAGGAGTACCGCAGGGAGGTGGAGCTCAAACAGAAAGGCGTTGAAGGTAACAAATGCTTTAAAAATTTATATATGTACTTTTTGTAAGCCAATGGCTGGTTTTGAAGGGATATTCTGTGATGTTATGTTTTGCACATTCACACCCACATTTACAGCCCTGGCAAAAGTGAATCCCAAGGAGGGATCAGCCTCCACTTTGCCCTGTCCTGGAGCTCTCCTGACCTCCACAGCAGCGAGGTCTGAGTCAGTTTCGCCATGTCTACCGTCTGCCAATGACTCTCCCATTTTAGACCGGGTGGCTCCTCCCCCCGCCACACCCGCCTCTGAGCAGGACTCGTATGCAGATGACTTAGGGGAATCTGCAGATGATGTTTTTGCTGCAACAGAGGAGGAAGTACGTGCTCTTGAGTCCCCCCAGAAGGAGTTCCACAGTGCCGTGCTGCGAGCCCTCAGCAGGGAGCCTGTAGTGGTAGATGCAGCTGAGGCGGTGCAGGCCACAGGTACACAGGAAGGAGTGGCGTGCCGCTGAACCCCCCCCCTCCCCTCCTGCTCAGCCCTAGCTCGTCTCACTACGTGCCTTTGTACTGGGACTCTGCTGTATGCTCTCCTTTCCTGGGGGTTGGGAGCCTGCTGCCATTGTCGTGCTTTATTCTCAGTCTCATTTTTCCCTTCCTATTTCCATGATGTCTTCTCCCAAGGCATCTGTGCTAAGCAGATCAGTACTCTGCATTTTGATTGGAGAAGGAGCTATGACCAAAGCCTTTATTTGTAGATCCGTAAGCCACAAACCTCTTGAAAGTTATTTTGTTTCATATGTTTCTAATCTAATGAGTAAATTTCTACTCCTGAGCTCATCCAATCAGAGCAATCCCATGTATGGACATAAAGTGCTTTTTTCTAACCTTTCCCAGAGGGAGATGTTAGTGTCCTCACTCGTCCTCACTATATTTTCCTCCAAAAACATAACGGTGGTGTGCGTGCTTATTTGCTTCTTGGTATTATTTGTGAACATGTTTTCTAGAAACCTCAACCGTGATTTTATGCTGTATCATCTTTAATCTGATCAAGCTTCCCTTCCCATGATTTGGTGTTTCATTATGTTGCAGTGTTGTGTTTCCCAGGGGTATAACATGGGCTAAAACCTGTTATCCAACACTTTACCTAAACCTTTTTTGTTTTATATACCTGTGTAAAGTCATAGTCACTGTGCTGTCTGTCATTTTTATATTCAGCGCAAACTGAGGAACCGGAGGATGAGGCTAAAGAGCTGAAGGCTGTCTCCACTCCCCCTAGCACTCCTGTCCGAGCAGAGGAAGGTACGTTGACCTGACAGCAGCTACCACCTTTGGATGCATATGGGAATGTGAAGGCTTCTATCCTTCAATCTGCCTGTTTGCCTTGGAGTCTGGTCATATTGTGGTTTTGTTTAATATAACTACAAGTAACCCCAAATATGAGTAATAAAAGACCAAGAGCATTCTTTTCAGATTCATTCATGCAGACTTGTGTCTTGAACTTGAAAGTCTCTGGAAACTTTCCTTGTTTCATTTTCTTTCCCTCTTGGCCTTTATTACAATTGGATTACACCTCCTTCATTAATATGCAACAAAATACTACAAATATGCTTTGTAATAATAAAAAAGGAGTCGTGGTGTAATCTAATGGACAAAATGTTGTGAATTAACATGTCACTTGGTGTATGGATTATCATCCACACCATCATGTCCATTCTTCATATTTTATAGACTTATTAAGAATGGTTCCCAGCCATTCTTTTCAAATCTCCTGATGTCTTTTTTGGCCTTTACATTTACTTCAGTGCTTGTGGTTTGATCTGCATCCGACATTTTTTTCTACTTGTGCTTTTTCTTCTTTGTGGCTGCGTTTACAATCAGGAGATGGAAATACAAAAGAATACCTGTTGCCATAGTAAGTACGTACTGTTCCATCTGCCTCATCACCCTCGTATTAACCCCCTTCACCTGTGTGTGGCCATCTCCCCTTTTCTGTGCACGGCTAAACCGATCTCTACTAACGCCGGGTATCAAGCAGTCCTCTCTGAAACTCTTGCTGTTGATGGGGATTATTTCTGAACAATGTTTGCTTTTATTTCTTATTTTTCCAAAATGATGCCATCTATAAAAAGCATGTAAAAATCTTGACTAGTTTAATAGAACCACATGATGTTCAGGAGTAATCCCTGCAACAAGCTAAACTAAATGCCCTGTATTTTCTTAACAACTCACTTTTTTAAACTAACCACTTAAAACACAAATGCACCTATCCATGTAAAATGATCTATATTTGTGTACACATGAACAATTCAATGTTTTTTGTCTTGGTGATTGTTTGTTTTACAGATGAATCCTTTACCAGGTACATCAATGATGTGTTGAAATGTGGCTTTAACATAGCTCAAAGTTGCTGCTTTTTCTTGAACCTCCTCCCCAGTTGGCTTGTCATGTTGTTTTGAAACATTTGTTGAATATACACTTTACACTATTGTTAAATGCCTGATTGATTTAAGTAAAAGTAAAAGACTAGGCATCTAGACATTTGGCACTGTAACTGCATTTTATTAACCCAAATTTTAGCTTTAACTTCTAGAATTTGTGAATTTGGGATTTCTACAACTGATGCTGTGAACAATTTTGCACCTTTCTTGTGCTCATAACTCAGTGTTCATTGTACTGAATGTTTAGCCATGTTGTTTGTGTTTGTACACAGGCTGCAAATGAACAAGAGAACTGCACTGATTAGGTTTTCCCTGTTTAAGTAAAGGTAAAAGAACGCAGTGTGCTTCTCTCATTTGATGATATAGTCTATTAACACGGCAGGAGGAGGAGTTGGAACACTGGTATGGCCGGTGATGGAATTGTCTTTTGGCTTCTAACATGAGGGTTGCATGAGGACATTTGCACTTGTGTAGAAGCATTGCTTAATGTGAGAGCTGAAAGTAACTAATATCTCCCAGTAAAGTACAGCGTGGCGGGGTTTCTATTTAAATGCTTTGACTATTGCTGTAATAACGGTTCACTTCCTGAGTTCTATTAAATCAATAACTTTATTTCTCCTCCGCTCAGAGTCCTTGCCAGACCAGACTTTTAAAGATGAGAGTGATGCTGCCACGCTGAGACAGACCCTCCCTGATCTGACCCCTGATGACCCCTCTGATGCTACAGCTCCCCCTGCTGAGGACTCTGCACCAGCTGCAGAAGACGCTGCCCCTGACCCAGCTGCAGAAGATGCCACTCCTGACCCAGCTGCAGAAGAGTCCGCCACTGCTCCAACAGACATGGTTGAGGGGGAGGAGCTTGCTGAAGGAGAACAGGAGGGAGAAGACTCCCCCAGCAAGTCCCCCTCCAAAAAGAAAAAGAAGTTCCGTACGCCTTCTTTTTTGAAAAAAAACAAGAAAAAGACTGAACCGTAGCGTTGAACACCTCCATTTACAGTCGCTTCCTGCAAAATGTCACACTTAACACAGTTAAGCTTTTCATTCTCATTTATGATTTTTTGTTTTGTGTTAGCGTGTGCCAACTTTGTATACAATGTATAAACCTAACTACATAATGGTTTTTGATATTGGCTTTAAGTAGAGATGCATTCAGTCCATCCTGTCTAACCGCCTAATGCATGTTTATGAGCACATTTTAACTGTGGTTTAAGGATTTTAACCAACTGTTTTATTTTATATGAACTGTTGTAACCACTAGAATGTAATGGGATTGTAACAGTGTTCAGTGAACAATGAATGGATCTTGTATCTTCATTTATTGGTAACCCCTTGCAGTGGAAAGTAAACCCTTTGGGCGGATTTTATTCAACAGGTATATTTAGCCATCATGAAGTTACAGTTAATGTCAGTTTTATTCAGTAGACAGTTTATCTATGCCTTAATGTGACATATGTTATAACCATACCAATTACAGACAATGAGCAATAAAACAAAAGTGAAAATGTAGAAAGTGATGCTGGATTATGTATTGGAGAAAAGAGTGAGTTTATTTTAGCTTTTTTGTTTTACACTGACTTGTAAACAGTTCTGTTGATAACATGCAAATATATTTAATTTTTATTCCTTGCCTTGTCATATAATTTGATATGATTGTGAATTAGTTATTGTCTTGGACTCAAACCACTTTGAATAGCCATTACAAAAACATTAATAGCACTGTTTTACAACCATAAGCAAATCATGTCTCAACAACTGCACGCACATCCACATTATTCAAATCTCCCCTATTTGCTGTTTTAATCCATTAGAACAGTTAGCTGTTGCTTTTTTGGTTTCAGTAATTAATTCAATAATGTGAATATATAGGGCTACTGTGACTTGGTAAATTCTCAAAGGACTACTTATGCACTGTGTAGAAAGCCGAACTCTTTACCTTTTGTAAATTGTTTTAAACGATTATCAACTCGCAGTATCACAATCATATAGGTCAATCATGGTCTCAATG
Source organism: Odontamblyopus rebecca (assembly GCA_030686955.1). Taxonomy (NCBI): domain Eukaryota; kingdom Metazoa; phylum Chordata; class Actinopteri; order Gobiiformes; family Gobiidae; genus Odontamblyopus; species Odontamblyopus rebecca. The sequence continues at coordinate 33,309,853 of CM060653.1, read as the reverse complement.
CTCTGCCTGAACTGTTTGAATGTATCTCATTATTGTACCATATACTACAACATAATACTTAAATGCTCCTTTGCCATGGTTCTGTTTTTACATCCATAACTAAACACTACTTGAAAATAAGATGGTATGTGTGGTCTTTGTGACATAGTTATGAGAAAGAAATTATTAAAAACGTACATATAAGATATGAAATACAAGCCAAGTAAATTAGGCTTGTGTTGTCACTATTTCTCCCGAACACTAGGGGCGCTGTGATTAGGCTTTACGACGGAAGTTGCTTCTCGCTTTTGACCCCTCCATGCTGTATGGTTTGTGGCAGCTAAGGGAAAAACGTGGATTGAAGAAATGCAATTGTTTTGTTAAAATTATTGTATGCAACACCGCACGTCACTTCATGATTTCTTCAAGACGGATATAACAAATAATTTTCTAACTTCGCGCAAAGGTAAAAAAAAAAAAAAAGTCTCCCTCGCTAATATCGGTGTGTTTACATAGCTTACCCTTTAATACTACTACTTATTCATTTAGAGCAAGTTCTCGTTTTAACATTACATTTTTGCTGCAGATGGGAAAGCCTCCTAAAAAGAGGAATCTTGCCGACAAGGTTCGCAAGACCAAAACTTCTACCGAGATAAAGAACAACCCTTTTGAGGTAAAAATTAATAGGAAGAAATTTGATGTTTTGGGAAGAAAATCCAAACACGACGTTGGTCTACCAGGGGTTTCCCGTTCCAAAGCCATCACAAAGGTAAATCATCTATAATGTCAGAAATAGCCTACTTCATGTGCACAATAAGTTTTCTTTGTTGCTTAAAACATCTTCAAAAAGATTCTTATATGGAGTTCGAAAGCTTTCAGAAATATTCGTGTGCATAGGATAGAAATTCGTGCATATTTGTCTGTAGTTGAGCATAAAATTAATAAACTGTCAAATGAGTCCAGTCATACATAAAAGGTATTGTCTGTATTTTATCCATCAGAATACGAATGGAAAAGTTACAACATCAAGAATTACAATTACGAAATGAAAATTTACGATTAAGCCTTTTTTCAGTACGAATACAAATTCACAGATGAGACTCTACTGTCAAAAATACTTTAACTACAAAAGCATTATTTATTGAGCAGAAGAAACATAGATGGAGATGCTGGATTTTGCGCCCCATATGGACTGATCCCAGGACTGATCCCAGGACTGATCCCAGGACTGATCCCAGGACTGATCCCAGGACTGATCCCAGGACTGATCCCAGGACTAAAACAGGACTAAACAGGCTAAGCAAGGACTAAACAAGGACTAGACCAGGTCAGGGCTGGACTCATTTGAAACGAATATTTCTTTTATGCTCAACTACAGCCAAATATGTATTGATTTCCAAAATATGCATAGATTTTTATCCTATGCATGCAGATATTTCTGAAAGCTTTCTTACTTCATATTCTTAGAGTGAACAGGCTCGCCTTGCCACAGATGGCCTGGAGGAGTCAGCTGCTTGTCTCCATGAACCTGCGGCGGGTTCAGACCAAACTGACTGAGGGTGCATATGAGTTTCCAAGGGGTGCAAAGACAATATTCTTCCATTAACTGTCATTATTTGATCTGTCTAAAATTAGGGTGCACCCTTTGGCACCTCATAGACCTAGGACTACTAAGCACATAGATAAGTTTAATTAGATATTGTGTAGGGTGACCAGACATCCTTATTTACCTGGGACAGGCCCAGTTTTGAGCCCTGTGTCCCCTGTCCCAGCAGATTTATCCAAAACCATTGATTTGTTCCAGTTTTATACACGAAATGTACCAGGTATCCCTACTTTTGACCTGCCAACAGTAAAAAGAGGCATACATTGTCATTTATTTGGGGAAAAGCTGCTTAAAAATGACCAGAACACAAAGAAAATGTGACTATACTGAGTCACATTAGTCCTGAGTGCATAACAGTTTTCCTTCATTATGCACTTGTTTCATATTTTATTATTACCCAAACCAGGGATGTCCTAGTTTTTTTACTTTGAAAATCTGGTCACCCTAATATTGTGGGACATTGCAGGCAAAAAAAACAACAATAAAATCTTAATGGAGATAAGCAAATGGTGGACACTCTTCAGAAAAATGACATAGTGCATCTTTAAACAATAATGCTAATTCTTTTATTCACACTTGTTTTTTCTTTTAGAGAAAAGAAACTCTTTTAAAGGAGTATAGGCAGAAAAACAAATCAAGTAAATTCATTGACAGACGTTTGGGAGAGTATGACTCCAAGATGGCGCCAGAAGACAAAATCCTGCAGAGGTTTGCCATGGAACGACAGGTCAGTAATGTAGTTAAAAATGGTTAGTATTATTTTACTAAATATATCCTATTTTCTTCCAGCGCACCCATGATAAGAAAGATATTTACAACTTGAATGAAGAAGAGGAGCTTACTCACTATGGACAATCATTGGCTGAAATTGAGAAATTCAATGATGCTGTTGGAAGTGATGAGGAAACTGAAGAGAAGGGTCTATTGTCAGGTGTTGATTGAATTGTGGATGCGTGATTATTCTCACTCAACTTGACCATTTTCTCAACTAATACTTTTCCTTTCCATAGCCGAACTGACTGCCTCGCACTTTGGCGGCGGTGGTCTTCTCAGAAAGAAAGGTTCGGGACAGCAGCCAGACGATGAGACCTCTCAGAGAGCCAAGTCCAGACAAGAGCTCATTGAAGAACTCATACAGAAGTCCAAACAGGAAAAAGTAAGCCATTATTTGCCTGAAATGTATAACGTTGTAATTAACTTGTAATTAAAGGTGGACATATTGTGTATAATCAACTTTCATAGCTTTTAACTATCTTCTAATAATTGTACCTCATCATTAGCATATTCAAACGCATGTATTTCGATTGATTTATGCATGTTTGAGTAATCTTGCATTGTCCTGCATTTAAGACTTGAGTGCTCAGAATTTTTTTTTACCTACCCCCTATCCCCGCCCACTGCTCTGTATTTACTTGCATTTTAGTAAAAAAAAACATATGAAAATATGCTGCTTATTTATGGTGAAAGTCATTATGAAGGTCTACAGTAATAGGAATTCAATGAACCTGTTTCTAAGTTGTTTTAGGTGAAGATCGCTTTTTATAATGAAGAAAATATAAAATGATGATTTAATGATCATAATGATCTATGTTAATAGCAATGTTCAAATAAAAACATAATGTGCTTTTTGTGTATGTTTGGTAGCGGGAACGGCAAGTGCAGAAAGAAGAAACACAGGAGCTGACAGAAAAGCTGGACCAGGAGTGGAAGAGCATTCAAGCCTTGATGGTGAAAAAAACTCCCAAATCTGATCAGGCTGATAAGCCAGAGGAGAAGCCAAAGGTACTATTTTATCACACAAACCAAAACAGTTATTGCAGTTTCAGAATGAATTATGTGTTCATTTATCTTATATTGTTTCAGCTTGATGAGTATGACATGATGGTGCGAGAGCTTGGCTTTGACATGAAAGCTCAACCATCTGAGAAGTTGAAAACCCCAGAGGAGATTGCCAGAGAGGAGAGGGAGAAGCTACAGAAATTAGAGGTGTGTATTTACATATGTGACTTCACTTTTCCTTATATTTCACAATTATCTTTGTCTTCTGTATATTTAGGCTGACCGACTGAGGAGAATGTTGGGAGAGGAAGCAGGTGATGGAGCTCAAAGACAAATTCGAGCGCACATGTCGGCTGATGACCTAAACGATGGCTTTATTCTGGATAAGAATGATAAAAAGACCCTGGCATATGAGGTAGCAGGACTTGTACTTTCATCACTTTTAATTTTAAAGGTGCACTGTGTAACTTTTCAAGTGAGGGACTAAACTAGGAAATGTCTAAAATTAAAACATATATTCACTTTACATCCATTCTGTGAGCAGGTTCACCTCTTCACGAGCGCCACTGGTATGTCTCTGTGGAGATGAATAAGTTAATACCATAATTTTGAACTTTCTAAGCAAACCAACCGCTCCATTTAGGCCAAGTTACCTTTAATGTTAGTTTCTGTAAGATTGTGTTTGTCTGCACAGGATGGAAAATGGAACATCTCAGAGGAGAATGAAGAACAAGAAATAGGCGATGACGACGACGATGATGATGATGAGAAACAAGGAGATGGTGAAGAGGATCAGTCGGACGCAGATGATGACAATGCTGAGGAGGCAGATTCAGATGAGAGAGAAGTGGGTGACGAAGAAGAGGATGATGGCAGTGATGAGGAGGACGAGGAGGATGGTCACTCAGATCTAGAGTCAGAGCAAAACGCTTCAGATGAGGATGAAGATGAAGATAAAGCCCCAAAGGAAGAGACAAAACCAAAGAAGATTTTGAGCAAAGAAGAGTTTAAGGCCCAGAAGGAAGCTGCAAAAGCTGAACTTCCATACACATTTGCTGGTGACTGAGTTAAAAACTGAAAGTATTCATTTTAAAATTCCAATGATTAATCAAACTGATGTCTTTTTAATTTTTTACAGCTCCAGAAAGTTACAAGGACCTAAAAGATTTGCTTAGTGGCCACACTTGTGAAAACCAGCACATTATTGTGGCTAGAACTCAGAAGTGTAACCACCCGAGTTTAGCTGTAGGAAATAAGATGAAATTGCAGGTGTTTTTCTCTTTAAAGTGTAATATGTTTCTAAGGCAGTTGCTATGTTGCTGAAACACATTTTTTGAAATTTCCAGAAACTATTTGGCTTTTTGTTGGAGTACATAGGAGACCTGGCTACAAAAACTCCTCCTGAACTGACCACTATTGATAAGCTCATACCGTAAGAACACTACTGTATATTCTACTGTATATTTCACTTTGTTTAGATAAAATGTTGATGTATGTATTTGGTTTTCATTGTGCAGGGAGCTGTACAGTCTGTGTCAGATGTTTCCTGAAGCAGCCTGTAAGTCAATGCAGACCATCATTGGAGATGCAGCTCACAACATGGAGGAAATGCTTGAAGGCAAAGGTTATGCTCCTTTTCCAACACTTGACATGGTACGGAACCTAATCTATGTTTTGTTGCATACCTTATTTTCCGGACTATAAGTCGCCCCAGAGTATAAGTCGCAGCAACCAAAAAATGAGCAATGAAGAAAAAAAACAAAAACATATAAGTCGCACTGGACTATAAGTTTTTGGGTAAATTTATTTTATAAAATCAGAGACCAAGAACCAACATTTCATCTTGAAAGGCGAGTTATAGAAATACCAACAGAACAGAGAACAACAGGCTGAACGTGTCTGTCTGGTTTGTTCAGGTAAGATATAGACAGTTATGCAGAAAACTAGATCATAAACAACATAACAGAATAATCTTACCGAACTCTCCATCTCACTCTGAATTCATTGAATTCTTCATCCTCGGTGTCACTTCTGAGTAACTCCGCCAACTCCAGCTAAATCCAGCTTTTAGCCGGCGATTAGCTTTTGTTTTCTTCATTGCAGTTTGAGTTTCCTCCACTTTTCTCCAGTCAAAAACAAGTTTCTCGTTCACTCCAAACTTTCTTTCGGCTACTCGATTGGTCCTCTGTACCACCACTCTATACTCTGCTCAGTATATACCGCAAGTAATAATGTATTTGCGCACATTGGTTTAAGTTTTACAGAAATGAAACTTAAAGCGACATGGCTAATTTGCATATAGTGAAAAAAACAGCTTGTGCGCTGATGCAGTGAGCTTCGGTCACACTAAAGGACAAGATTCAGTGGATTATTCACTGCCTGGACAAAAAGAGTTGCCATCTGGATTTAAGTAAGAAAATAGGTAGGAGGTTGCTGCAGTTGGTGAAACAAGTGACAGTGGTACAGGAGGAATAGCATGATAGGATAGCGGATGTTGGTACACAAGTCTAGAGCACCCTCTTGTGGCTGTCACCGTGAAAATCACCAACATGTGAAATTATATCTTGCTGGTCGAAACGCGTTGGCGTTCTTCGATGCAGTAAAGGACTTTTAATATATTCTGTGGGCGTGCCTCGGGTTTGTACATTGCCCATGTTTACATTTACATTCAGATGTGAACTGAAATATTTCATATATAAGTCGCACCTGAATATAAGTCACAGGACCACCCAAACCATGAAAAATAAAATATAGTCTGAAAAATACTGTATATTTTTACTCAGATGCTTACAATTCTGTCTGTTTTAGCTTATTTACCTGAAGGTGACAGCGCAGTTATTTCCAACGTCTGACTTTAGACACCCTGTCACTACTCCAGCACTGCTGTATATCAGCCAGGCTTTAACAAAGGTATACAAATGCTTGTACTTATGTTTTTACTGGAATGTCTTAACATTTTCTAAGTGAATTTTCTTTTTGTTTGGCTCCTCTCAGTGTCCAGTGAGAACTCTCCAGGATGTAACGGTAGGCCTTGTGCTGTGTTGTGTGGCAGTGGAGTACATTTCATTCTCAAAGCGGTTCCTGCCTGAACTTGTAAATTTCCTTCTTGGAATTCTACATGTAGCTGTCAAAGAAAAGAATTCTCTCGGTAACCACAGCAAATATTAAAACCTCAGTCAGAAAAACAACAAAAATCAAATAACATAAAAAACATACTAACCACATGTTGTCTTTACAGGCTACAATGTGGTACCACCTTTTAGGCCCACTGGGAAGCACAGTGATGTTCTTGTGTTATCAAATCCGGAGTCCTGCAGGAGCTGGACTCAGAGCCCCATTCCTCTGTTTGCAGCCCTCCACCAGGAGTTCAGCAGTGAACTTGACAAAGACCACCACAGGTAACTCTTTTGTTATAATAATGAGCATGTGTTCTTTCAAGTGTGTAAAAGCATAGGAGGGAGCATAAGCCTCTGTTTACCTGGCCAAACTGTGGCTTATCGCTGATTTAAGCACTTGTACGATTGTGATGAGTGGCCTGCATGCTTTCACACAGCAGCTGGTGTGTGGGCACAAACCAAACAACTCACTCCAAACAAGCCTTGCTGAATCGTAGGCACTCTGCATGAGTGTACATTTATATTTGTCCTCCCCTATAATTAAGGAGCAGTTATGCCCCTCAACTCTGTCATTTACAGCTCTTATCTAAGGATGCATTACTCACAAAATCAGTTAACTATGCTATTTTTGTGTAAATTTAGCTGGCCTTTTAACTGTCCTTCCTTTTTAAATGCCTATTTAAGGCATTTAAGCAACTCTTTGTGACTTGCACCTGGGTGTCTAGCATTCCCTCAGGCGTCACAGTGACAAACATGGACATTCAGCACTACGCAAAGATCCCTGTAGGGGTAGTCCACAATACCAGGCTGGAAATAGGCTCTGCTGATATAGACAAATTTGATACCATTACTTATTTATAATCATTTTTAGCAAAAAGACCATCTGAATGGACTGGATTTAGAAGTAAACACTTTTGGTTTGCTTTACAGATTGGCCTGTTTATCAGTCTGTTTGGACCTAGTGAAGAGGTGCTCACTGCTCTACAGAGACCTTCCATCCTATAGCCACATCTGCAGACCTCTCAAAACGCTTCTTTCTAATCATCTCCCTGTGCAAGCTTTACCAGATGTATTGCATGTAGGTGTCAGAAGGATTACATATAAAAGTAGAAAGACTTTTCACTGGTTGTATTATATCTCCTTTGTTCCTTTGCTGTTTCTCAGACTCTTCACAGTGAAATCCTGGACGCTATTAGTAGTGCCACGATGACTCACGCTCCTTTAGTTTTTGAGAAGAAGAAGCCTATTCCTCTGAAACTACTGACACCAAAGATAGTTGAAATGTGAGTGGTGATTCAGTAACTTTTTCCTTTTTGGTGTTCTTCGCTCAGCTATTTCAACCTTTTTTCTCAGACTGGACTATGGTAAGAAGCGTGGCAGCACTCGAGAGGAGCGGGAGAAGGAACGTCTCAAGCACAAGTATAAGAAAGAGTTTAAGGGGGCTTTGAGGGAAATCAGGAAGGACTCGCGCTTCCTGGCCAGAGAGAAGCTGAATGACGTCATGCGAAAGTGAGTCTTAGCCATTTGACATTTACCTACTTGTTTTCTAATCTCGTTCAGTTCTATTGATTCTGTCTTGTCCCATCATCCCTTAACTTGTTTCACGTCTTATTTTTCAGGGACATGGAGAGAAAGAGAAAGGTGAAGGAATTATTAGGCAGTCTGGCCACACAGGAGGGAGAGTGGAAGGCCCTCAAGAGGAAGAAGAAAAAGTGAGATGCAAAATGCACTTCATCGTTCTAAAATGCCCAAACAAAGGTTTACAAGATAATAGATTTTTTCTACTTGCTCTAACTTTCTACCTGGATACATACATTATGGACTAAGTGATGTTTATTACAGAAGAGTTATGTCATTGAAAATGCAAAACACATAAAATCTTAACCAAACCAATTCAAGTCTATTAGCTTTTTAAAACCTACCCCTAACCCTAACCTAACCCTAACCCTAACCTCTATTTTAATGTCACTTTAAGAGGCTTGTCACCTGGCGGTAAGTTGCTTCTGTTGCCAGTTGCCACAGCTGACCTGGCTCACTCAGACTCACACCTGAAGCTGTTCCTTGTTGGTCCAGATTTTATGTTATAATGTCAGTAACCTTATAATATTTATGCATTTGCTGAAATCTATATAAAGGTAATAGGAGTTATTTAGTAATGAATCTCCTGTATTGTATTGATGGCAATCTGGATTCATGTGTTGCCCAAATGTGGTGTGGGCCTAATCTTCCACAAAAACATTTTCATGAGCCCCTATTTTCAATAGATTTTCTATTCTATTGGCCAAGTGATTGCCTGGGCCACCCTTGTGGCTTAATTTTCTTCCTCTGAAACCAATATGATGAAGAACATTCAGAGGCAAGATACGTCGCCCGGATCGGCGTCACTGGGGCCGCACCCTGGACCCAGGCCTGGGGTGGGCGCTCGATGGCAAGCGCCTGGTGGCCGGGCCTTTTTCCACGGGGCCCGGCCGGGCGCAGCCCGAAGGGACGACGTGGGACCCACCATCCGCGGGAGGAGCCATAGGGGCCGGGTGCTGAGAGATCTGGGCGGCAGTCGAAGGCAGGGGCCTCGGCGACCAGATCTCTGGACATGGAGACTAGCTCTGGGGACATGGAATGTCACCTCGCTGGGGGGGAAGGAGCCTGAGCTTGTGCGGGAGGTTGAGTGTTACCAGCTAGATATAGTCGGCCTCACCTCCACGCACAGTTTGGGTTCCGGAACCCAACTCCTTGAGAGGGGTTGGACTCTCCATTTCTCTGGCGTTGGCTGCGGAGAGCGGCGGCGAGCTGGTGTGGGCTTGCTCATTGCCCCACAGCTCAGCCGCTGCGTGTTGAGAGGGTCGCATCCCTGCACCTTCGGGTCGGGGACAGGTCTCTCACTGTGGTGTCGGCCTACGGGCCGAACAGCAGTGCAGAGTACCCGGCCTTCTTGGAGTCTCTGGGAGGGGTACTGGACAGTGCACCGACCGGGGACTCCATTGTTCTACTGGGGGACTTCAACGCCCATGTGGGCAGCGACAGTGACACTTGGAGAGGGGTGATTGGGAGGAACGGCCTCCCTGATCTGAACCCGAGCGGAGTTCTGTTATTGGACTTCTGTGCTAGTCACAGTTTGTCCATAACGAACACCATGTTCGAGCACAAGGGGGTCCATCGGTGCACGTGGCACCAGGACCCCCTAGGCCGGAGGTCGATGATCGACTTTGTTGTCGTGTCATCTGACCTCCAGCCGTGTGTCTTGGACACTCGGGTGAAGAGAGGGGCAGAGCTGTCAACTGTGATCACCACCTGGTGGTGAGTTGGGTCCGCTGGCGGAGGAGGAAGCCGGAAAGACCTGGCAGGCCCAAGCGTATCGTGAGGGTCTGCTGGGAACGTCTGGCGGAACCTTCTGTCAGTCCTTCAACTCACACCTCCGGGAGAGCTTCTCCCAGATCCCGGGGGAGGCTGGGGACATGGAGCCCGAGTGGGCTTCGTTCTCGGCCTCCATTGTCGATGCGGCCGTTCGTAGCTGTGGCCGTAAGGTCTGCGGTGCCTGTCGCGGCGGCAATCCCCGAACCCGGTGGTAGACACCGGAAGTAAGGGATGCCGTCAAGCTGAAGAAGGAGTCCTACCGGGCCTTACTGGCCCGGTGGACTCCTGAGGCAGCTGACGGGTACCGTCGGGCCAAGCGTGCTGCAGCTCGGGCGGTTGCAGAGGCAAAAACCTGGGTCTGGGAGGAGTTCGGGGAGGCCATGGAGGAGGACTATCGGACGGCCCCAAGGAAATTCTGGCAAACCGTCCGGCGCCTCAGGAGGGGGAAGCGGTCCTTCACCAACACTGTTTACAGTGCGGGGGGAGAGCTGCTGACCTCGACTGGGGATGTTGTCGGGCGGTGGAAGGAATACTTTGGGGATCTCCTCAATCCCACCGTCACGTCCTCCGAAGAGGAGGCCGAGGCTGGGGACCCAGAGGCGGACTCATCCATCACCCTGGCTGAAGTCACTGAGGTGGTCGGAAAGCTCCTTGGTGGCAAGGCTCCGGGGGTGGATGAGATCCGTCCTGAGTACCTTAAGTCTCTGGGTGTTGTGGGGCTGTCTTGGCTGACACGTCTCTACAACATCGCGTGGCGGTCGGGAACAGTACCTCTGGACTGGCAGACCGGGGTGGTGGTCCCTCTGTATAAGAAAGGGGACCGGAGGGTGTGTTCCAACTGCAGGGGAATCACACTCCTCAGCCTCCTCGGTAAAGTCTATGCCAGGGTACTGGAAAGGAGAGTTCGGCCGATAGTCGAACCTCGGATTCAAGAGGAGCAGTGTGGTTTTCGGCCTGGTCGTGGAACACTGGACCAGCTCTACACCCTCCATCGGGTGCTCGAGGGTTCATGGGAGTTTGCCCAACCAGTCCACATGTGTTTTGGGGACTTGGAGAAGGCATTCGACCGTGTCCCTCGTGGTGCCCTGTGGGGGGTGCTTCGGGAGTATGGGGTCCGGGGCCCTTTGCTAAGGGCTGTCCGGTCCCTGTATGACCGGAGCAGGAGCTGTGTTCGCATTGCCGGCAGTAAGTCAGACTTGTTCCCGGTGCATGTTGGACTCCGCCAGGGCTGCCCTTTGTCACCGGTTCTGTTTATTGTATTTATGGACAGAATTTCTAGGCGCAGCCAGGGGCCAGAGGGGGTCCAGTTTGGGAACCACAGGATTTCCTCACTGCTTTTTGCGGATGATGTTGTCCTGTTGGCTCCATCGAATCAGGACCTGCAGCGTGCACTGGGGCGGTTTGCAGCAGAGTGTGAAGCGGCTGGGATGAGAATCAGCTGTTCCAAATCCGAGGCCATGGTTCTCGACCGGAAAAAGGTGTATTGCCTTCTCCGGGTGGGTGGGGAGTCTCTGCCTCAAGTGGAGGAGTTCAAGTATCTCGGGGTCTTGTTCACGAGTGAGGGGAGGATGGAGCGTGAGATTGACAGGTGAATCGGTGCAGTGTCGGCAGTGATGCAGTCGCTGTATCGGACCGTTGTGGTGAAGAGGGAGCTGAGCCGAAAGGCGAAGCTCTCGATTTACCGGTCAATCTACGTTCCTACCCTCACCTATGGTCATGAGCTCTGGGTAATGACCGAAAGGACAAGATCGCGGATACAAGCGGCCGAAATGAGTTTCCTCCGCAGAGTGGCCGGGCGCTCCCTTATAGATAGGGTGAGGAGCTCGGTCACACGGGAGGAGCTCGGAGTAGAGTCGCAGCTCCTCCACGTCGAGGGGAGCAGCTGAGGTGGCTCGGGCATCTGGTCCGGATGCCTCCTGGACGCCTCCCTCGGGAGGGGTTCCGGGCATGTCCCACCGGTAGGAGGCCCCGGGGAAGACCCAGGACATGCTGGAGGGACTATGTCTCTCGGCTGGCCTGGGAACGCCTCGGGGTCCGTCCGGAGGAGCTGGAGGAAATGGCTGGGGAGAAGGAAGCTTGGGAGCCCCTGCTTAGACTGCTGCCCCCGCGACCCGGCCCCGGATAAGCGGAAGAAGATGGATGGATGGATGGATGGATGGATGGATGAAACCAATATTAGAATTTCCTTTGCTTTGTTTGCATAAAGCCCCACGTCATGTTCACGTGATGTCCGGTGTAAGTTCATTTCAGGGATGGTGTCTTTTTTACATTAGTTGCTTAAATTTGGAAAATTTTAAAGCTGAAGTGTAGATTACATCGGCTGTTATTAAAATCTAGTGACAATTTAGATATTCTTTTTAACTGAAATTTTTTTTGTGTTTACCTTTTTCATTGCAATGCGTAAGCAAGGTGGATGAACTGCCCTGCCCACTATAAATTCTACATCATTAGCAACCGCAAACATTTAACGTATTCTCATTATTGATTTGATTTCTGAAGTATGGTAAGGTAAAGGCAACAAAAAATGTGCCTGTAATGAAATTATATTTCATCTTATTCATTGCACAAATATAAAAGCTGATTTATTGTTTGTCCTTGTGAAAAATGATGCTCTTCGAGGATGTGTAAAGTGGACCATTATCATTAAGATATTAATATATCTAATATTATATAAAGGATCATCTAAGCAGTTCACACACTGCATTAGAAACATACATTACACCGCATATAAAAATTCTTGGCCTATATCCAATGTACGGATCTTGTTACTGGCTGCTGAGTTGCTATAGGGATACTTTGTGCCTAGATGAATGTTAGTCTGCATTGTCTCCCAAAGGATTCTTTTCACATGTGCTTTAACACATGCACCCACTTACACTGTAGGTGTTTCTATCAAGAGACTTGTCATGTGGCCTACTTCTGAAGGTAGTGGAAAAAATATGGTGAGACAACAAAATGGCCCATCATAAAAACAGCACACATTGTATGAATGTACTAACAAAACATGAACTTTAATAACCTTTATAGATAAAATATTGTCACACTAAAGAGCTGTGTACTTCATATACTTTATTCAACACTTAGTTCTAAACATTTATTCATGTTATCCACACAGCAGTGAAGCTGAAAAAGTTAACATGCTCAGAGTTTCCAGACAGCCATACATTATGATATATTCTGGTTTAGCAGTGTCTTGGCTGAATAAAATGAGTTCACTAATAGCTTAGCACTTAATAGTCTACTATTAATTATGACAGTATACCAGTAAAAATAGATTATCATTTTGCTTTGAAGCAGATAAATTGTACATTTACATAGACACTTAGGTGCTTTGGGGGTATATTTCCATATTTGAGTTATTAAGAAAGCCTCACATGTTACAGACACAGGGTCCAGGTGGTGTCCTCAGTGGGAGGGAGGCACTGGGAACGACAGCTGGTGGCAGGCGCTGCACGGCCTGAGGCTCAGCTCAGGGCTGATGTGCAAAAGGCACAGACACACGCCCTACGCCTCTCCTCTACGACATAAACACACACACGACAGGTACACAAGAGCACACAATGACACAAACCGACTTCATCAAGGACCAGACGAGGCACAACGGGACTTGGCAGAGCGACATGGAATGTTTTGGTCACAAATCTTTCACTTGGATTGTTTTAGTCATCAGAGTCTTCCTGTAAGACACAAACATTTCAATAATTGTCACAAAGACATGATAAAACACTTTAATACTGTTGTAGAAACCATCTCTTACTTCTGTAGCATCAGGGGTGTCTGTGTCGACAGGTGATTCTGCCACATCCTGTAATGCTGCCACATCTTCAGTCTCCTGAAAGACAACACAAGTCTGTGAGTGCACATTCTACATGATCTCTAATGTTTAAACCATTTAAAAAGGTACATGATTTTATATTTATTCCCAGTTTGGGACCACTGTGGTATGTGGTGTGCTGTATGACTTATATCCTTCAAAGCTCCACCAATATTTTGATCTTCAGACTTTTGAGTCTCCTACATTCTGATAAAGATCTAAAACTGAATAACTGAATGTCAATTTTGTCCTGTTTATGTGAGTTTTTATTTTTATTCAAACAAGTATTTCTATGCTACTAGTTTTAGTATCAGCATTTGGTTATTATATTTTATTTTGTTGGTTTTTTGGCAACCCTACCCAATACACAAAAACTCTCATCCTTACTGGAAAGGATTTGCCTTAATCCACAAAAAAACATTTAAAGCCAAGATACATCAAATAGTCATTATGAGGATTAGTGAAGAAGACACAAGGGCCCTTGATTATGCCCTGTCTTTGTAGTGACCTTCTTAATGGGGAAGCAGTTGTAGCACACTAACCTGTCTGAATATAGGATGTGTCCCCTTTTCACATAACCTTAGCTCATTAATTACACCTCAGTTCCAACAAATGCATCAAACATTGTCCAGCTACACACTCTAAAAGCCCTGCTCACTGCCAGCAACATGGTTAGAAGTTGTAAAACAATTTCTGAACAGGTAACGATTTTCTATAAGAAATTGTATGCTATTACTCTCCCATAAAAATCAATTTTAGCTGAAATTACTTGAACAAAAGGGAGACAGTTTACTGAATGGTCATGCTTTAGCGCCCTCTCAAACAGAATGACTCAGAGCATCTGATAACTGAGGGAAAACTGAGATTAGGAGATTAATCTAAAGCAAACCTTGAATCCTGACTACTGTTTGCATCTTTGTGTGTGCAATAGACAGCTGTAGATGGCCTCTTTCAAAGTGACATCATTTATTAAAATCAAATGAATATTAATGAGTTTTAATGACTGGATTGGTAATAATGGCAAAACAAGGACAATATGCAGCCGTTGTCATGCTGTCTCCATGTGAGAGATTTTCACGTTTACTCCATGTTTATCTGGTTGTTGGAAAATATATCTTTAGTCCTCATAAGGCAAATCACATTCAAGGTGGTGTTGCGTCAACAACCACCTCTTGGGGCAAAAATAGTGTTTAGCTGCATATTGTTAGTTCCTTGAAATGCTTGAAACACTACTAGCTGGCAAATCTTAAGGGTGTGTTTAATGCATATTAATCATTTTCTCAAATTGCACCTAATAAAAGCAAATCTAAGTAAGTGCAAGTTAGTCTTGAGAGCTGTAACAGATTGGCCTGTGCTCTGTTTGCTTTTCTGGATTCTGAGAGTTTTTTTTTTTTTTTCACACGTTGATTAAAAGATTAATCACAAATAAAGTAATGCAGCCTAAAAAGAAAGAATATGAAACAAAAATACTGAAAATTGGGTTGAGAAGCTGTAAATTGTTTACTATGTCAAAGTGACTTGAGTGAATGCCAGTCTTGTGATGTACCCAGCACAAAAACCAACAGTATATACTGGGTTTCAGTTCATGGATGAGGAAGAATAGCACCAAAGACAAGAGACTCAAGGTCGGCAGGCCATTTTGACAGTGTCAGGCCTCATGGATGGTTGCAGATGGCGATGAATCAATAACAAATAGGACAACGTAGAAGGAATATTTAATTTTCTCTATAGCAACCAGTGTGCACTACAACGAAGAACGTGATGCTGACTAGGGCTGCACAATATAATTACAGAAACTGTAAAGATGAGAAGAGCAAAATCCATAATGAATCCACTGCACACACAACTGTCAACATACTAGACCGTCTGTAAATTATTATGGAAAAAAGGTAAAATATATCAGTTCTTTTGAAATTGAGATACATAAATTAAATGTAGTGGAATAGCTCCCCAAATATGTGTTTATTTATGCTGAAAACATGTTTGTTTTTCATATGACCCAGGAATTGCAGGGATATTAAGCCTAAACCAGGTCAAAATGTGAAAAAAGTATATTCTACCACAGAATTCATATTGGTTCTTCAGCCTAATGTTAAAATACAGGTATTTTAGACTGTCGTGAAGTCACTTCATTCCAGCCTATAGAAGTGAAGTACTAAAATAAGACATTTTATAAAGTGCGTTCCGCCGAGTACATTTTTATGCAATAAATTGTATGTTTACCTGTTTAGCTGGATCCTTCTTGACCAGTCCAGTGGCAGCAGCTATATTGCCGGCACCCTCCACAGTTTTCTGGGCCACAGCTGTAACCCCGGTAACCATGGCTCCGCCCACCTGAGACACTCCAGACACAGTTTTACCTGCCACTGCAAGAGGAAGAGAGGTGGGGTGTGACTGAGGAGTCTCCGTAGAGTCACAATATCTTGGAGATCAACATCACCCTATAATATCTTATCAGAATATATGTAACTTGTGACTTGACACCACAATGGCCTACATCAGCAAAGAATCAGTTTGAACTTAAGTAAACTAGTGATATATGATGTCGTGTGTAGGATCTATTCGCAGTAAAGCTCAAACTCAGTTAGAGCTGACACGCCAACATTCTAATAACATGCAACAACACCCTGCAAAGGCATTTTAAACACCTTATGCCTGTTAGGTGACATGTAATTAACTGCATAAAATTATCAAATGCCTGGTTAGCCCATGGTTTATTAATGTTGATTAAAACAAATGCCTTTTGAGATAGACCTTGAGTGATTACCGCTTTCTGTTAAGATGCACAATATAGGAGCTCTAATAGATTCGCTTCAGTGGAGAATGAATCACCCATTTCTAATATTTCATTTTAACTTTAGACTAAAGGTGTTTAATTGAGGTCAGATAGTAAATGTAAAAATCATGGTCAAGTTTTCACATTAATTATCACATTATACAACTTACTGACACCTCCAGTTAGATGGCCTTATTCTTCAAGTCCTACCCCAAAGGGTGGTCGTCTTGACTCAAACCTGTTTGACGTAAACCTGAGCTACAACAATACTGTCTTTGCTTCCCTGAAACTGGCAATCTCCGTGGGATTCTGTGTGTATGAAAAATAACACTGCCGTCTGCTGGGAGTAATCGAAATGAAATATGACACTGAGATAACTTCCCTCTCTAACAGCTATTTCTTTTTTGTAACTAAACGACTTGCATAACAGTGCTGTAGATGTTTAGTCAGTTATTCTGTCGGTGGTGTCTCAGTTGACCCATTTTACTTCTTAGTTGACTAGTTATTTTATTAGGAAAATGATTTATTTGCACAACAGCAGAATGGAAAAAGCATGGAGTGAGCTAACAGCTAAGTTTAGGGAATGACAGCACTGTAATCTTCCTTTTCACTCATGAAGAATCTGTTTTACTAATAATGCTCTAACACTCCTGTCTCTTGTTGGCTGATTAATCGATGTCTTTAGTTGACCAAGAATTTCTTTGCTCAACTACAGCCCTGGAGAGTTAAGAACTTTTTTTGTATCTTTCCTTCTAGCATTTTAATAGGTTGTTGTAGCCTATAAATGATCAAAGCACTGGGCCTATTAGAAATGAAGATACATCAGGTGCTATTAGGCCTTTTGGTCACCATAGTAATGGCCAATCATCGACTTTCTTGTAATGCAGAATGATTTGGATGCTCATTGAGATATAATGTATTTTTTGTGGGCTTGGGACCAACACAAAGCCTACAGGTTTGTGTGTGAAGCAGGACTGTGAGTTACTCTTTCCTATTTAAGACAATGTTCTTATTTTGTACATGCTGAAAACCATATTCTTAATGTATACAGTGTCTTTACCTGTTGAGACTCCATCAATAGTCTTCGTTCCTAAAACACAATGAATACTCAATCAATGCATGTTAGCATATCTGAACTGTGCGTGCACGCATCATCCCGCGGGTTAAAGGGTCCCCTGGCTTCAACAATGACATGATAACACCCACCTACAAACATCACCCCGTCTTTCGTCATCTCAGCCGCTCCAGTCACTCCCTGCTTGGTTTTCTCAGCCGCTGCCACGACTCCATCCTTGGCTTTGGAGAAACCCTTCATTAACGCGTCCATTGCTGCTTGATTGGCTCCAAAATTACACACACACTGAGACACACAGCTGTGGGACGAAATGTTTAAATAAAACACCCATAAGTATGCAATTATTTTAAACAGGGCTCTCATTAATCTTAGCCTTAAATCCACAAACGATCAATGCACGCGAAAAACTACGTGTGAGAGCAGAGCTTGTGACCACTGAAATCCCACCTGTAGGAACTGCATTCAAAGTGCCAGAGCCGCTGCTGTGTTACTAGCTTGTCCTTCAGTTTACATAAATATATATAATAGTAAAAGGACTATGATTTACGCACCTGTTTGCTTCAACTCTGAGGAGAAATTTCCGGAATGACACGGCTCGCAAGGAAGAAGCGGCAAAACCTGTTATTGTCTCAAAGTACTGTCATCCACGGTGCACCCGCTACTGAGACAGTAGGACAGGCGTAGAGACGGACAGACGGGTTCGACAGACACCTCCTAGCCTTTATACGCCCGTTGACGGCCGGGAAACGGGAAGAATGCACAGGAGCGATGGGAGAGCGTGATGCTTCTCCTGTCCGTCTCCAGCACATATACAGTCGTATTGTGGTGGTGCGTAAAGAGACTGCAATTAGCTGGACCCCGCTAAATGTCTAACTTCATTAACATGTGGACGAAGAGCAGACTTGAGCTTGACATGTGACTTTGAAGTCCTCGCATGTAACGAAAGCATCACAGACACGCGCACGTGCCCCCCCGCGCGCGCGCATACACACTATGGATTACGTCGCTGCGCTTTGTACGTGGGCTGTCTACAGCGTGTAGGTGCAGCGGATCGCTTTGGACCTTCACTATGCAACTTCCAATTAAAGACTGTGTAATAATGCACAATGGCACCATGGTCACGCTCATAAGTTCGCCCCACTCTGCGGTTCCCACGTGTGATAATGCTGAACTAGTCCAGGTTAGAGGTCTATTTGCGCGCCCCTTCCTTCTCATTATCTGTTTTATTTCACGTGTTGCCGCGTTCTAATGATGGCTAAAGTGACACACGGTATATTGCAGATAAATGTAGGATTTATCACCTTGAAGGGAAAAAGAAAGGGAAAACCACACAGCTGTATGTTTTTCAATTTATATTAGGCTATTGTGTATTATTTTAATGCCCTGCAGAAATTCATTGTCCCTCTGCACTTTCCCCTCCTACCGCTTCATGTGACACACGTAGCTTTGTCCTCCATAACATTAATATCTTTTTTCCATGTTGATTCTATGTTTAAATGGCTCTACTTACAACTATTATAAACACGAGGGAACATACTGATTCTATGCAGTATTTATTGATGAGATGACCATGAATGATTAACGCTAACCTTGGAGGAAATGTGATTCTGCCTATGACCTGAAGCTCTAGATGTCCTGTGGGACTAACTGTTCTTGAGGCCAATTTGAAAGGATTTATATAAGCCTACTGCAATCATTTTATTGGTCATTATGTTCTTTTCAGATCAAATGTGTGAAAAGATTTTTACTAGTCACATGTCATTATTCACTATCCCATATCATAATAAGATTGTGCATTAAAACGTTTCCATGTCCTTGTGTTTGTGCCTCAGGGCTGGCAGTGAAAGCATTTTTTGGACAAACCCACAGATGGCACCACGTCTACTACTGTTGTGCAAAGTCTTATTGAGGAGAGAACTGTTGCTATGTTTTCCCCTTGTGAATCATCCTGCCTGATCACACAGGCTCATGAGATGTGGTGAGTAGAGCCATTCACAGACACCATTCAATGTATTCTGTTACTGATCTAACAAAAGAAGTACCGGTAGTTAAAATAGATTTACACAACAACTGCTGCCACCACTGAATCAAATGTATGGAGTATAAAGCAAGTTATTACAGTGAATTATTTGATATTACAACGAAGAGTCATTGCATATTTCATCCAGTCATTTTATTTCAAGCACCACCTTTTCCATATTTGTCATCTTACCTGTTGTAGTATATTAGTATGTTAGTTAAGTAGTAGTATAAGTATATTTGAAGCAACCTTAGGACATGCACAACGGAAATCTGATCATGATCTGATTTCTGAATTTATCAGATTATTGAAGTGTCATGCAAACAGTTACATGTGATTCGAATAATTGGATTTATTTCTGATTTGCCACACTTGTGCAGCTTTGGACAAGGGAAATCACTGAAAAATCACTAAAAATCTGACAAAAGATGAAAGAGAAAATGTTTAAAATTGTTGTTTTAAAATTCATTGTCTTAATCTTCCAGATACAACTCTACAAATCCATTGATTAGCTGATGCGTGTTTGATGATATTTTGTGCATGAAAGCACACACCAAAAATCAGATCTTTGGTATCACATTACATATTGACCTAATCTATTTCAATATGACAGCACTGTCAGTCAGATGCTATAGACCAGCATCATTATGAGCCTGTGTCATTTATCAGGAGCTCCAAGGCACAAGTGGCCTCATTACAGTGAGCTGTGAGGCAGGCGCACCAGGACATACTGCCCGCAGGCTCAATTAGATCACCTGATTTAATAACAGACTA
Organism: Odontamblyopus rebecca; assembly: GCA_030686955.1. Classification (NCBI taxonomy): domain Eukaryota; kingdom Metazoa; phylum Chordata; class Actinopteri; order Gobiiformes; family Gobiidae; genus Odontamblyopus; species Odontamblyopus rebecca. The sequence goes on along the minus strand of CM060653.1, from coordinate 33,289,563 downwards.
TGTCCTTTTAGAAGATAGGCCGCTTTCAATACATTTAGACTGCATTACGTTGTGGCATTGGGCACACATGTGAACATTACCATGAACTAGATCCTGTCAAAAATGTCCATTTACACTGGACTTCATTCTGTTCAATTTTGTATACCTCCAAGCAGAATAATTTTGTAACAGAAGTGACAGTGCATCTTACTGTAAGATTTTACTGTGGGCTGGGCCAGATATTGTCTAGCAGGTAAATTTCCGGAATTGTTTTACCTTAATATACAGATCTTTATTTATCTGTACTTTTTCCTCCTTCCATTTCTCCTTTCTTTCAGATCATTTAATTAAATGCATTTTTTGCAAAACACCTACACACCCTGTTCTTCATTCACCTCTCCCAGTTTCCTGATTGCTTTAGTGATTCATCTTTTCATAAGATCCTATGAGTCACCACTGAATTCTTTAACAATTGTTGGAAAATTAGCTGACGCAGCGTGGTTTAATTTGTGAAAACCTTGAACATTTTTCCAGTGACAGTAGAATCTATAAAATAATTGGATCTTACGATGTGATTGGGTCAGTAATGAGTCTGTATTTATAACTTGTGGCTTCATGTGAGATTTTAATGGACACTCTATGTGAGAGTACTGAGAGCTTGTGGTCAGTCAGTGCTTTTGATCAAGAGTCATAACTTAACATGACCAATAGAGAAAAAATGAGACAGAAGTTGACAACAAAATTAAAACCACCCCATCCCTTCTAACCTTGAGCTTCATAATTAAAATCCACAGGTTCTAGCCCCTCTGTGGACATTCATCCTGAGTTGGTTGCGCCATCTGTTGCATAATGCATGTTATAGCATACAAACCCACTGACCTTTACAGAGGATATTACAAGTCAATGTCATTGATCTGATGCAGCCCCTATTGGACATTTTGTTATATGCCATGTCTTTGAAAGACAACATGTTTTGGCTTGACAGAATCAGTGTCATTAGTTTCTGCAGTTTAAGGTGATATACCCATTATTCAGTTTATTTTGATTTTAAAAAGCTGTGTGTTTGGTAAAATGCTCTTTTGCACAGTGGGATAATTAGAATTGTGAATTTGTGAGCACCTGCAAATATGAATACTAACTGGTACATGTCCAATGTGACTGGGGAGGTGCTGGAACCAATCCAAAGCCTAAGAGCGATTTAGTTTTTGCTTATTGTCAATTAATATTTTCTACTTTCTACATTTTAGGCCAGGCAGTTTCTTCCATTGCTACGTTTGTGTGTCAGTGTAATGTAATGGTTCATTGTTGGCGTGTTGGCAGGACACTGTCCATGTGTTGACTCATCAGACAGTTGGCACAGTATGGAGGGGACATGACTATTGGTTTGTGACTAAGTGTGTCAGTGGGTGTTACAATGAGAACATGGGTGCAGCAACAAGGGTGAAAGCACGGCCATCGTCTAACAATGGCTAATAAGACCTTTTGGTCAATGTGGCATTAATAAATAATGTTTGTAGCTGCTTTTCCTGTATCACGATACAAGAGACACTGTAAAGTAAAGTTCCTTTACTTTAATAGTATTTTAAAGGTGAAAGACAATGTATCTTGATCACACATTAGATATTAGCCAAAACCTTGAACTCAAAAGCAAAAAAGTGTATCTCGTGGGCTTCTTACCCACCATTATGGGTTCCTTTCAGTCACAAACATTATGTCATAAGGGTTATGGTTAAATATAAAGTCAGACATCCTTTATAGTGGTAGGCATACATATCTAACTCTAGATGGCGGCAGAGCATTTCTACCACAGTAACACGTCCTGGCATTTCCCTTGTAGGCTCCACCAAACTTTTTCTTAATCTTTACATGGATCAGATTGACACAATGTATTATTGACATAGCGTTGCATACAGTAATGCTGGGAAGGAAAGGACAACAGAATGCAGGCTGTATTTCTCAGAGAAAATAACACAGACTTGGCTTCTTCTTTTTTTTTTTGTGTCTGCACTCAACAGGTGGCTAAAACGGAGGCTACCAGGCCTGGTCTACAGGGGTGCAAAAGGATGCATTGCTACCTCAATTAAAATTAGAATACATTGGAAAAAGTGCTAGCCCAATATTAAATAATGTCTAACAATGAGCTATTATTGTCTGGTAATGTAACCTTCCCTAATATTTACAAATTGTCTCGCCTATTTGATCTGACTGTTTTAACATTTCTAACCAGGATTCATGTAAATCAAGTCAAATAAGGATTAAGATTCAAGTTTGCCATGACAACTCACTACATTTGTGTTTGTTTGGTTCTACTTGCTGGACCAGGATCCTTGTATCTTGAGCGTGGAACTCGCAAAACCTGCAAAACCTCTGGGTGACTCATATGGAGTACCCGCTTGGAAAAAGCCAACTTTGAAGTGAGATTAACATGATAAGTGACAGTGTTTATGCTTTGTTGATACTCTTCTGTGGAGATAAAAATGCGCGATAAAGTTTTGACATCATAAATCTGACGTAAGGATTTGTGAGTGTGCGTAGTCTGAATTGCTTGTCATACCAGTTTCATTGTTTTGTGCTTTAAACTTTTCTAGCATGTCAATTTAGAGTTATAAAATTATACAATAACACATATAAAAGAGTAACTACCATATGTATCACAAAGTCCTCAGGTTGTGTGCTGTGTAATCAGTGACGTGAACTATTTAGTTAGAGAATACTGAGTAGCTGAATTAAAATGTATTGTATAGCATATTTCGATACATGGTATGATACAGTATTCTGAATACTTTTACTTTGAGTTGCATTTAAATAGTGTAAAGACGTCAAATGTTTGTTTCACTGTTTGTGGAGCATTCCCTATCACTAACTGAAGAAGGAAAAATCACACATGCATTCAACGCAAGAACAGTGTTTTCTATTTTTCTCATTAATTCTATGTAGTTTGAAGCCTAAATTGTGTGATCAAGTACTGAAATGCATTCCTTTGATTTTAGAAAAGTAACTGTATTCTGAAAATCACCAAAACCGGAAGTATTCTAAATATGTATTCTCAGTACATATATTCACTTACTTCCCAACTGATGCATTTATGTTAATGATAATCTCTGATCACTTCACTTCAGTAAAATCTTGCATAATTAAAGAAAAACTCTTGTTGATGTGATCAGTCCTGTCCTAAATAATACCTGGTGCAGTTTGCAGGGTTCAAGTCCAATCTGGCTCTAATAATCCATATGTATTAGCTGTCTGCATGTCCGATAAGAAGAAAATCATGACAAGATTTTAAACATTTGGTAATCTTTTTTCTCTCTTTGTTTTGGCCTGCGACCACAAGTTCAAAGTGAAAGTGCGGAGTTCCCGAGGAGATGGGATGAGTTTGATGGATGGTTAACTGTACAGTATATACAGCTGGGAATCCACTGCTTTTATTTGTTGTATCCTGGCAACTTGGACTTAGCAGAAACCCCGAAAGGGATAATTAGTTGAAGATGTCTATTTTCAAAACATTTTCATTATGTTAGTACAAAGAAATGATGATAAAGTATTAGCTTGTCCTGGCTGGATTCCATGTCTTAAAATCTTCACATCTTTGCATGCAGAGCTCTTTTGAAATAAGATAACAGAATAGCTCTCACTTGCATTATGCATATGGTTGGTAATGAAATGACAGTGAAATCATCAGATGGTAGTTATGGTAAGTTTTAGTGGGTCATTTATCTTTTAATTTTCACAGTATGTTAAAGAATCCAAGCAGTTACTAAAGTTACAGTGACAATTGAGACCAAATGGTAGTTCTCAACATGCATGTTAAGCCTGGAAACACACATGTAGACACTGCTGTTGGATAATTCCTCTCCATAGCTCTGCGGTTTCCAAGACAAATCTCTGGCCTGGTGTGAATTTAGTTTTTTTCACTTTGGCCTTCTGTTACACAGCATCACTCAAAACAACATTCTTCAAATTTGCAGAAACAACGGCAAACCCAAAGACAAAGGAAATCCCAAGTAACAGCCGATTAGTAGCAATGCACTTTGAAACTGCACATAAAACCTAATAACATTGATTCTTCTGTCTGATTAAAAACTGTAACTATTATGCAATTTTAATCAAAATTACTGTTTTGTGTACTACAAAAGTAACTCCAAGTCCAGCCATTAGCTTGCATGTGCACACTGCAAAACATCTGCCCCGGGCGCCTCTTATTGCATTTACGTCAAAGAGTACTTTGCTATAGCCACTGACACCATATGATATCATATAGTGGTGCATGCATGTATTTGTGTGCTGTTGCTGTTGGAGGGGATCCAGGCATGCAGATGGACTGAGTTTATGTTTGCACTGAGCGGCTGTGAGCCTCACACCTCCCCGGTGACCATGACAAACCATGTACGCACACACACATAAGCACACACAAAAACGCAGCCCACTGAGGAGTTCAGTGATCATTACCTACATAAACTCAGTTATCCTCAGAGAGTTCAGGGATTGTGGTGTATTGAAATGTTCACGCTCTGCAAAAGAAATTTGGCTAAAATACTGAAAATTTCTTTTACTGGCAATGCACAAAATATAAATCTTCCAACTTATTTCTCTTATAGTTCTTTGACTAAATGTGATGTTTTTTCTTAGTTTTATAAACTGAATGCTGTACAGTCCACCAAAATATAGTATGCAAAAACAATCACCCATACATCACTACAAATAAATGTATGTATTATGGCATAAATTATACCAATTAAAATATTAATATTTTATATTACACCTCTGTAAAGTTCATGCTGCAATTCCAACATAGGAGCCAAAACGACACAAATATCTCAGCCAATCCTGTGATGATAAAGATCAACAATTATATTTTTATTCTAAATTCAAACAGTGTGCAAATGAAAAGAACATAATAACATATATAACAAAATATATTCAAGTAGAGATTAACTGCATGACGTTTTTTTCAACTGCTTTATTCTGATAAATAGTTATGTAAAAATGAATAGTTATTTCCACTCCTGCACCTCAGATGACACTGTGACGTTTACGACAGGCAGCAGTCGTCACAGGTAGAGGCTGTGCCTACTTTCACCTGTGCACACTCCCTGGCCCTCAGCCACTACTATAGCAACATCAACAACAACACGCTGTGCTTGGACTTCCTGGGAGATCCTCTGGCATGCGGCTCATGTCTGGGCCAGTGTTTGTCGACTCAGGAATGTTGCCGGGGCGACGGAGGCTGTAAAAAGGGAAACCCCTTATCTGCTGACATTGACGTTCAACTGTTGTCACAGTTCAAAGGCTGCAGAGGTAGACACACGGGAACACACCTTGGAGGTTGCCCTCTATACAAGGGGTGTTACCATGGAGATACTCACTGTTTGGGTGGAGCGTGTTTCTTCGAGCGTGAATGGTTTGAGAGAAAGCAGAGAAAGAGAGCTAAGGGTGTCCCTAGATTTTGAATGAATGCTGGTATGCACTGTCAAAGTGAGCCACGCCGATTCATGAATGAAGTGCTCACCACCACAAGCATGTGTGTATGTGTACTGTATGTGTGTGTGTTTGTCTGCGTGTGTGTGTGACAGAGAGAGAGTGACCGAGGCTGGACTTTAAAACCACCCTCTTGACGTGGAATGAGATTGCACCACACTTGTCTCCAAAGGGTTGTAAATTCAGGCTGACCCCTGATCTGGCCCATGTCAGAAAAAAATGGATTGAATCCCTAATCCAAGTGGTTGTAAAAATCTGTCCACAACATATTTTATGTCAGTGACTTGCTGGTGAAATAAAACTGCATAAATGGTTTAGGATCTTGATTCTGCTATTGTACAAGCATTCCCTGCAAATCAGTGTGTGGTCTTTATTGGAATGGTAGGTGCTAAATCTTTGTGTCCACCAGGCCAATAGCCCTGTAGCATTGCTGTAGCTGAATCATGAAAGACCATTTTACAAGTTGTTACTTTCACATGCTGCTTACCTCAGTGAATCAAAACAGCTGTTTTCCACTTTTGAAATGCCAAAGAATCACCAGCCAGTGGGAAAAGTATGTCCTTTCACAAAATGTGAAAATATTCCCTCACTATTGTTGAGGATTACATTTTCCACTCTATAAATATAGCACTGTCTTATTTTGTAAATTTAAATAATGTCACTGATTGTACATCTCTTTTGATGGTGGTGATTATATTTTGCCTAAAGTTTTTTTTGTACATTTAGTCAAATTCATTTGTCCATACAGTCCATACTGTCGTAGCCTCTCACACCTTTGACCTCTGTGGATTACCTGAAGGGATTGATTCGTACCTATTGTAATACGCAGCAGGGTTAAGTGATGTTCTATCGAAAAATAAATCTCCTCTCCAATTCTTTCAAAGTCAGCATGACAAGGCTGCCCACTTTTGAAACCCTTGAATATAGATACTATATTATTTTGGTTGAAAGTCCCTTGGTGACTTTGTAGGCTTGGAGCCCATAGTAAATTCTTTATACAAACCTATGGGCACCAGATGCCACTAACACCAAGCTAAAGCGTACATGCACAAAGCTTGGCTGTTGACAACACTGAATCAATGTTTCAGAGTTTATTAGAATACTTTCCTTTTCAGATTAGAAAATAACAAACTTTAGAGTAGAATGTGGGCATTTGTCATGGTTTTAATTCTTGTTTACCACTCTGTTCCAAATCTTGCACAAAACGTCATTAGCAGCAAAGGAACAAACGAAGCAGATCTGCACAGCTGCTGGGGTGAAACATTTTGTGGAGTGCGAAGGATGACTCACAGAGCTCTGAAGAAAATAAACGTTTCATAAACTGCACAGATGTAAACTCTGGTTTACTGTCATACAATTTCTTAATTTCTTTCATATAATTTTTAAATAACCCTTAATAATATGCAATGTAAATATTTACTTATAGGGTGTTAATTCCCCATAGATCGATAAAACATGGCGTCCTCAGGAAAAGACCCTGTAGGACAGCCCAAGTACATCCAGTGACCTTTCCTTTGATAAACAGGCTCTGTGGACTCCCGGGTGCTCCGTCATTTTGGATAATGTTAATATATGCTGTGCAATATTCATAGGGATGATGGGCCTCCTATAAAGACTAGCTCGTTAGAAATCCTAATCCACGGAGACTCCAGCCGGCACAAATAGAGCACACAGCACTGTTTATGCCAGACTTGACCTGCTGAATTAATGATCAACCAAATACTAATGTAGCCTTAAATGTGCATTAATCATTTATAGTTACTTTTAAGACCAATTACAAAATGTTGCCTTCAGTTGCGATAGTGGAATCTTGGCCCATCACGATAACACATTTTGAAGTACGACATATTGCTCCAGAGAAATATGGCGATAAACGATGTGACTACTTGTCACTCACACAAAGCAGGATAATCCCAGTGAACCAATAGACTGTATCATTAACAGGCATGAACAAATAATTAGCCATAGTAGTTATTTATTCTACTCTCTACAGCTCAAATCTTATTTTATTACATAATCTAAAAAATCTCCCCACTATTTCAAGGAACTTTACATGCGACAAATATTGAGCTACAAAATCTATTGTTCCAGCTTTCATATATTAAACATTAAGACGATATAGTAATTATGATAAGCCTAGTGGAATAAAATCATTTCACAACTTGGACGAATGCTAGATAGATTCTAGCTCCAGCCAGTGCATACTATTATTGTGTAGTTTAGATTTAATCTCAATTTTTTTGTCAATAGAAATGTCTAGAAATAGAGGTCTGTTTATTCCATTTTATAGACCAGTATTTGCATAGCTTAATCTTTAGGACCACCATGAAAAGGGGATTTCTAGTTGTGGTTTTGGAAGACTCATAAATCAGATAGCAATTTGAACATGCTTTAATGGGGATAGGCACCATCTTTGGCCAACCGCACTGCCATCTGGGCATTGCATAAAAGATGTTCCCATTTAGCGCGAGTGTGTCCAAACAGGTTGCACAGGTTCCCCATTTAAGCACCTGCGGACAATAAAAGCTGGGAATATGAGTGTTAAGGCCTCAGCGGGAGCACCCACGCCCTCAGACGCAGCCGTTGCTTCTGTAAAACCACAAAGGCACTCACACGTAATACAGTCAGTGAGTATTTTTTTCCATGATGACAGTCAGGGAATCCTCAGGTAAAAAAGAAACAAACAGTGACTAAGGCTCATTCATAAAACACATGCAAATGCAACAAAGGTGGGGTCAGGGAAGGTTTAATGATCTCCTAGAACTCTTGAAATGTTGGTTATGTGTTGATTACGTATCCAGGGCCTAGTACCCAGAAATTCCTGATCTTATATCACATGGAAAGAATTCATTAAAAAGTATAGAGGCATAGGGGAGGTATGATAGTTAGATAAACCCTGATATCATTGCAGTAAAAAAAGTTAAATCGATTTGTATCTTGGATATTTTCCATTTGACATAAATGTAGGTGAAGTTGAGGAGGCTTCTGATTCTGCTGCTGCAGTAATGTAACTGGACCGAGGAACCTTGTGGCACATCAGTAAAATTACGACATTGGACAGGAGAGAAAGAGAGAGTGCATTTGCTGCTTTTTCCACTGTATGTTCCTTTAAAGGTCCCATATTACGCAAAATTGTCTCTTGTGAGGTCTATGTTGCCATGTTGTTTTGTTGTCACCTCATCCAAAACATATCCAGAGTTATGTTTTGTTTCATTCACACATGCTTGAGTGACCCTTTATTATTAGTATTTATCTCCATCCATCCATCTTCTCCCGCTTAATCCAGCTGGGTCGCGGGGGCATAGCACCTGACCCCCCCTATGAACCCCTCTGCAGGTGGTGAGCCCACAGGAGGGTGGACATTATGGTCCTTGATGTTAGTGCGGGCATGTTTTGGGTTGATGGGGGAAACTAGAGTACCCGGAGGAAAACCCATCCAGACACGGAGAGAACATGCAAACTCCACACAGAAAGGCCCGGGTGACCCGGGGATTGAACCCGCAACCTTCTTGCTGTGAGGCCTGAGTGTTGCCACTCAGCCACCAGTATTATCTCCAAAACACAAAATACGCTATTCCACTTTGTGTCATGAAGCAGTAGTTTTCAAATTAACAGCTACCTTTTACCTTAAGTAGAGATTGGTAATTCTAGGTCTGAAATTATCCAAGTGATTCTAGTGAAGGTGTATCGAGTTTCAAAAACACAGTGGAGCACTTCCTGTATTGCCACAGGACATCACATTATCCAGGGTTTGTGTGTTAAAAATGTGTGAATGAAACAACACAAAATTCCACGTGTTTTTAATGATGGAAAACAGCATTAAAAATGTAGATCAGAAAACAGCTTAATATAGACCCTTTACATTATTTAAAGTACTGTGTCTTTATGGCTCAGTGATAGTGGCGGTTGTGAGTAGGGGTTAGCAGGTCTTCTCTGCTTGTCAACAGAGAAATATTAATTGCTAAATAAAATAGCTTTTCCAGCATAAATTAATGTACAGATAATAGGCTCTATTCACGCTTATGTCACAAACCAGGTTTGGAAAGATGTGATGACAACTTCTGGCAGGCTCTCTTTGCAGTAAAAGGTCTGAGAAAATCTAAGAAAAAATGGAAAATGGCCAAGTTTTCTTCATCTAAATGTCAGTGTAGAGTTCTGTTATGTTCACCTAATCAACTATTACAGCCATGCCTCAGTTTTCATCGTTTCCCCAGTGACACACAACTCCGCGCGCACTGGGTACATGCGATTAGAAGAGATGAGGGCGGCAAATTCAAGTTTATTCCAAACAGCACATACATATGCAGTCTTCATTTTATCACTGCATTTATTTCAGTGGGTTTTATCACATTCAGTAGGTGAGCTCAGTGTCGCTAACTGCACCAGAAGTTGTAATTGCATCTTTCCAGAGTTTTTTCTCTTTGGCATAGTAAAGGTCTAAATCTAAAGAGCTAAAATATGTGGAGTGTATAGGTACATATGGGGTTAATTGTATTTATATGAGAAAGTACAATTATATGTAGAAGAGTTCGTAGTCGTAGTTTTGTATTACAGCTTTTTATAATATCTTTCTCATGCAACTGACACGATACACATTTTACTCACCCCTCAATGAAATCAAGTGTGACATGTAAAATGAGAGTTGACCCCTTTAACTTAGTCTAATAACCACCTTTCACTCTGACTTGACCCTTTGCCTGTCCAATAACCCCCTTGTACAGTGTATATATAAGCAGTATTACCTATGACCTCTAACATCATTGGACAAGCTGCTGGTCATGCATTACTGATAGTTACAGCAGCCATTGTGTCCGAACTGAACCACATCTCCCCTCCTCTCTGTCCTCTCGGAGCTGGAGCTTCTCATCTGCCTTCTGCCCCCTTAATCAAAGCCCATAAGATTTAGAGAGGAGGTAAACACTCTGGTTTTAGGATTGGGCCCCTTCTTAGAGCGTGGCCTGTATAATTGAAAAGCCCTTGGTGACTATTTTAAGAGAGCAGTGGGAACAGACTACCATGTGTGCAGGGCTGGGAATGGGCCTTGCTCCTGGCTCATGTGAGTGACTGTTGTTGCTAGTAGCAGTTCTGTGATTATGCTGTTGAACTGGTGTTGTCACAATATTCAAATTTCATATTTGATTTGATAGTACTGGCCTGGTATTGATTTGGTCAACATAATAAAAATATAAAATGCTCTTTAAACACAAATTAATGTGCTTTATGTTACCATGTGGTCTTATACTAGTTCTGATAAACTTAATATTATTCTAAAGCTTTTCAGGAATCATTATTAGTACTACTATCTATCTAGTCTCAATACTAGTTTTAGTATTCATTCATATCTAATTTTCAGTAATTAGATTCAGATGACTCTTTACAGAAGTACTTTTATTATTTCTGATGCGCAGTACTTTTCGTGAAATTTCTTCAGCACCATCCTCTATCTATATACTAGTAGAGAAAGTGGGGAAAATCTTTGTCGCTTTTGAACAGGTTTTTACTCAGACCATCTGTTCTTCACACTGCTCTCCAACCCCCCGACCGCCAACATCCCGCAAACCAAAATTAACGCTGTTTCTTTGCGAGTAAAAAAGTTTAAACAAACAGAAATATCAACAGTCAGCGTCTTGTCTGGGCCCTGGAGTTGGCCATAATAGAGTCTTTGTTTAGCTCTCAGTGTAAACTCTTATTTTGGACCTTATATGCATGTGTCAACTGGTGCCTTGTGCGTCATTATCATAAACGCTTTGAGTTCAACAAAAACAGGGGGCACTTTTCTAAATGGGACAAAAATGCTGACAGGAGAGCAAATGAGGATAGTAACAAGTGAAGTTTGATACCATTTTTTAACAAAGCAGAGAAAGGCTGCCTCACCATGAATTCCAAATACAAACTCCATCAAAGTTGCTTCATCTATTTTGCTAGTAAAAAAGGAAATACGTGTTAAAGAGGGGATATTATACTTCTATAAGGTATTCATTGTTAACACAACATATTTAGATAACCATGTTACCTTTTATTGTTTTGTTTTTCAGTTTTGTTTTTGAGTCTCCTCCCTTTGCTCTCTGCATGAAGTCACTCCTTCAAATGCCAATATCACAACACAACTATCAGCGTGCATCCTGCTAATGCAACTTTACATCAGGCTTGTGAAGCTGTATTGTCTATTGTTTAATATCCTTACACACAAAGAATTAGATTATGTTTGGTTATGCATTGATAAAAGAAATTAGGCTGTTTGATGCCAGGTGGCAATGTTACAGGTCAGGTCTATGGAGAGTTGAAAGATATGTTTTCAAGGTATTTGTAATGTAACTGATAGGGATGTAACTGACATATTGTGATATTGTATTGTCAAATGTCTCACAATAATATTGTGAGCTGTCACAAAATATTGAATTATAAGTCTCTTATCTTAAATTAGTAGTTATAGTGCAGCAATAACTAAAAACCAGACCGAACTACATAGACCACGGCCCTCTGTTATTGTTTTATATCCTGCTGTTTTATATCCTTTGAACTCTGTCCTAGGTTTTGTTCAAATTTGATTTAATCTGTGTCTAACATGTGTGAGTGTGTGTGTGTGTTATGTTGACTTTGTTGTTTTGTTTTTTCTATGTTTATTTGAATGTATGTAGATTACTCTCTGTCCTACTGTATCTGTTTTCTATTGTTGTGACTATGAGGACCTCGTTGAAAATGCAATAGTGAGACTTGTCAAGGGGCTTATCCTCCAAACAAAGAAATTCCAAATTCTCTTATATTTATGAATACGTAATGACACTGCAGGAGCATGGCTAACATAGGCTTGTGACCTGAGTCTTGTACTCCTACTATACCACTAACTGTAATGAGGGTTAAAATATTGTCTCAGAGTAATTATACACAAGATTACTCAAACATGCATGGATGACATGTAAACTTCAGACATGTTTTGATGATGGAACAATGTTATGACATGGTAGAAAGCTTCAAAAAGTTGATTTTGTATAATACCTTCTCTTTAAAGAAAAGCATGTGTCAGAAATAAAGCACATGCAATAATACCACAAAGTTACATATAGAGCGCCATTAATTTATCTTTTATTATATTTAACAAAAATATTGGTCTGCACTTGCATGAATATTTTCCTTCTTTCCCTTTTTATTTTTAAAAAGCATTACTGAACCATGCTTGTGTTAAATAGACATTTTATACTTAAAAATATAGGTCTATAAAAAGTATATGACAGACATAAAGTCATAGTACCCCTTCTTTATGAAACAGACCAGAGACCACATTAAAGCCGTGTTCTGGTCTGTATGTGCAGCCATTGTGCCGTAGCTGAATCCAACTATTGTGAACATGCAAATCTATGAGCAAGGGCATTTGAGGAAAATTCAAAGTGTCTGAAGTCATGTTGTCCGTGTGGTAGCTATGGGAAGTGGATCTTTCCTTCCCTGTCCAGTGTAATTCAAATAAACACTGTGGCACTCTGGATGACTTCGCCACGCAGCATTGACTTTTCAGAAAACACCAAGCCTGTTATTACCTAATGTCAACACTTGATGTCGACTGAACTGAGCGACACATAACTTTATACTTAAATACTTACTGATGCTAAATGAAGGATGGCAAAGTGTAGCCTGAATCTTCCACTGAGACTAGAGTATGCTGGCACATTTTAAAGTCCACCACAATCATTACATTTGTTTCCAAAAACAGATCAAAGAGAGCTGGCAGAAGCCGCACAGTGCTCCTCACCACAGGTCGACCGAAATAGAGGCTTTTTAAACATGTGCTTGCTCTGCAATAGATCCAACAATGGAACTTACACCCAAAGAATTAGATCATGTTCAGTTATGTGTTGACAAAAGAAATTAGACTGTTTGATGCCACCTGGTCAAATAACAGGTCAGGTCTGTGGAGAGTTGTGACACGTTTTCAAAGTATTTTTGGCTGTAAAAAGACACGTATTGAGAGGGATAACTGAAATATTGTGATATCGTGCGACCACATGTTTCAAAGTAACATCATCACAATATATCAAATTACAAGTCTCTTTGCGAAAATTAATAGTGCAGCAAAAGCACGTTGAAATATTTGTGTATGAATTGTGCTATAGAAATAAACTTGTTTTACCTAGCTAAAAACAGACAGAATTACTTAGACCATGATCCTTTGCTCCGTTTCAGTGCAGCCTGCATGAAGAAATAACTGTTATTAAGCACTTTTAAATCTTAGTTCTTATGACACAACCAAAGACTTTTTAAAGGAACGAGCCACATATTCACAGTTTTGTTCTTCCACAAAATAGTGCAGCAAATATCATACCATCATATGCATATCGTGAAAATATCATCCCATGATATTTTAAAGTTAAAGTTACATTAAAGTGAAGTAGTAGTCACAGGTAATCACAGGCACCATATAACCACAGATTTCCCATTCATAGATGAGACATACAATTCAGGTGACTGACAGAAATTTAGAGAGATTCTGCCGACAGAGTCATACACTGCCTTATTTACTACTGTTAGTGTTGGTTGGGGTTATCCCAAATAAAGGACAACTTAAGAAACAATAAAGCAGCAGCAGCAAATAAAACGGTTTCCATCCTCTGACCCAGAGTCTAACAACAGCCACATACTTTCCCCTCACATCAGCAACAAGAAAACGACGTTTTACTATTCATACACCCGTATAATATAGTGTGTCACTGGCACTGCCGACAACACTCTGGGGGCTGTTTCAAAACCAAGTGTTACGGCCTCATAAAATCCCCCCTTTTTATTCCATCCAGTATGTCTAGACTATACTTTATCATCATTATTGTTGGTGGCTAATTAGAATTTTATTGTGCAAGTCAATTGAGGTTTTGGTGAGCCTTTGTTTTTCTAAGTTTTTGTCATTCCTTATGTCTGAGGAGGAAGGGCAGGCGACCTGTTTCAGCCACCCACTCAGGCTCAGAGCAGCACCAACCACAAGCCCACAAGAAACCAGGAACTGTCTGCACAATTCACTGGCACTGGGAAAGAAAGAGGGGGCTCAGCTCCAGTGGGAGACAAACAAACAGAAATCAAGATGCCAATAAGACTTTCCCTCTGATTTATTTTATATGTACTTATTTGTTTATTCATCAAGGACAATGACAATGCACATAAAAAACCTTCAGTCCCTGGACAGGTTGATGTCATAAATGGTTAACAAACATTGTTTGGTCAGGAGTGTAAACATTCCAAATTTGATCCACCAAGCTTGGGTTGTGGTAGTTCTGGTTAGTTACATTTTGAATCAGTGTATTTTACTCAGATGTTAGAGGCTGCCAGATGTTCAGATGTTAGAGGCTGCCAATCGGCGGGCCTTTCCGACCACCACCAATGCATATACATGCCATTCATATTTAGGCAATGTGGGTGATGTGTGTTGCCTAAGAACATGACAGTTCAGTGTTGGGGTATTCAAACTATGGCCCGAAGGCCAAATGCGGACCTCAGGCCAATTGTTATTGGCACTCACATCACATTGCATTCATTGTGATACATACCTATAATTAATATTTCAAGATTCAAGATATGGTGGCTCTGTCAAAGCACTGTAAAATGCATCCACACAGACCACCTGTCTGTGGTGCTCTGCTTCAAATATGTTTCAGGATATGGCTCTCAGTGACAAACAGTTTGGACACCCCTGATTTAGAGCCACTTGGCACCTGCAGTCTCCCATCCAAGCACTAATTGGGCCTGGCCCAGCTTAGGTTCTGAGGTCTGATGAGATTAGGCATTGACAAGCAGGTATGGCCACAATGTCCCAACTGTATTTCCAGGTTAAAGAGAGACTGCAAGGCATGGAAAAGCTGAGAACATTAAAACTCATATAAACCCAAGGTGCATGGAAACTGAAACTGGAAGGTGCCCATACACAGAGCAGATGTGGTCCTAAGCTTCTGCCTGGTGTCGAATTACAAGTGTTTCCCATCCTCATCTCTCTTCTCTACCTGCTCCTTCTGTCCAAGGGCACAGTCAAAAGTTTACCTTCTACAGTTGTGGTGCGTTCACATCCACTCCACAGCTGTCAGGCCTTCCCATAGACAAGAAGCAGAAGTGGAGAGAGATAGTGGGACCTTGGAGACTTTCAGTGTGTGAATTAAAGCTGTTTGTGTGTATGACTGCGTGATAAACAACAGGTGTTACATATGGTAAAGCAGATAGAAGGGATTACCTAAAATAGCATACAGTAGATTGGATGACACAACAAGAAACCTGAAGCATTGTTGGTGTGGTGCTCAAGCCTAGCTCCAGGCCTCTGGCACATACATAGGCAGGCACCTCTTGCGATCAGTACAGAACCCTGCGCAGACAGCATATGTGTGTGTGTGTGTGTGTATATGTGTGTGTGTGTATTGTGTGTGTGCATCAGTGTTCATCATACACCATTTGTTCTCACCATCTTGAGCATTCTCTCTCCCGTTAATAATTTTCTGTGGTAAATGGACATCTGGCTGTCTGTCTTGCTCTCATGGATCAGCTGATTGACACGCAGCATGTAATATGTTACATTACAATAGGGGTTGTTCCTGATATTATTATGTGTAAATGTGTGAAAGTGGCACTTTTCTCAAACTTGAACTCCTTGAATTAGTTTAAATTAAAATAATTCAGGCACATATATATTAAACCTGCTGTCTTATTTTAGTTTGAACACTGAAATTATATTTTTTTCTCTCTAGAGAAAATATAGGGTAATGCTTTATAATAAGTACACTTAAATTAGCATTAATAAAGCATGAACAAGTACAATTGTATTTAAAAAGATCAGACTTAGTAACTATTTAATTCACACCCTAACCCTTACTACTAATTATAACTAATTACCAAATTGATCATATTGGATGATTGATAATAAACTATTTGTTCATTTTGGATAAAGCCTTTATTTGTGATCTATCATAAGGTGTAGATATAATAATGTGGTACTGGGCTGGCACTTGACATGCTTCTTTCACAAAAAAATCATGAGATGTTCAAGTTCAGGAAGAAATGCTCAATCAACAAACAGGATGGAACAATGGATTAAAAAACAAAACATAAAAAACACAGATGTAACACAACACAAGAGTTGCAGTCATGAGTCCGGTGTGCTGTGTGCTGTGGTTATAGCTGTTCCTCCACACACACCTATAAACCAGAGCAGTGCTGTGCCCACATGCTTTCATTCAGAGCCCTGCTGTTCAGTACTGATCTAAAACAGGTGCCATCTGACCTTCATTGCTCCACTCCCCGTCCACTACGCAAACATATTTCCTCTTTTCTTGATAGTATACATCATAGTCTCATTTTATATCTCGAAAATGTTGGGTTATTTTAACATAAAACAAATGTGAGTGAATGTTGTAGGAACTAAAACTGTGCCTGAGGTTAATTTGATTAATTGGTTGATGGTGTCTTAGTTGTCCAAATCTTTTAGTAGTCCTGTAGATTTAGTAGATCCTTTTTACTATTTCTCCAAATACATAGTTAATACGAGAGATTCTTAAAAAATTGAGAGCTTATGCCAGTGCTATGCTGCGCCCCTTTTGGTCAATTAATTGACGTCTATGGCTGACCAAGAATTTATTTATTGGCTTGATTTCAGATGAAACGTCAGTGATGATTAATTTTGGATTGGACACATATACTAGTACTCTTTTGCTCTTTGTTTTGGGATGGATAGGATACTATTTTCAGTCAAAAATAATCAGAATTGTTGTATTTTGAACATCCATAAAACTTCCCTTGTAAAAAGCCACATTCAAATCCCTTTTGCACAATCTGAGATCTTGCAAACATCTTTATTTTGTGTAAATAACTTAATCTACTGTTTGTAGGATTGTTACGGTTTTTACATGCACAAATTTCTCTTACTCCTCTGCCATCAGGCCTGCTCTCTGGTAGCCCACCTCTCTGGTCTGTGGGTCTTCAGTTGAGTTGTTGGGTACACACACACAAATGAAGTACTAATGAAGCATGGTACAGTGATTGTTTGGATTTCAGGGAAACGATTGATTGGACAAATATTTTTTTCTGGAAAATAACTGTGATTGAAATTTAAAGAGGGAGAACTTTGCATTGTAATTGCCTGTGTAGTTAAGGCCAGACTTAGATTTTCAATTAAAAATATCTCAAAACGTGTCTAAACTAGGAAACACGTGAAAATAACAAGACGAAAGGCATTGTTTAATGAATGGGTTTGGCTTTGGCACAAACTGTTGCTGCCACTTTTTTCTTTGATAATGTTGAAACAAATGCAAAATGTATGTCTCACACACGCAAAAAGACACTTAGATTTTCTGATCTTTCCCAGCAAGTATTCATATGCTAATTATATTTTCAAGTACAATTGTTAGCCTGCACTTGGCATGCAATACTTATGTGCTTAGGTCCGCCTATACTTTCAAGTCAGTGTAAAATAAGTGTTAGACAAAGAACAAAGCCTGACATGGTTAAGGTGGTTTTTAAACATTCTATCTACAATACTGGGAAAAAAATTAATGAATAGAACAACATGTTTGCCCATTAGAGTATCAAGATTAAATGAAAATGTCCAAGGCCTGTTTGTTTACAATCAGTGCAGAACATTAGCAGATGTAGGTCATAGATTATTGCTTCTGATATTGCTATACACAGGACTAAAAATAACCCACACTTTTAAATGTTTGTTTTTAAAAGTTGTGCCTGACAATTAAGGGTTTAAAACTTCTTCCGGTCTTTTTCTCCACGTGGTCATGGCGATCAAAACAAGTCACTTTGGTTCCTTAAACCTGCTAATCCTGCCTCTGGGGCTGGAGCAGCTACTGTTATCTGCTCTCAATAGGGATGTGCACAAAGAGGGAAGGCTAAGGTGGTAATCTTAGCCCAGGACCTGTGTGGAGGGATGGCGTGCCGATTTTGGAGAGGTCTGGATTAAGGCTTGTGTTTCTGTGGCTCAGAGAAAAGAGTCAATTCTCCTTTGCAGTGTCCGATGTCACTGGATCTGCTGGATGCTCTGGTTACTTGTGTATTCTATTAGGAAAACATGCATCGTTACTATGAGTGGCCTTGCATCGTCACAAACAATTTGCAAACACAGACAGTAATGCTCATCTTAAATTAGACTCAATGTCAGCAGGACGAGATACACTGCAGATGTGCCCTGCAGTCGTAGCCTCAATAACTGCATATCTTACAACATTTAGAAATCTTTAAATCTGCTTTGTTATAGATTTTTTGTATTTATTTGGCTGTCCTCTTAACCAGAAATCCAAACCTCCCTTTGCATCCTGGGAAAAATGTGACCATAGAGGATGTTGTGGGATAAAATGACACAAAACAGCAGGTGTGGGAAGAAAATGGCTTCATCTATTCTGCCTGAAATCTGGCTTTTCCCAAGGTAATCATCAATAGCTTGGATTTCCAACCGTCTACTTGACCCATGTGTGCACTCTCATTGTGTGCGAGAGACAAGACACCAAGAATAAAAGGTGAGGGGGGCGGGGGCAGGTGGAGTGAATAGGGCAGGGGCTACAATGCATGTAATCTGCACACTTGGCTCACTTGCCGAAGGGTAACAGTTTGAGACACAAAGACATATTTAGGCCATTGGGTAGTAAGCAAACACATGGTGAAGGAACACAATCGGGGCTAAATTTGGGTTCTAATTAATTTGTTATGACACCAAAAACATATTTTTGACAAATTTTCATGTAAAATCACATCTATAACAAGGCCCTACAGTTCAAGACAGCAATCCCCACACAAATGAAAAGATTTTAGGTTTTGTTTCTAGAATGCAAAACTCACAGGAATCAAAATCATCCAGATTCACATAGAAATACAATACAATTATTATACTGTTTGTTTTGTGTAGATAAGTGTATTCCTTAAAGGTGCACCATGTAACTTTTCTGTTCAAGGATCTTCTACCTGCTTGTCTCATTGAGATGTTACTGCTTTGCTTGGAATGTTTTATGGTATGATATTAAACTTCTCTTGCTTTTCTTCAATTACATGCGGTTCAAAAATACCTTGAAAAACATGCCTTTTTACAGTCACCTCCGCAGATCTGACTTGTAAGACTTGTAACATGGTCTGGTGACATTAAAAGCTTATGTTATAGATACGTTTAGTGCCATACTGTGACACTTTCCAGGCAAAACAACCATATCATGTAGAAAAGCAGGTGGTGGCCCCCAGAAAAATGACATAGTGCTTCTTTAAGTTACACATGATACATTTTCCTTATGGTGTTCCCGATATAGTTCCCCTTAGTGGTGGGGTATATTAGTTTCTGTGTGTGGGTCTAAAAAGCGTATGTCTGGGGAGCTTTGAAGAGCAGAAGACTGTGATGTGTGCAAAGCCGTTTGGTGTGCACCCCCACTGGCCTGTAATTAGCAAAAATCCACATTACATATGCTCCATCTTGATTCAGAGAAAGCTTTGGTCACCGTTTTCTTGAAGCATTACTGATCAAATGCGCAACAGATTTCAAATTCTTATCGAACAAATCTGAACACGCACTGCCAAAAAGCAACAGAATTTTGTCATTACTGTTTTAGTCAGGTTGCTGTGATATGCGTTTCTGTTTACATGTAATCTAATCTGTGATAATATAAAATGCATTATTGTTGTACATTTAGCGTGGCTCATGGGAAAGCTTTGTAACTGTCCCAGAAGATGCTCTTACTTCAAAGTGGGAGTTTATATAAGAGTCAAAAGAAGATAAACACAGAGGAGTGTTTTTTGGATGGAGAGAGGAATGTCGCAAACATCTGGTCATTGGTGATGCAACAGCTTGTAAATGAATGTGGCGCACGGTCCAAAGAGGAGACAGAACCTTTTACGTAGAGCCGTTGTCAAGGCACTAAGTGAAATCAAGTCACGGACCTTATCATAATGAAAACAGGGAGAGAGCGAATAAAAAACAGACGCAAGATGGGATGCAGGATTCTTGGTCTAATAACCAAAGAAGTTTATATTTCTGCAGTTCAGTTATGAAAAAAATGCTGGTAATTTGAGTAAAGTCATATGAGTGAAAACACTAGACACTCAATTAAGTATTTCCTCAACACACACAAATGTCTAGTTGTACTTTTACCGCTTGAAAATACTGTTATGCTGTGTTATTATTATTATTATTAAAGGTGAGGTTTAAACCATGTTATAACGTTACCTCCTCAAAAACATGGAGTTGTGTTTTGTTTCATTTATACATACTTGAGTAATCCTTTATTATTAGTCTGTCTACATCTCTAAAGCTCAAAATGCTCTATTCTACCTTGTGATGCCATGAAGTGGTAGTTTTCAAGTTAACAACTACCTTTTACCTTTTGTTTAGTAGAGATAGGCAATTCCAGGGCTGAAATTATCCAAATGATTCTAGTGAAGGTGCATGGAATAAAAAAAAATGCAGTGGAGCACTTCCCGTATTACCACATGACATTACAAGGTGGACCAGAGTCTTTTCTGTTTGAGAGAAGAACTCAGACTAAATATGCAGGATTTGTGTGTTAAACATGAAATGAAACAAAAGGCAACTCCAGGTATGTCTGTGATGAGGAAAAAGCATTACAGCATAGATCAGAAACAATGTAATATGGACCCTTTATTAAGTACAAAATGTCCATTTAGTATGTCATCAGCATATCGCTATAAAACTTTTTATTAAGTATTTGCTGCATGTGATGAGTTAAAATTGCCCACTCTCTACAATACTGCCCTTTCATTGAAAAGAGTCTCTTTATATTGCTTATAAAGATTTTCCTTCTGATTGAAGTTTATTTTTTGCTTGTTTAAGTGGTTCAGCAGGCCTCATAGTGGAAAAACATAGTAAAGGACAAAGAATGGATCTTAAAGTTTTCTATCAGATTGTTACCTCTGTGTTATCTTTCTTGAACTCTAAATCTTGCCAACACATTTCTCAGGTGTGAACACGTTTTATGAAAACCTTATTAATCCTTTCAACTATGTCTGTGAATCACTTTAGTGCAGCCCAATAGGTAATGCTCCTGTTCCTATTCACACCCTTATACAACGCACGAAGGAGAGCCCTTTATGAAAGCAAAGAGTGATGCGGCGTGAATTGGCTGCTACCACCATCATGGAGACCTGCCCAGAGCTTCCTGTGCCAAAAGAAGCCACCCCATGCACGCCTTGATCAGGTCTGAGTCAGCAGAGTCAGGATGGTGCCCTGTAGATTAGCCTGTGTTTGTGGAAAGAGACAGAAGAGCAGACTCATAATCTTTATACACAGAGAAGTGCAAGAGCTCAACTGAATCCCAGGCTATTTTAATGACTTGTGTAATGACTGCTTAAGATACAATTACGTAATTACAGTTGCGCTGTACAACTGAGCGGAGGTGTTGGGTAAAAGGGCCTACTGTCAGAATAGGTAGACACTGACATTTTCCTGCAGCATTGTTATAAAAATATGTTTGTTAATGAAATAGTTTTGATCTCTGAAGTTTGAGAAAATAACAAAATAAATAATATAGTTTATACAATAATGTTATCAACTATAACATACAAACCTGCATATTTAGGCTGATTTTGACTCTGAAAACGCTCTGTTCCACCTTGTGATATCATGTGGTAATACGTGCTCCACTGTGTTTTTAAAATTTAGATCATTTCATCCCTGGAATTTCCAATCTCTGCTAAACAAAAGGTTGTTAACTTGAAAACCTCTTCATGACATCACAAGGTGGAACAGAGCATTCTGAGCTTGGGAGATGTAGCCAGACTAATGATTACTCAAACATGTGTAAATGCTCCAGGTATATTTTTGATGAGGTAAAAACATAACACAGCTTAAAGCTCAAAAGAATCTATTTAGTGTAATATAGGACCTTTGATTGATCATAATATTAAAGATATATGTAATGATATCGACATACAACCAGCAAACAATGAAAAAATATACTTTTATTTTATGTTTTTTACAATGTGTTGTTAATAATTCTGTATTGAATGTTATTTATGCTTCAGAAGTGGACTTTGCAGTGATATTTAAATAAGGCAACGTTCTGGCTGTCCCTGCTGATATCCTTACGTGACACTGCCATAACAACAGGCATTGTGTGTGACATGGCACAAGCTTGAACAAAGTTTTAAGGCTTTTTAAATGTCACATATAAAAAGGAATTGCATTATAATGTCTCATAACAAAGACAGTGTTTCTGGCACTGCCTCACTCTCCACATCTCACTGGAGGTTGGAAACACTGACAGTGTCAAAATTCTATAGGGATATTTATGAAGGCTACAGAGACATACATTACATGTGTTTGAAAAGCCAATATGTTTCTGAGCTGGTATTAAATAGCTGTGTGGCCTTTTGTGGGCAACACCACTGCCCCTACAGTTTTATAGTCCAATATAGATTCATGTAGATCACTTTTTTATCATGGAATATTTGGATCAGTTTATGGAAAATGTGTTAAAGAGGTTTGTGCCACAAAGTGTGAAATGGGAAGTGTCGATGACGTACTTGTTACAATCTGCAGAGAATGAAAAAATAATTACATCAAAGTTGAGCTGAAACTATGTCTTGAATAGTCCAATAAAATGTGTGTATAAGAGTGTTAGTACCAATGTTACTGCATGTCACACTTACATGCATTAGGTAACATTGTAGTCAGTCCCTTTAATTTTCACTTGTTGTTCAGTTGTTGTGCTATCTTGGCGTTATACTTCACTCACCTGTGTGATTGATGAAGTTGAAAGTTGTTCTGTGGCTGTGACTGTATCTCACCATCTGGCTTCCAAATGTGAGGAATAAACAAATAATTAATCAAATTTTTGTAATGACTAGCTTAACAATGGCCTTTAGTTTAGTTTACTGGCATTGCATTTCCACTGTAAGTTTACTTCTTGACATACTGTAAGTGCAATCCTTTTATATAACCCATTCAATAGGTTCATGAAATGCTTATCACGTTCTTACGTTGTCTGCAGAACATGTTAGCAGCATTTCAGATATCGTCTTTAGACCATATAGTGAAGCCATATAATAGAGACATTTTGCAGGGTTTTATATGAAGCTCTTGGGAAACAGGCGCTCCAGTGTGACCTAAAGCCATATGTTTTAATATGCCTTTGTCTCAATGCTAGAATTGATACATATTTCAATGATTTGACAGCATTTGTTATGCGCTGGACTTGGACCACTTCCCCAAGCTGATTTGTTTTCTGGGCTGCATATTTTGTGTTTTATATCACGTAACTTCTCTGCACTGTGTCCAACTGTGAGGTCAGGACTGTTTGTTGGTCCATAGAGGCTGAAGAAGAGAGAGAGAGGGACTGCTCTGAGCACAGGCGAAGAGAAGCAGATGCTGTCTCGGGAGGAGGCAGCGTCCGCTCCCCTTGTTTTAATTCTAGTGGCATATGGACGCTAAAGAAAGCCCACAGGACAAGAGACACAAACAAAGGCAAGGTGAGGATGAAGAAGAGCTGGAGAACATCTTGAGCACAGATAGTGAGAAAACAGGAGAAACAGTGGTGTTAGTGCAGCTGCATATTTGAAATAACAGCACTTTTCTTGTGAAACCAGAGGAGTATGAACAGAGTGAGCAGGGCTCCATGCACCAGGCAGCAGGAAGCGTGCGCTGAGAGGCAGGGAGTGGTGAGGATATCCTCCGCTAAGCTAGCACACACTCTGCCCAAATCCCCCCAGTCAGCTGTGTGCAGGGGTTGGGGGTGTTGCAGGACTATGCAGCTATATCCACTGTTAACCCATAATTTTAAATTATTCTGACAGACCTTTCACTGTACTCAAGTAATCTATGAAACTGCCCAAAAGATATCTTGAGTTTCCATGCATTGTCATTTATAGATTTTCTTCACTCATTGAGAAAAATGCCTTCCACAAAACATACTTTTGGCTGAGTTGGAAAGTTTTGTTCCACACTTGAGTTAAACTATAACACATGCTGTGGTTTCCATTTGGATACCTGCAGCTGTGCCTGTTACTGTTGTGTTTACTGATAGCAGTGAGCAACACAGAAAATAAAGTTTGTCCAATTCATTACTAAGTGAAATGAGTGCATTTCTGAAGGTCTCGTTCTGTTGTTGTTTGTTGCATACTGTTTTTAATAGACACTACAGGAAGCCTGTTCTCATAAATCCTAGCCTAACTTTTACATTCTATCGCAACCAAATCAATTAAAATTTGATGACTCCGGAGGAATATGTATTTGTAAGTGCCAGGTGATAATGAAAAGCACATTACATCCTCATAACATAATCGTTTGTTTTTCCTCTTTGCATGCCACCTGTAAAAATGTTGACTCTCGCCACACCTTTACTTGGCAGCTAGGGCTTGTGAAATAATGTGTAACTCAATATAGTTTCACATGGCTTTTGAAATGTAAATGTCTAAACAGAGCTGATTACATAAAGGAAAAATATGTTATGATTTACTCACCTGTGAAATGTGATTTGGAGATGGTCCTTTGTAGGCAGCTGTGATTTGTTATGTGTGAAAATGAATCATATTATTAAGACAATGTTTATTCAGATATCTAAGCGACAAAACCATTAGCTAAAAAGGGCCATGATGACAGTAAATAATTTTGAACACGTTTAATAGTCAGCAGCACTATGTCACCTAGATGATGATACAGTTTATTCCGCAAAAGCAAATGGTATATCTGTGTGTGGATTGACACTTTAGTGTCCCCATTGAGAAATATGTCTTGTGTATTTGACCTCAGTTTTTTTATTTACTCAATCAGTGCCTCTGGGCAACCTGTCAGGAGCAGTGGGACACTACAGCGCACTGTCCAAGGAGTGTGCCGTCCATATTTCTCCAAAGCCAGGATCTTAGTCAAGGAGAACAAATCTGCATTTGCACCAAGTAGCACTTAAGAAAATTTTGAATACCTGAGCACCTGAACCAGATCTATTTCTGGACTTTATCAAGGGCTGAACTCGGTCTAAAGTAAAAGTACACTGCTCCAGTTCTAAACACAAAATTATCCAAAGGTTGACAAAAATGAATTAAATACGACTGCACAAGAATCCACGTAACATGAAAAGAAGCCTATGTACTAGTTGTGGTACATATACCTCAATTTGAAAACCACCAGGTTAGACCAAGGGTGGAAACCACAATTATAAAAGAAAAGTACAATACATGTAAAGGAATTTAATCTGTGATTAATTGATGTGATTTGGTATTTCTAACCCTATGTGATGATTTAGATGTTTGTAATTTCATTGTTCATCTAGACAATTTCTTGCAATTTTCTTTCACTTTCTCCAATACAAATAGACCACTCAGGCACATTTTAATACTCTCAATACTCCCATTGTCACTGTACAGGATATTTGTCATATGAGACCTGTTAACCTTTGACCTGTGGATTAATATCACCGGGGGGACCGTACGTTCATTGCACAAGAGGTATTGGCTCCTCTGCTTTGCCTCAAGGTGACGCGGCGGGCCAAGAATGTGCTGATTTCACATGTGGCGAATGGCAACCGAGATGATGATTGTCAAATAGTTGCAGTTGTTATTATTGAAACCATGCTCCACACGGTGAGAGAGGCCCCATCACATTCGACAAGCGACCACAGCTAATGTAACCATGGATAATTAACTGATCTGAAGTGTCTTATGGATGAGGAAACATTGACGGAATATGATTGATAGGCTTAGACTTACAATTTAATGCTATGTCAAGTTAAACAGTTGTATGAAAGCATAACTAATTATAATATAGGATAAAACTCAAGTGTTCAAATTTAGGAATATAATTGGAATAGGGACGGCAAATATTCAGTTCCAAAAAGTGGTTATATTTTAGTAATGGTTTGGTAGATTTTGTGCAAGTAGATTTGAGATTTATTAAATATGTAAATTTCAAAGTGTGCATTGACAATGACAAGTCCAATAGTCTATCTATTTTTGTTTCAATTTTCTTGTAGCCATTTCCTTTTCTTTTACTTGATACATCATTTTGTGGTTTATTTAATCCATGCTTTGGCAACAGTATTTCTTTTTTTATTCTGTGAGAACTGTCTGACTGGCTGCCATCAATCTCCCAGAGTGCAGGGAGATATTTAGAGGTGGTTAGGACATTATATCATTATGGTAATCCTTACTTCACTTGTGCAGGGATGAAGGTTTCCTAAGAGGTACGATATAATAATACTGCCAGAGCTATGTGTGCAGGTTGCAGAACTGACTGCCACTGTTGCTTGTGTAATAACCGGATGATCTAGAAATATTTTACAATAGAAAAGTTGAACAAGATGTGAACATGACTGGTTATTAGTTGAAATTCATTTTTCTCTCTTGGGCTAAACTCTCACTTAGTTTGGACAATCTGGTCATTGTACTTGCAATTAGTGTCTATGATTGTAGAAACTTTTTATGTTTGTTTAATAATTTCTGGCTTTATTTGAAAGACAGTTAGTGTGAAATGAGGAGCGAGAGCAGAGAGACATTCAGTAAGCAATCAATGACCAGGAAGTGATCACCAGGTTGTACTTTGAAGATTGTGATCACTTTAAATAGTTTGAATGACCAAATTGTTTTTTCGATTTGCATTGCATTGTCTTTATGTTACAGCCGTGTGTGTGAAATGTGTGTTTGCTCAACCATTGAGACACATTGTATTATTGTTTCTTATCTACAAATAACAACAGACATTACAGGACTGACAGGAAACAACACTCTTGAACAATGACAGGCCTTTAAATCCCAACATCATAAATCACAGCAGCATTTGACAAGAGTGTGTATAATATTGTGTCATGGCTCATGGCTTCATACCGTGTACATTTTTATTTACATTATGGAAAACAATATGACTAGATGAATACAATGCGCCTTTGCGATCCCACGGCCTCGTCCTCTGACTAAATTATCAGTCCAGCCATTCATCTCTCATCTAATAGGGTTTCTGAGGTATTTCTGGTCAGTGAGAAGAATTGAATCGTCGCATGTTACTGGATTTCCCCATCTGTAGAGCATTTTATGAAAGATTTCCAGGCTCAGAAACACCCTCGAGCCAATCCCACCTGCCACATACTGCCCCCGTGGAAATGTGACCCCAACACTCGCTTGAGCAGAGGACAATAGACCACTAATGACCCGATACTCATTTACTGGTAACAGTTCAGAACAAATTTCACTCTCAGGTGAAGAATATAATCTAACTCTTTTACCAGAGCTCGGAGTAAAGCCGCTGCTCCTTCATGTCGAGAGGAGCCAGCTGCGGTTGTTCAGGCATCTGTTCGAATGCCTCCTGGACACATCCTTGGGGAGGTGTTCTGGGCATGTCCCACCGGGAGGAGGCCCCGGGAAAGACCCAGGACACACTGGAGGGACTAAGTCTCTCGGCTGGCCTTGGAACGCCTCGGGGTCCCTCCGGAGGAGCTGGAGGAAGTGTCTGGGGTGATGGGAGTCTGGGAGTCCCTGCTTAGATTGCTGCCCCCATGACACAGCTCCGGATCAGCGGAAGAAAATGGATGGATCTTTGACCAGATTCAACTTAGAATAAAGATAAAATAAAATAATACTTTTGTTGCCCCCTTGGTAGAAATGTGTCTTAGAACAGGGGTCACACAGGCTACTTTAGCAGACACACAGAAAACATCAGCGAGATTATAAGCACAGTCTAGTCAACATTCAAAAACAAAAGTAATCTTGGATTTTTGGGATTACTCATTTTTACCCTGTTTATGACTAATATAATACACTCATCACACACAAGGCATTGTTTTAACCAAGTTGAATTGAAAGAAAAGAGACTAGGCAAATATTAAAATTTGGTGTCACGATTATCATGGCCAAAATAATTGCAATTAACAATTATATCAGAATAATTGTTAATGATGCTGACAGTTCAAAAATGTTATGGATATGAATAATTAGGATTTTAATGTTAAAGATAAGTTCCATATTTAAACAACAAGTTATAGTATTGTAAAAATAGTGAAAATAATGATCTAGAAGAGATGGTCATGGATAAGTATATTGGTGATTATCTTTGTTGGCGATTCTATAAAATGTCCCACAAACCATTATTGTCTACCCTTTTTATCACTATACACGATATTATTGTTTATGGTCCCATCCCAAAAAGAGACAAGACACACTTAGAGGTCAGATATTTGGAGATTTATGAGGAAGCTTGTCTGAAGTAATGCTATCTATAAATTCAAATTCTGTAATTTAACATTAGACAGTTACATTCCAACCTTATTATAAACCATGAAAACTCCACGGTCAAGTCAATCCAAACAATCTGCCTTCGATTATGGTCCAACGTGAGAAAACACAGCTCTGGTTGAGGTATGATTACAGCTGGTTTTATAAAAAAAATAAAGTGTTTCCTAAAGAACTCAAATTTCATCTATGGTCTGAAAAATCCAGGAGTTAACCCAAGGTCAGAGGAGTTTACGCACACATTCATTTTACCCAGTGCTCTGACCACAACACCCTCGCTTTCCATCATATGAACACACCACTACAGTGTCCCAGTGCAGAGAAAACAACGCTTTAGTCATTTAAAGTGTGTATGGTAGGTTAGACTAATCAAGATATGACTGAAAATCTTGACAATTTTTTCTCTAGTTTTTACATTTTAGTGATGTTCATACATTTACTCCCTGGTTGGACACGGGCGGCAAATATGACAGAGGTAATTCCATACCTAGCAACCATACTGTATGGACCAAAACATGTCTAACTTGCACAATAGTTATGATTAGACTAATAAAAATAAATGGCAACGCCTTACTCAATGGCTTCTTTCTGCATTAACTGTCCTTGTTTTTTGGATAGTGTTGATGACAGAGGTATTCCATTTTATAACTCACTACTAGTTCCTGTTATTTGTACTTTTCTTCTCAACTTTGTCACTTGACTGACTATGATAAATACTTACCACAGGTACTGTCCCACAAAACCAAGTAATAATTAGAAAAACATGAAAACCATATGCACTTTAAGCACATTTGAATTTAAATACTTCCGATTGGTTGACTTATGAATTTGAATCAGCATTTTACAGTAAGATAAAAGCCACCACTTCCTGAGCTTGCTGTGTGTCCCATTCTCTGTGTCAGTGTTCTTAATTAAAACCAGACATAATCTCAAAGCCATGTCAGAGATGTGACCGAGCAAAAGGCTAAAGCTAATAACTCAGTTTGCTTGTTACAAAATAACAAATCTGATGGGATAATAAGGCTCTAACTCATACTCCTCCAACAGCTTTGACACAACCTTTAAATGTGTGCATGTGAGTTAGCAAAAATCTCCTGTTGAGAATTCATAAAGGAACAAATGAAGACAATCTTTCATTTAGATTCACAGAAGTGGCCTGGAATTTAATAACATGCTATTTACTCAAAGCCTCATACTTGAATGCTGAATGCTGTTATTCTAGCCAGCATCACTCATCTCGATTGTTTCGCTGTAGAACGTGGCTACAGACCTTTTTCTCAGGCTTTCACTTGTCATGTGTGCTTCCTAGATTCATTTGGGCTCTCATTCAGAAGTGCCTCTGTTGAGATTTGGTCTACTTGGACTGCCTTGATATGTATTGCAAAGTTTTGGTATACTTAATCTTCTCAAACAGAATCTAACTCACTCATCCTTCAATGGCGCTGGCCAACAGCCCCTCTCTGGATTTGAACCTTTCATGGTCAGGCGTATCTAACTGGAATACTAGTGTGCATGCATTAAGTTAATTGGGGAAATCACACATGGAGGAAACCAAAGCAAACGCAGGGAGAACATGCAAACTTCATAAAGAAAGACTCACATGGTCTAGGAACTGAGCCCCCCCTTTTGCATGTTTACCACTCAAACACCATGCAAGGCAGATAAAGGGGGCTTTAGAAATTTGCAGGTTGTTTATGACCCTAATATGAAATCTGACAGTGACATGCACTCTACTGCATATATAGCTGTTCATATTTTGGTCACTAAATGTCATAACCTGCAGTGCAAAAAAAGCCATATATTTGTAGTTCTTACAGACCTAGTCATAAATACTGTGTTATCCTGTCAACGCGGCAGATAAATGTGAGACGCACAGAGTTTTATTCACACTTAACTGATCAGCTTTCACTATAATACAGCTCCAATGAACACACTGCTCTGTTTTATTAGTTTCTGTCTTTTGGCCACATGTGGTTCAGATTTTGTCGTGGTCACAGGTCATCATATATCTTAATTAAGCAGTAATACGTATCAGCACGAACTCCCACCTTGTTGCTCACAAGACCTTGGGACCTATGGCACTTTTTATCACACTTTTTAAAAATTTATCATGAATTTTGATTTTAAAAATGAAATGGCTAATTTAATTTTTTTTTCTAATATGCCAAGTGATTATTAGCTTTATGTATTGGCAAATATCTTTCTGACCTAGACTGTGGAGATAAGGCTTCAGTCGGCCCCCCACTCTTTGTGTGCTCAGTAAATGTGATTAGAGCCAATTAGGGGGAGGAACATTTTGACACATGTCTTGTATTTGGTGTGAAAAGGGAGATAGTTTAGGTGTAGGGAGAAGGGAGGCAATAATGTTAGCATCTAATAATGGACTGTTACACAGTCTGCCTGCCAGAGGTTTGATTTGTTGAATATGTGCAGAGATATTCTTTGGTTGGATTGTCCCTAAAAGTTCAACTTTAATTTGAGGTCGTTGTGAGGACATTTTTCCAAGCACAAATGCACAATAGAGTATTTGATCCGCTCCCAGACCATTTTAGTCTGATGTTCACTTCACATGCTTTGCTGTAAAATCTGCATAATACTTCTACCACTTTTATTACTACTGTATTCATAATTGAATAGCAGTTGTATCACTTTTTATCCCTTTTTTTTTTAAATATACCATCTATGAGGAAGGAAGCAACTGGTGTCAGTGTGTATGCAACTACAGAAAGTTACAAAAAGTTACTACAAAAACACTGGTCTACTTTTTTATTCATATTGTGTATCTACTCCTAGTGCTTTTGTTGGCACTATATTGTTTGTAATATGGCTGCTAAAACTATTCTTTTTTTCCTATGTTCTTGCATTGTTAATCATTGTTGAGAACAGACCAAAAATGTAGAGCATCTTTGATGTGTTACAGGACCCGTGTTTGGAGCCCTTCCACAGGCCAGTGTATTCCTGTGAGAAAATACACTTACATGAGTGACATGACCTCACAGTTCTTCATGCGTACATAAAGTGAGGATATACTGTGCTCTCCTACGTCACTGTCAAACCACTAAAGCAGAGCTAGAAGCCTTGTTTTGGTAAACACTCCTCTAGAAACCACTCGCTATCGGAATGTGGCTCAGCGGCGGCTGCCAGAATTAATATGTGGTTAATGACATGGTTTGGCACACTGCCCCACGTGCTATTGATCCAGTTTGGATTCTTCCAGTCCACTTTATTACCCTAATGTAGAACAGTCATCCTAGGGGATTTCTGCCATCCAGCTTTACTTCAGGGTTCCTTTTAGCACATTGCAAATATGTTTTCCTGATTTTCCCTGATTTTACATGATCAGTTTGACTTAACTTTGTTCTCTGGGGCACTTTGTGAGTCCATACGTGAAAGGTTCTTCATCATCACTTAATGTTGAATGTTTAATACTAGATTGGCGTGACTAAGTGTGACCCACACAAGACAACATCTGGATGTGATCTTGAACCATGTTGGTGCTAACGACTGACAGTCAGCGGCATGGAGACGGTGCTGCACTGAACCACGTAATAGATCGTGCTGTAGACTCCTCATGGTCTGATGTTCACAGTGAGAGCACAGGGCTCATCTATTCTCTGCTGTCTGATTGTCAGTCTGTTTCTGGTTGTGCTGCTGCTGGATGTGGCTCTGCTCCAGGTGTGTTGTAAGTCGGCGCTTGTTTCCAGGGCACAGGCGCCACAGAGCTGAGCTTCAGTCTTCTTCATTCTCTTTCACAAACTCTTGCTTGTGTGTGTGTGTGTGTGTGTCTCATCACACAGTCAGTAATGGGTTTACAGGCAGGTTTGGTTTGTGACAGATGGAGCACAAATTCGCATTCAACAAGTTGTCTTGGCAATTAACAGAATAATTTTGAACATAACAATCTACCAATTGTACAAGATTTATAACTTACTTCACTTTGTGAAAAGACATACTTTTTTGGATGTTTTTAAACTATCATCAGATCATCTTTTTACATTGTAAACTGTGAACTGAACTGTTAATCTAAAATGGCTTAATAGTAGTAATAATTTCATTTTTGTGTCCAGAAGCTACAACTTTTGTAGTTATTAATGTATAAAGTTTTAAAATATTTAAATGTCTTTGTTTTATATCACTTTAGTTGTACCATTACACATTTGGAAGAAGAAACCACATTTGAGAGAATATTACAGGTTTAATGTATCAAAATGTCATTCGGTGAAAAGGGTCACACATAGAATCAGTGATAACTTTTGCTTGCACAAATTATAAAAATTTACAAATTCAGAACTTTTTCTCTGTGACTTAATTGTAAAAGCCTTGACATATAAAGTATTTTCAACATGAACACAAAATAACTATTTTTAATGTCTTAAATAATGTCGCCAAAATTCAGTTTCATCAATGTCATTCGGCAAAACGAAGTTGAAGGGCCATTTTGAACTATAATCTGAGACTGTTCCTTGTGTATCATGTGATGACATCAGTCTGAGGACCCTGCAGGACTCGAAAGTGGAAACAAGATTCAGATTTAGCTTTTTAGTTTTTGCTGGCGACGCCTTTGCCATGAGAAGTACAAATGCCCCAATTTTGAATGTCATTTGGTAAAAGGTTCAAAATGTGCTTAAAACTGTTATAATTTTAAAAAACTACACTTGAAATCAGTGCTTGGTGTGAGCAGTGAACATTGATGCTTTTGTTTCTCTTTGATAGATAAAGTATAAACCAGTTTAAAATGAAAATGAAAAATGTCATTCAATAACAAAATGTGTCATTTGGTGAAACCGACCTGTGTCTGTTGATGGTAAAATTAAGCATTTAACTCAAAAATATCTGCAATTCTTTTACACTTTTATTTGTATAATTTAACTAACTATATTTGCTACTATAATAAAGTAATACCTTTGATGATAAAATAATCACATAAATAAAGAAAATTAGGATTGGTAGATTAATTAGTAATTATTCAAATGCAATTGGACAATAAATATATGAACGGTAGTTATATAGTTGTTGTTAGGGTGATTTGGGTGAGTTTCAGTTTCAGTCCGTTTCGAAAGATAGGCCATTTTTTTGTATTTCACTTGAACCATTCACTAAACCAGTCATTCGGTGAAACACTGACATTACAGTGAAATGTGTCAGAAAAAGTTTTGACATAATATATATATAATATATATATTATATATATATATATATATATATATATATATATATATATATATATATATATATATATATATATATACACTCAACAAAAATATAAACGCAACACTTTTGTTTTTGCTCCCATTTGTCATGAGATGGACTCAAAGATCTAAAATTCATTCCAGATACACAATATTACCATTTCTCTCAAACATTGTTCACAAACCTGTCTAAATGTGTGATAGTGAGCACTTTTGCTTTGCTGAGATAATCCATCCCACCTCACAGGTGTGCCACATCAAGATGCTCATCAGACACCATGATTAGTGCATAGTGTACCTTAGACTGTCCACAATAAAAGGCCACTCTGAAATGTGCAGTTTTGTCTCACAGCAAAATGCCACAGATGGCGCAAGCATTGAGGGAGCGTGCAATTGGCATGCTGACAGCAGGAATGTCAACCAGATCTGTTGCTCGGGCATTGAATGTTCATTTCTCCACCATAAGCCGTGTCCAAAGGCGTTTCAGAGAATATGGCAGTACATCCAACCGGCCTCACAACCGCAGACCACGTGTAACCACACCAGCCCAGGACCTCCACATCCAGCAGGTTCACCTCCAAGATTGTCTGAGACCAGCTACTCAGACAGCTGCTGAAACAATTGGTTTGCATAACCAAAGAATTTCTGCACAAACTGTCAGAAACCGTCTCAGGGAAGCTCAACTGCATGCTCGTCGTCCTCATCGGGGTCTTAACCTGACTCCAGATTGTCGCCGTAACAGACTTGAGTGGGCAAATGCCCACATTCGATGGCGTCTGGCACGTTGGAGAGGTGTTCTCTTCACGGATGAATCTCGGTTTACATTGTTCAGGGCAGATGGCAGACAGCGTGTGTGGCGTCGTGTGGGTGAGCGCTTTGCTGATGTCAATGTTGTGGATCGAGTGGCCCATGGTGGTGGTGGGGTTATGGTATGGGCAGGCATCTGTTATGGACGAAGAACACAGGTGCATTTTATTGATGGCATTTTGAATGCACAGAGATAACGTGATGAGATCCTGAGGCCCATTATTGTGCCATACATCCATGAACATCACCTCATGTTTCAGCAAGATAATGCACGGCCCCATGTTGCAAGGATCTGTACACAATTCTTGGAAGCTGAAAATGTCCCAGTTCTTGCATGGCCAGCATACTCACCGGACATGTCACCCATTGAGCATGTTTGGGATGTGCTTGACCGGCCTATACGACAGCACGTACCAGTTCCCACTAATATCCAGCAACTTCGCACAGCCATTGAAGAGGAGTGGACCAACATTCCACAGGCCACAATTGACAATCTGATAAACTCTATGCGAAGAAGATGTGTTGCACTGCATGAGGCAAATGGTGGTCACACCAGATACTGACTGGTTCTGAGTCCCCAGACCCCCAATAAAGCAACAACTGCACATTTCAGAGTGGCCTTTTATTGTGGACAGTCTAAGGTACACCTATGCACTAATCATGGTGTCTGATGAGCATCTTGATGTGGCACACCTGTGAGGTGGGATGGATTATCTCAGCAAAGCAAAAGTGCTCACTATCACACATTTAGACAGATTTGTGAACAATGTTTGAGAGAAATGGTAATATTGTGTATCTGGAATGAATTTTAGATCTTTGAGTCCATCTCATGACAAATGGGAGCAAAAACAAAAGTGTTGCGTTTATATTTTTGTTGAGTGTATATATATATTTACATAAGAATTTAAAGAGGGAAAGTGCTAACATGCTTAAGTTGTATCCAATTTTGAAGTGTTTTACTCTTTATGAAAAAATTGGCACCAGAGTTGAGAGTTAATGCCGTATTAGGGCAAATTGTGAAATTCTTCCAAACTTTAAGAAAAAAAAACACATTTTTAATGGTCTACTGTTTATTTGTGAATCTCAGTTTGTGTTTTCATCATTTTCAGTAACATACGTTATTTTAATTGTAATTAAATAATAATTATTTTAATGTCCATTGCACTGAATGACATTTTTAAGATGTCCCTGGCTTTAAATGCAAAAAAATGTTTTTTATCAAAGTTTTTTTCAAGGGGCATCTATAATAAAATATACACTTAAATATACCAGAAAATTTACACATTTTGCATGCCATTATATTTACATTTTTTGAGCATTTGAAAACTACAAAACATAACTGACCCAAATATAATATATGATACTGGCATTTCACCATAGTAGATTTAACACATTTTAAATCATTTATTATTATTATTATTTTTTTTATTAAACAAAAGAAAGTAGGTGGAGATAGGGAATAGACATTTTCATGTTAATTTATTGTTGCTAAAATGTAGTGTTTTCTTTCTGAGTAAACATGTTTGGAATACATGATTGATTACTGAAACTTTGCGTGAGGAAACAGCATTATAACATAAACTTGCACAGGTAAATTAGTGCAGTAACTGAATTATTGAATTACTGGCTTTAGACGACAGAGATAGATGTACTTTACATTTAAAATAACACTGTTAATATGCAGATATTTGTTTGCACCTGTATGGCTGTTGCCTCCTGGATGCCGTGTGGCGAATGTCTCTACCCTCTCTCTACCCATTTCATGCTACATTTATCCAGTCCAATGTTGCCTTTGGGCCAGAAAGAAAAAAAAACTAACAAAAAAACATATTGCTATAAGAATTTGAAAGTGCTGAAAAAAATCAGTTGTCTATTTTCCCCATAGTATGTTTTTCTTTCTTTTAGGGTTGTTTACATACACCACATGGCTCCACCACACTCCACTCCTAGTTTAAGTGTGCAGTGGCTGAAAGAATGGTTGCCTCCCATCCCAGGCATGTGGTCCACTGCCAGAGGATGATGTTACTGTTGATGAAGCTGCACAGGACCTACACGCCAGCAGTGGTCCCCTGATGACATCACGGTGACATCAGACCGACAGGCGTGGTGATTGGATGAGGGGACTCCGTGTGTGTGTGTGTGTGTGTGTGTGTGTGTGTGTGTTAGTGCATACAGGGCAGGGCTGGAGTATGCAGTCTCCTCTGAGGCTCAGTGCAGTTAGCCCGAGCATTGGACGAAGACTCTCCATTACACATGTGAGGAGGAGGAGGAAGAGGTGAAGCAACAGCCATAAATCAGACATGAGCTACGTAAAGGAAAAGCTAGACGCAAATAATTTGACTGTACAATTTCATTTACAACAATGCCACTCTGGGGAGATATTTAGTTAATCGTCAAGGAGAATGTCCACTGTTGACCAACCTGTCTTGGACTCCAGGTGACACATTTCACTGAAAATCTGATTGGTTTTCCTGGATTTATTTCCACAAGATTGTCTTAAAAACGTGAAACTAGCAACACAATTTTTATGGTTTATGCATAACCAGAAATCTGCGAACTGAGCTGTCCTTTGGGATTAATAAAGTTGTTGATTGATTTGTTATTCATCATTATGCTCTCGAAGCATCCTAATTATTCACAGCACTGTTTATAGGGGATTTTCCCAATATTTAGATCTGAGATCTGTACTGGGACAAGACAAAAAAAAAAGCTCAAATACATGGGGAAAAACACGATCTTCAATTACAGATTTGTATTGCTAAACATAATTTGTAATGAAACATTCTTTCTCTGACCATGACCTGCTCCTCACAGATCTGACTTCTAACATAACCCAGTGCTGCCCCTGGCTTATCTCCATGGAAATAAAAATGTTTAACGGCACACTGTGAAGCAATTATTATTATTAGGCAACATCTCCATGGACAGAAGTGGGTTGTAGACCTTCCATCATGTTTTTGTTCATTTACCAAATTGCAATTTCACATCTTCCCGAGTGGAGTGTCTGCCCAGGGTATTTAACCTGCATAAGCTGGAGGGAGCAGAGATTTAACCGCTAACCTTTTGATATTTGGGAAACCTTGTGCACCCTGATTTTGTGCACAGTATTATGAGCTCACAGAGCATCCAGTAAAGCTAAGAGAATCATTGTGAAAAACTGGAGCAGAGCAATTGGAAATCCCTTATTACCATTATGTGTTATTCCATAGTACTTATTTGTGTTTGACATGCTGTTTGCTTCTTTACATGTACTGACCATTGTCGTTGATACATAGTAATAAAGAGTAAATAAACAGAAATCCTTGAGACTGAATGTAGGTTTTATGGGATTGTTCACTATATCCACAGACAGTTCAGTAGACTCAGGTCATGTCAGTGTCTGTGGACTTTGGTTTAGCTCCTTGTGGCAGCCGTAAAACTCCCACGCACTTCATGACCAAACACTAATAAAACAATTGCAATAACTTTGAGACGTGAGGTGTGTAGATTTTATATTTGGTTTTGTTTTGTTATTGATATGTTATTTGGAATATAATATAACAGGCCTTTGTTATGATGAATGAATTAAAAAGGGAGTATAAGGGAGAATACTGCTGGATGAGAGACAATGCTTCTTTATCAGATAGCAGGTCACTGATGAGTCATATGCAGGTAAAGTAGGCCAGTCTCACAGTACGACACAGGTATTCATGTGTGGGACGTTACCATGGTGATCATCACAGACCCGAGCCTGACCCATGGATGTGCAAACTGTCATCCACGTGTGGTGCGTGTGGGAGAGAGTTATGCATGTAGTAACGGATATGTGAGTGAAATACTTAGTCTGAAAGTTACATATGTTATTGCTCAAGATAATGTGAGATTGTGGGACAAAATGGGACAAAACATCACTAACATGGTTTTCATCATAAACTTTAAATAACAGATGGGCAGTTTTCTTTTTTTTCTTTTTTTTTTTACCAGTGGTTCAACATATACAAAATAGACGATGAGGAAAGCAAAGGTTAAATAAATACATTAAAAAGAGTCTTGGACTAACCATTCAGTCTACAAGTATCAAACCCAACTAAATACACACCTTTACTGATAACATTTTGCAATTATTTAAACTCTGGCCATGGTCCAAATTTAGAATCTGAGATAAAGTAAAGGAGTAAAAGTAATGTGTGTTATAGGTGAGATGTGGACACAGTTAACCTGATCCACAGTTATCCTTTGTTTTCCAATGTCCAGGCCTCTTTAAAAAAAATGGAAATGTGGAAACTAATACATTATAAATGGTAGAAAGAACAAGTAGCTGCTAACCTCAAAGTTGGTTAAAATCTGATGGTTAAAATGATCAGAATGATGATTCATGAACACAGAGGAGCTCTTCTGTTTACCACCAAATGACATCAAGAGTTGGGAGTTTTTTGAGTGCTCTAGAAGAAGACGATTTCAGAAATTTGCACACATGAATCAAAACACTACTCTAAGTATGTTTTGATGAGGAAACATGGTTAAAGTTTAACATATAGGACCTTGTGGGCCTGTTTTATGTTTTACAACTTGATGGTGACAGAATTTAACCCCCACTGACCCATGGAAAGCCATGGGTGGCTCCCCTCTTCAACATGTATGTACATAGACATTTGCACTAAATTACAGGTTGGTCCTTCTATCAACACAGACCCACACAGATGTCTGGCTGCTGTTGGAAGGGGCACAGAATACTGCATTTGTAATGTTATATATCCACTTACAAAATATATCCATAACAGTGGCTCAGGGGTCAGACCAATCCGAAAAAGTTTATATATATATATATATATATATATATATATATATATATATATATATATATATATATATATATATATATATATATATATATATATATATATATATATATATATATATATATATATATATATATATATATATAATTTAAATGTCATCACACCCTGGCCAAAATGTCCTAAATTGGGACTGTGAGTAAAAAGCCCAGAATAAGGCATGAACTACAGAATCACTGTCTAAACCACTACCATTATGTCAGCTTGGTTGTGTGTGCATGGTAAGGCATTTGGGTGTGTGCATTCCTCATACCAAAGTCTCAGCTGATGACTGCTTCCCTTTGTA
This sequence comes from Odontamblyopus rebecca, assembly GCA_030686955.1. NCBI lineage: Eukaryota > Metazoa > Chordata > Actinopteri > Gobiiformes > Gobiidae > Odontamblyopus > Odontamblyopus rebecca. The sequence goes on along the minus strand of CM060653.1, from coordinate 33,249,823 downwards.
TAATATGTCTTATAATAGTTTGACGCAGACTTCCCTTGAGCCAGGGCAGATATGACACCTGCAGAAAATAGCTCAACAAAGGAAAGTGAAAGGGAAGATACAGAATTAGCACTGAGGTGAAGCCAGGACTACTGAAATTTAAACCTTAATCAAGTGACAAGACATTACACAAGTTCTTCCTTATTTTGTCTAATACTTATCAAAGTCTTACGCCATAAAAGGAGCCTTCTATTGTTGCTGTACTCAATAGTAGCAAGATTAGACTAGGACACACCTCAGTGGCATTCATAATGCTAGACTGGATCAGCACAAATATGGTGAAAAAATACAAATACAGCATTGACTTGTGTTATTCAAAGGTCTCCTCCCTTCTCCCTTTCCTTCCTGCATGTTCTGATCTGAGCTTGTCTCTCTTGTCAGGGGGTGTGCTTCCTCCCCAGCCCAGCCGAGTGCTGAGTGTTGCATAACGGCAGGTTGAGGACCTAATCTTATGAGGTCATCACCCTGTGACCAACATTGTGGCTGACTTTATGGTTGGGCTCAAGTTGGAGCCTGTACCTCCCTTCCTGAATGTGTCTGTGATGTAGTGAAAGTAGGTCTAAGTCATTCGGCTGGAGGTGAACACGCAGGGTGTGGAAGTAAAAACACTGACGTTGTTTTAATCATGACATAACTGAACACAGAAGGAGCTAAAAATAGAAGTAGAACACTAATTATAAAATTGACAGATTTTATGAAATAGTTAATTAAATGACTATATATATGACTATATATATATATATATATATATATATATATATATATATATATATATATATATATATATATATATATATATATATATATATATATATAAAAATCCAGCTTCTTATATGAACAACACATAGAGGTGATGCCACAATAAGAAATACAGCAGGTCCCATTTGGTTGCTCTTTGTGTTGTAGTGGTCAACAGGGTAAATTACTGATGCAATCATTAGTTAGAGAACAGATACATTCTATCACACTTTTCTTGACAGGTTGATGTGAGGTACATTCTTCCTGTTGCAACTGGACTGAAATCTCTAGAGTCATTTTCAGTAACTGACCCCAATATGGGCAAAGTTCCTTGCCCAAAGACATAATTGCATTACTTGATCAAGCAAGAAGTTCCAACCACTGGTCCTATTAACCTGTTGTTATATCTTTAAACAAATTAATTTATAACAAACAATACATTTTATATCCAGTTTACTTAGCCTGTTTTGTCTATGGAAATTCCACAGAAAAGCACTTTCAGTCAAGTGGGTTTTCATTTTATCAGTGGCCGCTATGTCCAAGTATAATACAGTGTCTTTTTGTATACCAATCAAACCATCTAACTGTAAACAGGAAATGGCTTTTTAATGACCACAAGGCCCCTGTACTGGAACACTATGCTTTAAGATGCCAATAATGGCATACTGGGGTGTTTTTTTTTTCATGGCGGTTGGTTTTTGGGGTACAACAGTAAGGTAAAGTCACAACAGGTCTCTTTGAGGGCCTCTGGCTGAGTCACTGCAGCTTTTAGACATTATCTGATGAAATTTGTGTAGAAACAAGCATTCACTGGCCTACTTTCGTCATTTAATTTTGGTCATGCAAGATCCAAATGGGACATTGAAATGATTATGAAATTATCTCCTGACAGCCACACAAACAGTTTGTTTGTATCAAGCTTTTCATATTTGAATTTGTAACAATAGCTTCAGAGGTAGTGGTCTCATTTATGAAGCATGCGTATATACTGAAATGATACATTCGTGACCTTTAACTTTGAGTTTGTGATTTATAAAAAGACAAGAATGTATTGTAAGCTAAGAGATATGGCATGGTGTTTGTATATGTAGACTTTCAGACAGATTTCTAAAGTTTCATGAATAAAACCCTTTGAGGTTTTAACCTCAAAGCATTTCAAAATCCCCCATAAGTCTTTTGGTGCATACAGGCATACAAAATGGACTTGTTAAATACCCTACTTTGACGACACACAAAATGAAAATGTCTTCCACGACTTACAGGCTATACAGTCTCTATGGGCCGAGTGATAGAGTGACAGCCATAATGCTTCATAATGCCAAATGTAATAGTCCAGCTGGCAGTGTCCAGTGTGACATACAATTTAGGTAACACCCTCATTATGGTTTAATGTCTTTACACGTGTGATGTAATCCACCAGGGACCACTCAGCTCAGTGGAAAACCCCAGCATCAGATCTAGATTTGACCTATAGATGTGAATAAGTCCTCAACGCCTGATGTTTGCCATTTAAAATCATCACCTCCACTTTCTTACCAACTCATTTCTTCCAAAATTGCTTTTCTTCTGCAAACAATAACATTTATGTCAAAGCTATTCACTAAAAGAATCTCCAAAACACAAGTGTTATGATCTAAATCTGGCTTTGTATTGACTGACAATAACCCAAGGCTACAATACAACTGCGGTGATCATAAAAGTAATGGAATACTATTACATGGACTGATTACGCACATATCTGAGTGAGTCATGGGGAGGGAAGGGTTCTCCCCGGGTGCTACGCTGTATTCAAATGGAGAGCTGAAGAAAAAAAAACCTGGTCTGACACAATGTGTCTTTAACGGTATGTCGTTAAAGTGGTGGTATTGATGGATAAACAACTGAATTGTACGAAGATTATGATAAAAATACTCATTTACCCAAACTCTACCCAAAAACCTAGTTGGGTCAAGGGCTGTCAAAATGTAAATTATCTTGTGTAGCTTCTCAATACTGTCCAGCAATACATATGTTTTGTTATGTATCCATGTTACCGTCATGAAATTAATTTGACATTTAGTCAGAATGTAACCCTATTCATCTTAAACTACTAAGATTTGCCCCAACCAGTTGTTTAAAAAATTCCTCAGATGAATTCACTGAGGAATAATGGCACACTACCTAACTAATATATGCTGTTGGTAAAAATAAACAATATGGTATGGGCAGCAAAAAACAGTAACATTTTCCATATTTGGGGTTTGAATTCATAGCTGCATAGAAATATTCAGCAGTATTGTATTGTAAGCGGTCCAGAACTACCTGGGTGATACAGGTAGATAACTAAAAATAAACGGATGTGCACCCTTGGGCTATCACCACCTTTGTCCCAGATGTGAGAAAGTGACACAGGAAACCACAGTGCTCAAGAGCACAATAGACTGTTCCTCTGGAGAGATTTACAAATAAATAGTATGGGGAAGGATGATCCCTACACAAGATCACTTTACTGTATGGCTAAGGAACTATACAATCATATACATTGTTTCACATATGTGTGTATGAATGCTTTATTATTTCTATGTGTGGGTGTTTTAAATAGCAAATATACCTGAAAATGTGGTCACAGTGGTGCTAAAGCATCCAAGACAAACAAGTGGTATTTTTCCTAAAGCATAAGTTATGTCTGGAGTGTGAGTCTGCATATGCTAACACTAAGGGATACATAATGACTAGGACTTTATGAAACTACATAAAAGTGACTAGACCTTTTCTTCAGCTGCCATGCTCTTAGTTAATCCTATGTATGAAATTAACACCAATAATCTAATGTTACTGTGGGTATATAGTGTACAGGAATTCTGAATGTGCGATTAGGGTTTGGGTTAGGGTTACAGGATCGCCCTATGCAATACCTTACTTGAAAATATGACAGCATATACTAACTGGGTTTGGTAGTAGCTAGTACCAAAACTAAATACCCATTTGGACAAGTATCTTTACTTTGGCATCAAATTTTGGTAAAGGTGTTCGTTCCCCTTCAGTATTAAAATCGAGTTTGAATTGTTATTATTATGGCAACACTATCAACTTCTTCCAGACACCAGTGCAAATTCTGAGACAAAATTTACTTTTCCCTCTGCATTGCAAAGGTTTGCTTTGCTTTTTAGGCACTACAGACAAAAGTAACATCATAGAACTTGCTGTTCTTGCTTGGCTGTAATTCTAAGAAGGTGCTTTTATTCACCTTCAAACATACTTTTATACCTCACAGCAAGGTAAAGGCAAGTGTCTTCATTTCTGAAGTTCTTCATACACCGTGACTCTTGTTTTGTAATTATTAAATTTAAACAGTAATAAAAGAGTTTTGCTGACACAGCTCATTTCTAAGTTTGTTTTATAGCTAGGGCCTCATAATTTCTCTTGTTTTAGATCTTATACTAGACTAATTAAACACACGTGTTTAACAGGCGAGTTATATAGTTTATCAGCCGTGCTGGTTGATTCATTAGACCATCTTTTCTGCCTTAAGAAGTTTAAACCAACCATTCATAAAACATAACATGCAAAGTCTTTCCCTAGTCGGCCTTTTCTGCCAACTTCCTGTATCTTTATGACAAATGGCACCAAATCTAACAAGTAAGATTTACACTTGACCAAATTGCACAAAGTTATTCGATTTTATAGTTCAAAGTCTGTGGAGCCAACAGTGCATTGTACATAGAGAGACAGAGAGTCGGGGAGAGGAGGGGGCCGTTGGTTCATGAGCTGGTGGCCCATATGTTTTACATTATAAAACCCCCTTCTCAATTAGAGCCAGTATGATGTCAATAAAACGTCAGACTGGAGAAACCATCACCTAAATTAGGCCTGTCACATATTGTTTTTTGCACAGCATTCCAACAGGACCCATCAGTCTGAAATGATTTGTAATTTGATTAGGTTTACCACAATATGCCATTTTGGATTTGATTTTGTGTGCACGCTTTAAGTTAGACTGTAAATGTTGTTTGCCTATTAGTGAGGATAGAAAGAGTGTTTTATATCCATGAATTACTCTACTTTTCCATGTCAGTTCTCCATGTTTTAACAGCATCACTTAAGCCCCAATTCTTCAAAAAGGATTGCTTTCTCTACCTTCCGGATTTATGCTTTGTTATTAAGTTTCATACCAGAGGGAGGTTTAGGTTTCCACTGACATTTATGTTGCTCTTTTCTTATTGCACAGTAAATTTATTAGAGATTGTGTTTTTCAGACAGGGAGTTTCCCCAACACCTCCTTCCCTCCTCCCCCTTCCATTCTAATCCATGGATCATCCCACAAGAGCAGCAGCAATAATTGCACACATCTTAACCAGATAGTCAAACTTGGACTGAAAAGCGATTGGGCAAACGAAAACAAGCATCAAGATCCGATTTGGTTTTGATACAAATTACAGTTTAGATCCTTCAAAGGTTGTTTGATAATGGCTAAAATAATCACAGTGAGCTGGCTTGTAAGTGAAATCACAATTAATTCAAACAAGTACTTCTAAAGTCAAAATGAATCTGTAGACCTAATATAGTTTTGTTGGTAATGTTATGTGATGTTTTTTCATGTAGATTAGACAAGTGGGTTAGCTCTATGTTTTGAGGGGTGGGGAATGAGCACAGTTAACAAGGAGAAGTTAATTGTATTTTTCATATTCATATTTCAGATTCTGTAGTACTAGTATTATATAGTTTTAATAGAAATCTCCATCCATCCATCCATCCATCCATTCATCTTCTCCCGCTTAATCCAGCTGGGTTGCGAGGGCAGCTGTGCTGCCCAATCCTCATAGCATCTGACCCCCCATGAACCCCTCTGCAGGTGGTGAGCCCACAGGAGGGTGGACATCATGGTCCTTGATGTTAGTTCATAGAGGTGCTGCATGTTTTGAGTTGATGGGGGAAACCGGAGTGCCCGGAGGAAACCCATCCAGACACGGGGAGAACATGCAAACTCCACACAGAATTGAAATATCTCTTTTTTTAAAAAAATCATTTGCATCCCTAAATCCTCCTACAGTAATGGTCTATTGATATACATCCAATAATGTTACCTAACTCACAAGAAAAAATACAATAATTGAAGTCTTTCACTGTAAGTTTTTCATCTACTGTAGCAATTGCAATCTCCACTCAGCAGTATTAGTCAATCTTGTCTATCCATCTCCTCTGCCTTCGATGTCCAGACAACTTGCTAACACCAATGTTTACTGCCGCATTATAATTGCATCAGAACTGTGTATTTTATTACTGTATTTTCCGGACAATAAGCCGCTACTTTTTTCCCAGGCTTTGAACCATGCTGCTTTTGTGGATTTTTCTTCCACCGCTAGGGGCGCTCTAACCGGAATTTCAAAAACAAGATAGATGGAAAATTAATGCAAAGAAGAATATGCTGCTTTTTATTTAGCAGATATAACACGCACAACAAATTACTAACTGGTAATTATTTTCAAATCCTCGCCCCTTCATCATGAAAAGCACACGAAGGAGTTTGTATGATGCAAGTTTTAAGCTGAAGGCATTGATCTTGCTCCAAGAAGGAAACTGCGCTGTAGAGCCCTGCACCCGCGGGACCCAACACAAAACAGTGTGGCGTGGGACACATTCTGAAAGCTTATTGCGAGCGCGACCGCACGACATGGGAGCGGGCGGGAGCGAGACTGAAGAATGCGGGAGCGGGCAAGAGCAGGACTGAAAATTGTGTCCCGCGCAGACCTCTACCGTGCTGCTGCATGTAAGCTCGCCGTCAGCGGAGATGATTAAAGTGATTTGTGGTTTCACTGCACAGGAGAAATTAATGTAATCAATTATCGGTTCTTTTCTGTTTTTGACCTCGTTTTAATCAGCAATGTTGCTGCCGTGTTAAAAGCACTGTTCGGAAAGAATCTGTTCAGGTACATAAATGTACATTTACAATACGAAATCGTTCTGTATATGCAGTAAATATCTCATTTTTCAACATAGATATCATCGGCTTATAGCCCGGTTGTGGCTTGTATATACTTATACAAAAAATAAATAAAAATAAAAATAGAGTGGATGCGGCTTATATACCGGTGCCTCTATACTCCAGAAAATATGGTATATTGTATTTGTATATGATTCGCCTACTTTTCTCTTAATCAAACTTTTACAGTGGTTAAACAAAACAAAAAAAAACTCTCACTCTAAACCTTCCCAGCCTCCTCCACTTTTCATCACTTCAACTTAGCTTGTGAAATCTGAAAACAATTACCACACAAATCTCACTTTACATTAAAATGTCATAGACTATAGCCAATCATTCCCTCATGTCTGGATCCCATCAGTGTAAGACTGTTGAACCATTAAAGCAGCTCTCCCTGTAAATGACATACAGGTAACAATTCATAATGTCCTGGTTAACATTCCAACTGCGACTCCTACTCCTCTATCATGTTACATTTAAAATTCCAGTGTGCCTTGTGAACATAAAGACTTAATCAAGTGCTGTGAAAATGTGACAGGCATACTTTAAATATAATGGAGGAAAGACAACCTATTAGCTGCCTCTGACTCTCTGCCAGCTGAATGCTAAGGCTTCATGAATCCTGTGATTGCAGTAATTGCTGAAAAGAAAGGCCAACATTTTTTACTACTCTTATGTTTCTATAGGAACCCCTCTAACATTGTAAAGATGTGGACTTCCATACACTTTTACAGCCTTGTCTGATGCTCTGGAATAAACATTAAGAATACAGAGGAGAAAGCATAATATAGTGTAGAGTTCAAGATGAAAACTTCAACTTTATTGGCCTGGTAAATTTGACACATTTTGATTGCTCATTATATCTTCACTTTTTCAGCTCGAAATAAATAAGCAACTGTCTTAAGCAAGTCTTCTAAATGCCTAACATCTGCCTTAGATTCAAAGTGTGTTGTTTACAACTGTTGCTAAGATCTATTATATAATACCATAACATGTATGCATTACAATTTGAATGTATGGAGTATAACTAAATAAAGGTGTACAACTGGCTTGTAACAAATGTTGACGAATGTCAGTATTTGCACTTAGTTTCATCATAAGGGTGTGAAATCATTTTAGTCAACAGGCCTTTTCAGGCACTGGTGTAATATAAAAAGTCAGTTGCAATAATGGACCAAAGGATCAGTTCTCATGCGAAAATGAGAGCTGGCCTGCAGCCAGGCTTTATTGCACATTCTTTCAAGATCAACACAAAATTTGAGGTTCATTAGATAAAACACACAGTAAGTAATCAACAAGCATCACCAGCTACAGACTGGGTTTGAGTCACATCTCATAAACATTTTGTGCAAAGTCCATATTTTTTTGGTCACGCTTATTTCAGGAGGTAGAGCAGACAGACACAAGAAGAAATCCATATTCCCTTTATGTCAACAAGGTGAGTTCATGGGAAGTCCCTGATTCCCCTGTAAGTCTTTCAGAACGGCTCTCTTTAGTTCCAAGCCTCTCTTTTAGAGGCTTCTAATCCTGGCGGGGCCAACGTGACGTCACAAGGGCCTCCTCCAGTGTGCCTCGCCTCTCCTTTCCTCTGCTGTTCACAGCACCAGAGCTCTGTACGTGACGTCTGTGCCATGGTGCAAGGAGCTCGTCTGACGCCAGGCCTGAGGAACTGTGGACTGTGTGGGCCGAGTCCCTCCCTTCATCACTCTTCCCCACTTCCCCTCTTCTACGGAGCACATTCGAATGCCTGGGCTGCATCATGTGACCAGGAAGTGTGGCCCCAGTCTATTTCCCCTCTGACAGAAAGGAAACATTGTAGAGGGGGCTGGCGCTGTGCTGTGTTACGTTGCTGGTTAAAAATAACTGGCATATTTAAGGCGGTGGAGGAATCCCAGGGCAGGCAGAGGCTGGACAGCCTGTCGCCCGGCAGGAGCTCCCTCTCCAGTGCTATCTCTGTTCAGTGTCCTTTCCCTGTTACCTTCCTGTTTAAAGCAACTGTACTTTGGCCACTTTGACTTGAGCAGCAACCCAAAAAACACAGTCACAATGGTGCTAATCAAGAGAAAGAGCCATATTAAAGCTGAGAAAGTTGTTCAGAATGTTCTGCGCAGAAACAAACACATCTGCCTGACATGCCTATGCCTACAATCTACTTCAGCTTCGACTGTGGCTGTACCAGCCTCAGGAAAAAAAATAGGATATTTTCATTTTGCTACCACAAACACAAGCTGTGCGGCAGTATAGAATCCTCAAACATTTGTAATTTCAATGTGTCTAACTTTTGGAATTTCAATTGAGTAAGAGAAAAATTATCTTAAAAGTAGAGAGAGAAATGCTTTATTGATCCCAAATTCAAGTTGATTTGTAGTGAAAGAACATGACAATATCCATAACAATGTGACATAGAAAAGTGAAATTTATAAGAGAATCACAAATATAACAAAACATAGAACAGAATAACATAAAATCTTGAATAGCAGAGATATCCTTGCTCTGAGATTAAGTTGAAAGTGTGGAATCTTAAACCTTATATTGAAACCAACTACAACAACTGAATGGCATAAGTAGGTTCATCTTTTCACCTCTATTGGTTCTTTCAGGGATAAGTTCAAGACTGTATCCAGTCTATATCAGAAGCGATTGATTGTTGCATATTAACTGCAATTTAGTAAATATAGTAGTTACTCTTTGTAAATTCCAAACATGACTCCGAACATTAGATTTGACTGGGGAAGAACAGTGGGAGGAGAGGAAGGTACAACGTGTTCACACAGATTTCACTAGAAGTGGCAAATTTCAAATTAGTAGCAGATTAATTGCAGTGTGGGGATATATCACATTTAAAATAAGGATTCACCTCCAACTTTAACAATTCAAGTCACTATATCATGGGTCATTTAGTGAAAAAGTAGACACTGGTGTCACATTCTGTTCCTTTCACATTTCCTCTGTCACTGTATCTCAATTGTGAAAAGTCAATCTTTTGTTTCTGGGATCATTTTCAAAACTATTATTTGCCACCATAAAGACTATGGATATGGTAACATAGGCGCCATTGTAGTCCTAGTTGCTGTTAGGAAGCTGGACTTCAAAACCAATACATGTAAACTCAACAATGAATGTTTAAAACCCAACTGCTCACCTTGCAATTGTTAAAGATGAACAATACATGCATTGAGCACAGGTGAATCTCACAATCAAAACAATAAACCCTTGAATTGAATTTAAAAAGAACAAGATCCAAGATGAACTAAGTCCTTTGGCCTTTTGATTGGTCTTACTGGACAATAGATCATAAAGACTGACAGTGACTTCTTTAACTAGCTGCTGTGTGAATGTTTGCTGACTGAACTGACAAGATCCTGATGCAGCAGGATCAGTGGCAACAATGTTTGCTTATCACTCTTGAGTCAATGAGTCTAATTATTATCGGTCTGTTAGCTGTGAGCTTTGAGCAAATAGCCTGGGACAACTACGCTTCACAGGCACTCGAACTTGCAGTCAACTCAACTTTAAACCACCTAACTGTTTCTTAACAGACTAGTTGATCTGGTGTCACGCTGTTAATTATTATAATGTCTGAATCCCTGAGGGGAAATACAACCTGTGTGACAACTAAAATATGGTGAGTACTAGAGCAAAACACAATGGAGAAAGGGGAAAGGTGAGGTAAGGTAAGTGTAAATCAACCTGCAGGGTAAGTGTGAATTGAATTCATTTAAATATGTCCAGTCAAATTTCCAAGAAAGTGTTTCACAAACTGTGATACATGCACCACTGGTGCAAGATAAGCTTGTTTTGGTGAAATGCAGACTCCTCTTCAATTCTAGTGTAAGTCAATTTTATCCACATTTGTCTCCTCTTTTGAGTACGTCCTTGTGTATAACTTCTGGTGTAGTTCTATTTTAGACCTCCCATTTTAGACCTGGAATAGGTTCAGTTCTGGTGATATTCAGGTTCAGTTCATATTCATTGTTTGAGAAAAGTGTGAGAGCCACCTGTAAGTCTGTTAAGCTAAAGTTGACTTGCTGACTTTAAGGGTTAAGAGTGCAAAAATATTTATTGTCTGTGTCACTCAACCCATTTTATTATTATTATTATTATTATTATTATTATTATTATTATTATTATTAGTAGTAGTAGTAGTAGTAGTAGTAGTAGTAGTAGTAGTAGTAGTAGTAGTAGTAGTAGTAGTAACTTACTTACATACTTTTGCTATACAGATCATTCTGGAGGTATCCACACACAATAGGCAAACCCACTTGTATGGAATAGAGGTGCGCTTCTCTCGCCCACGTTTTTCATGAATAACAGGTAGGCCTACGGTTGCTACCAATAGCTACAAACAAACCTTGCTCCACGCGCTCTCAGTCTGCGCACTCTCCTCCACGTGCGCCCTCTCGCGCGCACACTCCCTCATGCTTGCTCTGGTGTGTTTTTCTCCTGAGACTGTTTCCAAGGAAACGTGGGGCGTTCCCATTTCAGGCGCTTTCAGCATTTAAAGGATAGGATCCCGGCGTACGCGCATTTGACGCTGCCGGTCTCTGCGTGGCAACAGGCGCGAGGGATTCCCCCGTGCGACGCCGCTCTGTCTTCCCCGCACACACCTCTCACAGCCCACCCAGCACCAGCATGTTCGGGGACAGAGTTTAGACAAAAGAAACTTGGAAAACTTGGAGCTGCGAACTATTCATTTTTCAGTCATTTACAGTACCAGACCAAGGGAAATATTCATTGATGAGGTGTGGATCGAGCACAACTTTCCACTATTTGGGCATTTCTTGTGTACGAGACCTGGATTTCCTCGGAGGGAGATAACATTGATTTTATTCCAGGAAGCCTCCAAATGACGTCGAGATGGCGTTAGGCGGCACGCTACTGCCGTCAATTTCAACGTTTGCCAGCTGCCCCACAATCAAGACGGAATTCTTGGAAAGTGCCAATTTAGTGAGTATTCCGTTTTCACATTATATTCTTATATGAGAAAGTTAGAACACAACTTGTCATTATTCATTTGAACTTTGTTGCCACAACGCTACAGTGAGCATTAAGCAGACAGTGCGCTCCCAGGAGCCTGCACCAGTACCCAGCACGGTGCACATGGGGCAGTTACTGCGCACTGTCACCCCAGAAAACGCATTCAGGCCTGTGGTGCATTAACTGCACATGTTCTTTAGCAGTTAGAGTCTGGATTTTGTTTTTGTCATAGTGGCCACTTCTAGCCTATTAGATTGTTTTTAAATATAGTGGCACACTTTTAACTTCTAACATAGTTATAAAACTTCTGTGATTCAGAAGAAGCTTTTCACAAAAAATAAATGAATAATAATTATAGTATTATAAATATTTTCAAATAATCCACTGACCAAACTGCAAATTAAGTACACCTTACCGTACCTTTGGGCGCGTTCACACTTGCACATAGACCACATCAAACTTTTTCATTTAAATTCTGGACTAATCCTAGGCCAGGATTAAACCAGTGTGAATGCAGCCTTAGACACCTACTTAAAAGAATTGTACACATTTTCAGTTGTTGGTCAGCGGTTCTTTTTGTACATTAGTAAATATTTACCTTGGGACTGAAATAGGCATACTCACCACTTTAACACACAAAGATATGCCTAAGCTAAAGTGTATATCTTTGTACCTTTCTCTAGAGATGGAAGGAGGAGTTGTCCCAACTTAAGATATCCTGTGTGCCAACTGGAACCATCTGCTCTGATCCAGACCCCCCTATTGCCTCCAGCCCCAGCAGCATGTCCAAGAAGGACCCAGAGCCAGACCTGGACCTGGACTACGACTTCATTCTCTCTAACACACTCTTACAGCAGCAGCAGCAGCAGCAGCAGCAGCAGCTGCAGCTGCAGCAGGAGGACGCCCTGGCCTGCACTTCAGCCCAGGCCCTGTCTCCTTCCCCCAGACCTTTCTCTTCTCCCTACCCACTCCCCTCTCCTCAGGCCACAACAGAACTGCTCTACACCATTCCAGACATCAATGATGTCTCGCCCTCCGGTGGGTTTGTGGCTGAACTTATGAGACCGGATCTAGACCCAGCGTACCTTCACCCTACCAGCCTTCATGGCAAGTTTGTGGTGAAAACTACAATAGACACAGGGGAGTATAGTCAAGGGATCAGTGTTAGCAAAGCTTGTGTTAACTCAATCACGGACCCTTTGCGCACTTCTCCGTCCAATTTTTCATGCCAGAGGATAAAGCAGGAGAACCCAAACAACTGCACCATGTCACAACCCATGGACCTTCACCTGACAGGGGTGAATTCTCAAGGCAGGAGTAGCCAGCAGCAGCGCCCCATACATCTGGACCTCCATGGCTTTCCTGGTGGTGCGAGACCAGTGGCAGGTAGCAGGCTGTCGTCCTCCTCCTCCCTGTCCCCGGACCATCCTCTGAACAGGGACCACCAGGCGCTCAGTCACCAACACACACAGATGCCCCTAGCTCCTCAAGGGTACCACCACCAGAGCCCAACACAAGGATTTTCCTCGTACCCCCAAACTTCTGCACTAGCCTACCAGGGTAAGTTAGCTATCACTTATTTACTGAATATAATAATTTCGGGATGTTTTAATAAACCTTTAACACAATGTTAACAACACTAATAATAGTGACTAATAATTCTCTGACCAGTCTTTCTAAACAGACCTAACAAGGGATGAACTTAACTTAAAAGTAAAGTAGCATCTATCTTAGATAAAAAGCAAACCCACTTTATTTTTAATTGGGTAATAGAGATGTAAAGTTTTAACATGATACTAATTTGAATATGTTTACTGTAACTAGTGTCTTTTTATGTACTTGATCTTATTTATTATTTCTACAGATCCCCACTTGGTTTCTGGAGGCGACTGTCTACCAGAGGAACCTAAGCCCAAGCGTGGTCGGCGCTCCTGGCCGAGGAAGAGAGTAGCCACACACACCTGTGACTACATTGGCTGTGGGAAGACCTACACGAAAAGCTCTCATCTCAAAGCACATCACCGAACACACACAGGTATGGATCTATGGCTGTCACTTCTCTGGTTCTGGTATGGTGACTGGTTAATTCAGAAACAGGCCATTTGAAGGCAGCTCTAATAATACAAGAGACCAGTGTTTATTAACGGATGTCGCAGCACATTGTACTAGAGCCTGTAACAGGTGGGGGAGGTGGGGGTTAGGTGTTGTTTAGCAGGTGCAGTCTAACAGGTTGATACTGATCCCTGCTCAAACACAAACCATAGGCAGATTACACCGGCCTTTCTATATGAGCTGCAGGACAGGATAGACCTCTTTTTTGGCTCTTTCAAACTGGAGGCCGACATTTAACGGTTCATGTGTGTTTTGTTTCCTCTAAAGGCGAGAAGCCATACCACTGCGACTGGGAGGGCTGCGGCTGGAAATTTGCACGTTCTGATGAACTGACCCGCCACTACAGGAAGCACACAGGCCACCGGCCTTTCCAGTGCCAGAAATGTGACCGGGCTTTCTCCAGGTCGGACCACCTGGCTCTTCACATGAAGAGACATTTATGACACTTGACTGCATCTGCATAACAGATACACAGGGAAACAAGGTGAACAAAACCAAAAATGCCTAGGTGACGGGCTGTGATTCCACAGCTAAAATAAAATTGATCATACAAGACATAAACTTTCAGATGTGTTGAGAAAGGTTCACCAAAGGGACCAAACTGGAAATTCTTTATTTTAAATGACAAAACTTGGATAACCAGGTGCCACCAACTGAGAATGGAAATGTATTTTGTCAATGAAACTGGAATAACCAACATCTCCAGTGGCCTTCTACCAGCACACACCAATAAAGACTCACACTGTATGAAATAAATCTATGTATTTATATACATTTTACCTGTAATGCTATTAATTTCAGGTACAATATTATTTATATTGAATGGTGCTCAGTGACTACAAAGGAGTTGAAAAGGTACCAAAGAAAAGGACAAAGGGTGAAAACTTCAAGTGCCATGTTTTGACCCTTGCAGTCAGTAAAGATGGCAATCATCAATGCACTGCATTTGGTAAGTGCAATAATTTGTATAAGACATGCATATTTTTGTATTGAATAACTCTGAACAAAGCTTTTTGTTTATAGCCAAAATATGTAATATAAACCAAAATTTGTACATTTGTAAAAAAAAAAAAAAAAAAAAAAGCTCATTTTTTAAGTTACAGTTTAATAAAAATGTAGATGTCATTTACAATGGCCGTTGAGCATTTTTATTTTGTTTTTTTTCAGTTCATTGATTTTCTTGGATAAAATTGCTTTCACCTACATTTTAAACTTTGTTGTGCTGTGAATTTGAAATATGAACTGCACTATTTGGGTACTCTTAAAATATGTGCCCAAATTCTAAAAGAACTGCTGGTCTCTAATGCCCCCTGCAGGTCAAACGGGTTATACGCAGGGTTTTGTCAGTATTGGTCAGTGGTTGTTTGTTGCTGGCATTAGAAAACAAAGCGACTGTATATTGTCAATAAACAGTATTTATTTTTGTTAATCTCAGAAGTAAACATGAAAAATTATTCATAAAGCTTGAATACTGCCAAACAAACATCTCAATGAATGCTAAGATAGAGTATCAAAGTGAATAAAACATTTAACTAAAAGAAACCTATTGCAGACGCAGAATCAGTATTCCAAATTGAACAATCAAACAGGATATTTATGTGGCTTCTCAATCTTCATCAAAATTCTGTTGTAAAAGGAAATTTGCAGCCAAGTTTTCATTCTTCTCACAAGCAAAGTAGGCTTGAACAACAAGACCCTCTGGAAATCCAAGGGCTTTTAGCTGGAATAGGATAAAAATATATCAGAGACAAGTATTCTTTTGTTAGTCTAAAAAGAAAAAAAAATGCTGTTTTACCCTCTCAATGGCTTCCTTCTCCTGTGGTGTGATCTGAATGTAGTTCTGACCACCTGCATTACCGGTTCGCCCAGACCCAGCTCCAGCACCTGCTGCTGACACTGACCCTGGGTTAGGCTCATTCAACATTTGGATAAATTCCTGTTGGTGATTGCTGATCTCCTATATTGGATCACATTTTAAAACAGAGTTAATGAATTCATAGAATATTTGGGGATAGTATTAACTTCATAAGTATACCTGCAAAAGATCAGGGTTTTCTCTTCCTATCTCCTGTAGAAGAGCTGGAAGCAAAGATGCATTCCCCTGTATCAGCTGCCGCATTGTATGGAACTGGGGCTGGTTTCGAAGGAAATCCAGTGGATTGCCTGAGAGGGCATGAAGACATACGTGAGTGTAAACAAGCACCTATGCAGGTACCATCTTTAGAAGGCACACTTTCGACCCAGGGGTGCTCTAAACAAGGCTCTGGCAGACTAGAGGCTCTGGATGGTCTCTAGAGAAATGCTTGTGTTGATTTGCCATCAACTTTAAACCAACACTTGTACACCAATTGTTTACTTTTTTTTTTACTCCCTTATTATTTATGACATAAATATTATCTATGTATATTTTATAGTGCACAGTGGCTGCATCATGGAACACAAACAACAACTTAACCTACACAAGAAATGGGTACTTGCCTCCTGCAGCGCTTGGGGATGAGACAGTGTTAGCAGGAGCACTTGGAGGTGCAGTGTCCCTTCTTACTGACGTTAAGGAAGCCTCAGGTGCTGTTGCCTGTCCCTGGTCAATGCCTGGAATACCCTGAAAAACAAATGTCAAAATGCACATACAGTGAAGGGAATTTTTTTCCTCAAACATCTATCCTTACTGTGAGAAGGTACTCCACAGCTCGGTCTGGGTTGTTAAAGCTGGCTCTTAAAGCTGCTACCACCTGCTCCCTTTCATAACCCATTAACATCATCTCTGTCACCATAGCATCATAAGAGGGACCAGTCACTAAAGGAAACAGAAAGACAGAACACGGCAAATAGCTTGTTTAATAAATATATCATTTTTCCATTGTAGAAAACCAATCTTTTACAAAAGAGCTATCTTACTTACCCAAGGATGAAACTGCTTCATTAATTAGGCTTGTGCTTGACGAATCAGAGCTAGTGCACAGGAGACAAAGAAGAAATGAATGGTATACCATGCACAAAGGCTATGCTAGTGCAATAATCAAATTTTAACCAAGATCAAGAATCAGTCATTTCTAATCCTCAATGGACAAATAAACCCAAAAATTGTGATCGATCAATATGAGTCAAGTTGTCATGATTAATTTAGCCCATCCCATGCACACATTTACCTTTCTGGGGTTGAACTAGATGAAAGCTCTTTCTCCTCTGATTTTGTATCATTAGAAGAACTGTCAGAGGAGGATGGGGCAGGAGGCTCTGGAGCTGCTGCTGCTGCAGGGGCAGGGGCAGGGGCAGTTGTGGAAGACTTGGGATCTGAGGTCACTGCCTTAGGCTAGAAAAAATATAGTAGTATATATAATTACAGACAAGAACTCACATCAAAGGCAAACAATACTGCTGTTTCTTCTGACCTTTGTCACCATGATAACTACAAAGTTCTTCTCATCAATCTTGCATTCTGTAAGTGGCAAGTCATCTGTAAGGATTCTACCTAAAAGGAAATAGTAATAAAACACAAATACTTTTTAATAAACAGATAAACAGCCTATGTCCTATTTGTAGATTTCAGGATCTATAATGTTATGATGTGATACCCCTAGATGAGGGAAGAGCCAGTTTATTAAATTGTACTTTAATTGTACGTAAATTCACAAATACTGAACCTGATAATTTCTATTATTGGTATTATTATTACTAGACTCAGGACCTCACTAGATTACAACAAAAATCAACATTTTTGCAACATTATTTTAGCTGCCCCCCATCTGAAATTACTGACCTAGCCCTAGGTTGTAATCTGAAACCCAGCAATTTAGATGTTTGTTTCTACAAAGAATTTGATGACAAGTTAGACAATAATTTCCCGTTTATGTGTTTAAGTCTAGTGTGTGTTAATGTTAAACCATACCAGCGTATATTAATTTCTGCCCAGCCACAGGGAAGTCCTTGCCCTTTTCTTGTTCAATCTTTTCTTTTAGGGCTTTAACCTGCAGTAAACAAACACACAAAACAAAAGAAAAATACACATTTAGACTTCTAATATAACTAACTGTTTGAAAGACAAAAACTTTGACATACAGAGCTTAACAAATTTATTAGACCACCTGTCATGAAAACAAGAAAACATAAATGACTTCACAGTATATCAAAAACTTTTCAAATTAACATTTTCATTGTTATTCATTAAGAAAATGACCAGTTGGAATAACAAAAAAAAAAAAAAAAAAAAAAAAAGTCAAATAACCAAAAAACAAAAAAACAAAACAGATAACAGCTGCATTCTTGCTGGCATTGTTTTTATGTACCATAGTTTTGCAAAGTCTCTTTTGTTATCGAGTTCCAAATAGTTTCTAGCTGTTCCCAGAGACTTGCTTTGGATGAGACTTTGGTGTCTTTTTTTTTTTTTTTTTGGTGACATTAAATTTGAAAATGTATGGATAGTAATAAGAGTTATATTTTAGCATTAAAGATATCGTTTTGATAAAAAAAAAAAAAGATCTTGCATATACTGGCGAATTAACCATTACAGAAACAAAAACGCTAGTATTTTGGTAAACAGAAATACTGTTAAATACTGTTAAATGGAAAACACCTTATACTGGGTGGTGGTCTAATAAATGTGTTAATCATTGTAGCTAAAGCTTAACCTGAGCTTTGCAGATGTGACTCATCACTTAGCACGCAACTAGCGACACAGCTAACATTAACAAGCTAGGTGGGTTATATCGAAAGTAAAACATGAAATATAAGCACATAATCTTCAGGTAATTCTGATTCTTGTGGTTTAATTAAAGCCTTAAAGCCCAGAGTGTTACTATATTTGAGAAAGGCATACCTTAGTGCTGTTTCTGAGTTAGCTAACATAGGTTAAGGCTAAAGCAGTGCAAATCAGACATAATCTAACTGCATAAGAAGCAACATGACAAACTACACACACACACTTTATCCAGTTTATCCACAAACAAAAAGTTAGTTATTTTACAAACATTAAGACAACGCTAATCACGTTCATTACAACGTGGATGTTTAATACAAAATCTCACTTCAGCCACTTTTAATGCAGTTCAACATTGTTGTAAGTGTTTTTTAAATAACAGAAAGATCAAACACAGCCCTCACATAAAAGTGTTTTTTAAATGAAATTCATTTTATGTAAAATGAAAACTTCATTGCGTTAGCTTCTCGCACCTCACACAGCAGTTTATCATGTGCATCTTACCGACTCCTTTTCATCGATCTCCATTTTGAAGGTTTGCTGCTGCAGGGTTCTGAAAGTTATTAACATTTTGCCCGTCTTAGTGATATATAACTACTTAAAAAAGAGAAAGATCAAATCGCCAAAAATGTAGCTGTTTTCGCTTTAGCATTTCAAGCTGTCAGCTGCCATCACTGTTTGTGCTTTCCTCGTCGGTTTACTGTCAAAAGGAAACTAGAGCGCCACCTCCCACCCAGAGCTTTATGATATTATATTATATTTTTTAATAATAATAAATAATCAAGGAGAATTTGGAAAATGAATACCACTCAGATACATATGAATGATATCAGAGCCTGGGTTAAAGCATTTACAAGTGTGTTTTACATTATTTGTTTATTTGACAAGAGATTATGATAGACACTAAGCGTTTTTACAAAGGCAAAATCCACATTTTGAGGTTTTACTGGACAAATTCTTACAGAAATGTTGAGCCCACAACAGTTTTCCAGTTCATCTATATTCATCTATGTTACACATTTCATCATAAATTATACTTTTTGTGATGCCCAAATACTATTTTAAGGTTAGAAAACTCTATTCTTTCCATCCTTATTAAAAGAGAAGCAAAGTAAATAAGACTTGAAAATTCTAAATTGTTGCTTATTTTTTGTTATAATGTCATAAAACCATTAGCATTTAGGTCTACTCGTCAGTTAATTATTGTAAATATATTATGTTAGCCTCATTTTGCCTCCACTTCCCTCCATTCAAGAATTTTGAACATTCGGATGACATGAGATTTGAAAGGGTCTATAGCATTTCAGACGCTCGAAGTCGCTTCACAATAGCCTGCAACACCCCATTCATACTAGGCAATGTGGGTAAAGTGTCTTGCCTAAGAACACAACGATATTTTTTGCCACTGGCGCCCCACTGTGGCACCTGGTATTCCCAGCGGTCTTCCATCCAAGTACTAACCAGGCCAAGGCCTGCTGAGCTTCTGAGATTTGACGAGATTAGGCTCTGAAAAGGATGTTTGGCCTTGCAAATACAGGGCTACAAATGTATTATATACAATAATAATATGACCGTGTAAACAATGTTTGGGCCATTTGTGCAATATTTGACAACTCAAAGTGAATTGTAAATGTATTTTTTGCAGTTACTGTGTCCCTCATCTTCATTCTGCCCTTCCCTCAGTCAATCAGCTATTACTTCAGGAGCAGTACTCTCGCCTTCCTTGACCCAAGTACACACTCATCAAGCATTCCTTATGCAACTCCAGTCGGCAGCAGTGTCCTTCTTTGCTCCTCTCTCCCCGCTCACTGTGTCTTCTGCTCCAGTCTCCAGGGGTCGTCAGTCTGCCATCATCCCTTCAAATGTAGTGAGTCACATCCAGGTGTCTAGGAGATATTTTTAAGGAATGAAAACTGGCATTCCTTGACAACATATGAACAATGAGGCCAACACACTGAGAAGCAAAGGAAACACTGCACAGCCTTGGCTCTCATTGCTGTGTTGTTAATTTACTCTATATAGTGGCCTAAAATATGCCAACATATATATTACTCTTAGCAAAGACAGTGATGCATTCACTCTTGAACACAGACATCAGAACTGGAACTTAAACCCAAAATTATACCTGGACTGCACTAAGACTAAACAAGAACAGGACCAAACCAAATAAGCAATCAAAATAAAACCCATTTGTTATTTGATAACTTTATTATCAAGTTAAAAAAGACAATGAATTACAATATTTACAGAATATCCAGAGATAAATGGAATAAAATTGTAAACAATCATTCTAGGCAACATCACAACCCACCATCAGGTAATCAGATTGATATGGGAATAAAGGCAAGAAGGAGCAATTCTAATATCAAACTAGGGAGACAACAGTCTGCAAAGAGAAATGCATCATGAACAAACGAAACTTTATGTACAAATATCCAGTGTGTTATCAGAAGAGGCTTCACTTTGGGGATTCAGAGTCATTCTTCTATTGTAATGATCACTCAACAACCATTTGGTCTGGCAGCATTGTCACCAGATTGGTTTAAGTAAATGTCCTGGATCAGACTAAGTGACAAGCTTCTTCAGCAAGCTTATTTATACAACATGGTTACTTTGAAAAACTACAAGCTGGTCCAGAAATGTATAACAAAAGAACTATATATTATTCAGCACTCTCACCTGTCTGACAGGTAACATGGTCTCAGGAGTACAAGGAGATGCTACAGAACTACCTGTTAATGATGGCCAGTAACAGGAGCAAACAACCTTTATAGACACAATAGTAAGGTAACACATTATTGTCATGAGAAAGTGAAATCTCATGAATAATGTGATTTAGATGTAAAATCCTATTATTTGAATTGGTCTAAAAAACAATATTGCATCTCTAAATATTGTACATCGCTGTTATCTGATCACACCAATTGTTTTATAGTACAAAATGTGTATTTAACCAATGATTGAAGAACAGCATAATGCTTCAAAAAGGTCCAAAGCTTTTCCATCATATTTTGTATTCTATGTTGTAATAAGGGGGTTAGTTAAACCATCCTGTAAAAGCACAAACACCAACAAGAAGGTTTGTTGCATGGGACAGCAACACCAACAGAACCTTCTTATACTACGGTCTATTCTATGTTAGCAGGTTTGATAATAATTCAATTTTTGGGGGGGGGGGAACTTTTCTGAACTAACAAGTCATACTTCCAATTCTACCCAATCAACAATTTGTAAATGGGCTGATTTTCAGTAAGGCTTCAGGGCATTCAAGCAGCAACATCCTAAAATACAATCTTTGCCTTTTTGTCAATATCAATTATCACAACATCATCATATAAATTCAGCTAATATTTGTTCTGGAATAAAACAAAAGTAACATAATGACATTTTAAATTACAGAATTTACTGTGGCACAAAATGATGTTTCCTAAAGTGTTTTATGGGCACAAGACGTTCAATGCAAATTTCAATGCTATTTAATTGAAAATTTGTAAATTCACACTCATTAGCAGCCGCAATTAAACCATCGCTTATAGATTGTCTTGTTGGAAATAATTTCGCAAATTGTTTTAAAGCCACATTTAACTTAAATTTCCATATTTTAACCACTTTAAGTTCAAGGCACTTCTGCTCTTGATTCAGCAGTGAGCCATTACAGTTGGGGCCAGATCATTTTATTTTCAATAATCTTCAATAGTCCCACAGTTGCAGGTTAAACAGTGGTATGCAGTATTCTCCAGTTCAATTTAACCATCTTCAGAAACTGTGGTCTGAAGATTTTATGCTATAATGTCAATCAACTGCCTATATGCCGCTCAACTGATCATTTTTTACAGAGGTTATTTGAATGGATAAGAAAATAGCACAATAATATAATATTGTAAGATTTAAAGGGTGCCACAAGGTGAAGGCGTATCTTATACGTAGTATAATGTTAAGGTTTTATCATATAGCAATTTGCTACAAAAATGGTGGCAACTGTAATCTACAAATGAAAATAATTTTTCTAAAATAGTTAAGGTGCAACTCTTACTATTGGGAAAA
Organism: Odontamblyopus rebecca; assembly: GCA_030686955.1. NCBI lineage: Eukaryota > Metazoa > Chordata > Actinopteri > Gobiiformes > Gobiidae > Odontamblyopus > Odontamblyopus rebecca. The sequence continues at coordinate 33,227,258 of CM060653.1, read as the reverse complement.
CTACACGTTACACACTGAGAGAATGAAAACAAATAAGGAAAGGTTGTTTGAGTTGGGCCACATGTGTAAATGTTGTTACATAGTTTAAAGGTTTACCATACACCTAGATTTGGTTAATGGGGCAAGGATAAAAAGGTGCATGATTTAAGAAAATTAACTCCATCCAAAATTTTATAGGGCATCTGCACTGTTGATTTGTGATGCATAACCAATATATTTGCTCTACAGAACAAAGGCTAGATTGCTTTTTATTCAGCACTATCTAACACAACAGTATGTGTAACACTAAACCTATTAATGTGTGAACTCAACAGAAGTAATTTTTCTTTAACATCCTATTTTAACATCAGCTCCTACCTATCACTATAACTAACACATTCATCCATCCTGTCTTCACCCAAACTGTTGATCATTTTTGGTGTTGTTGAGCATTTCTCTGTCCTCGACACATTGGCTTGGACTTGTTGGTGGTGCATTACTGAGGTCCTCTTCCTCTTTGTTGTTGTTGAACAGGTCTAATCCAGACTCTGGTAACACTGAGGAGGGCACGGAAGAGGGAGCTTCTATTGCTGAGCTGCTGCTGGTGTCTATTGTACTGCTGTTAACCACCCTGCAAATAACGAAGAAAAATGCATATATAAGCACGTTCAAACTCTAAATAATGCTACCTTCATGTGCTATGTAGAACACTTAGACATATATGATACATGCCCACCTAAATGAGGCGCAAACTAATTCAGTGAAGTATAACAGTAGAAGAAAACAGCTGAAGAAAATTGTAAATGCCACACAATTATGCCACTGCTGTCCTCCATGGTGAAAGGTAATAGATTATCTCATTATCTCATTATCAATTTCCATTGTACACGAAGGTAGCATAAATACAAACACAAGTGCACAATAATAATAATTTGAGAAAATGTTGATTCATTGTTTTTATGTTATGTTTCATTATATTTATTTTCACATATTGACATTGCACTTAATATTTAGAAAAGTTTAACATCCTCAATACTTTGACTTTGTACAGAATATGGCAATGTGTTAATTTTGTAGTAATTAATAATAGTAACCTGGCTGAAAATACTCACATGCCATGGCGTAGAACATGGCGCTCCCATTCAGCGCTATTGGTGAAGCAGCGGCCACAGAACTCACAAGGAAGACGTTTTCCTGTCTCACTGCTCAACCCAGTGCCACTACTACTAGTAGGAGATGCAAGAACTTCTGTGTAAAAAACAAGACAAATTAATATATTAAAAATCATTCTTTCTAAAATGTGTCTTTCATCATTCTTTCTGTACCTTGAACAATGGATTTTTCTGCAATTTCCTCCTGCAATTCTTCTTTCTGTTCTTCCTCCTCAGCCTCCTCACTCTCTTCCTCTTGAGTATTATGATCCATCTCCTCGTCACCTTGTGTCTCTTTTAAATTTTCTCCGTCAGTGTCCTCCATGATTTCATCTTCATCATCAGTGACATTTTTCCCATCCTCCACTGTTTCCATGACCTCAGGCTCCTCGTCCTCCTCTGCACTGCTACCTTGTTCTTTGATCATCTCCAGTTGGTCTAGATTCACCCTACCCATCAGCTCAAAGTTACGAATGACCTGATGACAAGAACAGAGTGGTTAAGGACATATTAGGGAACTGAGAATCATATACCACTGTAAACAAATAAGGACCCACTGAATTCATATTATCCTAGATGAAAACAAAAAAAGATTGTCCCCCTGGTGGAAAATCCTTGACCTTAACATATTAAAACCTCATTAGAAAATTACCTCCATTGGAATTCTGGAAACATATTTTATCAGCTTGTTGCAGAACAGCCAATATTTGTCAAAAAAAGGCATTTGATTTGAAATGCATATAGTTTATCCGCATTTAGTTACACTAGATGCTTCTTACATTTATCACACTTTACATATTTAACTGAGGGGAAATGGCCAAATATTCTGTACTTCCTAAAATTGCACCACAGGAAGGAAGTGGTGCATGTGCATGAAGTGATATACATGACATAAACTATAACACTAATTTAGGACTATACTATACTGAATGTAGATTTTGCTGTCTTGAAAATAGACTGACTTTGTGCTCGAGGCGGAGATGCTCCTCCAGTTGGCTCTTCCGGCTGCTGTCATAGTAACAGAGCTGGCACTGGTACGGCTTGATTTCGGCCTCGTGCTTCTGTAAGTGCATCTGCAGGGCTTGGTCACTGGAGCATGTGAAAGTGCATTTGTGGCAACGAAACACCAGGCCCTGAAGGTGACGCGACAGCTTGGACCTGCTCACCTCCAACGGGGCCACACGCTCTTCTGACAGAGGACAAAACAGGGGGAAAGGAGATTAATAAACTTTTTTCAGTTCAACTTAAAAGGAGATGATTGTATGATTCTAAATACATTGTTGTTGTGGATGAGGGTTACGTTGTAGTTCAAGCTTCTAAGTATACCAAGTATATTTCATTGTTTGACAGTACTCAATTTTTATACCGCAATTATTTTTCTATATATACTTTTTTTCTCCCTGTGATCTTATACTAGCTCTACCAGCTTAAGACTTAAAAACTTTTACTTTTTAGTGTTGTCACTGAAACTCTAGCTTTAGACAACCCTAATAGAGCCTAGAATGTGTAATTACATGAGTTTGCTTAGTTAATATTTACCTCTATGCAGGACAATGTGATCGATCATATTGCTCTTGTTTTTGGTGTGGTAGAGACAGAGTGGGCAGCGCAGGTCTTTAAGGGGTTCTTCAGTAACAGTGTTATTGTTGTTGTTATGGCCAGCCTCAGCATGCTTGGAAAGAGTGTTTCTAAGGATGACAATTTAACATTAGACTTGTCTGTCAACACCCAATTTAAAATCAAACTTGTGTGTCCTTACTTGTTGCAGGTGAAAAAGTGGCAGTCCTTGCATTTGAAAAGCTTCTGTCCACCGTGGCGGTCTCGGTAGTGACGGCGCACGCTCTGTATGTAGCCAGAGCTGAACTCACAGTATTCACATGTGTAGATGCCTTCTGGCCGATGGTCACTCGCTGAAGGACCACCAGGGGTCAAGCCGGAAGACATTTGACTGCGGGAGGCCAGCTGGTACTGACTGAGCTGCTGACGAACATCCACAGGCTCCAAGTACGTAAGCTCTGAGGGTACAATCCTAGTTTAATCCACTTTGCTTTTCTTCCATAATTCTACTTATTCTGCGTAAGACATTTTATTTACACCGGGGTGCAATTTTCTGAAAATAAAGGTTAAATACAGTTTGGGTCTAAAAGCAACAAGATCTTTAGTTTACCAATAATTATAGAAATGGGTGATGATGGCAGATGACAATGAATCTAGCACAATTATCTGATCACCACAATCTAATAATTACTTTATTAACCTAATACACGTATGACCCAAACTACCTTTGAAACAACTATAGTGGCATATATGTTAATTAGTGCTTTTGCTTCAAAGCAGGTAGGTCCTGGTCAGAGCTGATTGTCAGGAAACCAACCATAGCCTCCAAGACCACACAATACAGCAGTAACACCATGAATAATTACATTTTAATAATTAACATTTTTAAGAATTGTATTTCAAATATATACAAACACTGGCATGAAATAATACAGTACAATATTCACTAAGATGGCAGCAGGATGCCGTACCGTCTGTGGTAGGTAGTGGGGTTTGCTCCGAGGTTGAGGTCAGCCGAGGCTTCAGGCTGATGTGGGCAGCCTGAGTGGCAGCCCTGAGTTTGGGAAGAGTCAGTGTCTCTCCATGGTCCCTTTGTGAGTGCTCCTTCAGCTGGCTGATTGTTGTCGTGGAGAATGGACACGATAGGCACTTGTACATGTGCTGCTCACCTGAAAGAGTGAGGCACAAAGTATTTTAAGTACTGATGATAAATAAGTTAATTTAAAAAGATTTAGAATGAGTGGGCAGGCATGTCATTATTGCATTAATTGCATGCTAGTTTACCTGTATGTGCCTTCTGCAGGTGGCTCTTCAAACGATTCATGTACGCAGATTTAAAGGGACAAAGCTTGCACTTGAAGGGCTTGTGGTGCCCATGGTGTGACTGCACGTGTCTGTCCAGACTGCCAATGAGACGCAACACACAACAGGAAAGGGAGGAAAGGAGATAGGAGGATAACAGCAGAAGAAAAAACTGAATGAAATGGGGACCAAAGCATGGTAGATAAATCAGGAAAGTGGTAAGAGAAGAGCAGAGGAGAGCTTTACTCTACTCCTTCCACTTTGATGATTCCAACAGCGGGGTTCCTAGGACATCTGAGAGCTTATTTGGTTTACCTCACCAACAACAGCGGCCCATTTCCAATGACTACAGAACTAGAAGCCATGGAGTGAACTCATCTAACCACAATCCCCTGGTGTGAACGAATGCGGGAGTGCCTATGGGGACAGTGTTTATAATGCTAGCTTTGGAGGTGGCACAGGAATGTGTCTTCTTTCTGGGTCAAAGCACATACAGTAAAGAGATTACACCTGGGTGCTGAGAGGAGACGTGGACTATATGTGATGGATAAAACAAATCAAGCTATCTGAATGTTTGGTCTGCTCTCCTAAAAAAATTATAATTTTGAAATTAAACTACTTTTATTTATCAAAATCCACAGCTCTATGTCAGCATAATATAACCCTAACCCTATATATATTACAATAACACCCCCCTGATGAATAGGGAAAAAAAAACAACCAGAATTGTGCACCTTGTGCAACTGGGACTGTTATCATTGCACAGCAATAGTAACTGTAGAAGTAGGAACAGATGATGGACATGCCTGAAATGCAACGGGCCACAGTGTAGCATACAAGTAGTTTACATTTTAAGTTTAGACTTACTTGTGTCTAAATGGTGAGGCAAACTGGCAGTACTGGCAGCTGTACTTGTCCTCTTTGCTGAACATAGCCATGGCCATGTGGCTCCTCTCGTGTGAGCGAAGCCCCTGCATGGACATGAAGACCCTGTCGCACTGGGCACATGGGTGACCTCCTGATGATAGTCGCTGCTTCACTTGTGCCCCAGACACCACGGCCCGAGCGGCAGCCACCAGTGCCGCTGACCTGCCCCCAACACCCACACTCTGAGCTTCTTCTGGATCAGCTAGGCCTTCATCAGGACTTGTAGCAATCATTGTTGGACTCATGTCAAGTGGGCCCTGGATTCCATTAGAATCCATGGATTCTTCTTCCACATCTCCATTAGTGAGGTTTTGAGGCATGGTCAAGGGCACTTCAGTCACCTCCTGCTGGAAAAATGAAAAGTTCAAATTTGATTATCAGCGAAAGATATTTAGTGATAGAAAGTACTTGCATTGTTCAATGGTTTATATTACATTTGTTTGCTAATGCAGTTACATTTTTGAAGAAAAACTTTTTTTTAAACTATCTTAACACTTGGGCAAATAAGAATACTAAAGAATAAGTTAGCAAACAATATATGGTAAATAATAAGTATAAAACATAAAATAAATATAAAACATAAAAAAAGAGTGTTGGGTTGCCCTGTTTCATTGAAACATGCATGTCAGTAAAGCTGTAGTGAACAGACAATCCCCATGACTTTTTATTGCCTGAAGGAAGATAATACTTTTTGTGGAAGGACCTGACCCTGCACTTCATGAAGTCATAAATAAGGTGCCGCATCCACTGGCCCAACCTTGCCATTCGGTCTGCCCTTACTGCACTGTCAGCCTGTTCATCATGGCTGCTGAGGAATAAAATCTCATTGTGAACAACAAAATCTGTGCTATACAAATCAACTTTGAATGCTTCCGCTGATATGTAAAAGAAAGCATGTTCAGAATTTTCCCTTCATTATTCTTGTTTTTTTTTTTTTTGGATGGTGTGAGATAATATACTGTAATTGATTTTATTTTGTATTAAGATGAGGGAATTAAATCTACAACTTGGTTGTTTAATTAAAATTGTGTTAGCTACACATTTAATTGTTTGTGTAATTGCTTTATTCTGGAGAAATGTTTGGTCTGTTGCCTCACTTGCAGGCTCAGAAGAAATGAAAGAAATGGCCCACTAGCCTCTACATGTATTTGCACCCTCTGCACTTCAGGAGCACAACACACCCAAACAGAGGTTTTCCCTTTCAATATAAGAGATACGGAACTCAGGCAGTCACAGAGCCAAACTTATATTCTTTGATACAAACACTAATTACCAAATGATAGATACGGAAGACAAAGTTACCTTGACATGCCCTTCTTTGGCTTCTCCATACTGCACATGCTTCCGGAGATGGTTGCAAATGGCTCGGAGAGTGGTGTGCACCTCAGTACAAAAGTTACACCTGTATCCAACAGGAGTGTTATTTTCGAGAATTTCCTGTGCACAAAACAAATACAGTTTTAACCAAAACATTATTGAGCACAATAAATGCCAGTCCTAATAATGAATCTGCACTCACTTTCTCATCTTTAACATCTGGGGTTGGTGTTGTCTTTACTCTATTCAGAAGCTGCCTCCTCCTCTCTTGTCTCATGGCCCTCTTTTGAAAATCTTCATTGTGACTTACTAGATGTTTTGCAAGAGTTTCCAGACTCAGAAAACTTAGATCACAGTGAGAACACTTGTACACCTCGTCCTCCTCCCCGGGACCAGGCGTCACTCCGAAGTCTCTCATCAAATCGTTTCCATGGTGATCATTGTAGTGCATAGAGAGCATCTCACCACAGCTAAACGACAACCGGAAGCATTTGGAGCACTTGAAGGGCAGTGTCTCATCATCATTGTCCACTTTGTCATCAAGAGGCATTTCAATGTCATCTTTTTGTTCCGCTTGCAATCCACCGTTTTCATTTTGCTCATTATCTTTGGCATAAATTATAGTAAAATAGCGTCCAAGCTTGCTAGTTTGTTGTTTTTTGGGAAAGACACCAGGGTGGCGTTTGATGTAGTGTGAAACAATGCTCTTTCTGCTAAAGGCCTGGAAAGCACAAAGGGAGCATTTGCGCTGCTCTACAGCCAAGCGTATTTCTTCAGTCATTTCTGTGTTATCTCCTTCTGAGGGCGAAGGTGCTATAACTTTGTTAGGTTTTTCAGTCATGGTCTTTGAAGCTGCTAAACAGTGAGTATAGTAAGCATCAATGTCATGACGCTTCTGGTAGTGTGCTGCCAGGCCTTTGCGTATTGGGTTAGTATACGAGCACAGAGCGCACTTGAACACATTGTTTTTCCCTTCCGGCTGTGCTCGGACATTATTATGTTTGATACGGTAGTGCCTAGCGATGCCTTTCCGGGTAGAGCAAAAGTATTTGCAGAGTTGACACTTAAATACAGCATGTTTCTCTGTTTTGGTTACAGGGGGTCGAGAAACACCAAAGTCTACTTCACCTGCTTCCTGGACTAGAGAAGCACCAGCTGAATTAGTGGCACTACACTCGGCAACTAATTCAGCATCTTTACTTGAAAAAGTTGTTAATGAGGGCGAAAAGATGTCAGTAACAGACTGGTTATGGCATTTCTCATAGTGAATTTTAAGTTTTTCTAGTGTTCCGTGTGTGTAAGAACACATCTTGCACCTGTAAGCACCAAAACCTTGTCTTTGAGTTTTGCATTTATCGTCTCCATCCACTAAATCAGTAATTTGTTCAATATCATCAGCAAAGTCCTCTGCAGTGACTTTAACCAGTGGGTGTCTTTTTTGATAGTGGGTGAGCACTCCGTGAATACGGGAGTTTACATATGGGCAGTGTCTGCATTTATACACAGAACTGGGGTTAATGTCAGCTTCCTGTGCAAAATCTGCAGCTTTCACTTTCATGCCAGGGTGCTTCTTCCCATAGTGAGTGAGGAGGCCATGGAGGCTGTTGTATTCAGACAGACAGACAGTGCACTGGTATGTGTTGGTAGAGATAGAAAGGCGTGGGTGCACTGGATGTGGGTTACTTTCTCGAGGAGGTGTGGCAATCATTAAAGGACTGTCATCCTCAATAGGCTGACAATCGAAAGAGGGCTCATCTCGGGAGAGAGACAGGTGAGCTTTCTCGACTGATTCAGTTCCTTGAATTATATCCAATAGTACGGACTGGTCTCCCTTGATTACCCATGGATGGATGGCCTGATAGTGACTGGTGATATCCCATATAGTGCAAGCCTCAAATGCACAGTCTCTACATTTGTAATGTTTTGTTTCGGCATTGCCTCCTGTTTGTGTCTCTGGCCCTGCCCACAGTTTGCTGGCCATATATGCATAATCAACATTATGCTCGGGATGTCGTTTTTGGTAGTGGACCAGCAGCCCTTGAGGTTCCGCATGCGAGTAGATGCACCACTCGCAGTGGTAACCAGCCTCCAAGATGCCATCTTGGTAGGCCCAGTGTAAAATAGTCATAGCTGTGGCTTTCACAGTGGGATGTTCCTTCTTCAAATGCTTCTTGAGTGCATAAACATAAGGTGATGTATAGAGGCAATGTCTACACTTTAGGGAGCGCAGAGGTGTGCCTGTGTCAGGGTCAGGTGGGGCCGGGGTGACCGCAGAGGACACACTGCTGGACTGGACCATCTGAGCACGCTCACGCTGACTCCGGACTACTGCAGTGTGGCGACGCACAAGATCTGCACTAGCCTTGGTTTCCTTATGTTTTTTCTGGTAGTGAATGAGCACTCCTTTCACAGAGCGGTTACCATAATCACAATGCTGGCAAAAGAACAGCTCATCTTTATCACCACTTCCTGCATTAGGGTTTGACTCGTCTTGTCGGCTATTTTGAATTTGCTTTAAGAATTGTTTAGGAGCTGCAATTTGTAATTCATCCATCAATTTCATTAAGCCCTGGGTCGGGGGGCCATTTTTAATATATTTAGCTGTCACTTTAACCTCTGGGTGTCTCTTTTGGTAATGGACCAAAACCCCCACTACAGACCTATTGCTATAGACACAATGTTTACAGTAGAACATGTCTTCATCAGAACCATAGGAGGCAATCGCACTCACAGATGGTTTTGAAGGTGAAGCTATACTTGCATTCAAGGAGTTGACAGTGGGTTGAGATTGATCTACTGAAATGACCTTCATATTCTTTTGGATACGGAAATAAGATGCTTTTTGTTCTGGATGCTTCTTTTGGTAATGAACTAAAACAGAATGCATGTTAGGGCTGGCAAAAGAACATACGTCGCAGTCATATACAACAACACTACCATTGCCAACTTCTGTAATGGCCTCTATTTCAGTGCAGGTGTCAGGGGACTTGGAGCCACTTTTGGCCAATGGACTTGAGCTGGACCTCACACTTGAGGCGGCTGAATTCAAACTCTTGGGCCCAGAATTCAATATTTCTCTAAGGGTTTGTGATTCACCTGGTTTGTGAGGTTGCTCCACATAATAGCTGGAAAAAATCATAGCATTATTGATCTTGACAGTCGGGTGCATTCTTTGGTAATGGGGCATGAGGCTGCGAACATTTGGGCTTGTATAAGAACAGAAACGACACATGTACACTAGATTGGGTTGATTAAAGTTGAGAACATTACTAGCTTCAGGGTGGTGATCCATATAATGTTGGTGCAAATCATTATAATTTGTATACTCAATATAACACTCTAAACAACGGAAAACTGCACTTTGATCCTCTGGATCTAGAATATACTTAAAGCTAAATTTAATGTAAGGATGCATTCTCTGGTAGTGGGTACTGACACTACGTGCAGATTTATTGTGATAGTCACAGTGTTTACAGTAGAAACGTACATTTCCAGATTCATCTGTAAAGTCACTGTTGTCTTGAATAGTGTCACCAGCATTTACAGAAGTGTTTTCACTATCATCAGACAGTGTGAGAGAGATAGGAATGCTCCGATGCTTGGATTTAGGGTTGCTCTTCCTCTTTCCCAGTCGTCCGCTCTCATGAGCAAGTGCTGAGTCCTGTTCTTGAAGCTGTGCACTATAGGCAAAAACAGCATTTTGACCATCATGATTTCTGCCCTCTATATTGGCGTTACTATGATTTCCCCCCATGTCTTCATCGTCTAAGTCATCCAGATTTATGACCAAGTCTTGCTGGCTTTGGCTGATCTTACTCTGAAGGTTGCTGGCAATTTCATCAATTCTAGTTCTTTTCTTCACAGAGGACAAATCCAAAGGCAAGTCATTAATGGACTTTCTGGCTCTTTTCCCTGTTACCAAGGGCTTTTTAGTTGCAAGTCCTAAAATTGAGGTCTGAGCCTTTTGTAGCAACATTGGGGAAGTGTTTGAATCCTCAGGCTGGTCACTGAGCTGACCATCGAAGACAGAAGGATCTAAATCATCACAGTATGAATGCTTATGCTGCTGGTGAACCCTGAGGCCCTTCAGAGTTGTGGTGGAGAAACTGCACAGTGTGCAGCGATATGGGTTTTGCTGGTTGTTGGGTGTGCTGGTTAACGGTTTACCATTTACTTTCATGCTTAAATTATTTCCATTCACTGGCTCTGAGCCACTGTCATTTGCATGTTCTGGACTCTCTCCAGTTAAATCTAAAGTTTCACACTGTGAAGACATGTGTGTCTGCTTGTGGGTGCCCAACTTTAGTGGACTAGTAGAAATAAAAGGACATTCGTCACATTTGTATACTGTTGCTTTACCTGACAGATGAATATTTTCAATATGACGAGATATGCTCCTCCGGTGCATGGTGAGGAAAGAGCAAAACGGACACTGGAACCTGTTCATGTATTTTCTGAACGGCACTCCTTTAGTCTCCATTAGTTTACTGTCCTCCTCAGATAACAGCAGCTTCATGTCTGCAGACAGTGTTCCTGTATAACTCGGGTCATCTGTGTCACCCAGCTCCTCGTCGTCATCTTCATCATCCTCTAAGCTGCTACAAGAATCATCCTCATTGTCTAGTTCAGACATGTTTTTAGACATGTCTGCCGATGTGAAATTCTTTGACACAATTGAAGAACCAGTGCTATTTGGTGTGGCAGCACTGATTTGAGCATATTGAAAGGAGGAAATCTCTACAGCAGGCTTCTCCAGCTTTTTTTCTGATGTTTGTCCAAGACTTTCCTCTGGGGAACTCATGTTTGGGCTATTGCCAGAGGAGGGGACGTGTTGCCTTGGTGAGACATCTCTCTCTTCATCCCCCAGATCTGCAATCATCTTGACCTTGTCACTGTGTTCCTTCACCACATGATTAGTCCAGCTGTTTTTCTGATCAGTCTGAAAAGTGCACCATTCACATGCAAACATGCTTTTTGCAGATTGATTAGAATCCTCACAGGGTTCCAAATTTTCTGATGAGTTGGCTTCTTTGTTGTGATACATCATTTGGTGTTTTAGCAACCTTGCTTTGCGTGGAGTCTTATATGAGCAATACTTGCAGGAATGCACTTTTGACTGGTCGTTGTGCATTACATTGCTACTGGGTTGGGTTGATGCCTCAGAGGATACACTGGAGTCATCAGAATCATCCTCTATCACATTGTGCACTTTTTTGGTGTGATTCTTTAGGAAGGACTTGGACCGGAAATAACGGACACAGAACTTGCACTGGAAAAACGGCAGCAGGGATTCAGCAGTCTGCTTTGGTGGTACATGGTTAGAAGTATCTGCAGCAGGACCTAAAACAGAACAAAATTTCACATCAGTTTGCTATAAAATAACATTTGTTGTATATGACACATCACAGTAACAAAAACATTACAAAAATATAACTACTTAATATTACTACAATAAACAGAACCTAATAATTTGTCATAAATAATAAATGAGATCTGTGCACAAGGAGTGATTATTTTATTATTATTATTTTGTTAATATACTATGTATACGATAGGTGCAAAGAAAAATAATTTAATGGTAATTTAATTGTTAACTGACCAAACAGGCCAGTACAGGCCTAATACAAAATTTTAACAGATTTTATGTAGATTTAATACATTCACAATCATGTTTCATTTATTTTTTGTACGTTACATGCGTGTAAAGCAGGAGAAGGCGTTTCATTTGTATTTGACATACTGGGTCCAGATTTAGGAGGGGCATAATCTGTGTCATCCTTATCCTCATGTTCCTCTTCCTCCTCTTCCTCCTCCTCCTTCACAGAGTCCGACTCGTCAGCATCAGCCGGCTGCAGAAAAGCTGTATGCACTTCCTGAATGTGGGACTTGAGCTCATCATATGACTCGGCACGGAAGTCACAGCTATCACACTGCAGTACCTCCATCTTTTGGAGGGGGCGCACTCCCTGGAAAATCAGGGAAACCTGCAAATAGAAGAGAAACAAGGGTTAAGGATGCTGAAGAACAAACACGTGTATATATAAAGCAAAAAACACATACTGTTTCATGCATATTTTTGATTCAGACCTAAGGTGGCATCCATAATCCAAAGGCTATGAAAAATGGGGAAAATTGCAGATTTCAAGGACAGATATTTAAACATAGTTCTGATTGTAAGTCTTTCCTAGTGGAATGGATAACTTAAAAACAAAAAAAAAAACAAATGGTAATGATAATCTAAAATGATTAATATTAATGACATCTCCAACTGGGAACAAAGAATAATCAAGTGTGGAATGGATGACGCATTTTATCAACTGAAACAGCAAGACAATGAAATGAGTATAAAAGGTTGTCTTAGGTTGTGTTTTCTTTTGTCTTTCAGACTGAAATATCACTAATATCTACACTGTTTTACAGTATTAGTGATAATGATATTGAAAAGTCATTAAAATATTAATGTGTGAAATTGTAGTGTTCCTGAATGACACATTAGATGTTCACAAATACTAAAATGATCTCATTTTGGTGCTGCATCATTTGAACAACAATAAATGGACTGAGGGGGGATTACAGAGAGATTTGTCCCATTTTTATTACCATGGGATATAGAACAGCTGGAGAGCAGCCCCAAAGCACAGTATTCACAGCAGCGCTATCCTTTTGTCAGATTGTATCAAATGTTCTAAGATTGAGTGAATCAGTACAGATGATTTTTCTGAATTACGCCAGACTTTGATTGGGCTGCTGAAGAATTATAAAATAAGTTGTAAAACTGCTCTTGGGTGACTTGTTTGTGGTTATCTTCTCTCTCAGTCGTTTTATCAGCTTTGTCTGTGTAATTAGTCTTCGTAAAAGCAACAACTGCATCATAATAGAAAAAATAACAGCACTGTCCTCAAAAATGAAAGAGTCATCTCAAAATATCAGCGAAATCACAAGGTAAGCCTGACGTTCACAAACGGCACTAATTTTTCAGTGGGACGGGTTGATTCTGAGAATCAAAATAGTTTGAGACATTGTATACACTTAGTATGATACTAAATGTATGCAATGTCTCAAACAATTTTAGTCTTCATGATCACATGAAATATTAATGTTGTTTTTATGTAGAAACTACATTTTAAGAGCATATATCTTTGTTTTTAGAGTTAATGATGTTAGTTTTAAGTGTCTTACACTGACTTTAGGCTTATACCCTTTAAATGTGTTCAGGTGCACTGTTATTTCCATTATGACTCTGAATGACTTTGTTTGTATTTAACCTAAATTAACATGAACCATCAGCCACCACAGTCTATTTAGTAGTGCTGCTGGTACAAAAATATTAAAATCACAGTTGACTAAAATGTATATGTATATATTTACTAGAAGTATAAAAAATGAATTGTTCATTCACTGGTGCTGTCCCTTCAGTGTGATCTTCCATCCTCTGCTGTGCTGAAGGACAGTGCTGGACCAGTCCAGAGCAATGGTGAGTCAGAAGACTGCAATCTATAAAACTGCCTTTTTTGGTATATTAAAATAATAATCCATTCTAGGTTCCATCTGTTACTCACATGGACACACACGTGTCCTTGTCTTTGTCACTACTAAACAAAACTCCAGGATAACAAAGGGAGTAAGATCATTGCTCATGACTGATAATACCAATGCTGTCATGTTGTTGAATATTAGAAACAATTATGAACTTACAGGAACACGGTACAGAACCCACTGAAGATGCTTTTCTGATCTGTATGTCAAGAAGAAGATGGAGCAATGCAATATCATCATTGGAGTGAAAGTAACACTTACTGGCTCCACCCATCACAGCTCGACTGATTTAGTTACTTCTATGTTTATGATAGTATAAGACAAAGTCATATTTGTTAAAGCATTTTTGTTTAGCTTGTTTTTGTCAATATTGGGGTTTATTATTACAGAACAGAACTATTGAAACAAGTGTTAACACATGCATGTCACAAAATACACAAGTATAATCTGCTCTTATTGTGTCTTATTTCAGATTACATAGGTCAAGTTACTCTGGTATTTTCTTACATGAACGCATGAAATATTATGTTTGAATATGTGTGGATACACATGCTCATTCCATTACTAAAACAAAGTGATCAAATTTGGTTTTGTGATCATGCTTAAAAACACACTCTTGCACTTGGAGTGGTTCATTGACATTGCATAAGTGAAGTGAATACAAATACTAGAAAAATCATCAATAAGACAATCTGAACCAGCCAGGATTAACACCAACTAGAAAGGACAGGTACTATGATGGTGGAAAAAATAGAATATCTCATAAACAGGTGTTAAAACAAGTGTTTAGTATATTCAATATGGGTGCAATTGAGCAATCTTTTCACACAACCATTTAATCATTTAAAATGTACCTGGTAAATCATTTCATTATTTGCACCATGTTATAAACAGAGTGCAAAATCACATGGATAAAGTCGGAGCAGTGCACTTTTCATTCAAACTAACAGCACCACAAATCACCTCCAAACAAGCGTCTATGTCCATTTATGACCCGTTTATTTCCAAAGAGATGTTAGGTTGAAAGTAAGTTAGGTTGATACACAACTAAAACTAAACAAACATGTGATCTGACTAACACCTTTACTTAAAAAGATCATTGATTTAGCCTTCCATCTGCCGTCTGAAATAGCAACCAGATAAGCAACCAGAATAACTTAAGTTCAGGTCAAGAATCCGGAAGTTAGCATTTTCCAGTGCACTTAGTTTGTATTTGGTAAAATACTGTATATTAACATTGTATACACTGGACTATAATTAAGTATAGTGGTTAAGTATCATGTATGTAAAGGCACATAAAACAGAGGATTGTTCGCAAGGTTTATTGGACCAACACCGTTATAACCGCCCTCTGTCCTTGTGCCCTTGAGCACTGGTGTGGCATTGGCTGTAAAACTGTAAAACTCACTTGCAATCTGCACAGACATGTGCCATCTCCAGGACTAATCATAATATTGCATACTAGTTAGTGAGACACACAAAGAACAGCGAGCCATATCCAGCTGCTTTGCACTAAGCATGAGGTTTGAAATTAATAGTGTGATTAGATACATGTATAATTTTTATACAAAAAAAAATAGAAAGTCATTCAAAGATTCAGCTGTAAGAGTACAGTCTAAAATACCTGCAGTTAAACAGGATCTTAGAGGATTTTAAGTAAGTTTTAATTTATATGGCAGAAAGACACTTTACAGAGTACTCTTCATTCACTCCAGACCCGGTGGTGATAAGCTACTATTGTAGCCACAGCTGCCCTGGGGCAGACTGACAGAAGCACAGCTGCCAATCTGTGCCATCAGCCGCTCTGACAACCAACCACTTACGTACTAGGCAATGTGTGGTATTGTGCAAGTGCCTTGCCTAAGGACACACCAACATTTTTTTTTTTTTTTTGCGAATGGCGCCCCATTGTGGCAGCTGATTTTCCCAGTGGTCTCCCATCCAAGTACTAAAAAAGGCTCAGCCTTACTTAGCTTCTGAAACAAGCTGGTACGACCACATTTTAGAGAAACCACCACATAAAGATTCAGAAATATCCCAGAGATAAAGGAAAGGAAATTAAAGGAAAAGTTCATTTTTTTTCCTTTAATTTAGATTTCATAAACATAACATCTGTGTCCATTGTAATGTTATTTATTCTCAATTACAAAAATATTGGGCATGATGTCCTGTTTATATATGTTATATTTTGGTGGTTTGGTTCTGAAGATGATATCTAATAACCAGTTGGTTAAAACCTAGAAGGACTCTCTCTAATCTGAATCTTCTCTACAGGCAGGTTAAGGCAAGCGCAACCCAGGTTCAGTTGTGATTGTAGTTCCCTTTTTTTAAACGGTAAGAGCAAAGACAGCATGCAGTCCCCACAACGATTAAAATTAATTAATTAAATGTGTTGGTTCTATCTGGGTACCCACACTGATGTTCCTGTTATTCTCACAGCTGTCTGGCTGGCTACAGTGGAAGCTTTCACTGTGTCCCTGAGCAACCATGCCTACATTGTGTTGAGGGTTAAGTTACAGCTTCACCATGGGGCCCCACCCTGCCCTGTTGGCAGTCCACCTCTATTTGGAACAAAGGTGTCTCCATACTACCACTTTTCTTGAGAAAGGTTTATGTTTTTATTTGTAATATTTATGGTTAGAGTGGAAAGGCATACAGCAGAAGAAAAGCCTTCTCAATGACAATCTGTTCTGAGACGTTCCTTTTGCCTTTCAGACCAGAAGTTAATAGGTGAGATTGTGTGTGTGCTCATGGAGTCAGCTGGGGCTTGGACAGGCTGTGACTGAGCTCAGATCCTCCTCTGAGCCCACATTCAAGGGCAGCCATTTTAAGAGCTGCCTGTCTCTGTATACTTAGGTGTTCAGCCAGCACACAACATGGAGCCACAGATCTGATCCTCTTCCTCAAAGGCAAGCAGTGTGTCACTGGAGAACTGCAGAAAGAAATCTATCTGCCAGACACACAGTGCCCAGGCAAAAACAGAGCAGACCAGAGCAAAAACATCTCACATTTGTGCCAGAATACTTTTACCTCACCCTTTCATATCTCTGCAAACATATCTCTAATATAGAAATGTGAGAGGTTGAATCCCTGCTCTATCCACAGATAGCGCAGAGCAGGCATGCACCATTGGTCTGTGAAGGAGAAGGTTAAAGCAAATAGGTTCCTACAGACGTTGCCAGCTACGTTCCACAAGGGGGTCTAAAAATGTGAAGCATGTCTGAACTTCTTTATCTGAGTGCAGTGCAGCCCTGAGAAGACACTGAGGGGGAGGGAGTGGGCAGGCACCGTGGCACCACCTGGAAGACCTTCACTGGGGAGCAGCACAGGACAAAGCCAGCAGACAGGGCTCCCCAGATTCCAAAGTCTACTGACAGTTGTTAATCACCAACCGGTCTCTCGGCATTGGTGAGCCCTGCCAGTGGTCACACCCTCTACTCAAACTCCCTCACAGCAGCTGCTCGGCCTGAATGAAGGCCTCTGAATAAGCCAACATTAAGCTGATTAGAAGCACAGAGGTTTTGTCTTTAACTACTGGTCACTGCTCCTGTCTGATGCTGTCTGCCACAATATGTAACAATATAAGACATTTCTACATGTTAGAATCACATAAGGTTCAATGTTAGTTTCATAATTTTGTTGAAGGAAATATTTTCTTCAGATACAAACACTGATATGAGCTGTAAGAAGATGCCAAGGTAGGACTTTGTCATACACTGGAACAACATTTTGAATACAGTCAAGTCATAAACACTGACTGTTACAAATTTGATGCCAGAGGATTGCAGTGAAAAGTTTAACCTGGTACGCCGCTCCAACTCATGATAAAGTTAACATTTGATGTGTTAATGTGTGTAAGTGTTGGATCAGCACTGTAGTATAGTGGAGTGTGGTTTAAGTGTGATGAATTTAAACAAGTGCACATGGTGTAAGCACTTTGATGATTACATCACTAATGTGATGCGGACACAATGGAGCCCCAGACCAACGATTAAGGGAGCACATTATCTGCAAACACTACTCACTGATTGGACAAATATTTACATGAGCGTCCATTATAAATGTAACAGCGCACCAATACCAAACTTAAACTATCTTGATTATTATTAGCACTTTTATGCACTGACATAAATGTTGTAAATATAAAACTTAGACTTATGTTGTAACATATTGCTACTATGTTATGCTTATTTATGACTGATTGTCTTTTAATAAGTATAAAAGAAACATTTACAGAATATGTCTGAATGCTCCAATAAACCATTGCTCCAACACCATCAGTGCAGTAGACCTCATGAGGTGTGCTGTGGCATCTGGCACCAAGATGTCAGTAACAGAAGATATTTTCAGTGAGGGAGGTTGTGAGCTGTCCTTTTAGTTTAAACCAGAAATTATATCCATGTTTTCTACATTTAACTTGAAGTGGGGTACTTTCAATATCAAATTGTCCAATAATGAAAGATTCAGCAATATTTAGAAATGAATTGAGTGAACTAAGGAAGGTGAAAGAAAAAAAATGTTCTGTATATTAAATGACTGTAATAACTGTAATATACTAGTATATACAAAGTATATACTTTGCGGGCAGTGCTACAACTTATTGAGATAAGATTTAAGCTTAGGATATTTTGCACCAAATATGAATATGTCCGACTGCAAGTTTTAGGCAGATATGGAAGATGACTTTCACAAAGAAGTGCACACACCAGCACTATAACCCATGTTCATTAACAGGTGATGGTGGCAACTTTAACCAAAGAGTCAATCTTTTTACACTGGCATAGAAACCTTAGTTATAATAAAATTGGTAAAGAGACAGTTCTGAATGTCACTCTTCCTTCCTTCTGTTTCCAAAAACAGAAAGGACCAGAATTCAGGACAACTGAGTCATTTCTTCCACATGTGTGTATGCCTTACAACAGTATTCCTGTATGTAACTATTGTAACAAAACTCAAAGTTTAACCAGTACAATTATTACAATGAGGGCTCATATGTAGTATATCCTTATTCATGAGTTACACAGGGACACACAAGGGTAAAGAATGTGAAACTTAAAAATGTAACCTGGAATATGATATTTGTGGGTAAGGTCTATGAATTTAAAGCTGCATTATGTAACTTTTTTGGGTGGGGAGTCTGCTATCCAATTGTCTTCATGGATATATTAAATGTCATACTGTGGAACATTCAAGACACAGGAATGGCATCTCTTGGATGCAAGCACATGGTGGACCCTCCACCAGAAAGGTTATATAGTGTACCTTTAAAAGGGACAATTAATGAATATGCAATGTAAAAATGCTAAAATTCGCCCATTGGCTACATTCTGTGAACACATGGTCTCGTCTGTAAAACTGTCTGGTTTATAACCATCCTTTGGCCTTCACAAGCTCAACCACACTGTTGGCTCACAGCAAGGCCTTTATCTGTCAGCACTATGGCAGATAACAGCAGCAGTTCAAAAGAGAAGCTCTTTTGACCCTGCTGACCTTCTTATTCCAATAGTCCACATCCTGTCACTGAATATAGGCTCAACTATGTTGCAGCTCACATATAAACTACTAAATATTACGGTGTATATTCAATTGTACTGTGGGAGTCATGATTTGAAAATAGATTTGACTGCAGTTTAACCACAAAAAAACACATCTCTGCCTTGTAGAACGACTTTAAATTATTGTTTGTTTTATAAATTTACATTGTGTAAACAGACACTGAATATACAATGTATTTTTTTTTAATCTGAAATGTACTAATGGCTAGTCAACCATCACTGTTTCCCACAGAAAAACAGGTAAATCATAAACTCACATAATTACTCCATCCTTATCCATCTCAAATCACTATTTGAGATATGTTAGGACCTGGTCTTGATAGTCTCATTGCAGTCACATTAGAGCAGTCAGTGAGCACATAGCCACACAGTTCTTGTATGATGTGATCACATGGCACTACTCATTTAAGAATGTCTGAACACACTGAGATGGGACTTCGATCGCACCTGGTCGATCAGAGGAGTGGGCCTTTTCACAGGAGATGTGATGGATCAATAATGTTCACAGCATTTTGTCATAACATTCATCAAACATCTGCCTGGGAGGAGCGAGGGAGGGGACAGCAAGAGCACAAGAAATTACAAGTCAGAATTCCAACACAAAATCATTACCTACACCGGCAAAATGAACCAAAACAGGACTCAAGTACTTTATCTGCATATAACACTAGAGATGGATCATATAAAAATCAAACATCACTAAAGACCTATCTAGACTTCATAAAAATGCTGGAATTAATCTGACAACCAATCTGATGCAGGAACCATATGGCACTCAAAAAACTAGGTCAGGCTTTGACAGGCCAACAGTGCATTGACCAAAGGCCCTCTTCAAGCTCTCCTTCCATCACACTCCTGATCACGCTATGAGGAAACACACTAAACCAGTGCAATTTAATGACATAGTATTATAATGACATACATCTCAGGTATTTTTGAGGTACTATATTAATACACTATGATAAAAAAGATATCACTTTTTCAATGAAAGTTTAATTTCCTGTCTCTGGGATAAGCTACATTCTTCCAAAATAAGACTTGGTTATGGTTGAGAACATCACAGCAGCTGCACATCTTCAACTCTGCAGATACTTTTTGTGGATAAACTTAGCTCTATCCAGGAGCCAGGGGTATTTTTAACTGTTGGCCTCTTGATACTATTTCCCTTGGAGATTTTAATGGTTTAAAGATCCTTAAGACCAGTCCATAATCTACCTCTACAGTTCCTAATGATCATAACTTGCATATTTTAGATTAGTTCGAACAACCGATCTGATATAGTTGTCCAAATCTGGCCGTTCTAATATTGTTCTGTAATTTAAAACCACTCATGTCACTCATGTCATTTTGGATGTTTTTATTGCACTGAAAATCCTCCTTACTCTGAGCGGGCTTACATTTCCCCAAACCTGGCCTGAAAATGTAATTCATTTGGCTGTAATAACTGGATAATGTTTCAAAGTTTTAACTTTATTTCTATGGAGGTGACCTCCACCTCCAGAAAAGTAGGGATGCACTGATCAAGCTTTTTCAGTTGATGTTGATACTATAGCTTTAAATATATGCCAATACCCAATATCAATGAATACCAATGTGATTAGACAACACAAAGTGTTTCTGTAGACAACGTGATCATCAGTCCTGCGTCCTGTTGTTGCAGCACAACTTCTGTCTTCCAGCATGTACATTAGACTTGACGGTTCCAAGTAAATGCTGGTTATTTGTCAAAATGTACACCTGCACCAGCCGTTTAAAGGGGACCTGATGGTTAATTTGAACCTGGCCATTATTTGGTATTTTACGGTATGAGCTTATCTAGATGTGACCTTATTTTAAAGGACAAGATCACTTAACATGCTTATGTAGCAATTTTTGCACACCATTCTATACAGAACTATTTCAGCACACAGATATTAGCAAATATTAGAATCAGTGCTTCATTCAATGATAGACAATAACATGACAGTTAAAATGATGTGCTGGGTATTGAAGTAACTGTCCAGAATCCCTCAGATTCACAGTGAAAATAACCCTGAATCAGAGACGCTGATGTGGGTGTCTGCAGCTCGACCTTGGCTTGTGTCACACACAAACGCAGTGGAAAAGCAACATGTCCAACGGCAGGCCTCCAAGTTCTTCAAACCACAGGTTTACTGCATTTGTCATTTTGAAGAATAGTGAACAGCAACTGTTTTGGTTGACAGTGTTCCTATTACAATCAGGTAATGTAAGCCTCACCAGTTCAATGACAAACCCAAAGATATGTTCCATCTATTTAACTCCACAACACTGCAAGGTCAGACGGCACTGTGTAAGCTTGTCTATGCCTGTTTGTTACCTGACATCACCTCACCAATAACACTACTGTAATACTTAATACCACTGCAATACTCTCCTCTGTCTCACCAAACCAGGACATTTGTTGTCAATCACAGCCCTGTAGAAGCAGTGGGTGTCAACTGATGTCATACAGCATTCACCTCCAATTTAAATGGAGGACTCAAATATAATCACTCTGGATATGGATAGGATAAATAATAATAGCAACCATACAAGCTTTACTGCAAACATTTCTAACAAGTAAAACATGTAAACATGTGAATCAAGCAAATACCCAACTTGATTTGAATTGCAGAAGTTCAAACAATGGGAAAAAAGCCATATTTTAACTGTAGGCCAGACATATTCTTGTGACCCTCAGATTTCATGAACCAAAACCAATAGCTGTGTTGTTAACATCCCTAAATTGAGTGTCAAGGTTGCAATGAAAGCCCTTCATATAACATTTGTCCTTTCAGGTAAATAAAGCTTAAGGCATATAGCCTAAGAATTTAAATTATCAATACTCGGTCATCTAAGAATCAATATAGAAGCTCATTCTGCTCATTTCATCTACAATGTGTATGGTGTGTCTGCTAGATAACTGGCATTATCTCCCATGTCACCAAAGCCTAGGATCCATGGGTGACACACAGTCCATTTCACACAGTCCCTTGTGGCCACAGAGTAGCTACAGCCAATCACACAAGAGGAGCGATAGCATGGCCATCCTCCATTTTGTTTTGCTCCTCAAGGTCTTTGAGTGTCCTGCTCAGCTGAGTGGAGCAGCCTCTGTGCTCAGAGCTGCTATCTTGTTACACAGATGGAAGTGTTTAAGTTGAAGAAAGCAGACCTGAGCAAGCAGCTTCTTCCCCTCCCTGCTGCCGACGGCTTGTTCCTCCACACACTGTCATAGCCGTCAGCAGAAAAAGCAGAAGTGAGATGTGGAGCAAGATGGCCACCAGTGAGGCACAAGAGGAGGAGATCTGAGGAGAACTGGGGCTTATGGGAGGACTGAAGTCTGTACCCCTGCACCTGCAGTACATATGGTGTCTAAAATATAACAATAGTCTATGGTGAAAAAAAGATATATAGTGTCTAATACATGATAATTGTTATAGCTTTTTACAATGGCAATATTCAGTTCCTCTCACTGCTGAAGTAACTAACAAAAAGAGCTCTAAACTGATCATACTAAAACTGAACTGGGAGAAGTTTTAAAGATACTGTTCACGGGCAAATAACCAGGAAGTCTTTTTCCTAAACAAGGACAATTAGCCACCTCCAGGAAGCATACATTCCATTTGGCCTTGGATCTGCAGGAAACATTTCCTGACTTAAATCCATTTCAAGCTTGTACAATTATGATCGCAAAACCACGTCACTGGTGATCTAGTCACTATGTATCACATCCTAAAGTAGTCACCAGTATTGATAACAAGAAACAGCAATGCTCACAATTTCATGAAATTCATGTTGATTCCATGCTATCAACAGAGAAATAGGTATTCAAAATAGAAACCATTACACAAAAAGAGCATGATGGACCAACACTATGATAAAATGCTGCTATTGAAAGCTTGAAGACAACATCCAGCTGATGAGGTTTCTCCTGGTTCACCAAACTAAACTCTTGAGGTAAGCTCAACAGGTTTGTGAAGGAAAGATGAGAGAGCCATCAATATTAACTTACCACTGAGCCCTCCTTTCCAGGCTCTTAAATATTTAATCGTCTCTGGACAGCTCTGTTGCTTGTCGGCCTGGGCAGAGGATTCCCTCTACAAGACCACTCCTGTTCCTGCTTGAATGCAGGCCTTGTCCAGTGGCACCACACTGCCCAAGGAACGGGCGTCTCCAAAGAATTCAGGATTTTTTCCACCACAGGCAGACTAAAGCTCAGAGTGAGTGACTGCGAAGAGCACAAATCCACTGTGTGCTCTCATGGACACTTTTAATGTAAACTTTATTCTTACGCTGGTGCAGAGGACAGGGCAAGTCAAATATACAGGCAGAGCTGTAAGGTACATTCAGCTGAGGCAGACTTCCACATGGAGTAAAGCAACTTGATGTTCTGACAGAAAGCAGAGAGGAGGAACCAGTTGAGCAGTGGTGTAACGTGGCAACTGACAGCAGAAACAGTAATGACACCTAAAACAAGCCACTTCCTTGTTCCACTGAAAAAGAAAAAAATACACACACACACAGATCTGGTCCTGCTTTTTACACCAAGCAGTGGAAGCTAAACACTGGACAAGGTCACCTAAATAAACTTTTGCATTTTCATCTGTTCTCTAATGGGTGAACTGATTTGAATCCCTGGCCTATGTGTGTTTGTGTAGCACTGCACTGACACAGCAGCAGCAGGGCCAGACAGCATCTCATGAGCCATGCATCATGTCAAGAAAGCACTCAGTGAAGCATTTCAATTTGCTTTTGTGTGTCTCCCCTCCACACAGCCCCAGGTACAGCAGAATGGACAGTGTTTTGCCCTATGTGGACTGAGTAAAGGAAAGAGGATGGGCCGGGCTTACCATTGTATAACAAGATAAATCAGCAGGCAATGATAATTCTTACACTAGTCTACTATCTCCCAGTATGTAAACATCATGTTAGTACTGCACTGTTAATGTAATCAAACATGTTAAGTGATTTAATACAATCTCTAAGCAGGATAGAAATAACATATTATTTAAAATCACTAGTTACTCTGGCTAGCAGCTTGTTTTCATGGTGCAATTAATAGTGTGACATTGAGTTCTGCAATAAAATGACAAGAGTTATACTCTTAATCACTATTTGATTCTAACACCATTCATAATTAAAGGACCACTGAAGGCACACAAGGAATGCAATCTAAAAATTTCAAGAGCTACCCTCATTGTTCTGCTTCTGGGTGACAATCGTTGTGACTACCTCAGATTCCTTTTCTGTGTCCATGCTTTTGTGCCTGTGTGGACTCCTCCTTGAGAACCTGTTTGCCCTGCCATGCCAGGGAGAGGGAGTTGCGCCACCATTTTGATTGCTCTTCTCAGCTCCGGCATTGTCGCAGCACATTGTGTCAAGCTCACGGTCTCCTTGTCAGCAGGATTTCACACAGTGGTCAGGGGGAACTGCAGAGCCCTACACATATGCAGCCTCAAAACATACACAGCACCTTGCAATTAAGCACAGCATATCCACACTCCACTTAATGGAGATAAGTCACCCAAGTTAGCAGGTTAGTTGGTTAATGACTGCAAACACATAAATAGAAAGAAAAAAAACCCCTCATGAACATATAACCTATTTATGGAGTACATCAAATTAGCTGTAGGATTTAAAAATACAAGTCTAGCCTAACACTAACCAGAACTTAAAATAACCATGCCTATGTAGGAAGTAGACTATTTTCTTGCCACTTATGCAAAAAATATAATTAAATTATGTAATCAATCAATGAATTCATATCACTTTATTTGTCCCAGATGCAACAATGTCAACATTTTTGCTACATATACTGTTTTCATGGGCTACATTGTGGAACATGTTGACATAATATGAACTATAGTGTCTATTTGCTTGTATCCAAAGATAGTTAGGCCACTTTTTCCTCAACTTGTTGCAATGAAATTAGATTATCAATTATGATAACATAAAAATATATCCTCCACAAATCCAGAAACAAAGCCTCCATTGATCTTTGGTCTTTAATCCAACATTAATGAATCTTTCTTCAGAACTTTCCCTTTCAACCCTTACATCATAGACTACAGAAGTTAGCAGTGTCAAGCCCAGTCAGTTGAACATTAACCATGCAAGTCCAAAACACTGCATTATCCAGCAAAAAAAAAATCACTGTTTATCATTCAAACGGGCGAGAGTGTGCCACCACGACAGCGACATGACTGCCAATCGCTCCACAAATTCATGCTGAAATGTTAGCAATGGGCTACTAAATAAGTTAACCTTGGAAGTCAGGCTAAAATGAGCTGAGCTTACTTTGCAGGGTGGTTCTTGTGCTTCCTCTAAACTTTGGTAAAACAGGTCAGAAGAAGAGGAAGGAGAACATACGCTTCAGTGCAGCGTCTGCTCCACTTGGGAACTCATCCTGTCTTCCTCCATTTTATGGAGAAGCTCTTGTAGGTAGCCTGTGCCAGAGCCTACCTGCCTCTGACCAGAGACGGCAACACACCATGTAGCAGAAAGCGACCCAGAGCAGACCATAAACATAGATCGTCTAACGCCAGAAGTAGTCCTTTCTCATGATTCCACCACCATGAAAATTTAAGTGGTCCCAACATGAGGAACCTCTAAATAATTTCCACCTGATCGTGTTTCTTTGGGCTATTCAATGGAGCAGTATAGTCCGAGGAGGAGGAGGGGGTCTAAGCTCCTCACTGGACATGGCTTTCATGGTGGTGTGAGTGTGTGTGTGAGGGACCAGCGGCTATGGCAGCCCCTCTGTGTCTGTCGCTAATGGAGGCTGCTGCTGCTGGCTGCCTGGGAGAGCAGAGCCATGGCTTCTCCATGAAGCTAACGCACTGCAACACGCACGGTCGAGGAGCGAGAGCGACCGAGGAGGAAGGGAAGTCAGGGGCAGTAATTCCCCTGACCAGACATGTAGAGTAACAAAACACTCGAGCTCCTGGTGCTAGAGAAGAGCCCAGTCCGCGTCCATTTCCTTGTGTCACTTTGACAACAAACGGACAAGGCGACATTGCGAAGAAGCGCAGTGGGATATTGGGCTAAGTGTGTGCCGTATGGGGAAGCGAGAAGACCCACTTGACTTTGGCTGTATGGTCCCGGGCGCACACTTGATTAACATGTTCGGTTCGGCTTTCTCTTTTAAGTCGACTGGACTTGGTCTAAAGAAGGACCGCATTTGCTCAGCACTTTGCAGGTCATTCACGAGGGGCTCCTCCACAAATATTCCATGAGCTACCACTAAACGTTCTCCAGACCTTTAAAGATCTGGCGAAATCTTGGCGAAACTAGAAACAATAATGAAATAACTCACTGGTGCAATCTTCTTCTGAAGAAATCCTCCCAGAAGTTGTCCTCGTATTTCATGCGTGCGCTCGGTCGCTCTAATGGATGATCGCCATCTTTCCTGCTTCTCCTTTGCTGCAGCTGCAGATGACCTGAGATCCGTCTGTCTCTGAATAATGAGCAACCACACAGACAAGGAAGACAATCTGCAAAGCAGCCTACACACAAAGAAGTTTGGGAGCCTAGCAAGCACCAGAGGGTGCACAAGAGTTTAGGATGAGACGAGGGAGCATCAGCGCGGTGGACAACGCGACTGTGTGAGAAGCTCATCCTTCATCTACTCAAGTCACACACGCGGCGAAGCTTTACACACGCGGCCACCGTCTATTTTATATAGGCTTTCCATAGTGTGCCCGTGCGTGCGCCACGTCATGGGGTTATCTGCAGTTCATTTTGATGGTGAACGTCTCCAACACATGCCTACATCACACAATAATGATATGGATGAACTGCCTAGATAGATAGGATAAACCTGCATTATTGACCATTAAAATAATAAATTATAGCCTACTTAGTCTAGGATACAACTATAGGATCTTTTCACTTATCCAATAACAATTATTATTATAAAATATAAGCTTATTTAAAATGTAAAAATAGACATACAACCAAAATAAAAGACCATATAGTTCTGAACATTTAAAATACTATGCATCAGATCAGTGCTCTCTGCTGATGGAGGTTGGTGCCTGTCTGAGGCTTGTTCTGGTTGCTGCTGCTGCTGCTGCTGCTGCTGCGTTGTGTCCAGCCTGCAGACAAAGGAGACAAAGGTGCAGGTCCTCCTCAGATGTATGTCAGTGCTGCTGGGTGGGGGCTGAGTGGCATGAATAACGGGCACCAGGGGGAGGGTGAGCGGGCGTCAGCCAAATGGCAAATCTGACTAGAGCGTGTGGCACAGGGGAATGATCAATGAGGATTCATGACAATAATATCACATTATTACTTTCCTTTTTATACACTCTTCTTAAGTAGTTATTATAATAACATCAGTGTGTCTATGCTACTGTAAATCAAGATCAAATCAATCATTCATGATTATGGGTGATCTCAAGGTGAACATCCCTAATCTGAAATGTTGTAGGGTAGGCTATATCCAAGTTTTAAAAGGCTGCCATTGTTTCGTCAATTGTTGTTATATATTAATTTGAATAATTAATATTTAAAGCTTATATTTTTCACATATTTGTATTTTTGTATCACCATGTGAATATCTATCTGTGGATTTAGGTGTATCATAGATATTACTTTGTTGTACATAGTTGTTAGCCTTTTCACATTATATTTTTAGTTTACTCAGTGAATGCATTTGCTTCTCTATAGGCTATGGCATGTGAGATTCATCACCCCTCTTATAGGATCCCCAATATTTCTGAGGGACAGTTCTTGACTATTCTCAAGAGATTTTGATTTATAATGATATACTTCTCAGCAGAGGAGTATTTGCCCACTAAGTTTGAGGTTAATCAACCCCCAATGCCACGTACTGTTGTAGTGTCCTTGGGCAAAACACACCCACCATGTCTCTATAGTGTCTGCAAACACCAGTACTTGTGTTTGTGAATGTGAATAGATGATTAAAAAGTGGCACATAAATATAATTGCAGTTGCACTGAAAACCCAAATTTTGACTTCAGTAAGTCAGTTGGTTGTCTTAGGGTCTGTGGGACAATGTCCTTTAAAGGCAGATTTTAAATCTTTCCATCTCTCTTCTAGAGGCTGTATTTTTTATAAAAGACAAACATGAACAGAAATCGAGAGGGAGACGGGAAAATATTCATTTATGCTCATTAGATATCGATAGCTGACATAAATTTGAAAACTTTTAACCACAACGTAAAACATGAATAATAAAATACTAATAATAAAGTTGTTAATTTAATTAATTAGTACATTTACTCACACTGAAAATAAACACTAAGAGGTTTGTAGAATTACTAATATTTGACAAGTTGAACTTAATAGATCTGTATTATAACATAATTTACTTAAAATTGCACTATATGAAAAATGTAATTTGTATTTTTCCTCATGTAATAATTTGCACTCCAAAAGAATGTCTGTGACAAAGTGTCCAATACACACCCCATGCAGACAACAGGCTGCATAAACTGTAGGAGCAGGTAGCAGCACAGGGTTATCACGCTGCTAGGACATATGGCTTCTGCGGTAAATCTGATTAATAAGAAACAGCACAGGACAACTCCAGCGGGCTCAGACCTCCCTGTGAAACCTCAGGCCACTGCCCAGTGAGGCTAAAAACAGAGCGGTGTCATGGGTGGGCTGGGGAGAAGAGACTGATTTAGAAGGAGACCAGTGGCACTGGAGACCACCATTTGACATTGGACACATTAACTCCATTGTTTTTTCATCGACATTTACAATTTCACTGACATCAGTTTCTTGAGAGTCACAAAATTATTTTCTATAGAAAAAGACTTTTTTGTTACAACTAATAAAATTAATATAATGTCTGTCTGTTATTAACCCATAATCCAATAATAAATGAATAATTATTAAACAAATTATTAAAATTAGAACATTACCTTTTTGAGGCTGTATTAAAGGAGTTGATAGATTCTAAGTGGTGGATGATCTGTAGTTTAAAAAATCAATGGGCCTAAAATAAACTTGAAAAAAGGATCGCAGTCCCAGACTGTACCTTTAACAGTGATAAATGAGTGACAGATATTTTAGGCTCTAGGTTGTGATGATGAAATGGAATAGCAATACATTGTTTTGTTAGCAGTATCACAGTCATTACCCAAATAAATAAAAAGGCACTAAACAGAGGTTCTCTTAACCACTTCAACTTTAATGCACCAATGTGCATCAAATAATTGATTCCATTACTACACAGGGGTAGTAACGGAATATAGTCAGTTCATTGTGACGCAATGCAGTTTATCTTCTTCATCAAAAGTACATATGTGATGGCCTCACAACCTTTGAATGTGATGGTCAAACTGAACCAAATATAGGCAGACAATTTGAACACATTAACCCATTACTAAAATTACACCAAACAAACAAAGAAACAAACAAACAAACAAACAAACAAACAAACAAACAAACAAACAAACAAACAAACAATAAACTTTGTCCACATTGCTAAAATACTGCTTTCACTTATCTAGTGGCTCATAGTGTCAGATCTGTCCAGATGTCATTACAGTTGTGTGTACGATATACCTGAGGGGGTTATCTACATTTCTGTGATAATAAAAGTGCCATATATCCATCCAGTGGGTACAGGTTGAGCGTTGGAGGTTCCTATCAGAGACAGCCAAGCATGGAGTGGACAGTGGCATCATGGGATTAAAAAATGCTGTATCCACTGTTCCCCTGGCCCATTGACGGATGGATAAAGCCTTGGACTTCACCTTATTGAAAGAGGGAGAGAGTGCCCGGGGAGCCATGAAATCCATAGACCTTCTTTAAATGGGTTTGTAAGAGGCTTCCGCCTAGCAAACCACGGCTGAAAGAGCCCATTAAATAAAGCCCAAGTCCTCAACATGGAGCTGGGGCAGATTCATCAGAGAAAGGCAAAGATAATGATAGCTCATGGCCAGATGTGCGATGCCTGGTCCCACTTGTGAACGTCTTGTGGGACCATGTCAATGCAAACCGCTCATAACACTCTTTGTTTCTCTGTCTTTTTTGAGTAAATGTGTCAGGCAGGGGTAGAAAAACAATGTATTCAAATAAAGACAACTTCTATAGTAAGAATAAAATAAAACAAAACATGTTTACTGACATGTATTTTTTTTAATATTTTCTTTTTTGAGAAATTGAGAAAAGAAGTTTGGATTGTACTAACTGAATACATTACAGCCAAGTGATGGGTGCTGTCAAGTAAAATTTTGTGAAGATTGTTCAAAATATACAAAATACAAAAAAAACTTGACAGGGTTATTGGCAGTATAATACACACATAATAATTCTGTAATGGCTGTATTTTATTTACCATAAATATAATGCTCTGCAACGCTGAAATAGAACTGCTGTCAGTATCAGGGCATAAACCTACCTTCTGTTTTGGTCCACTGACAAGACTTACACAGCGAGTGTATGTGCCACACAGCCTGGACACATTTGAATATCAATGTGGCGATCTGATGGGGAGGTGTTGGGAGGAGGGGGGGCAGGCCTGGACACAGGGAGAGAGATATGTCATTTGCTTGAGGTTCCACCTGCTCCCCTGTCATGCATCCTGCCGCGGGGGCACACCCTGATGTCTGCAGACAGGGGGATGGATGACTGAGAAGAGAAGGCAAACAGAAAAGGTGGTCAGAACTGAAAAACAGACAAATAAAACAGTTAAATAAACAAGGGAATTGGATATGTATAACCAAAAATATTGTACCACCTGCTTATTGCTAGTACTGTGGATTAGTGTGGACTATATGCAGTACTATACAATTATTCCCAATGAACATCTTTATTTTTAATTAATAACTGAAAGTTTAATATGCACAAAACTTGGTCAACATTAGGTATTATCTTTTATCTTATCTTCATATCTTATCTATAACATTTTTGAACATTTCCTTTGTGGTTAAAAATGACATTGCATGCATATTTACTTTCCTTTTATATCTATCCATCCACTTGGCTCTAAATGAAAATTAAATAAATGCAAATGTGCCAGTTTTTGTGTCACCTCTGTCTGTTCTGTCCCTGCAAAATATTTGATAAACACCGAACATAGAATAACAAGACTTAACCATTCAAAATCCGTTCTTACTCTGACCCAATTTTATGACTGTTTGGTCTGATCTTTATGTTTCCTCATTTTCCTTTGTACAGCACCTTATGCTGGCGGTTTTCTTTATCTGTCAGGGGCTGTAATGTTGTATCTGATTGTACAAGCATCAGTGAATGCATCCTGAGACACAAGCCCTATAACTACAGGGGCTGGGGAGTATGCAAATAAGAGGACGTTCCTGCTCACCACCAGATTACTTTCCCTGTATTTGTTATTCATATATTTGCAAGGTGACTCACTTCAGACAAAGCAGGTGATGGGAGCAGTTTTTACCTGTATTTTGATGATCCTTCTCTTCAGACTTGTGTGTGAACAGTCAAGAGAAAGAGCAGTGATGGATACCCAGCTTCAGCACTAGTCAAAAGCCTTGCAAATGCCGCAGTCCACAATTGCATACCCACACGATTTGATATGTATTCCGTCAGCAAAGCCCATTTAATCCATTTTGCTGTCAGATCCCCTTAAAAGCATCCCAACTAATACAGACAGAGTTTGGAGTGTAGCAAGAAAATAAACATAGGAACACAAATTGTAGTAACAACAATCATTTTTCCCCAATACTTTTTTGTATCTGTGCATGTTCACTATTAGCTTCAGGACAGCGGTTGACAGCCTGCTAAATACTGTTGTAATGTTCTAACAATAACAAAAAATAATAACATTTTTGGCTGTATTACCTTTAATAACTATCTCATTTTTAATTCAGTTGCATCTACACAGAATACACAAACTACGCTATAACATTTTCTAAAGCCGTTGAAATTATTTAGTATAAGGATGATAGATGATAGGTCTGCAACACAAAAAAACAAATCTGATGCACTGAACACGCAACAAAGTGCCACAATCTCTCCAAGGTCACAGCTCATCTCTCCACCAAGGCTGTCATGCAATCACCAGAAATAAATGAAAAGCATGTGCCACTGCAAGCCTGAATAAACCGGGCTGTTTCTGAGAGGTTTTCATTCATTTGTTCATAAGAAACAAGATCTGGTCTGAACTTTAGCCCAGCGTTAATGCAAGACAGGGATCTGCTGTAGAGTATTCATGGGAGTTTTGTGGGTGGCTGGACCTTTTTTATTCCAGCAACATAGCAACATTTACAGACATTCATTATGAGTATTTTGCATTGGGGAATTCATTTCAGATAAGAGCCAAAGTACCCACACCAAGGATGAAGCTTTTTATTATTATTTTAGGAGAGAGTTGTTTATGCATGGGATAAATGTAAAAATAAGATGCCACCTCCTGCTTTTTGGTTTGTTTTCATTCACCAAAGTTATCAGACAAAATTCTATTGAAAGGAGTTATCCTGGACCTTAAAGTTTAGAAGGCAGAAAAATCTCCCAAAAAATTTCTACTCCTTACACAACAAAGAGTTTCAATACCACCTTCTCTTAAATAATCCAAAATGACTGCCCGTGCTGCTCAGTTAACTAGTTCCATGACATTTGTAATACTGAAGAGGAACAGTGAGATCACAGCCTGTAACGCTGTCTAATAGCATTGATTCTCTGCATCTAACTTTTGGAAAGTCAGTGTGGTCAATAAAATGATACAGTCAATTGAAATGAGTATGAAATATTAAAGCTCGAGGAACCACAGAAGTTGTCGGCATTTAATTTCACTTCTTTGTTGAGATTTGTTCCTGAGACAGTTGGTGGTGTCAGCAGATTCTAGGCGCTGGCACAAAATTCATGGGACAAGAGTCCATGTCAGCAGTTTCTCCCCACAGCCGGTGTGCAAGAGGACATTGCTCTTGTCAACTATACGGTGAGCCCAAATTATAAGGACAAATAGAACGTGTGTCGTGACTCGTGAGCAGGCCGCTGGGTGGATCAGAGGCATCACATGGAGACTGACAGGCAGCTGCAGCAGGTGCAAGTGCCCAAAGACAGGATTATGATTGGTCACTATTGTATGGCAGGACCTGAAACCAAAAATGTTCATGTTTTGGACAGCAACATTGCAAACTTTCTAAAAAATGGAGAATATTTTATAACTACATCATATTGGGCATGAGTATCTCTGTATGGAGACAAGTACATTGCTAGTACATTGCTAGAACAGAGCAATAGTGTAAAAAGCAACGTCATCCACATCTACAGATAGTCATGTGCCTAAAGATTGCATATGCATACACTTCAGAGAATTTTTCACCCTCATATTTTGATTAATTTCACAAAATGTTGACTTCACAACAAAGATAAACAGATAGAATCACCTAGTTAAACCCGTTTACAAAGTTGACATTCATCAATGCTGCACGACCAAATGGCAGAAATCTCCTTTCAGGTGTTACACACAGTCCGCTGATGTAACCATGTGCAAATGACGCAGGGTTGCAGCAGGTGCACAGTTTGTGATTTTATCGGAGAAAACTGTGAGGATGGCAGCAATGTTTTGAGTTTAATGCTGGTGGTTTGTTATATCTGAAGGTAGTCAGAGAAAGTCTTATCCTGTTCCCATTCAACCCATACAACATATTGATCTGGAGAATCACTGTATGTCATTGTAAAGGAACATGTTATCTTTGTCTAAATACACACCAGCATATATGACATTTTGAGTGATACTTGATAGGGAAAAAAGTTTTTGTTCCTGGAGGTTTAGGCTTTACTCATACTTTAAAAAATTCCAGTGAATCATGGAGTAGCAATATTGTTTGCAGACAAGAAAAGAATTTAAACACGGATAGGGTCAACAGTGCAGTACTGACTCTCAAACAAGCTTGTACACTACAAAAGGAGCTGTTGCTGCACATCAGACATGAAAGTGAATCTGAAAGTGTCTGCTGTGGCCATATGTAACTTTTCTGATAGGGGGTAGGGTCTGTCACCCCCTTTCTTTGGAATTTTCCATAGGCATTGAAGTTATCGATTAGGCTTTTATTCAATATACATGCCCAAAAATAAATAGCTGTAAATTGGCCCTGTGTTGTCTCTATGGATAGAGACATGGATGGATTAATGTCATACTGTGGTACATTCTAAGTTAAAGCAACAAACCATGGAGAGAAGCATG
Organism: Odontamblyopus rebecca; assembly: GCA_030686955.1. Lineage (NCBI taxonomy): Eukaryota > Metazoa > Chordata > Actinopteri > Gobiiformes > Gobiidae > Odontamblyopus > Odontamblyopus rebecca. The sequence goes on along the minus strand of CM060653.1, from coordinate 33,192,798 downwards.
CAGCAAACCCTCCCTAACAATCAACATCTACAAGCATAAAGCACATAAAGGTTTTCCAATACAAAATTTGATCGCCATAAGGCCAGTAAACAAAGCTAGGATGTTTACTGAAATAAAAGATTGAATCGTTGCCATGTGGTAACGGGGAGACTGCCTGTCAGAGGTCTCTTGTTTTATATTCAAGTATAATATAAGGATTCGGATCAACAGAGGAACCCAGGTGTATCTCTGGTCTCTTCACACAATTCAATCAAAGTCGCAATCTGCTTGGTTCATTTTGCTCTTCTGCTATTTCCAATATTTTTTGTTTAAAAATCACTGTGTGCTACTGCTGTAGGAGTGGTGATATATAGTCCTACATAACAACAAAAGATGAAAGTGATCCATCGCCACATAACTTTAGCTCAAGCACAGTTCCTTTATGCTTCATATGCTACTAATTAACTTCTGTTGCTTCTCTTGAGCCAAATGTAAGTTAAAGTTACTGGACAGAGGTGGGTAATCCATTTACTCCATTTAATGGTTCTTCTTGGGGTACTTTCTGGGCTGCATAATCAGTAACAATTAGTTTACAGGGTAACAGTACTCTTACTTAAGTAACAGTTTGGTCACTACTTTCCATTGAGAGTAAGTGACAAAAGCTTTATGTCATTTGTGGCACAGTGGCTGAGTGGGCACTCACACCTCACAGCAAGAAGGATCCCCGGGTCGCCTGGTGCCTTTCTGTGTGAAGTTTGAATGTTCTCCCCATTTCTGGATGGGTTTCCTCTGGGCACTTCGGCTTCCCCCATCAACCCAAAAACATGCACCGTAGGTGTGAAAGTGCATGCGTGAATAATGATGGTGGTCAGAGGGACTGATGGTGCCAATTGGCTTGGAGCTGCACCTCCATCTGTCTGCCCCAGGGCAGCTGTGGCTACAACAATAGCTTACTACCACTGGGTCTGGAGTGAATGAAGAGTAAATAATGCTCTGTAAAGTGTCTCTGGGGACATGTGTCTGTGAAAAGTGCTATATAACATATATATATATATATATATATATATATATATATATATATATATATATATATATATATATATATATACATATATATAATAATATTACAAAGTTACCTTACCTATGTCAACAATACAAATGTTTTTGTTTCTTGCACCAATCCTTCAGATATAATTTAGTTTTTCCATTTTTGTGATCTATTTTGAAAATAACAGGTTTTGTGTATTCCGTAAGGATTTGTCCTTCCTATTTAATCAGTTTCAAATTATTTATCAAATGTTGCATCCAGACAGTTATTCTCAAAATTAGTACTTGAAGTTTCCCCATATACTATACTTTTTACTTTTACTTGTACCTGAGTACAAATTTTGGCTACTCTACCCTCTTCTGCAACATGAGACCGATGTTATCTTTCATTGCTGATAACTGACATACTGTTGCTGCTCTTTTATTCAGCATGGGTGAAAGGTACTAAACAGGAAACCAGTGGTACTCTCACTACAGAAAAAGAGTTTGCAGATGTAAAAAGGTTTTGTTTATACCTCCACACAGAGCCCCTAAACAATCACATGCACAAGCCCATGTGTTTTGACTTTCACCATTGACACTAAATCTTTGCTGTCTCCCTTGTATGACACTTTCATTTTGTGACAGATGAAAAACAGCCAGGTTCCTCACACTGCAGTCTTTGCTTGTTCTCTGAGGTGAGCATCACGCAATTAGTATGCAACAAAGACACCTTGATGTGGACGCAATCTGAGCAGAGAAAATGAAAGTTGTAGGAAAATATGATGTATTTTCTGAGCCTTGGGAGAAAGAAGCTAATATGCATGTCAGTCAATCCTAGCAACTGCAGATAAAAGCCTTGCTATGCTTGTGCCTGGGGTGACTTAGATATTGGCATGAACTAACTGACCAGGATGCTGTTTTTCGATGCCAGTGACCTCCAAAACAGAGATTTATGCAGAACAGGTGATGTGAGACACAGCACTTCTCATTTGTCCAGGGCATCATTCAAATGGAGAATGGAGTGACATTTCAATTAACTTCCTGTCCTCTGCACAGTTTACCTTGGTCTGAGTGGAGGGGACAGAGCATTTCTTCTCCTTATCCTCCAGGATTAGCCAATCATATTTCCAATCTCAGAGCTGTCAGTGTGGCATCTCAAATACAGCAGATGTTAGTCATCATGACACTCAGTTCTTTCATGTCATTAGGTGTTTTTTTTTTTGTTTGTTTTTTTAATACAAAACAAGTAGAACATATATTTTTTCTCTAGCTGAAGTTATATTCAAATCTAGCTTTAGTGGCAGTAAAATATAACTGAAGAAGAGTCTTCTTAGCTGTCTCCTTGGTGACAGTAAGACAGTAACTTGGTCTCTATCACTCTGTTACTCATTTGGTTTGCCTTCATTTGTAAAACCTTAGTTGGTTTAGCATTCTTGGCACAATTAACAGAGAAGACAAACAAGGCCATTCTCTCCAATGCATTCCATCTCTGGGCTGGGTCCCTCCAGAGCCTTAGTTGTCCTCGATCAGATCTGTAGGAATATCTATGACTGTAGAAACCCAGAGGTGTTGTGGGACTTTTTCTCCAGATCCAGACCAATAGAGCGAGATAGATCCAGATGTTGGAGCAGCACACATCTGGTAGCTGAGAAGTTCAGAGAAATCCAAATCTGGTTCTAGTGAGCCCAGACAGTCACACACAGTTCAGAGCTCTAAACTGAAGCTACCTTACTAATACTTTATTGTGATTAAGGTTTAAAATGGTAGTACTATATCAATGAGAAGCTTCAGAAAACTCATATTTATGTCGGGTGGTGTTATAGACTTTAAGGGTGCTGTCATACTAAGTTACACCACATGAACATTTGCACTAGATCAGGATTAACTAAACCTAAAGTAGACCAGAACTAGTACAGAACCGTGCCAAATTTACATCAGGACTAAACTGGGCTCAAACAGGACCAAACACAGACAAGTGTGAACTCACTCTAAAGGAGAAAAATCACCCAAATGTGCTGCAGGGTGACCAAGGGATGGGTCGCTGCACGCATGAGGCTGCTTTCTCTCTGCTCTCTCCTCAGTGTCATGCCTAATGCTGAACATTGACTTTTAGAAATGTTTTCTAGTCTAAACTATTTGTATTTCTATTGAATTTGAACTTACAGCATCTTTACATGAATAGTTAAACTAATATGGGAGAATAGGTTCTGCCCTGTGGAACACCTTTTAATTATAGCAAGATTCAGCCCTGTCACCTGTAGCTATCATCTACACATGAATAATAATTCTCATATAACATTTTGCATCAGAAGGTACTGTCTCTTCCATATATAAAACACCTCATTACAGTAACAAAATGTCTTGATCGTATGTTTGGTGAGCATAAGTGTCTCAGTAGGGAGCAGACATATTGACAAGGCTTGCATTCACCAATAGCTTGTACCAAATTAGAACTACTGCTGTGTTATGGCCTCATTTACACTCACTGTGGGGTACAACAGTTTATTTATGAAAAACATGTGGCCCTTTTGATTTTTTGGTGACAAAGAATGTTTTTTTTATTATTGTCTCAGTGTGTAAGTAATGTTATGTTACAATGTTATGATGTAATTATGGCACTGGTATCGTGGCGTTTTGTTTATGGCGACTTCTGAGAAAATAAAAGCATCCAAACAGGAGCTGGCTGTGAACGGCTGTGTTCCCTGTTCATTACACGTTACAAACAAAACAATTATACTGTCAAACTTTGTCTTTTCTCTGAAAGAACAATTGTCCATAAAACATGAATATTTGCCTTGTGTGTTTGAACTAAATTGTTTGGGCTCATATTGTTGATGTGCAAGGATTCAAGAATATCCATGAACTGACACTGGCCAATGTCATGCAATATCATAACACAGATATTCAATGCAATTGTTTTAGACAATTAATCTGAGACGCTTGGTGTGAACTCAGGATCCTCTAGGAGCAAACTTAGATGAGCCAGTCAACAAACCGGTATACAGTACATAACTATACTATACTATACTATACTATACTATACTATACTATACTATACTATACTATACTATACTATACTATACTATACTATACTATACTCTACTATACTATAACTACACAAGAAATGAAAGACTGCAAGTAAGGGAATTCATCAGCAAAATATGCATGAATAAACTGTGGCCCTTGGGTTGCTAGAGGAAGAGATGACACACAAGAGATTGATACAAAAATGACAAAAGAAGTGAGCTGTATTATAACCCAATGTCTCAAAAATAACTTTGATTTAAACACTAACAAACAGAGATGAATTGTTGACTGCCTCAATGAAGTAAAGTTTAGTATGTCAGCTTTGCACCTGAGTGATCACTGTTCAGCGTGTACCTCATCAAAGGCCCATATAGTCTTTAGAAAGGTGCCACGCTGTTAGAGTTGACTCAAATTGCGGTCAGCCTGAGAACACTTTCACACCAACAGCTATTTCTCTCAGACCTGTTGCAGTAAGGCATACTGCATGTCCCCTTAGAAAGATGGAAAACACAAAACAACTGACATACTTAGAAAACACTCACCTTAAGCAAAATATAAATGAAGCTTAGGAATTGTACCCAATTGTTTTCCATGTGTTTGAGCAACGTTTGTCTTGTACCATTACATATATACTGTATAGGCACCTCTTGAGGTCAAAAAAAGTCTGCTGTGTGCTGTCTACATCTAATTATAAACTGATTATTGTAAAAGAGCTTACAAACTCTTACAAAAATTTAATTGAACTGATTACAGTAAATAATTATGCTTGGAATGCATAAGGTAAGTGAGGAATAACTTTGAACCACTACAAACTGGTTAAATGAACTAATTTCGCTTTTCATGTTATTGAATTAGCAAAAATAAGGTACAGAGGTTTTAAGAGAGGGCTTTCCAGTTGCGTTTCTCCAGAGTTCATCTGGTCCCTCTGGACACTGATTGAAATGCCTGGGCTGGAGTACACGGAGGAGGGGGATGTTACTATCTTCAAACTCTGACACAGGATCTTACCCTGACACAGTTTCCCTAAGCTCATATCTTTCCTACAAGAAGACAGGAGACTAAAAACAGGAACCCTATGTATGTAAACCTATGTTTTTTAAAGGGGCACTATGTACATTTTTAGGTTTGTATGTGTGTGTATGTGTTTGCTTGTGTGTGTTCATGTACCTGTCTGTTGTTGCCTGACTGCTGATCTGTTGTGTCTACATTGTACATTTTAGCTTTACTATATTTATTGTAATTGTAATTTTGTGTTGGACACTTTTAATCCTACTCTTGTTCTTGTAGGGCGGCTTTTACCATCTGTCTGGGGACTGCAGGTGAAAAATAGCCTTTGGGCTAACCCTGGCATATTTACAGAAATGTTTATTAATATGCACTGTCCCTGAAATAAATAAATAAATAAATAAATAAATAAATAAATAAATAAATAAATAAATAAATAAATAAATAAATAAATAAATAAATAAATAAATAAATAAATAAATAATAAAATAGGTGGAGGGTCCAACACTTGCTTGTTGTGAAATTCCCTTGAATGCTCCACAGTATTGTATTAAACTTATCTATGTCCATGGAGACAAGTGGGTGACACCACCTGGCCAAGTTGCATGTCAGATCTGTGGAGAGGTAATAAAATGTTTAGGACACATGATCCATGGCTGAGACAGTAAAAACAAACAGCAGAATACTGTGAACACACTCCCAATAATGTCATTTTTTGAAGCTAGAAAGAGCTGTAATTTAATAAATGCAAGATAGACATTTCAGGCTGTAAAATATTCTAGGTACTGCAATCACATCTCCTTGGAGACAAGCAGATGGTAAGAAGTTACACAGTGCACCTTCAACCAAAATAAATAAAATCTTGAAAAGTAAAATCAAGTCAAAAGGCAAGTAGAGCACTGTGTTGCATGAAATGTATGTATGAGTCCTATACATAATATGAGTTGAAAACATATTCGCCATGAACTGGGGTGGATGTCATTGTGTGCTCCACAGGTTGTTGAAACACTTCTACTCTATTTCAGACTGAGTGAACATCCTGTGTGGAAGGCCATAAGATGCAGGGAAAATGTCATTAAGGGGTTGAATTATCAGGTGTAAAGTGCATAATGCTTAACACTGCTGACCTTCCAGTGGCTAATGACCCTTGTCGGCACTGAGACTGCAGACTGGCACCTTACACAGGGGACGCGGGATAAACAACCGGGGCGCACTACCACTCCTCCATCAGCGCTCTGCAATAGTGCTTATCTCGATTCAGTCGTATCCGTCATCATCATCATCATCTGTCCTGAATTTATCATAAAAGATGAGCTGGGCCCCAGAGGGAAAGAGACCAAAGCTGAACCAGAGCTGCTGTGGTGAAGAGGCAGTGGCAGAGGTACAAGCTTATGATGTCAAATGTGTTTGGGGAACTTAGGTGTTATTGTTATTTAATGCTGTTTTTTAATGTTGTTAGAACATTGCCAGGATAAGTATTCACACAGTTAACGGGTTGGTGTAGTGGAAAGTTACAGACATTTGGCTCTAAAATAATTCATGTCAGTAACATGAAAATACCGAGCGACTACATTTTGTGTTTAAACTGAATAGAGCAATTGAATGCTTCTGCTGAAAGGTTTGACACCTGTTTGACTCCACGGAGATGAAACCGGAAAACTGGAAATACAGAGCAAGAGGTGCCCACAAAGTCAGAATGAAAGACAACACAGAAGAGACTCAAATTGATGTTTACAATCTGATGCTCATCTTCATCTTAAAGCTACAAACCACTTATGTGAAGAAAGTGGGGTGGAAATTTTAATCATTGAGAAAGGGTGGTTCTAAAAACAAATTAAGGGGACAGTTTTAAAATCCTATGTTGAACAGAAATGGGCTAAAATACAAACACCTCTGTTTACCCCAGTGTGCTAAAACCTTGGTCAAGTGAGAAATTAAGCCAGTCAAATGCTAATAAGGTACTTAACAGCTGTGAGGGAGGGTCTGATAGCGAACAAGTCCGAATAATCCAATACTCCCAGGTAAAGAGCTGTGAGGGAGAGGACAACAGTGAACAATAGGTTAGAATAGGTAAACAAAGACAGAGCAGTTTCAAGTCCTCCTTCCCTTGGGGTTAGGACCTATCTCTCCCAGAGCCGTATCGATACTTTGCATCAATCATGCTGGGGGTGTTCAACATGTATCTCTATTGGTGCAGTGTTCATCAGTGTTCATGGGAGCATAATGCACACCTTAGCAAACACAGACAAAAAGTTTTAAGATGAAAACTCAAGAAAAATACATTTTCATGACCCTGTTATCAATAGGAGTGCTCATGGTCTGGTTTAGGACTGAAACTGAAAAACTGAAACTGAAAAAATAGCTTGCGATTGTATGTGTGAGAGACTTGTTTAACAGCACAAATTATCTCACTTGTTGTAGTTCAAACTAAGTCAGCTCTTTCCAGTCAGATTGTATTAAAATAAAACTCAAGTTAAGTCCAACTGGAGTATGAGAGGTTCTAATAGGGTAATGGTTTCAGTTAGCATCACACCCCCAGATTAAGTTGAAGACATCAGCTGCAAAATATAAATGAACTTTAGCTTCTTTAGTCCAGTATCTTCAGATTGAAAATGACTTCAAAACATCATGATTTCAAAACAACTGTCCAGATGACAGGTTACAGGAGATGCAAGTTTTCTAACAGTAAGAATTCATGCAATTGAATAAATGCAAGACAAGTACATTTAATGATATAATGGAAGTTCCAGGCAACACAAAAAACATATCCACGAACACAAGCAAGTGGCAGACCAACCGCCAGTAAAGTAATTAAGTTTATAACATTATAGGCATGTTTTTTCTACGGGATGTTCTAATGCAAAGTGGTCTTCAAACTTAACTCTCAGCTTTCCAAAACCCTAAGCAGATCATTGTCAGCTATAGTGTGGCGCCTCCAGGTTCTGCAGTGAGAGGTAACAGTACACACATGGTTCCATGGAGGCCTGCAGAGGAGAACCGGTAAAACAGGATGGTGTTTTTCTCACAGCAGATGGTTGTCTTGGTGTGCAGTCTCTGAGGCAATCCTTCCTGCTATGTGTTTTTTTTTCACCCTGGCGTCATGCGGCTTCTGCATGGGTGAGGGCAGCAAGCAACTATTCAGACAGTTCAGTTGGAGATTAGCAATGTTGAAACTGATGAATAGCTCAATGAGAAAAGGTAGATTAGCATATTACAGAGTCAGAATGCAAGGTATATTTGTAATTAAAAGTGTCCAGTCATCATCATGGACAATAGTTCCAATAATAATATAGTTAATTCAGGTGTACAAATGACAACAAAATCAACTGGAGTGTAAACCATGGTCTCAGCTCAGTAATCCTGCAGCATTTCCCTTGTGTCTTGCTTCTTCTCTCAGTGAACTCAGGCTGCTTTTATTCAGTAAAAACAGCTTCCCCAAATGTTCATGTAATCATTGAAGAGTTCAGAGCAAAGCAGACTTAAGCCTACAGTCTGGCCTGTGTTGATGTTTGCAGAACATGAAAAGCACTTAGCCTAACCCTGCCTCTGTCTCACTTCTCTCTCTTTCCTGTCTACCTCTCAGTGGCTGGTTCCTAATGTATTCTACCCCTCTGGTGGCCTCTAGCCAGCCTGGCTCTTATGTTCCTGAACAATGGTGAAGGAGGAGGTCACTTGATGCCCCTGTGATTCTTGCTCGGCCCTCTCCAGCTCTCCTCATATTCCAGAATATGTTCTTTCTTCTTTTCCTCTGCCCATTGCTATTCTTACTTTTATGTCTTGTCAACCAGGGCTGGAGGCAGGGTTATTCTACCAGGCTGTAAATTATGTGAAATAGTTTGTAGTGTTTTTCCAATGTTGACATTTACCTGGTGTTCCTGCTTGTTTATCAAAGACACACTATGTAACTTTTCTGGTAGAGGGTATGCCATCTGTTTCAATGGAGAGAATATTGCTTTGCTGGAATGTTCCACAATACAGACAGACTGGCATTACATGTATCACTCTCTCATTTATTCAGTTAGAGGTGTTTCAATTGCTAAAAGTAAACTGGAAAACATAATTCTTGGTGTGAGCAGGTTTACCTCTCCAAACCATAAGCAGGTGGTAGACTCTCTACCAGAAAAATTGTAGTGCATCTTTAAGTAATCTTGTTTTTGTGAGTTTCATACATTTCATGCACTTTCATAATACAAATTAGATTCATAATTTCTTTCAGGGTGAAGAATATATCTGTAAGCATCAGGTTGACAAAAGTTATGCTGCTAATGTCATTATAAAAGGCTTCACTCTCCACTGCTGACAGTAGAGGGTGTCAAAAACAAATCCAAGTTCTGCATTGTGTTTTTGTCACTGATGTGTACAATGCTTGTATGTTTTCCTGCATACTGGAAACAGATTTTCTTCTATATGTTTCATTATGTAAACAGACTTATAAATGAAAAGACCCAAATATTATCATTAAGATGTCCTCATGTTGAAGACAGAGGAGTGTATCTCCCATTGGTGCCTGTGTCGTAGCCTTTATGAGGCTGAGGTGGCCGTAATTCTGCAGCTTTGATTGAGATGGGGTAGAAGAGTTTGTTGGCTGAACTGATTCCTGAGCTTCAGCCTGAGATGTCAGTGAAACCATTATTACATTCTAAACCCGAGGAGACAGCAGGAGAATTCACCGTCCTCTCCTGAATGACCTCTGAACCCATCAGCCCCGTTCTGGACTCAGCTGGCGGCCATGATGAATGATTCATCCCTCAGCATGAAGAAGAGCTGACTCATTGCTGGGCTTCAACTTCATATTTACAAAGAGCAGAAACTGAGCCATTTTACCAAGAGTACTTCTCCAGTCCAGACTGCAGAAGTCATGTTATATTGGTTGTCAATTCTACTAACCCCTATTCTTATGTAGTAAGCGCCTTCATTCTTAATTTACTAGTTAGAAACACAATTCACCCTTCTCACTGGGGATGAAATAATAACCAAAATATTGTGGTAACGTATCGTCAAAAGTCTCACAATATCACAATAATATTGTTGGCCATCACAGTACATTAAATTACAAGTTCCTGTGCTTATATTCATTGTTTTGTGCAACAATAATACATTTATTTGTATATTTCATAAATTAAAAGTCATGTCAAGGGGTTTTGTTTGCCTCCACAAAAGATAGTAATAAGTATTGTACCATGAGATGCGTATTGTGAAAAAATCTTACCAAAAAATTTGAAAATTGTCTCTTTTCTGGACTCACAAGAGGTGTAATAATGTCCTCTAAATCTGAAGGCACAGTGATTGCAATCTTTCTTGTAAATCTTCAGCCACACATCTACCCTGATGAATAATCTGTAGTACTATCTACTATGTTTTCTGAAAAGACTGACCAAAAAGATTTAGTAAAGTATTCCCCTGCAGAAGATTAAAGGTCTTGATGTAAAATAAATAGTCAATAACTAATTTATTCCAGTTAGAATGCTGTGTTTATGTGTTTTGCTCACAGTGCCAGAGGATGTGTCCTTCACTTCCGTCTCTGGCTCTTATTGTGGACATTTGAAATTCTGTGCCAGTTTCTAGATTGAGCAGGGGATTACTCATCGGACTCAGATACTGTGCTTCTGTGTGGCGCTTGGCTTTGGCGGCAGACTTAATGAGAGTCGAAGGCTTTGTTGTTGTGAAATTTTTCTATTCATCTGAAAAAAGGAGTAAAGGTGGATGGTTGGGGAGGAAGTAAAAATAAGTTTTTGAGTAGATAGGAATGGCAACTAATATCTAAGGGCAGTGTCCTATCTGCCGCCTGTCAACATGGACTGCCATTCATTCATTCATTCATTCATTCACTGGGAGCTTTACTCTTTGGGAGAAGCCACCAATAGGAATGAACCCTACCTTGCATAGAAACAGAGGTGCTCCATCTGTTGTATAGTCCCCCTATCATACACTGTTTGTGGAAGAATGGTTCTTCATTCAGCCAAGTACTGAGACGTGCTTTCATTTCCTGATTTTAAAGCCAGGCCGAGATGTTCCCGGCTTAAGAGAAACGGAATGAGTAAAAGAAGCCAGTAGGTGCAATATGGGACAAAGATGAGATTATAGTAGAGGGAAGATCAGGCTGTGATTCAAAAGATGTGCTGATGGCAGGTGGTGCTCTCTGGACAACACTTTTTCATCCCTCACAAGATTAGAGTTGATGATGCAGTTTTACAAAGATATTGTTTGGAAAAAGTCAGCGTCTACATTCTTTTAAAAAGTAGTATCCTCATGTACTACAACAAAACCAGCACAACCACATCCTGCCCAGACCAGCAAGACCACATCCGGATAAGCTCAACTGTGGGAATGGCTATTCAAAGTGCTGCAGGGGACAGGACACCACCTCTGAAGCACTGCTGTAAGCTGCTGAGCTGGGGCAATTTCCTGATGAAAGAAGAGTGCTCCAAAGCTCTGATGCCCACGAAGTATCTAGCCAGAAGAAATCAATGAATGTGTGGAGGTGGAGACATACAATCCAATACCTTGTACGGAGATCATTTTAAAAAGGAGGAGATTGCATAGCCTCACAAGCACCTATAAATGCAGGAAATTATGCACAACTACTTCCTACTCCATGGAGAGCTTATTAACCCTTTCCTGGAGAAGTTTTCCTTTTCAAGCATTCTTTATTTAACATTTTAATGACTTTTAATGCATTTAACTAAGCAGTAAACTAATGTGATATTTCAGAAACACACGGTTCTTTAGCAAAACAATTCAATTTGTATATGTTGCCAGGTATTGTATCTCTGGAGGTGTACTTCATCTGACAGTGAAGATGAAGTATTGAGGATTGCAGTCTCCAGAGCTCAGAATGTCTCCCATCTGTTTCCATCTCTCTATAAAATGATTGGACCTTCACTTAATTGTAGAGGTCATGGACCAAGGGAATTGAACTTGGTCCTTGGAGATCACAGAAGCTAGATCACTCAGAAGATTGGGTCATTAAAATAACTACAACTTCACATCATATGGATTAAAAAATAATAAAACGCAAAAAGCAAGATTAGTACAGCAATGACCAAAAACAAGGCCTTCAAAGCTACTTCTTCCCTACATTACACTACAATGTGTTCATTCTTTTACACAAATGGTGCTTAACATGTTGTCTAATACATTACTAAATACTAAATACTAATAAAATACACCACAAAATACAATACTAAATACAATCAATCAATTAAATAATGTCCCACTTTAACTGTATGTTTTTAAATTGTAGTAATTTGTTTATGTTGTTGTAAGGGACCTTGTGTGTCCAGAAAGGTGCCAAACAAATAAAAATGTATTATTATTATTAACACTGTTGAATGTAAAATGGAAGGATTCCCAGATAGGTAAAACAGGTGTTCAAACAGGAAATAAAGACGAATTGTTACACGACTGTGAATGTAACGTAGTACTTCTCACCTCTATTAATAATACATGTATTTGGTTTCTGCGCCAGTGCAAGTTGTTTCCTGTAAAAGTCAGACTCGAGGTACTTGAGGAGTCCCAGATGAAAAGGACAGACAGGGTTGTCTTAGTAACAGTGTCACTCACACTCTTAAGAGACAGAGGTGCTATTCTGAAAGCCATACCAACACTGTTCTTCATCTGACTTTGTACCACACTGGTACAAAAATGCTTTGATGCCTTTGTTGATCTTTAGAAACACCTACCCCTTATGTTACAGCATGTGTTATAGCTCTGAGCAAAGAATGATCTGGATGACAGAAAAACAGTACATAACACCTACATTATATTACCTTCAGTAGATCTGGGTCATTATGAGAGGGCAAGAGCAGTGCAGCACCTGTGGATCTATCTGCAAATCTTGAATGTGCATTATCTAACTTTTGCAACCTGTCACTCAACAACTGGTTTAACATACCCATAGTGACATGCAGGTGACACACGCCCCACCAGAAAAGTTACAGAGTGCACCTTTAAGCAGTGTTGTGTCTAATGTACAGATTTAAGTTTGATGGGAAAAATTGAAGTACCAGGAAACCCACCCATACTAACTGCATACAAAAAGACTGCCTGGAACTTAATCACAGACTTTAATAAAAGCCCTTTTTTTATAACCTTCTGACTCAGTTGCTGTGCCATAGTAAAAAAAAAAAAAAAAAGTAATGTAATAATGTTTTTTCTTGTTTTAGTTTGTTACAGTTTGCCTGTAGACGAATGCAAACTGTGTTCACTATGCTAATGACAGAAGAATATATATTTTGGAAGTCAGGATACATGCTTTTTCCATTGAGTGTCAGTGGCCTTCAGTCCCAGAAGAGGATTTTAGACTAATCCTCAGTGGTCTTGCTGAGTAGAGTCAAAATAGATCGAAATCTTTCGAAACATTCCTTGGTGCCTCACTATATTTAGTTTTAACCTGTCCTAATGTTTTCAGAAATACAATAATAAACAATAAAGCATCCTGTATAGTTTTAGTGTATATTTATATGGTTTCTGTCACTTTAAACTTAAATACCAGTGATGTGCTTATGCTATATTGAGCTACCACAACGAACAGTCTATTGTTAGAAGAACAGCTCTGATTCTCTGGTTCAGTTCTATGATGGTGGGAAGCGCCATGTTGCAAATAAACAAGTGTTATTTATTCCCCCCCAAATTTCCAAAGAGTAGGTCCTTCACCAGAAGCTCAAGTTGCAACTCTCTGGACAGCGATCACAGGAGGTCAGCTCTTGGCCTTCGTACCCTGCTTCTCTTCCTGTTTGACATGTGCATTCCTCTCCAGCTGCAGGTTGTGCTCTGAGCCAGGCTAAGCTGGACAGGAACAGATGGGTTGTTGGAGCGAGCCTGGCCTTTCTCTCCTCTTCACTTCCTCCCTCTGCTTACAATAACCCCACTGCTGTTCTCATGGTAACACTATCTGCCAAGTCTGAAGGATTGGATTTTTACAGGACACATGAGCTCAGCACTGTACCGGCGGGGCAGATGCTACTCCTTTTCCACCCCTGCACCTTCATCTCTCCCCATTTTCTGCACCAAACACCTTTCTTCTTTGTGTTGCTTCTCTCTGGCTCCTCCTACTGTGCAGCGTTCTGTCTTCAGTTCCTTCCCTGGAATTGATATCATCTTGCAGAAAACCTCTCATGAAAACCTCCCTTTATGAAGATACTGTAGATCTACTCCACCAGTTTTTCTCTGTATTCAAATCTTCAGTCTAATATAATTTAGTTCCTTGTACAAATGTATCCACACAATTTGGAATTTGCTATACTCATTCTTCTGGGTTGTCCATATAAAGGCACACAGCTCTGGTTTGTGGTGGTGAGACAGGCCAGGCACACTGCACTTGGAATAATTTTTGGTTTATGATCAGTAGAGTATAATTTGTCTCTTTCAATGGGTAGATACTTATTTTGATGCATTTTTCTGTATTTTTGCAAGATGCTAATCAGGATTGTGCATGCATTCAAACACTCTTGTTAAGCACATTAGTCTGAAACAAGTCTCTGCATGGTGCAGAATCCAGCCAGCTGTTCCTTGGACAAACTTGGATTTCAGATATAAAAGAACCAGTGACCATCTGCAGTGATTTGAATCAGAGGGTGTTCTGAATTAAAGAAAAAAAGGACCACACATCTATTCAGATTCACCGCTGACTGCTTTTATCATAAGAATTCAAAATCACTGGAGACAAATCTCACCATGTGCCACTTTCCCATGTGTCCGCAAGGTGAGCCCCCACCTTTCCTCTCACCTTTTTGACTATTGACGCTATTGTAAATGGAATGAGTCTAGTAGTTCCATTGCTGTATTACGGTGGGATAAAGTATCAGTGGTGGTAATCTTCTATGGATTAATGGCTTGTTCTTTATCTGCTGCGGCTGCTCTGCTCAGATGTCTGGCCGGGAAGAGAGACTCCTGCTGGAATACTAATGACAGACAGACAGACAGACAGCTCCAGCTCCTTTCTCCTCATGTCGCCCTATAGTCCCCCAGCCATGGCCCAACCCACGGGACTGTGTGTGCATCTAGGAGCCGAGATGAGTTGTTTTTTTATCCTGCCCCCTAGACCCTGTCACTCTCTTTGTGAGGTATAGCTGCTGTCCTCCTTGTCCTGCCTGACACCTGCTTTGCATACATGGGAGGGGCCATCATGGTGAAATAAAGGTCCCCCAGGATGAGTGCGACGCAGCGGGGACGGAGATGCAGATGCAGGGGCGTGTGGAAAAAATTGTGTTGCAGATGATGGCAAATAAAGCAGCAGTGGAAGGAGGAAAATGTGAAATAGTTAGAGGACCACACCACCTTGTCGCATGATCCACAACTAGCAGAATTATCCAAAAGCTAAAGCCCCTAAAGCAAGGTCAGCCATACACACACAAGCTAAGAATACCTTCAAAAAAAAAAAAAAAGAAGGACCAACACTAAACGCCATCTGCTTCCTCAGTGAAAGAAGAAAGGGAGAGGAGGAGGAGGAGAAGAGGAGGGGGAGTGACAGGAGCACACCATGTACCAACGACTGGACAGCCAGGCTCAGCTCAGGAGAAACAGATATGAAGCAGGGACAAAGAATCAGCACAAACCTTATTTCCACAAGGTGCAAATCAATACAAGAGCCTGAGCAGAGGAGGACCTTCACGGGCCACATAAACTCATAAGTGTGAGGTTGCTTCATCTCAATGTAGCACTGGATCAAATAAGTGAGAGATCCTAACAGCGAGGACTATTCAAACCAGGGTTTCTCTTGATACTTTGCAGTGAAATCATGCTGGGGTTGTTTCTACATGTATGTGTATTAGCAGAATGTTCCCCAGTTACCATGGAGACACAATGCACACATTAGCAAACACAGCCAAATAAGTTTTAAGATCGTCTGAAAACTCAAGAAAAAATACTAAATTGATTTAAACAACACATTTTCAGGAGCCTGTGATCAATACAAGTCCTGTTTATGGTGGGAATGACTGAAAAATTCTAACTTGTGACTTCTAACTTGTGGCTGTAATCTAAGAGGGAGTTGTTTAACAGCACAGTTCAGATCACCTCCTATAGTTCCAACTAAGTTCGTTCTGGTCAAATAGTGTTGAAATGAAGATCAAATTAATGTCTAACAAAGTCTCAGACAGAGCATGCTTTCAGTTAGCATCACACCCCCAGGGATGACATCAACTGCAAACTACCAGTTTCCAAAACCCGTGCAATAATTAAACCTACAATAAGGTTAGGATGAAGTGGAATTAAAGGTGCATGTGACTCTTCTGGTGGAGTGTCTGAAGTGCATTTCTCTCCATGTTATTCCTTTGCCCTGAATGTTCCACAGTATGGCATTAAATTAATCAACTTCCATATAAGTGACACCATTAGACCAAGTTACAAATCAGTTGTTGTTTTTTTTTTTTTAATAAAGGTAATACTGTGGAACATTACTCAAGCAAAGCAATAACATTACCATTAAGTCTAAGAGAAGTTAGTTGCACCTATAACCTTGAACGTAGCTTGGCTCAAATCAGTCCCAGTCAGTTAATTTTTTTTCTTTTTTTTTTTTAAAGGGCAACGTAGGATTCTGAAATCTACTTTTACAGACCATTTTCTAAAAAAATAAAAATAAACACAAAAGCAATCTTCCTTAAACAGACAAAACGACAACAGTTCAACAGAATGGCTTTCCTCTAAACTTCAACTTTCTGATTGCAGCTATCGAGGCTGTTATTTATGTGTTTGAGAATAGTCACTACTCAAAAAATAATTTGACACAAAAAATGTTTTTTTTTTTATTTGTTTTGCTTGTCCACAGACACATGTAGGCCAGTCACAATAACAAATTTGGATGTGTGTTTTATTTTATTTAGATGGTAAGCAATAATATAGAAACTAATTTATGCCACTGGCACAATAACCCTAAAGCAGGATTACTCCTAAAAATGATCCTAAATGTACAATATTGTTATATAAATAAATATAAATAAATAGCAGAGTGAAACACTTTAGTACTTAGTTTGACTGATTGATATATAGATAGACAGAAAATTAATCTACTATTCATAATAACAAACATACATAAAAACACATTTCAAAACACGTCACAAACTCATAGAAGTCATAAAAGTAATTTATTCAACTCTTTACATCTTAAATTGTATTTTATAGCCAAAATAACCCAAAATTTCCCTGTAATGCAAAGAAAATGTACAAATTCTGCAAAAGAAATTGTTCCATGTGACATATATTAAACAATAACTGAATACTGTAATTATCTTTTGACCTAGACACGCGACATGACTACATTTCAGGACATTTTTCTTGCAGCTTTTCTTCATATAACCAACACTGGTGGGGTCTTCACCAAGGATATCATGTTAGAAGTTTGATATTTTCCTAGGCACACTCTACAAACACAAGGTCCAACCAAATTATTCTTGATTTGTAAAATACTTTCAGATGTATCATTGATTGTTCATTTTGTAGACCATCGATTGTCAAACTTTTCTTACAAAGTACCACATAAGAATAATTTGCTTTCAGAGTACATCCAGATATAAACCAGGTCTAAAACAAGTCCATAGTAGGTCTAAACTATGACAAGAAATCAATACAGCAATTCAAAATGACTGGAAACAACAAAGGTATGGAGGAAACTATATAACATATGAAGGAACACATGTACTGATTGAGAAGTTGTACACAATGCAGTAAAAGTAGAGAAGAAAAGTGAAAACTGTATCCCCTCCGTATCACAATAAATATACTACCATGAGGTAAATACAGTTGTAACGGTACCATGATATTTGAGTAATGTTACATCTTTAGATATAACATAGTTCAAAACTAAAAGACATTGATTCAGTTTCTCTCTGTGTTTCCTGTGGGGTCACACACACTGATATTTTCTTTTCTTTCATCTCACTTGAGATTTAATGAGCTCTTGGATTTCATCACCCACAAACCCATTCAACTAAACTTTGAAATAATAATTATTTTTAAAACCACACAGGAGCACCGTTACACCAGTGTCTAAATTTATAATATCACGGTTGTATGTGGGCAGAACCTGTAAGGTGAGCAAGTTTTGAACTCCTTAGTTGCACTTGTACTTGTAGTATTAATTTCCAGATGTATCAACAACAAAACATAGGTCAAAATGCAGTCATCCAACATCCAGAATCCAGTCAATTAGGGTCCTTAAAAGAAAAGATTATACATCATGTGGTTTTCTCTGCAGTTTATTCAGATCTTTACACACAGTACTAATAACTGGAGGTAGGCCTAACTGGTACAATTTGTAGTTCCAACATACACAACATACAGATATGGTATTTACACTACTGTGTGGCCATGTGTTCAGTACCAACACTAGACACTTGTGTCTAGTTTAAATACACACATCATGTTAAAAAAAGGTGTGAAAAGTATTGGTCAGTTCTTGTGGTAGTGTCCCTGCCTCCTGTGGGAAGTTTGGAAGGATGAAGATAGGGTGATTTGTAAGGTCACATGAATGTTGTGTCAGTGTGTGTGTGTGTGTGTGTGTGTGTGTGTGTGTGTGTGCCCCAGAGCTCCTCTTGCACCCAATGTGTCACATAAAAAAACATACCAGCATACATCTGCAAACAAGAACTATATTTCAGCCACTTGTGTTTAAAATGGCACTGGTCCTCCACATTCTCTATGGCTGGAGATGCACAAGAAACAAAGACATGTCCTTATAAGCCAAGGGGACAACCACCAGGCTTTACAGAGCCTACTTTATAATGACACACACATGCTAGTGCTGCTATTGGCTCTGCGTCAGGTCTCCTCCTGCCCCTGTTCCTTGTTGCCTGCAGCTGCTGGCCAGCCTGTCAGTTTCTCAGGCATCAAGCCATCAGAGACTGCACCTCCTTACGCCACCAAGTGGTCAATCTCCAGTCCTGCAAACACCTTTAGGGGGCACGATGAGTATCTGTAATTCAGCTCTCAGAATAAATGTACTTAAAAATAAATACATAACTAAATTTAAATGGATAACAGGTACAGTTTTATGTATTTATGCTTCCCACCCAAAAGATAGTGGTATAACAGTTTATAAGTTAGTTGTGACCCTCCATCAAAACTCTGTGAAACAGGAAGTGAATATGAAAGGATGAAAGTAGCCCTATTCATAGTACAGGTTAACATAGAGACAAGCTGCACCCTCCATCAAATGTAAAACTGCAGATAAAGTCAGAGCCCCTGATTCTACCTTCAGTGTACCCAATGAGTGGTAATTTTAAGCTATAGCCACATCAGAGGAGGAAGGGAGGATCCTGAATTCCACAACTCCTCAGAAACATATAACACAATGCATTTGAAGCCCACATTTTGAGATACAAAGTTTTTACTGATATGCAAATATCTGCCAACCAGAGCCACGATAAAGTACATCAGTCTAAAACAGTACAGCTTTTGATCACCTTTGAACACTTTCTCTCTTCTTGTTGACGCCGTCTGTTGTTAATTTGTATTCACTGGAATATTCTGTCCCATCTTTGGTAACATGGATGAGAATTGGAGAGGATTTGGGAGGATCTCCTTCTAGTAGCTTTTTAAAGAGGCTGAGGTATCAATCAGGTGCTGATGTTAGCCTGATGCAATGCTTCAGCCTATGGAGGCTGCTTCTGAACTACCAGTGCTTTATAGTTATAGCTAGGCCTATATTATTGTCTTCACCAGTTTGAATGTGTAGTGGAAAATTCTTGCATTCGTTAATTATCAGCCAGGTTACATTACTAGTACTAGTACCTGTCCCTTGGTTAGGTTACAGGCTTGAAGTCCTAAGATATATTCAACTATGGACTGTGCGTGCAGCCATCTTCACATTTGCTCAACTATAAATTCAAATAGAATAGACAAAAAGGATATTTGATATTAAATATTATACAAAATGACAATAGTTAAAACGTTTTATAGCCATAAGGTTTATATAACACTAAGTTATATCTTTAATATACTGTAATTGTGTAAACGTATTATTTACTAAAATCTTGCACCATATCTGGTGGACCTTAGGCTACAAGTTCATTTTTTGCTTTATTTCCAGAATCACAGTACTGTCTTGTCTTGAGCCTATCTCTGCAAATAAAGTGGGCTCACATTTTCATATTTATTGACTATGGGCAACTTAGATTCACCAACGAAAAGACAATGATGCAACACAACTGTGCTTGTGCAAGAGGTTTATTCTTATGCTTTCAATTGTAATTCAAAGCACTAAATGAAGAAACAGAAAACAATAAAATGTCTTCCTTTGGAAATTTTCACACCCAGAAGTGCAATTAGAAATGTATAAATAGAATAAAACATCTGATATAATATAATCTCATGATTAAAATATTATTCTCTGTAAGAAATATAGCATTTACAAGAGTCAGAAAGACATTCAGTCTTCGATCAGAACCAACTGATCAGCACTGTTCCCAAAACCTAGTCACATCTAATTTCATATAGCCCTGAATAAACAGCAGTTCACAAAAACAGTAAATATACAGTTTGACTTTCCGCTACATTGTCTCTTTAAGATGTACAAAATGAAACATAATAAATGAAAGACTACTTCATAAATGTACTCATAGAAGTTGATACCCCACATCTGGGAACTGGCAGGCCAGCTAAAGCTTGTTTACATTTGGTTAAAAAAAAAAAAAAAACAGAAAAGTTGAGGAAAAGTTAAAATGACCCCTGACTTATGAGTGATTCATACATAGCCTCCCAACCCCACTCGGAGCTGAAAAGGAGCTATAGGCAAATGGTGACTAATTGGACTTCTTGCTACTTTCTGTGCATGCCTTTCCTTCATCTTTGGCTTGGAGCGATTTGTTTTTCCCATTATTTTGAGAGGCTGCAATGTGCTTTTTTACAGTTCCCTTGTTACTGGAGGAGTCTGAGGCATCTTGGTCCGTACATGAGTCCTGGAGGTCATCGGTGAGAGCAGCATAGTGGGAGGAGCCGATGAAAAGTGTCTTGTAAATGATGGACTCAATGTGAGCAAAGGGCGAGACAGAGGAGCCGGTCAGCATCATTCTTGACTAAACAGAAAGAGAAAACATGCAAAAATGAAATAATGTTAATGTCGATGTTTGTGTCAAAACGCAACATCGCTCAACAAAATGTCTTAGAGGGAATAAAATGATAAATGTAACTTTATAAACTTCATGTATGTTTGTATGCTTTAAAAGAAACTGATCATGGTATATTAATAAATAAACAGCTTCAAAATACTTAATTTACCCCAGTGTCTACATTGCTATCACAATACATTTGAGGTCATTCTTTAATTGTAACATTGTAATATATTAAATCATTATTACTCAACTAATTTCACAAATTCTGCATGGGTACAGAATTTTTCACTCACAAGCTTAATCCAGTAGATAACAAACAGAACAGAAATCTTGAATTGTCTCCCTGACAATTGCACTTTCACAAACCCCAATAGCTAATTTGTTAATATATCTGGTTACTTAAAGCATATAAATAAATTAAGGCATGGTTTAAATGAACCTCCGTGGGGCAAACTAATAAACACAAGCTGGGACAAAACTCTGCTATCTGATGAAATGACTCTGCGTTAATTTGACAGATCAGACTCGGAGGGGAGAAGACATGCCAGATTTATCTGTGTCTCAGTCAAGAGCACAAGTTTCCCAGAGAAGAGGGGGTGATGCAAGCAGATGAAAATGATGCAAAAGCCCCGGTCCTACGGGTAATACAAGCGAAATATGAGTCACTACAGCCCAAACTTCAAAAATGTCAAAGAGAGAAAGGTCATTTAAAAGACTCAAGACGGAGGACACAAGGACCTACAACATTACACCTACACTACAGGAAGTAATGACATTGGCAACCTTTTGTATTTTCTCCAATTTTGATCATATCGTGTGTTTTTATTTGCAAGTTTAACACTAAGTTAATAAATGGAACACTTAAGTGGATGTTTCACTGACCTTGTTGGCAACGAGAAAGACTGTATAGATGAGCATCAAGTGGTGCTTTTGAACAGGCAAGTACTGGGTGTGCTGCAGAGAGAATAGCACTGCTCCAATCAGCGTGATCTTCGTGGGGCTAAACAAGGGTACAAGAAAATTTAGTTGTCTCTTTGTGCTGTTTGAAGAGGTGAACCAAAAAAGAATTCCAGTAGACAATATATATTCTATTCTATATACTATATGATATAAAATATTGTGTACAACTATGTTTAGATTCTTTTCCTGTTGTATTTGTGTGTGATTTCTTACGTATAAATATAAAATTGGAATTTATCAGCTGAACTAAATGTAATCATTACACTTTTAATCATTACATGCCTACAAGTTAGAAAAGGCACTTACTAGGTCATTTTTAGAAGCTCATTTGTTTCTGGCTGCCATACACCTCTTACAAGTTGTTCAAATTTGCTTATCAGGCCTCCTCCGGCTCCTGGTGGACGCATTGTACATGTTAGTCAAAGGTCCTAAATTATGCAAAACTCTTCTGAGCTTTTAGCCATGTCTTAAAGCTGTTTCCTCATCAAACATACCTGGAGTTGGGTTTTGTTTCATTCACACATTTTGAGTAATCCTGTGTTATTGAACACGTGTAAATGAAACAAAACACAACTCCAGGTATGCTTGAGTAATCCTGTCTTATTAGGTCATTTTGAAATCAAGGACTGTGACGTCGCTCGGTGCCCGGCCGGGCTCAGTCTGAAAGGACGACGTGGGTCCACCCTCCTGTGGGCTCACCACCCACAGAGGAGTTCATAGGGGTTGAGTGCGCAGAGGACTGTTCAACAAACTGCTGCCCCTGCGACCCAGCTGAACAGTGGAAGAAGATGGATGGATGCATTTCATTTTAACTGCATTACTTTCCAATTCAGTAAAATAACCCTAAGTTGTTGCTTTTTCTTTATTTAAAACAACAACAGTCACTTCAAAGTTTCGCAGAAAGGGATTCATTGATTGAAATGATGATACTCAAAGTGTATGGAGTTTAAAACAGTGGAGGACTTTCTGTATTTCCTCTTGATGACATCAAAAGTTGGAACAGGGATTTTTCAGATTGAAAGAAGAACACAGTCTAAATATGCAGGATTTGTGTATTAAACATGTGTGAATGAAACAAAACAGAACTCCGGGTACATTTGTGATGAGAAAACAACATTGTAACTTAGATCAAGCATAGTGCAATATAGACTCTTTAAAATACTCATTACTGTTTGTAAAAAAGGTAACAAAGTTGTAACAAACCTCTTGCCCAGCCAATGGCAATCATAACCAGCAGACTGTCTTTGTACTTGATGTGGGCTTGAGACACGCCTCCCAGCACCTTCCACGTTCTAGTCACCTCCTTCATCCCTGACAGCACCAGCCTCAGGGGCAGTAAGGCAGCGCAGCAGTACAACAGGTCCCCAGGGCAGTAGAACACCAGGTACCTACATACATACAAATACACTGTAAATTCTTAAATCAAGGAAAGCACTAAAATCCAGTGTCAAGTGCTGCGCTAGTCATGTATCATTATTTGTCAGCAGAGGGCGCTCCAATTCATGAATACAGCCATTTTAAAAGTTACCAGCAGAGGGAAGCAAAGACAAATATAATAAATGATAGAACATAAAAAACAAGAGGTGAAGTTTTGCTCATAAAATATGTGAACTGTTGTGGGCACTAATGACAAAGTGGGTGAAATCAGTTCATGCTTAAAATTCTTCAGGCATTTTTTTTTCTTTTGAGAATTTGCATTCTACATGAGCCACAAAAGCTTTTTATTATTGTTTTTTTCTATTTTCATAGAGTTTGTTATATGTGCATTTGTCCATATGTTTCCCAGTAAATATGTTGTTATATCTATTATAGATATAACATCATATTTACTGGGGTATGAAATATTATATTAAACTTTGTTCTTTGTTCTCACCCTATACTTCCAAATGCATGCTTAAACAAATTCTGTAGAAGTAATGTAAAATAAAGTAGTTATCTTCTTCGTCATTTATCTTTTGGTCGTTATTTATCTGGCATTTCTCAGGCTGTATAACCTATACAATAAAATTACCAGACAATTGTGGCCATGAGGACACTGGTTCCATTGGACAGTGGGGCCACCGGGGGCTCGGCCAGCATGATCCCCGAGAGAACGGCTCCTCCGAAACAGAAGAGCATAGAGCTGAACCAGCAGGCCAGTGGACTGACCCGGGACACCTCCAGCACTCCTGCATGGGCAAAGAAGAGAATTTATCATCAGTACTGCTTTCTTGTAACACTGATTTTACAGAAATCAGTTGCACACTTAAATGCAAATTTATTTAACGTATCTTCTGCAAACACTGTTAAACATAAACACTTGATGCTCAGTTGGGTAAATATAATGCTATCAGGTCTAACCAAGATATTCCACTAACATTACCTGCTACTCTACTGAAAAGGGAGAGACCAAGGGTGGGGCCCATCACTTAACTGTCTGGGACACAGGCATTAAGATACAATCTTGTAACCAACATGTGCACTGTAGAAACACACCCGCTTACTGCTCCTGTTCCTGTTGGTGGAAGCCCTCCAGCAAATTAAGACAATATTATCACTGTAATTACACTGCACTTATCTTATAAATAAGCACAGTGGAAAGACAAGGCACTGCGGCTGACTCTGAACATGACCTTTGTCACACAAGTTAAATATTAAACCAAAGAAAAGAATACGCTGCAATACTAATAGTTCAAAGTACAACTCAGAGGAGCAGTATTCACAGTTGAGTACCATAATTTATCAGTGCCCTCCAGATAAACTGCTCAATGTCCTCTTTGTATTTGAGAGACATGTAGCCTATCCTTGAGACATGTATCCTTTCCTTTTACCCCCTTGGACAGTTATTCACACATTTGTATGGATAATTAGCTACAAGTAATGCAAATGGTTGCATAACATTTAATTTAACTCACTTCCACAATATATTTTTCATGTATATATGCTGCATGGTGAGTCAGTGCATATGCAAAATTAAAATGTCTCTCTTTTTAATTTTATGATGATTATTTATGTTTTGATTTGTTTGTATTGTGATTTTAATGTATTTCTTATTCTGTAAAGCACTTGTAATTATTTTGTGTACGAATTGCTATACTTGCTAAAACCATACTGTTAATCTGAAGATTACAGGGAGATTATGGACTCCTGTGGACAACCTTTACATTGAGACCAATCCCTTATCCCTACACAAGGCATGCGGTGAAGTATTGCCTTAAATGTAAACATAGAGTTGAGAGCATAAGATAGCACTTATACTGAAAAATAAATTAATGTATAATTTCATGCAGCATTTCTCTTGTGCTCAAGCTCTGCAGTACACAAACAAAGCAGTCTGCTTACATAGTAAATAGTTCAGCTGCGTCATCAGCTTCAGCCTAAAACAAACTCAAGTGTGTGGTGTGAGTAATAGGCTGGTTTCAATCTATTGCTTAGAACTACAGTAGGTTTAGATCTACCTTGTTTCTCCTGAAAACAGAAGAATGAAAAGCATCTTATTTGAGATGTGCGGCCACAGTTTGCATAGGAAGTGACATTTACAAGTCAAAACAATGGAGAAGAGACAGACCAGACATATTTCAAATGATGAATACAGGTCAGGGTGTATTCATATAAAACAGATGAGCCATACAAAGCCATGCAATTCTTTAAGAACTATTTTCCAAGCCTGAATATCATGTGATATTACCCCCAGTAAATTATATTGAAAACAAAATTGTTTAATAGAAAAAAGTTTGGATCAAAAGGGGAGGAGTGAGTGACTGTACATTCCATTCCTTCTGAGGAAGAGGAAGTTTAACCTTAGCACATGGAGGTCTATCAATGTGCTTCTCACTGTTTTAAATCTTGGCCTAAAGCAAGTAGTTCACCTTTATGCTTATCTTTCAGTCATGTATGAACGTATACAAGGGTTAACGGTTCACTGGAGGTCAAATTCTTCATGAGGCATGTTTTAAAATAGATCTTAGATTCACACAAGCTGTACAACAATAGTTTGTGTTGTTGTGTGTCCTTGGTCACATAGTGTAGTGTGTGAAATCCACCTGTCCTTTTAGCCCCAGTGTGACATAACTCAGTAGGGCCAGTGTGTTTGCTCTAAGAAGACATGCATTAGTATACCCTGCAAACTAGATACAGATAGAATACCAACACCATCAGATAAAATCTGGTTTGCTGGTTGCTCTCCTTTCATAACAACATTGTAACAACGCTGAGAGGAGGGGTGATAATGCTGCAAACATAGGGGATATAATAATTTGTAACAAAATGATTAGGCCAATTACACATAAACAGCCAATGACTGTGTATATGTGCTACAAAGCAATAGTAAACTCATAAATAATTATGTGTGGGCATGTGTGGGTTTACACTCAAGATCTTGTGACAGCGCGCGTTAGTGCGGGGAGTCAAATTTCATTCACAATACAACTTTTTTCTGACAGAAGATCTTCTATAGTTTTAGTGTGACCCGGATGCTAGTTTTTATTGTCTCTGCAAAAGTTCTTATGTTGGTAACTTGAACTTCGTGTTAGGCTAAGTCTTACCTGGCTGCTCCCTCAGGGACATCACTGATACGATGTAATGCGCCATGTCAAAGTATGGGAACATGGATAAGTTTGCCAGACCATGGGCTAACTCATCCACATACAGCACTTTAAGCAAATCCATTGTTGCCCTATACCTGTGCAATCCTTTTAGCAACAACGGCTATTGCGGATTGTCCACAGGGTTGTTGAAGTCACCCAAAGTAAAAGGCACTGCTCCAGTTTTAAGCATCCGGGCACGCACTTGTCCATCCGCCGTGTGTCGTGTCAAGACTTAAGCCGCGGCTCTAAAGCGCCTGGCTGCCCTGGCACATCGCTGCTGTTGATTGTCGCGGCCTATTATCAGACTTGGAGGGTTGTGACTCGTCGCTGAGCAACGGTTCCGTATCTTTACAGAGGATGGACACAGCCGCCATCAGCGTTACGCGCATACGCGGAATTCATGCCCCGTGGTCCGCCATTCTAGTGATGTGGCAGGCGGAGCGAGCGGACTTTATGATTGGAGGATGATGAATATATAGCCTATCACAAGTCACAGACTGGTTGTGCTGCTAACTTATTGTTATGCAGTTCTCCCTAATAATGAAATGTACTAGCAGCAACTCCAAAGTGCGCGATCTTAGGCTCAGATAACATAAAGGAGATGTAAAGCTAACAGGGAAGAACAACACCCATGGACAGTTAGTTTAGGAACACTTTTGAGCCAGTAAACCTTTTCCTGGGTCAAGGAGAATAGTCTAAGTGCTTTGGACAGAAGTTAGGTCACAAGAAAGGCCTTGTGGCTATATCCTACCTGCATGTTTATAGTGTCAACTTCCTAAAGGCCACCAAAATGTCAAAAGAATGAGCATTTTTTTTATAGTCTGCCACATAGCCTAGGCTACTCTTCATTATAGGCTATATGTAGCCTAAACATATCAGTCATCTCTGCACATTGCTGCAGTCTACACCTTTGCAACTCTTTCACTGACGCACATCTGACCCCTAGTGGTGGTGGTAAGGATTATGAATGTAGCATAACAGCATTTTTTATTTTTATTTTTATTTATTTTTTATGGGAAAACTCATATTCCAGGGACAGAAGTAAAAATGTAATAGGCTATAGCCTAGACCTAGAGCATAGGCTTTCTGATTTTGCAATTTGTGTTATAAGACAATGGTGTGTTTTAATTTATCAGGCCCCGATATGGAGACATATTTTCTATAAACGCAGTCAAATATCGTTTAATTACAGAAATAAAGTTATTTCATGATTCTATTAGGATATTACTGTCAACTGCCTTGTTTAATACTGTGATATGTTTTAGTACCCTGTAGGTGGCAGCAGTTGACAACACGGAAAAGCAGCAGCAACAAAATGAATAGGTCCTATTTGTTGATTCTCAGAGGCTAGACTTAGTGACGCTTAGAAGACTATAGATGAATGCTCATGGAAGCTCAGAAAGAACTGATATGCCCTTTGTTCACCTCTATAATATTTTGCCACCAGATATGCGTAAATGATGACGTAATAAATGGGTGACTGTACAGATCTAATCAAGCACCTCAAACACTCCTATATTTGTCTTGGTGGGCAGAGCAGTGAGATGTCTGTCTGCGTATTATTAAAACCCCTGCCCTGTCTTCATTCAAAGCAGCTTATTTTAGGCTACTTTATCAGCAATACCACTCCATTTCTCTGACACCACCCATGAATAGTTAATATTTTAGTAGCAGAGGTCCCCCAGGTTCAAGGCCTAAACAGGCAGTTAAAAAAATGTCTGTATTTATAGATCGTATAGGATTGGTATAGGATATAGGATAATGATTATCAAAGGCTTTTTGCCTTATTTTCAGCCATACCAGGAACCACCAAAGTATTCTGATCAAATGCATCCAAATGATTTGATTACTGACCTCTGTACTGTGCTACACATCAGCAAAATACTGCAGACTGGGAACAAGATTTGTAGTGATTGTATGTTTTTTCTAGTCAAGTGCTTTCCATAGTTACTATCAGGTATAACAAAGGTCAGTCCTTGGGGGCTTTTTAATATGGCCATGCGCCTCATCATACCTTTCCCAAGTGCACAGGGGGTCCTGGCCTGGGGGAGGATTTCAAAACTATGATAAGCACAAATAAAATATAAACCTGCCCAAAGAGAGACTATTAAACAAAGCATGGCAAATTTAACAAATATTTATTTTTCCTTTCTGTTGTCCTAGATTGTACTACAATAGATCAGTTAGTTCATAAACATTCTTCACATTGCCACATGAATGTGACATGTTTTAGGAAGACACTATTATATAGTATACACACAAATGGCCAAATTATAAGCAACTCAATGGCAAAACTGTTACTCAAAAGTCATATCTCAGGATTCCATACTGCTAAACCCACTTGCTAAACCATACAGGCAGTGGAATTCAGGACACTATTTTCACCAGGGTCAGTAGTCAAAGCAGGACAAATTCAATCTTAGCCTAAAATATTGTAGAGGTTTACAGACTTTTTTGTGAAAGCATATATATATGATATATATATATATATATATATATATATATATATATATATATATATATATATATATATATATATCATAGGGTAATTGACTGAGTGTTCTTATTGCTTTCTCAGTGGGAAAATAAACTCAAGACTGTGGCACTTGGAACTCTGCAGTGTGCATCACATAAATGCACAGAGAAGGACCGCGGGTGAGTCAACTTGTTGTTTTCCGCCCGAGGAAACGTGATGTATGTGGGACATGGGTCGCCTCTGGGTCTGGCAGAAAAACCTCTCACCCTGAAGACCTTTCCACAGAATCAGAGCTGTCAATGCTGAACACAGGCACAAGAAGCCAGTTCTGCAGTATTCTTATATTTTAGATATTGTATCAGATGAATATTCATTCTGCTAAATTTAAAACTATTTTATCAGCCACAGTAAATGCTGATTAAGGCTTTTATGGCAGTATTTTGCAGTTAATGCATGAAGTGTTTTTTTTTTTTTACTTTACTAACCACAAAGAAATGCAGGCAGACACTTGCCTGCATCATCCTGTGGTAAATTAGTAGCCATTTGATAAAACAGATCATTGAGTCTTTGATTATGTGAAACCAAACTATAGTTAAGCTTTGACACCAGCCTCTGCCTCACTACACCTTTTTGATTACACATTATTATAACGGAGAAAGTAGCAAGGCCCTCCTTACTCTTTTATAGGAATGAGTTTGGTACCATTCAGTCTCACATTCATGGTCACATTTGTCAAATATAATTGGCCTTTCAAACTGAATGAACAACCAATTAAATGGAGAAGAAAATATTGTGTTGCAAGCAGATGGGATGGGTTTAACATACTTAAGAATATGAACTGAGCTCAAGCCCATTTGGACCAGTTCAAATGGGAGATTAGTGTATTAGCACAAAGGTCTGTTGATGCAACATGACAGCACTTTTTTGCACCACTGAGTTCTAGTTTTAAATGCTTTAAATTTGAAATATACATATAAGACAGACATGGAATAATGCATAATTACCACAAATACTATCCTACTAAACAAAGTAATAATTACAAAAACATGAAAACTTGTCATATGCACCTTTTAATTTTCTTAAAGCAAGTTTTAGAAAAGGGCTGTCCATGTCTATTTGCTCTTATTTTTAGTCACTAGTGGCATGAATAATTAGCTATCAGAAAGAGATCAGAAATGCTATATGTACAGTATACGGCTTTTGTGTGAAAAATAGAATATACTGGTCTTTGCAGATAAGTATCCTTACAAGTCCCTTCCTCTGGGTCCTACCAGACGCAGCCGTTGTTTCCTGTCACTATCAGGAAGTGGTCAAACTTACATGCCTGGATAATGGAACCACAAAGGAATGCACAGCACATCTTCAGAGCATCATCCTCTTTTTAAAGGCACTGACCCCTATCCACACAAGTTTATGTTGGAATGTGCACTACACCCTTTTTCCAAACCTCATGAACCCGGACCTCCAACAAATTGCACATGTGATGTTGGCCACCCTTTACCAAGACAAACCGTATCATTTACAGAAAACTCACCCAAAACTGGGTGTTGTCTAAATCTGGTGGGTCCACGTCATAGAAATGCTGAAAGAGTTTACAGCAACTATATTATGAATAATGAAGACATGGGTATAAATAAACTCTCATGACACTGAATTAGGACATGAGAATGTGTGAAATGCTGACTTTCAGAATGATGACCTATAGTTGTTCATTGGGGCTAACGGTCAAAGAGAAATGCAGACATTAAAGACAGGTCACTGCCATGACCTCCAGCAGTGGCCTTCTCTCATTTATCTTTTTGTGAGAACAGAACAGACTTACAACTTGCTCCTGGGCCACAGTAGTTTCATGACACAAAAAGAAAGAAATAGCACACTGCAGGTAAAATCTAATCTGACAAAAAAAGTGAAGCTTTAAATCAACTGGGGTAAAAATAGGATAGGATAATTATGTACAGGAAACATACTTCTTTTTGTGTGTTTATGTTTTAATGCATTTCTCTCCCAGAATCAGGTTAAAGGTGTAGGTTCATTGGCCAAAGGCTACAGTGCTTTGAGCTCAAGGAGCTATGTTGGATAAACTGTCATGATATAGAGCCAGTGTCTCTACCCCCAAAGCCCAAAGCCAAGTTTGCAGAAAGATGAGAGATACAGATACTAGAGTTAGGACAAAATCTGCTATACCTTGTAGGGACAGAAAACAACTGAATAGCAGTTGTTGTAATAACTGTATTTTGGTATATCTCAGAAGTTGCTTCAGTAACTTTCTGAATACTGACAGTAGTGCAAGTGCTCTCACTCTGTCCTGGTGCTTGAGGCTAATTCATCCTGATTCGTCCCTCTCTGTGTGCATACTCATTCCTCACTGATGAGGAATCTGTGATGCCCACAACAAAGACACAAGTGTTATAGAGACAAAAGAACAAGTGCACGATGCTGTAGCCTCATTATCTGCTCCAGTACCTGTAGAAGGCTGTGTTTGTGGGAGCTCTTTAAGACATTTCTCAGGCTTTCCCACACTGAGGCCCGCCCTGCTGGCTTAGAGGTGATAGAGCTCAGGGCCAGTCAGTGCCTCTTGGAGCGGAGCAAAAGTGCCTCTGTCTGCCCTGGACAATACATTACACAGATTCCTGTGAGACATGTCCAGACATGTAGAAGATGATGCACTATTGGACTGTATTGGTTTAGAGGTGGGCACTGGGACTGCTCTCTGCAGACACATGTCCTTCACCAGTAGATGTCATGCACTTTTTACAAAGACATGAAAAAGAGACAGAGAGGGTTAAGTGTTTCATTTTCCAAAGTAGTTAATCTTATGACCATCTACTAAAACAGGAAAAAGTATGAACTCAGTGGCTCCAACATAGATGTTATCAGGCTGGGAATGTAATGGGAGACAACAGTTTACTGTCTATCTCAGAACATGAATGAACGGTTTACTATTTGAGCCCACTGGTGAACCCCAATAGCACCCTTTGTTGACTATATCAGTGGTGTTTTGGTGAAAGCTGACCCCCCAGACACCCCCCAGTGTCTCACTTACCCCCAGCTGCTGTGGAGGGTGAGAATGGGAGGAGAGGAGAGAGGGGAAGGAATGGGAGGAGGGAGCTCCTTGCCTTGAGTGAACCACTGATTTATACCCTGCAGGTGTCTGGTCTGACATGCCAGTGTTCATGCATGTATATTACCCATGTATGTGTGCAGACAGGGCAAATAAGCCATCTCTGGATGTTGCTCACTTTGGCAAAGCTTGTTAAGACATACATCACATTGCACTGTGTCTACACTAATATTTTGTTGAAAAGAGAGTGAACAAAATGAATTGGAAAGATTAGTGTCCCAACAGTGATTACCACATTTGACCAAAACAATTGGTAATTTTAAAAAGAAACACTAGTGGGGCACATTACTGCAGATGTAAGCATTAAGATGCATAATTATCAACTGAAACATTCAATACATTGTGCCTATACTGCTATTGTCTACAGTTCAACTGCTGCCCTTCCCTGTCTCCACAACCTCAGGGTGTCTCCGCTTTCATTTTTACAGACAGATACGTGTGATGAGGGCTATTATATCAGAGAAAATAGGAAAGTAGAAAGCAAATGGGCCGGTGGGTAGAGGGGGTCAGAGGGGACAGTGCTGAGTTAGCCTCATCGTATGATCTATTCCAGTGTTTGCCCTGGGACCAGTTATGTGCCCGAGACTCCACACTCTATATAACATGAACATTCTTAGGACGGAGAGCACTTAGCACTAAGAATCACATTACAGGTTATGCTAATAGGCAGTGAAAGGCAGCCCATGTGTATCTGCTCATGGGACAATTCAGTGAATGTCAAAGTTCATGCCCTTGTAAATGTATGAATACACCTACAGAACAAATGTGAGAAAAGAGATTAAATATCAGTATTATAACGCATGTGTAATAGCAATGATCCTGAATGATCCTAATATGAAAGTGTCAGGTTACAGGTTACTTTGTATATGGTTGCTTTAAGTGTGTTAAATAGGTTGTCATATATCCTTATCCTTATATTATCAATAAATGTCATACATTTTAACAGTGTCAGTAATGTGATCAAATGTCAGTGTCAAGAAATAAATATAATGTAATATGAAAAATATTATATTTAGTCTACTTCATACCAGTTCAAACAATAGATCAATACCTAAACAAGGTCATGTCTGTGCAGGATATGCCTCACAATAAGCAGGGCTTACTCTCGGACAGCTGCGTGTAATTGGCTCAGAGGAAGGAAGTGGATGAATAGTAGGAAGCAGGTCGAGAGCAAACACCCAATCGCAGCAATGGCCTTGGTTGAAGGAGGTATAAAAGAAGAAGAAAATATGCCCATGTCTGACTGCTGTTGCTAGGTAACACTGATTAGACTTAATCACAATGGGGCCGTTATCTGTAGTGCAGGGTCCCACCCTTGAGAAGGTCATTCCAGATGGTTTGATTCCCGTTATCATTGACTCAGTACTCTACGCAGAGATTTTCATTTGCAGTGTAAGTCAAATTTTGGACTGCACAATTATGTCAAATGTATGCCTGGTCCTACTGAGATATCAGCAAATATAAAATCCACATTGAATGAATATGGATGAACCCTGTTGTTTTTTTTCTTAGAAAATTACCAACTGTAAAAGGAATCTCTGTCAAGGCACAGATTCTATCCCACAGTCCTAAAGATAGTGCCCACCACAACTGTACATCTTCTGTTTGGGGGTTAAATACATTTCATTCTTTCTTTCCAAGTTTCTACCCCTTTCATCCAAATAACTAATGCAAATGCAGTCTTTGGTGATCCTTAAATCCTCACCCTCTGGCCACACTTGAATGCTTAAGTTGAATAAAATCAATAATGGCTGTAGGCTGTTATTTTTATCGACCTGAGAGGATGGTACAATGCAGCAGCAGACATTTAAACAGCAAACATAAATACTTTATAGGTCCACTCACTTATATATTTATTTAAAGAAGAGACAATAACCGCATAACCAACTTTTACTGTACAGTGTGAAAGCATTGTTTTAATATTGTCAAGTGTCAAGACTTTTTTTTTTGTTTTACATTTGTGATTATACAATCCACAGAGGGTGAAGAGTACTGAAACAAAACATACACAATGAGAAAAAAAGAAAGAAAATCCTGAAGAAGATTTTGGACCCTCCAAAAGTTACATGGTGCAGCTTAACATTGTCAACATGCGTACAGATGGCTAATTAAATAAAATGTCTAAAATCAAGTAAATTAAACTCCAGCTGGCCATGACCATATGATTCCACTGCTGGGAAAGTATATTTCTTGCTTTAACAAGTAGAATGATGTAGTCTTCAAGTGCATATTGCCAGAGGACAGAACAACAGGTAACAAACCACTGCACGTTAGTCACTGATACAAGGAGACAGATGGTGAGGGTGCTTGACGTGTGCTCTCCCAGGTGTTGCCTCCTGGTCGTTTGTCACATCAGGAGTTGGTATATCACTGCTGTGGTAGTGTACCCTAGGCTTCTGTACCAGTCTACATGTCCCATCATGCCTTGTTCAGGGAGTGCTCTCACTAAATCTCTCTCTGAGCCTCAAAGCAGTTGGCATCCAAATACTCAAATTGTAGCCCCTCTCCTGTGCATTCCAGTCATACCAAGAGGCCAACCAACGCCAAAATTAAACAAAGGAAACACATCTTTTTCCTAATGCATATTTATTCAGGAAGTCCCATTTAGACTGGTGTTTATGCCAGGTAACTAAAAAGACAACCACAACAACATTTCAGATCATCGAGGCTTTAAATAAAAGAAAAGGGAGTATATTCAATCCATCTAAATGTTCAGTAAAACCATATCAATGTCCAATGAAACCCCTTAAAGATGCACTATGTAACTTTTCTGGTAAAGGACTGAGAACTTGTTTTGTCCACAGAGATGTTACTGCTTTACTTAGCATGTTACACAATATGGCATTAGGAATATCTAATTTCATGGATACCATCAGCTCAAGTTATAGCTCATATCTGTGGAGAGGCGACCCCCCCATCACAGTAAGAAAGTTTTTTTAAGGAAATACCTACAACTGTATAACAGTGGTACGTTATAGACAGAGCAATAACATCTCCATGGAGACGAGCAGGTGACGGGCCCAATAGTGAGACGTCAGATCTCTGAAGGGATGACCCAGGATTTTTCAAAGCAATAAAAACTGTAAATGAATAAATGCAAAAACAGTGACACATTTCAGGCAAAGCAATAACATCTCCACTGGGGACAAGCAGGTGAAAGACCCCGTGTTAAATAAGACCATGGTGAGTCAGATCTGCACGTTCAGAGACGTGTCATCTTTCCTGTTCTGGGACAGGAAGAGAAACTGCAGCTGTACACAGAAAGTCTGACCACACACAGAACAACAACAATAGCCCGGTACAGAACGACTCTGACACCTCTCTTCCACCACCCGCTCTTTGTTCACAACCAGGGTGATTCATGACCAAAAAATGCTTTCACGACTGTCTTTTGTTGAACTAAATGACTTCTTTGTTGCACAACACATGCAAAAACATACACTTTCAGCATATTTTCAGACACAGCAAAATTAATCACAGTATAAAATGTTGCCTCATCAAAAACAGTTTGATAAAACAGTGTGGGTGTCTCTTATACTCTCTTATAGACTATTGGGTGTGTGTGAGATTCAGTTTTGTTGCCTGCATTGTTACTGGGACATCACATATCATCATGGCAACAATGTCCAAAGTGGGTTTACATATGAACCATTAGAAACAACATGGCTGGAAACTCTTTGAATCTGGTTGAAGAAGAAAAAGGTTCTGCTACATACTCTTTTTGTAATTTTATAATTAATACAAAAATAAGTCCCATAAATGGATCATATTGAAACAAATAAGTAAGGCCGCCCCATATAAAAATAAGGATAATGCTCAGTTTTATGCCCCATGTTTTTTTTTCTTTTTTCATCATGTCATGTGGTAATTCATTATGGCACTTATCCCAACCCTACCTGTTTGTTTGCTTATTATGGGTTCCCAGAGTATAGTCAAAGAGATCAATGCAACCTTAACAGTAAATAAGAAATCTGTATGGGGCTTGACTAAACTCCTAACAATGTCTGAACAACTGAATAAAATATGCTTCACCAAATTCAGAGTGGCGCACTCACACTGACTCGCCACAATACCACAAACAGAGCATGGCCAATTAAATAAGAGGAGCAGCGGCTTGGGCTTACTGGAAACTCACAAAAGGGTATTGTGTTGAAGCTCCAAAAAGGACACTCCATCTGAATGTATGGGAAAAGATTAACCACGCATGTTACTGGGGCCTGGCACTAAACATTAGACAGGCTGTCTTTCAGCTTGTGTAGCACAAGGTATTGTCAAAATTGAGCACCATGTTTATTTGGAACAAAGAATATGACAAAGAAAGAATCTAAAACTAATTGATAGTGTAAAAAGTATTAGGAGGAGGATTAGTGATGTAACCAATAAAGATGTAATATTAACAGATGGACAGTGATGGGAAGAATACTTTCAAAATGTATTTAGTTACAGAATACTGAATACCTGAATTAAAATGTATTTTGTAACATATTCTGATACACGGGCAAATCAGTACTGTATTTTGAATATTTAGAATACTTTTACATCAAGTTGAATTTAGATTGCACTGTAAAGATGCAACATATGATTAAAAACAGTTTTATGTTTGCTTCACTGTTTGTTATGCATTTATTTATCATTGATCAGAGAAGGAAAAATCACACTTACTCGCACCACAAGAGCAGTGTTTACTATTTTACTCACTAATTCCATGCAGTTTGAAGCATAACTTGAGTGATCAAGTACTGCAATGTATTCATTGGATTTTAGGAAACTAAAATTAGTATTCAGAATAGGTATTCTCAATATATGTATTCAGTTACTTCCCAGCACTGCAGATGGACATTTGTCTAAAGGCACAAAATAGGTCCAGTCTACTATGAGTCTACTTTGAGTCACACATTATGTGAAACTTATTTTGCAATGTAAGTTCACAATCATTTGATATTAGATACTGAATTCATAGTTGAAAAAGGAACGCATCTTTACCAAGAATCCGATTTCATCATTACAAAGAAGTTACAAATTCATCTGAACAATGCAATAGCAACTGACCTACAAAGATACAAGACTTTAGTACTTAATACATGTGTATTAGGAGATACTTAGAGATAATAAAGGCGTATAGTGGAATCATAACTCAGATATTACGCTTTCCTGATCCAATTTCTGTCGGGAGTCATGTGAGGCTCCAGCCATCTGCGGTCCTTGACAGCACCAACCAGAAGTAGTTTGTAATGTAATGTAATGTAATCCTAATATCCATTTAACAAACCAAAATGTGAATGAAATACAAGATTGCATACACATGTTTCTGACTGATTTACACATGACATTTACGATGAGATCTTCATTTTGGGCCTGTGGGAATCTAGGATCAGCAGCACATGTTTGTAGTTCCTTCCTTGTTCACAGGATGTTCACACAGATTTTAAGAGGACCCGGCTCTGTCTCGGTATCTTTGACAGGGTCGGAGAGGAATGCAGCAAATCATTGCCAATGGGGGAAAGTGTTGAGGAAGGCTTGTTATTACACTTAGCACTGTGTGTTTGGCATTCTTTCCATTCACAGACAGTAAAGCATCTATTATGGATCACAGACAGAGATGATGGAGTCCTTGTAGTACCAATACAATGTAGAGAAAAGGTTTAATTCCATTAAAATTATGATAAATATATGAATTTGTTCATTTTTAGATCTTTAGAAAAAATGTATGTTGATTTTTATGTATTTATTTATTTATTTCAGGACAGTGCATATTCATAAACATTTCTGTAAATATGCCAGAATTAGCCAGGGGGCTATTTTTCATCCGTAGTCCTGTGACAGATGTAACTGTCATTCTAAAAGCAGAGAACAATGGTTACATAACAGAATACAATTATTTTCACTATTTACAGGGACTAGACACTGGCATGACAACCAGCTGACAACAGATCAATCCGTACAATTAACAAATACATATTTACACAACCAACACACACCATATTTTATATTGGTGTACAAAATAATTCCAACTAAATGTAAACACTTATTATAGCCTATACATTTTTTGTCAGCATTTTACTTTTTATACTAGAGTCTGACATCAGCCAACTATGGTTCTGTAAATGTAACGTTTTATGCTACTCATGACCGTCTATGTCCTAGGTCTCTATTCCAAACAGTAAACCAGTTCCTTTGTCTCACTATTGTTATTACCACAGAGTGATTCAAAAACCACATTCAGCACTTCACCGTATTAGAAAAGCAATCAGAGTTGTCCCAGAGTGTTGGGGTTTAGACTGTCTTATTTCCTCAGAGACAAGCTGTAGTTTTCCCTCTGTCCTCTGAAGGGAACATCCTCTTCATCTTATCAGTGTGAGCCTGGAGCTGCTGATGTCTGTGCCGGGACTAAGATTTCTATTTTTGTCAAGACACACACTTCTCTTTTCCTCTATTTTATTTGATCAATATGCAACTGAGACTTTGCTGTTTGCTAACTATACTTATGTAACTTTTTAATGCCATACTGTGCAACTTTCTGATGAAAATATGATACAGTATGTTATTGTAAATATTACAGTAGTTGACTTGTAGAAGTAACCTAACCTAAACGCGACTCTAATCTATTTTAACCCATATCTTAACTTATAACCATGTTGTTAATCAAATAATAAAGCATTTACACCATGGAAACCTGTTTTTAAGAGAAGCAGGTCCCATATATATACAGGTTTTAGTCCGCACAATGTGGTAAATTCCTGTCTATATGCAATTTACAGTTGATTTTAAGCAATCTTGAAAATGTAATAATAATAGATCTTTGTATTAGTTAGGATCAATACATTTTGCTGCACACATTAGTTTTAGTTATTTCATATCACAAATTAAATTACAAACACAGTCCATCACCTGGCTGTCTACGTCTAGACTCTCCCTATTAAATTTGTCTGTTACAATCAAATAACACTAGAGACTAGGCTTTTCTCAAAACAGATCCACCCTTAACACCAGCAGCTTTCAAAACAACTGAAACATCCAAACATTTGCTCTTTAACGGAAAACGACTCATGAGCCTGCTTCTGTCAACAAATGGTCTGGTGATTTCTGTTGTGATGGGCTCCTGCAAACACACACACACACGCACACACACACGCACACACACACACACACACACACAAACAAGAATGTATGGTCTTACCCTCTCCCCACTCCCCCCAACAGGTGCTTATTAAGTTCAGTTCTTCTGCTCTGTTCTCACTTGGCTCCAGTCCTGCATTTTAATATGAAGAAAGAGAATAAGAGAAAACGGCTTCCCCAGACCACCCAGAGATCTCTTCAAAGCAAGAACAGTAGACTCTGCACAGTTTCAGTTACTTCAGTTATGTTGCACCATCCTGGAATTTTTAGGGCTTTTCCTTCTAACGCTTCATAATAACTACAGTTTTAAAGGCCTAATCAAGCAAAGATGTACAGTAACTTATAATGAACAAATGGTTTATTCAGGCTTTAGCATAGCAGGCTTTGAATACCTTAACTTCTAACCGCCTAATAAACAATTTGTTAATGAAGCCTTTTGTCCTGTTTTACTAAACCTAATTAAGGTGTAGTTTTTATGTGTTATGTATTGCCAAATTCTCAGGTGGGAGATATATCAAAGATAAATATCAGGTTAAAAATAGGATCAATCAATACTGTCCAATCACATAATGTATATGCAATAGCCAAAGCACAGTTCAGACAGATTTTCTGAGCAATCAAATAAAAAACAATGAAATGCATCTCAAATTAGCAACTAATAATTGCTTCAGTGAGTAGCCTACAGCTCAAAAAAAGCATGTGTCATAATTCTATGTTATTGTGCCTTAACTATTGTAGATTGATAAGACTAAGTCTGAATAGTTCTGAAATCCATCCAACCATCTTCTCCTGCTTAATCCGGCTGGGTCGCGGGGGCAGTTTGCTGCCCAATACTCATAGCACCTGACCCCCCCTATGAACCCCTCTGTGGGTGGTGAGCCCACAGGAGGGTTAGTTCTGAAATAAAAGCAAAAAATTGCACTACCAGCCTCACAGTTTGTAGGCAATGGCCTCGCTTTGAACAGTACATTGATCAAGCATGACAAACAGCTTTCTAAAAATACACTTCTAATGGAAAAGAATATTAAAAGTTTTTTGTTGATGTGGCTTTCCAAAGAGTATCGAAACAAATTTATATGCAGTAAAACATCAGCTTTAATATCACTCATGCATTTTTAAAGCTCCTCTCTCGCTGTTATCTTATGACCAGCCATGTTTTCTCCTGACCCCACAAACTGTATAATAAATCTCCACCATTCTGTGTTACGCTGAGCTCTGCAGTTTGTAGCTGCC
Organism: Odontamblyopus rebecca; assembly: GCA_030686955.1. Lineage (NCBI taxonomy): Eukaryota > Metazoa > Chordata > Actinopteri > Gobiiformes > Gobiidae > Odontamblyopus > Odontamblyopus rebecca. The sequence continues at coordinate 33,152,241 of CM060653.1, read as the reverse complement.
TCTGCTTTTAATATTCTCACTCCGCTGTGGCTTCCTTCGGCCTGTTGTTAATCTGGAAAGCGTTTGATATGAGAGGCCTGGGCTCTGTGAGGGCTTCTGTGGAGACGGTTGAAGTACTTGTGTGTTCTTTATGAATCAGTGATCAATGAATGTGCGTGGGGGCACTTCCTGATTGTGGATATAAAACCCGGCACTGAGCAAACTCAGCTGTGAGGTGTTTCCCTGCCTACAGCGCTGGCACATGTATGTCTAAAGCAAGTAAGTCATTGTTTTTTCAAACTAGGTACTTGATATCCATGCACACATACTTCACAATTTCACTCAGTATAGCCTACAACATGTCAATTTTTATATATTTTTTCATGTATCCCCACTCCTCCCCTTATAAAAATAAAAGAAACAAATACATATTTAAATAAATAAAAACAGAAATCAAATGCATCTTTTAAAAAGTGTCTGGGGAATTACAGAATATGGTGTATGAATGTAGTGTGTGCATGAATGTTGGTGATGAGCAGAGGGGCTGATACCACAAATTGTGTGTGAAATGAATAATACACTGTAAAGGTACTTTGGGTGCTTGAAGTATAAAGCAAATGCATATTATGGGTATGATTATGATTATGATTATGATGATGATTATTATTATTATTGTAGTAGTAGTAGTATTACCTGAAAAAGTGTGACAAAACAAAAGTCACTTTAGTTCTCATTACTACACAATAAACATACACATTGTGATCTATATGCAGTTTACCCAGCCTTATTTGGTCTCCCTGCTATATAATAACTCATAATAATTAATCAGCACATTTTAATTTAGCATCATCAACTCAACTCAGCAGCCCTTGTTTCAGAGTGAGATCATAAGAGCTGCAATGAGCAGGTGCTCTCATTATTCTAATGCACTGCTGGTAATGCAATCTCCTGGGCAGAAGCTGCTCTCTGCCATCTACAGGGTCCCATGAGGCAACATGGAAGCTGACATCATACTCTCAAGTGGACAGCTCTGTAAATGATTTATTACATTGATATTTGTATTGCTCGCCAGCCTGATATCTGCAGATACTTCTACACTTGTGGTCAACAAATAAACAGTATATTGTTGACCAATATATTTCTCTTGAGGTCTTGCGGGTAGAGGAGGTGTCAGCGTTCCCTTTTTCTCAAGTCTCTCCACAGCTGAGACCCAAACATGTCAGTGGTGTCAGAGGAATGCCAGTCATATCCACCAGAGAGACCAGATCATATGTGCTGAAGAGAGCGCTCACCCACCACCACCATCACCATGGGGCTGAGTGCCAGATGTGGCCTTGTTCAATTATACATGAAAGTGTCTGGCTATGTGTCCTTGAAGCTGCACCACATGTCCAGAGATCTTTGTGTAAACCTTCATGAAATGTTTGTATTAATGATAGGAGTTTTTGTGACTGGATTACAGTGTTGTTACTTATTCAGTGGATGGAAACTTGTTTATGATATACACTTCACATATTCAGTGTTTTGATCATTAAAATAGATGTATTTGACTTTAACTTTCCACAAGAAATGGTTTAACAGAGAAATATTATTGCTAAAATGTATTTGGTTCTTAAAAAACAGCAATATGTAATATGCAATGTATTGATTACTGCATATATATTGTCATATCACCATAAGTGTATTATTACCAAGTCTTTAAACTCTCCATAAACTGGCCACATCTTGGGATAATACCCAGTTAATTAAACCTCTTGAGAATACGCTGTACACTGCTTATGTTTTTCATGTAACATGACTCTGTAATAAAAGATGTAGCTAACTTTCAATTTCACTTTCTCTTTAAGACATATATACAGATATTTTAGGACATTATTATATCAAGAACAGTACCAGTTTTATCAGTATTTTCAGAAAGGGAGAGGATACCGCATTAAGAATAATTATTAGCATGAATGAATACATTTTTTAGTTTTTTTTAGTTTTTTTTTTAGGATTGCATGGTTAAATGTTTCTTCAGTTACCGTAAACATTCTTCCATGTGCTGTTTTCTTGTCTCTGTGGTTATTCTGAATGTAGATCCGTTTCTGTGTCTCGCTGTCTCTGCTGTGGTTTCACATGAGCTTGCTTAGGTGCTTGCTATAACCATTTCCGTACTGGAAATGCTACACACAATTCTAGATTATTCTGTTCTTGTTTCTACAAAATGTGATGAGTACTAATTCTGTTTGCACTCAGAATGTATACAAATCATTAAAGGGCCCATATTACACTATTTTCTGATGTATGATTTAATGTTGTTTTGTTTCATTTACACATGTTTAAAACACACTCCCTGCCCTTTTAACAGAAAACACTCTGTTCCACCTTATGAAGTGCTCAACTGTGTAAACGCCATACATCTTCACTACAATCATTTGGATAATTTTAATCCTGCAATTGCCAATTTACTGAACCAAAGGTAGCTGTTAAACTGAAACTACCACTTCATGGTATCACAAGGTGGAACTGAGCACTTTGAGCTTTGGAGATGTAAACAAACTAATAATAAAGGATTACTTAAGCATGGGAATGAAACAAAACACAAGTCCAGGTATGTCTTTGAGGAGCTAACAACATTTTAACAAGGCTCAAAGCTCACAAGCCTCAATTTTGCATAATAGAACTTTAACCAGTGGTATACCAGTAGTATAATCCACAGACATGAAAACAACTACATTAATGGAAATTCCGTATTAACTCGTGACCTGTGTGGTTTTCTGGTTTGAGTACTGACACTAATTCACACAAACAGAGGTGAGGGTCCACACACAAGCCTCTGTGGCATCTTGTGTTTCAATAAATGCAGAGTGAGAAAGCACTGGTCTGACAGGTTCCTCGCAACTTGACCTGACTTTGACTAACCTGTGAGGAATTTCAAGCTATAGTGACCAAACTGCACTTGAGAGGGCCATGAAATGTTACACATTCGTCAAACTGTTCTCAGAGTGGCATTGTGGTTACTGGGAATAAAAATGTACAAGGACACTTTCAAAGATAATTTAATATATCTGTGGATCACCCAGCCATAACTTTATAAGATGAGAGTTTCTACATATGTCCTTTGGCGTAATCAAACATGCTTTGTTTTGTTTTGTTGCACTTAATCTTATTGCATGTCCGTTACAATGGACATACATAAATTATGAATCTAGATGGATGCCAGACTTTTTCATTGCATATTGAAAATAAAAGTGGATAGCAAAAGACTATTATCACTGAATCCTTGAAAATGGTGAATTTACCAGAGGTTTGACAGAGCCATTACAACAATTCAGGCTTGTAATTTATTGGGAAACATTTTTCACACCAAAATGTTATTATATGTTATTAAGCTTAGTACGTTAGGGAATGCCTGTGTGTGCAAGTACAAAGGAGCCGACTCTGGTCTCTAAAGTTTGTGTGAAGGACTTACACTCATTTTTGTGAATATAAAATCAAGTACAGCGCCTTTAAGTCTATCATGGCAAGGCCTTCATTTGCCCTCATTAGATGTTTTGTTGTTGGACATGATATAGAGACACACTGACCTCCAGAGGGTCATACTACAGAAAGAGGATTGGGGGAGGTGAAGTCTACACACAACAACATTGGTGTGTGAAACAAGTGTGATTCACTCTCTGCTCATGCCTGTTCTGCACTTAGCTTCAGGCACCGAAAACAATAAGGAAAGCTTTTGTATGTGGGCTTTAAAACATCTCCTAGGTTATTAAGTGTAAACACTCAGAAAATAGATTTTTAGGGTTGTATATATTACGCACAATTGACTCTCATGAGATTTAAGTCATGTTATAATGCTGTTACCTTCTCAAAAACAAACCTGGAGTTCTGTTTTGTTTCATTCTCACATGTTTGAGTAATACTTTATTATTAATCTGTCCACATCTCCAAAGCTCAAAATGCTCTGTTCCATGTCATGTAGCAGTAGATTTCAATTTAAAAGCTACCTTTTGACTTTTGTTTAGTAGAGATTGGCAATTCCAGGTCTGAAATTATCCAAATGACTCTAGTGAAGGTGTATGGAGTTTAAAAACACAGTGGGATGATTCCTGTATTATATTACATGTCATCACATTGTTTTCTGTTTGAGAGAGGAACTTAGGAAGCTTAAATATGGTGTGTGTGTGTGTTAAGTTCAGTATTTCTACTTCATCTGAAATATCCAAATTCCTTCATTTAGAAATACATTTAAATTTCAAATACTTCTGTATAAGACACCACACAATGACAAACTAAATAAACAGCTTCACAAAATTCAAAACAAAAATTAACAATATTTCACTTATGTTAAATAATATAAGTTCCACAATGACTTTAACCAACTCCTCATGCCATGTCAAAGAAAGTGCATAAATCGAAGAGACTTGTTATTAGCAGCAAATTGCTCAGTTGGTCAATTGCCTCGAGCAGCCCCCAGTACAAGGCAACAACAGTCAACACCAGCTCACAGCTACATTACACAAATAACTCAACAGTACAACAGGTACATTTTTACCAAAATGAACAGTAATATGGCCTAGGTTTTTATGGTTCATAGAATTATCAGTTGTTGGGTATTTAGCCAGGTAATTCATGTAGCAGATGCTTTGGTGTGCTGGAGAAACTCAAAAACAAGGACTTGTTTATGTGGGTTAATTACTCAAACAGATCAGTGTCACAATGTGGGACAAACAAGTCACTGTTGGGTTATTGGAGGGTCAAAGGGAACTGACCAGCTGCTCTACACATATACATCTGAAACTATTATTGGAGGAGAAGGTGCTGTCAAAACATAAGTAACAAAGGGTAGTATACATTCAACTTTTGCTTTGGTCTTTCATTAATGGTCAGTGTCGGAAAAAATACTTTTAAAATATTAAAACACAGGAGTGAAAGCTTCAGTCCAGAGCAAGTGCTCCTCAAGGACAAGGCTCAAAAGCTAAAAAAACAGTGGAGGTGGCTATGCTATATAATCCCATGTAACCAGTAAAAGACTTTTATAATATTTCCAACAACAGAGTGCCTCAAACATTTTTTTAAGATTTTTATACTACATGCATGGTCACTTTCACTGTTTAACTTTTAAAATATAGTAACATAACTCTGAATAGTTGTTTTAAAATGTATTTTGTAATATATTCCATTACAATACAATACAATATGTTACAATATTCTGAACAATATTCAGTATTCTGAATATGTATTTTATGTACATTTAATTAATTCCCAACACTGGTAGTAGTAGCTGACAAATTGTTAGACAGCCCAATAATGAAGGTTACTCAAACATGGCGTAAAGATCATACAAAAGTCAATTTGTGTAATATAGACCTTCAGTGATGGTATGTCAGTTGATGACATTTTTCCAACATTTCTCAGCTACTTGCCAGAATCTTTCATAATTTATCTCGATACTCTATTGTACCATTTGAGTAATACGGATGATGAAGGCGGATTACATAAAACCCTGTTAATCTTATAAAGGAATTATGCGTTGGGTGGATGTGGAAATGTAAAGTGGCAGTGTAGTGCATTTCATAAGCCCAGATCTGGCCTGTAGGGGCAGGTGCTGGAATGTGACGAAGGAGCAGTCTCGTCATCAGTGTATGTGGGTGATTTAACTCAAAGGAGGAGGACTTGTGTGTGCGAGGTGCGGCCTGGTGTTGCGTTATCTTTGGTTTACCCACCTTACACAGTGCCATGGCAACAAAGGACACAAGGACAGAAACGTCTCTGTTCACTGGCGTATTGACATTAGCAAATATGAGAAAAATGTGGCAATCAGGAGAGTAACAGATGTTTAGACAAAAAAAACACTCCCTACAAGTTATCCCCCAATTTAAAAAGTGACTTAATTACACAAAACTATTGCTGTTCGTACTTGTAAATCTCAACTATTGAATATTACATTGATCAGTGAAGGCTAAATAGTGTATTTTATTTTAAAGTTAATAGATCAGTTCTGTGTTAGAGCAAAAACTGACGTTGTTAACATAGAAATCTGTATCTTAAGACCATTAAATCAAGAACAAAACCAGTTGCATTTTTGTATTGGCTACATTTTGGTTTAAAATTATTCATTTTTTCTTTTTTCTTTTTTTTTTTGCCTTGTGTGGTCCTGACTGTCTCAGTAAATCAAAAGTGATAATTTACACAACTGCTTTCCCCCTACTTTAGTCATTTTTGCAGTACAGTAACTAACAGTACTTCTTGATAATTGCAAGGCAGCTCCTTCTCCCCATAGAACTGCCACGTCGCCAAAACACCACCACTGTACCAGGCAGACAACATCATTAGATCCAGGTGGCTGGCTCTCAAAGGCATACAGTTACACAGCGAGGTCACCTTTAAACTTTAAGAGGGACAACCTGTGGAGAAGAAAGCAAGTCCTGGGGGGCAGGTGTACATTTTGGCCTTCTTTTGTTGTATTTCTGAACAGTCGTAAACATGGGCAGACTACAAACAGCTTGTATCCTTTCATCCCAGTCTTCAGATTACACTTGAACCCAAAGTCGAGCCATTTCACAGTAGATTTCCATCAGAGGTGAATTGGAGAGCAGCATTGGATTTCAAATGGTAAGTTGTGAGTATCGAGTAACGAGATTAAAAGTATTCTTGACATGTGGGCCAATTGCAAACAAAGGCCTTTTGGTGTTGTGACAGGATATCTATTATGGTCCTCCTGCGGAAGAGGGAAGTGACTCGCTGAAACAGAAAGCAGAACAGAAACGTGGTTCGTCAATCAGGGCGAATAAACACAGCATGAGGCAACAGGGTCCTTCTGTTTTTATGGAAATAGAGAGGGTACTAACTGGAAATACTGTTCTTTTTTTTTTTTTACATTGACACTGTTCGGTTTTTGAGCTGAAACAAGTTAAACAATTAATTGCAACTAATCAGTAACTAAAATTCTCATAAAATTATGTATTAATCAAATTATTTCGGGGACTATACACAGACAATAGACCATGCCAGATGCTGAGAAGAGAGGTTTTATGACACAAATGACCCAGTGCAGTAATTACACCAAAATGAGGCAGGAAATGCATAAAATTGTTGTGTTTTGTTCATATATCACATCATATCATATCAATACTGGGACCATGTGCAATACATAAGATGTCCAGCAGTCACTTTACCCATTACAAATTTACTTATTACCATAAAATACTGTAGCCACTTTAAAGATTTAACGATATTTATACTGTACAAACTGTAGCCACTGTATTCACATAACCATTTATTGTATATAGAATTTTATTTTATTTTATAATCCTTATCTTTATAGAGTTTGTCTATTTTTAAGTAATTCTGTGCTTTTATGTTGCTACTGTTTTCTTGCTGTTCTCTTAACTGTGTGTTGCAACACTGAAATTTCCCCATTGTGGGACAAATAAAGGATATCTTATCTTATATTAAATCAGTCATCTACCTGTATATATTTTTCCTTGTCTGTAAGTCAGCTTCGTCAGGAAAGGCTCCAGTGGCATCACTTTAGATTTATCTGTGTCAATTTTACTAAATTCATATCATCCGTCTGATTGGATATCTTAACTGAATAAAGCGACTATTTGAGGCAGTGTAATCTTCAATCGTCAGTTGTGGCTGAATATGGAGATATACTGGCTTGAAACACTGGGAATTGAAAATAGCTTCTAGATGGGAGCCAAAACGTCTTGATAGCAAAAACAGTATCCAGATGACCACTGTTGAAATGGTCTCGACATAAAACGACCATTTGTTGCTGCCTTTATTCATACACAGGATACCCTTCCTGGGTATCCCATTTCCCCATTTGCCTCATGACTTACCTTAGCCTCTTTGACAATCAGAGTCCAATTTCTCCAACAGGAGAGGAAAGCTGACGTGTTCTTCCTAAAAATACAATTGTCTTTGGTCATGTTTCCTGAAACTGGAAGTTAAATGAAGGCTGTTTAACTCTTGCAACCGCACTGTTTGCTTTTGGGTGTTGGAACATGTAGGTGCAGGAGAGTGATACTAACATCATACATCACTGCATTGCTCATATTCCTGTCTCCTGTTGCTGCAGCTGAAGCAGTGCTGGCTCTGTTCCAAAATCATCCCATGTTGCAGTATCTGCTCATTGGCTGGTTTCGTCTAAAAAAAAGTTGTCTAAAAAAACATTTCTTTTATTTTTTAGGGTCACAAAAGGGATTTTTTTTTATGCATTTGAAATATTATAGCCTACAGTGTGCCCTTCTATACAATTCCTTGCATTTGGTTTGGCTTTTACAGAATTGATATGGAATAGGGATGATGAAATATGTGTGTGCGATTCAGAAACAAACAGTCCCCGCATGTAATTTCAGCAGAAGAAATTATGTGGTGAGAGGCTATAATGGATGTAGCTCCCTAGGCTGTTCTGTAATTAAAATTCTCACAGCATCAACAATTATTTGGAGATTTCCATTTACACTGCTGTGTTTATGAAGGCTGATTTATGTCCTGTGTGTAAGTGTTTGCAACCAAGATGATCATAATTATTCTCATGATGCAAAACTAAATATGTGATATGAATCAGGGTAAACGTTCAGCTGATTACATATATGACATTTCTCCCTTTGTTTTTTTAATCTAGGTATCATTGCTCAGTGGGTCAAGCATTTGCTGTATAACACTTATAAATCTTATGGTGAATTTCAAGACACTGGGAGGGGCTACATATCCAATTGATCCATATACATAAACCATGTCCTTCAGAGAAAGTGGGTGCATAGTGGGCTGATACTCTCACCTTTTGTCCTTTGCCTTTTGTTATAATGAAACTGCATCAGTTTCATTAGACTTGGCTGTGCGATAGGCCTACTTTTTCTGTTGTAGTACACATTACAAGACATGAGTGATGATAAGGTAACTAATGTGTCCAAAATTCCTATTATCACCATATCCACGGCTTCACTGTTAAATGCAGTTCTGTGCTTAAACACCCATCAAAATCCATTTATCATATTGGTTGACCTCAATAAAGCACTGTGTGAGTGACATGTGAATTTAAATACTTACCTAACTTATGTGAACTTTCAGAAGGTTTTCTACGCATTTCATTTACGTGCTTTTTAAAGAACTTTGCTTGTATGTGATTCAAACATGAGGTAATGGCTATAACTAGGCTATGGCGAAAGGAGAAATCCAATTTGACAACTGGACTTTTGTTTCTTTTGTTTTGATTCTACCTGGACGACTGATTTCACATACAATAATAAGTAGGCCAATGAAACCAAAAGGTCTAAGAAACCCGGTGCTGTAATAAGGCCTATAGAGCCAGTAGCCGCTACAAACTAGGCCTGCGTATTTGGATTTAGCTCGATTTAGCCTAGGTTATAAGCCTACAGCACGAAGCAAATGTGTCCGCAGTGCTTGTACGTGTTGTAAAAGGACAACCCCAGTCGCCTGTAAACTGTGTAAACTGTGAAAGCCACTGGGCATAGAGGCGCATGGCTATCGGCTCCTCCCACCTCCTTGTGCGGCTCCAGTACGCTGCCTGCTGCTGCAGAGGAGTCCAGCTCCTGCTCCGCCTGTTTCACTCACTCCAGTCCACCTCTGCACCGTGCACCAGTGGCAGTATGCCCGGGCCGACAGCCACGACCAGCCTCCCGTGTCTACCACTCTGATTTACCCTTTTAGGACGCTTCAACATCGCATTGGCTACATCTGGAATTATATGAGTTTTTGGTCTTTGTTTTTTACGCTTTACTAAGGAGATTTCGTGTTGCCAGGGAAGAAAGTCTCAGCAGGTAAGCAGTCAGTTTGCACCAGGCAACCTTCAGGCTACATCAAGAAAATTACGCATCCCTTCAGTTTTAGCGTTTCAGTCTAAACGTGAGATATTAGGAATTAAATAGCCTAAAATTTGTCTATACAATATGTTTGACCGTCTTTACTTGAATACTGATTAAACTTGAATTGTCAAAGTATAGCCAATAACAGATTCTTAGACGACTTTTCCCACTAACAATAGGACCCATACAGGCGTTCGTCCATCCAGCCTAATGTTAGGTTTAGCCACTGAAACAGGTGGTAGCGGAGCGAGCCAGGCGCTTGTAGGGGGCTACTTTGTCTACCAGGCTGCGCCGCTTTAGTCTATCAACTTTTCGCGGAAATCCTTTGCGACTTCTGGGGGAAACGGACTTTGACTGAATGGACCGTGAGAGCGGACCGGACAAGCGTGACAGATTTTGCCCATAAAAGAATTTGTATTCAGTGTGCGTGGCTGACTGCGCGCTGATGGAGCAAGGCAAACAGACCTAAAAAATCACATCAAATGCAGCCTTCACCGTTAAATTAGGTTCCGGCTGTACTCACTAGGCTACCAGGTCCATTTTATTACCGTTTTACGAAAGTATCATGTTTTAAAAGCCAATACTGAAACATGGGCGACCACTAACCTTTAAGCTGCCACCACATGGTATTTTGCACTTGTTTTGCGTTGGCTGTGCGCACGCCCTCTGCAGAAAGACTTGGGCTGCCGTTTTAACAGCTGCTGGATGCAGATAACCTTGCTAATTAGGCTACTTCTTCTCATTCATTAACTCTTACTGTCCTATAGCCTTTATATTACCAGACAATGCTTGCAATAGGCTGGACTAAATGGATTTGAGAAAAATAAATAAATAATGATAATAATTCCTTGGTGGTGATGGGTGAATTACTGAGCACATAAGACTACTGCTGCTTCTGTGATGAACGGAAGTGAGAAATATTGGACCTTGAGCTTGAGAAGGTGTGGGGAATGTAGACAGCGGGGTCTATCTCTGTTCAAACAAGCACAACTGAACATGTCAACAGGGACTAGACCTATACTTCTGTCTGCTACTCTGCAGGCCTATGGACATGGTGTGTAGTTGAATCTAACCTGTCGTTTGTTGTTTCCTGCTGGGAAAGTGGAAGAACAGAGCTGTGTATATCTGTCAGCGTCAGTTAGATTTAATTTACTAAACAGACAACTCTCGGCCAAAGGGCATGCTATGAATGACTTGACATGGTTTTTATAGCCCCAATTGTCTCACAAAACTCCCTTCTTTCTGCCATTCCTGACTATTTTGCTGTGAAGACTTTGTTGTAACTGTGCCTCTCTGATCAATCATCACTGGGGATGACTCATACAAAAGCATAAGATGTGTTAGATGTCTTAAGTTTCCCCTGTGGGTGCAAGCAAGTTATACAAACAATAGGTCAGTAGGTGCTTCCCTGAGTAGTGAGTCAAACAGATCAAAGAATATTGTAAATACTAATTGTCTGACAAGAAAGATCTCAAGATGTCATAGTGACACAAGCCGTGCATTTATTTTCTACAATGTTATCCTGATTTTAGCTTTTCCAATAAATACTCGGGCCATTCTTTATTTAACTTCTGGTCATCGCAAGTTGAGTTTGTTCCTCCTAATCTCTGTATGAATAGTGAGTTTAGGAGGTGGGCTAATCTTCCTTCGATGTTGTTGCAGCACCTTGTTGAGAAGCAATTAAAGCAAAGCAAAGAACATAAAGTGGGATGCCCTGCCACAGGAAAACGAGGGAAGACTGTGAAGTGGTGTTGATCTTTTCACTGCCAGAATGGTTAAACAGGACACAGCGGCAGAAGAAAGAGGAGGACACATAAGGAGAATAGGGTTTTTAGGTGACTGTTTGTGGAGAGAGGAGGGGGCAGGGGGTTGTTGTGGGTGTGAAATTCACCCTGATGAGACCGGCGGCTTCAGACATTCCTGACATTCCGACCTCTAGGATGCTTGAACCTTCTTCATATGCTCAGTGCAGCGGGGGCAGTGGAGGACTCAAGAAGGACTTGCTGTTTTGGTGAACAGGAACCACATACCCTCTAATTTGGGAGACCCTGGGAACAAGTAATGTAGCACCTCTTAGGTTACCAGTGTAGATGGAAACTTAGGCCAAAGTACATCTTCAGTTAACTCTGCAGAGCAGGAGATGACCTGGGGTGCTGTATGTAAAGGAGTGCTTTGGTCACATCTTTCATTCTTTTCATGAGAATCTTTTCACTAAAAATGACTAATTAAGCATGCATTGATTAGCATCAACTAATCAATGTCAGAATATATCAATACTTCCATGTTAAATGTTTAAAATGTCTTTCTCTGTCTCATTTTTAGCAATGACAGGGCTTCAGCTCATTGCATTAATCCAAAGCCTCTTCTGACCAAACGCCACCAAGTGCATCAAAGATGTCTGCCTGCAGCGACTTTGCAGAACACGTGTGGAAACCCGGCTCTTGTAAGAACTGCTTCCACCCACTCAGTGCACACCGGGCTGGCAGTGGGCCCTCCCTGAGACGGAACAGCCAGAGAGGTGATGAGGAGGGTGCAGTAACAGCACCTTCACCTTATAGTAAACCGACCATTGCTGTCAAACCCACTATGATGAATCTGGAGTCCAATGAGACAATGACAGATATCAACATGAACATTGAGCAGGTGAGGATATTAAATCACATGGGAAATATCTGTGAACTGTGTGATTAATTTTGTGTGTGTATTGTTTTCTAGGAAAGTCCCAGGAGTCCAGTAGACCGATTTGGACTGAAAAAGCTCCTTGGCCTGTCTTCACTGTACATAGATAAAAATGGATGTAACAAGGTTCCCAAAGAAACTGGTCTGCGTAGCCCTGAAAATAAATGCTTCTCTTTGAGTGCTTTGTCTCCAAGTAAGACCTCTAAAGATTCAGTGCTTATCAGCAACATTTTTGTTACACAGGAAGATGGCAAAACTTGCCGGAACTTTAGAAAGAATGACATTTGCAGACAGATAAACTCTACAGAAGCTGCCCGAACCAGCAAGAGCACTCATATTGCTAATGGCATTAAAACACACTGTCAAGAACATGATCAAGCTTCAAGGGGCATGAATGTTAATGTTTCTAGTCCTACCAAAGTTCATAATGGTTATGAATCTAAAGCCTTGGTCATTACTGAGGCCACCAGCACTTCCTTTAGCACAGTCTTAAATGTGGACACTAATGGCAGCACTCCACTGTCTTCACAACAGTCCCCTCCCAGTCCATCAGATTCATCCTGCTCCTATCAGAGCAGTAATGGTTCACTTTCAGATGGTTTTGGAAGTAAACATGACCTTGGTAGCCCCCAGACCCCAACAAGCTCACTGTCAGTATCTAACTCTCCCACTGGGCCTCTGGACAAAGAGCCTATATACGCAGAAAGCACTAAGAAAAAGCAAAGAGCACATGATGATTTGAAATCACCAACCAAAACCAAGAGGTCTCCATGTTCTCCTGAAGTGGAGTGTCAGCGGGCTACCATCACTGTAATGGCCGCTCACACAGAGGAAAACAACAGGACATTTTATCTGAGCAGCCCAGATTCAGCAGTGAGCACCCAGTGTCACTTTAGTCCATCTGCCCGAAAAGACACAAGCACCCCAGCCTTCCTCTGGCCCAGTCCCAGCCGAAGTGCTCCATCTTTGACACCAGAGACAGCTGCTTGTCTCCCTGTTCTTCCCAAACCCCAGACAAGCCCACCTATTCCCCCCAAAAGAACTAACCGGACCCCTAAGCTGGGTACCTCCAGTCTCACATCCTCCTTTTCTTCTCCCGTGCCTCTGCCTGAACTTCCCAAACTAAGTGCCTCCAGTCTTAGTCCATCCACCTCCTCTCCTGTGCCCCTACCAGAACTTCCAATGCTTTTTCTCGTCACATCCAAAGAGTGTCACTTTAAGGTCCACACTAGCAACCAGAGCATGTCTGTTGATCGGCACAAGTCCCATCACCACATTCCTGGATGGAACTGTCGCATTGAGGAAGAGGAGGAAGATGAGGAGAAAAATGTCAAAGAAGGTGAGAAAAAGCATCCAGCTAAATGTCAGGGGACTATTGCCCACGAGGATAGGCTAGTCACTGGTGAAGCTGCAAACTGGAAGGAGGCCAGGACATGTAAGGCCCAAAGCAGCCCTCCACCAATCACAGAGCCAGGCACTGCCCCCAGTGCTACCACCAACAATGGTCCCTGTCAGGACGTTCTGGATGGCACCGGTGCAGGGGAGGAAGGCAAGCAGAACGGCAGCATGCCAGCCAAGCAGCCATCACATGTCGGCTCAACTGAGCTACTGGCAGTAGGGATGGGAGCGTTCACCCATGAGACCAATCCTCCACCACCGCCACCCAAGAAGTTACACAGGTAAGAGCAAATATACACTCACAAGACAAGTGTAAGTACTTTTAATAATAACTTTTAATAATCCTGTTGCTTGCAATATAAATTTACAAAACAGTTTTATCTTTTTAATAATTTAATTGAATAAGCTCTTTAAATATTATTTCATGACTCTCAAATACTTCTTATACTTGCAACCCAAATCTGTGGACCACACTGGTGCTTGGTGGTGCTCATACAATAAATGTGTGTAGATGTACACACTCAGATCGGTTATTGGTTCACTGCAGTCTTGTGTATGCAGTAACTGTTGTTTTCATTCACAGCATCATTCTTCCTTCATGCTCTTGACTTGTGATCATTGAGCCTGGTCCAGTTGAGGGCTCAATGCATGCCTTGTTCCATTCAGGACAGTAATGTGACTTTTCAATTCATCATTGCCACACAAAAAGCATAGTTAGATCCAGTCTCTGCTGTGTCACTATATAATGACTTACAAACAGGATGCTTAATTTTAACTCCTGATTTTATTTTGTTACTAGCACTGGCCGGGTCAACTATTTGCTGTTTCAAGTAACACATGGGCATGAGTTTATGTAGGTGTTTTTGCGGCTAAGTATACATACACTGCTGTCTGAGTTGGCAACTCAAATATGTACCATAAGTAACCTTGTTGCAGTTTTAAACTTTAGCTGATATTTGCAGTTTTAAACCTTAGCTGATATTTGAAGTGCTTTAAGACAGTATAACTTTGGACAGATGTTTTAGGCGAGTGTCTACCTCTCAAATCGAGTAACGACTGATCACATTTCAAAGGTCCTTATGTTTATGGTAATTCTAGAAAGGGCCTAACTCTGCTGTTATGACATTGCAAACATTCTGCACTGATAAAAATACACCTTGTTGAGACACATGTGGCAGTACGCCTTTAGCCAAGCTACGACTGTTGTGTCCCTGTGTTTATCAGAGGGCTAGGTGGTCTGTCTACACATATTCTGGTGACTGGTGAAAATAAATAAATAGATATTTTGATGATTGTGAGTCTGATGGAGAAGCAGCTTTGCATGTACTGCACCATAACCATATTCTTCAGTTCCTCACTGTCATGCTGATCCAACCCAGGCAAATAGTTTAGCAGTTTAGTATTCTTGTGGTGAACAGGTTCTTTGAACTAAAAATGTTTAAGAAATCTGTTTTTGATGTTTGTAAGCAGGCACTGATTAAGACAAGCATTGATCAGATGTTGCCCTAGGGAGGGGTTTTACAGAGCAGATTGTTGCCCATGGCTACCCCCAAACAGTTCCCCTTTGGCACTTAGTCATCGGCAGTAGAAATACAGCACATTTATAGACTGGGCATAGATTCTGTTTCAGAGGGTCTCATTTGGATTAGAGTCTTTAATGTTTCATTGTAGGATCCTATGCCCCACCCACCGCTGTGCCTCTTTGTACCCTCTCTGCTACACTACAGAGCATCTTGGTGCCATAGACAAAGTTGGTGCAACTCTAAATGGAATGGCTTGTTTTGCTGAATACTGAGAGGGTATTTTCATTTTGTGGACAGTACCTTAAAATACACCTATGACTCGTTTGGATGCAGGGTTGTATTACTACTTTCAGGCTTTAGCAAAGCACCACTGTGATCCAGGGGCTTTCTCAGTCTGACACCTGAACAAGAACTCTTTCTTTTTCAGCATGAGGTAGGTTACATATATGTTGCAGATTATTTTCCCTTTGTCCAATTAATGTCTCTGCCTTTAGTGTGATAATGTTTGACAGTACTTGACAGATCTTAACATAAAATTAGTATGTATTTTGAAATGGGGTAATGGTGTAGTTGGACACCATTGTCATGCCACTGCATATGTACTCATTCTAATATTCCGTCAAAGGCCATAAATCTGTTTTGGATACAAAACTGAAGGATCTTTTCAGGCATGCACATGTTGAACTCTTAATCCCTTTACTTCAGCACTTTAATATAAGCCATGTCTGTCACTGTGGTGAGTGTGATCCATTATCATTGTAAATGGACAGAGGACATTGAGCCTAATTCAGCACATTGATTTAAAATGTGTTTTCAAGTGTAGCACTTGAGTGTGTTTTGATACAAAAACATAAAGACATTAAAAGGGGAATTGGAAAGTGTGCTTTGCTGTCACATGATGCCCTGGGAACTGTTTTTATATCAGGTTTATATCACACCCAGACAACTCTGCACCCTAGTTTTGAAGTGTTTTGAAGTGTTCTTTTTGTTTAACTTTTTTTTTTCTTTTTTTTTTTTTACCTTTTTAGACTATGTGGAAGAATGAGTGGCAGTAACATGGAGCTAGATCGCTGCAGTAATCCAGGGTCAGTAGAAAGCTGTGCTTCATCTCTTCGAGGCCTGGGGCATGTCAGTTTACCTACAGCCTCCACTGACAGTCTGACGGATTCTGGTAAGTATCCAATGTTAGTTGTAAACAAACTTTTGGACAGTTTTAAGCTGTATATATAACAATCATTTTAGAATTAGATAAATGCACCCTGTTATTTTCATGTTGAAATGTGTTTATACTCTAGTATACTGGTATAATGCTATGCTATGAGGGACATGAAAAGATTAGAAAATTCGTGTTTAATTCCTAAGATTTGCATTGCCATTTGATTTCTTTATCGTTTGGATAGTTGATATGCCAAATAACTTGCCTTTTTACCAAATTAGTAATTTGGATGAAAAATGAATGTGTCTTTATCTCTATTCCTAATAAACTATCTGAAGACAACCATAACTGAAATGTAACTTCTGCTTACAAAGGGCCCCGAGATGCTACACAAATGTCCTGCTCCTCTCCGTTTCCTCGCAGCCCATTGCCATCAGCCCCAGGCTCTCCTCATCCAAATACATGTGACAGCACAAGTAACCAGCCTCCTCCTCTTCCAGAGAAGAAAATGGTCAACAGAACCATGTCAGCTCCTGATAGTGGAAAACAGTTCATTCGGTCCTATCCAAACCTTCTATTGACTGGTTCAGAAAGCCCAAGGTGTCAGCCTGAAGCCAGCTCCCAGTCAAGTTTACCATCTAGTCCTGTGGACCCAAAGTCCATGTTCTCATCAAATGAATGTCTAGAGCGATGCCATGCTCCCCTCGGTAAACCCTCTAGATCTAGAACATTAGATGAACCATTCAAAAGGCGGCTTGGGGTCCACTGTCGAAGCAGTATTACCTGCTCCTCCTCCCCTCAGCTCAGCGGCCCTTTGCCAGCCACTGAACTAGGAACAGCTCCAAATGTAGGCTCTACTCTTCAGCTACAAACACTGCTCAGTAATATCGACAGCAGGGAAGGAGTGTACTCCAAACTTGGAGGACTATATGCAGAGTCTCTGCGAAGGTTAGCTCTAAAATGTGAGGATCATTTCACTCGCTCACAAAGAAACCCCCTGAGGTTTGAAGAGAGCAACTGGTCTCTGTTTCGACTCATTTCCAACAAACCAAGCTGCAGTGGAGGAGATGCAGTGTACTATTCAGCTGCCTGTGCTTCAGACCCCAGTAATTCCTATGCTGTTAAGGTAAGCAAGCACACTGTTTTTTGAAAGATTGATGAGTCTATGAAAGTTACTGTAGAAACTGAACTTGATTTGACCTTGAAATTCTACCAAGAATTACCATATTTTTTTATTCCTGTTTATTAGTAGAGTTTTACCTTTTAATATCTTTGTCTTTAGATCTGCAAGAGTCCATCTGTGGAGGCCAAGCAGGGTCATCTCTACGGCCTGTCTGTGCTGCAGAGCATGCCTACACACTTCAACCTCCAGCAGGACTGTGGACACTTCATGGCCTGTGTACCGCAGAGTATGTTGCCCTCAGAGGAGGTAATCAAGCCAGCCACCTCGTCTACTGCCCAGCCAATGGACAGAGAAAGAGTGGTGGTCATCACCCCGGATGTCCCACAACAGACTGCAGCAGATTTTGTCCGTGAGTGGGGGGCATTCCATAAAGAACAGCCTGAGGTGTACGAAAGGCGAGTGTGTTTCCTTCTTTTGCAGCTGTGTAATGGACTTGAGCACCTAAAGGAACATGGAGTGACACACAGGGACCTCTGCCTGGAAAACCTTTTATTGGTTCCACATCACCGACGACCTCTCACTTGTGTTGACAGTGATTCCAACCCTCTGGCCATTCAGCGCCACCTCCCGCGACTCCTCATTAGCAACTTTGCAAAATCTAAGCGTCGTTCTGCTGAAGATGGTGCTTTCCACAGTGTGGACCCTAGAACCAAACGAGACCATGCCAGACTGGCCCCAGAAATTGTCTCTGCTGCTCAGTATCGCAAATTTGATGAGTTCCAAACTGGCATTTTAATTTATGAGCTCCTTCACCAGCCCAACCCATTTGAAGTTAGTCCAGCACTAAAAGAACAGGACTACCGTTGTGAGGACTTGCCTTCCATCCCGTCTGTGTCCCTGTATTCAGATGGTCTCCAAAAGCTGGCCCAGCTATTGCTCCAACCAGACCCCATCAAACGCATACACATCCAGGAGGCGAAACGTATTCTCCAAAGCCTGCTATGGGGCCCAAGGAAGGATCTAATGGAACAGCAGAAGGAGAGGCATGGCCAGGGAGCCAACCTCATGGATGCCTCCAGACACGAAGGTCTTCTCAACTGGCTGGATGTGAAGCGAGCCTTGCTCATGATGAAATTTGCGGAGCGTTCGCTGGAACCAGAGAGAAATGCTGAACTGGAAGACTGGCTCTGCTGCCAGTATTTCTCCTCAGCTCACCCTCTGTCTTTGTGCCACACCGCCGAACTGCTCTATTCTCTCAAATAACTGACTTCAGTGGGGACTCTGGAGAATGTGCAGCCCTATTATAAATATTAAGGCTCTTTTCTTCATTTAGTAAATAATGTGAATCTACAGTGTTACACAGTAAAGCGTGCCACAAACATGAATGAACAAAGATGCAGAAAGTTATTTTATTGATCAAGCTGAAGAGCTGTGAATATGTTTGGTTTGGCTCTGGCCATCAATGAGGTACTAATGTTTCACCCAATTAATTTACAGTATGTTGCTTTGTAAATGTGCAGCTAAACCTCATATGTCTTACATGATTTGTCTGTTTAAAAATGCAACTAACATATCATCATTAGCACATAATTGTTGTTTGCCACATCATCTGTAAAACATTTTTGGTTAGACTTCATTATGAAAAAGCATTTAACTGAATTACACTGAAATGTAAATGTCATGACATTTGTGAGTGCCTTTTGTTGTTTTGTATGTTTCAGCAACTTTGACACAATGTAAATATATTAGAGTTTTGTGAAACTGGCATTTCACATCCTTGTACACTGATTTGAAGTTATAGATTAAAAGAAGATCAACAAGCCCAAGCTGGTCTTAAACGTTATATCAGTATCACTTAAGTATTTATATTGGTTTAATTTTCTGTAAGTGAAATGTTTTTACAGTCATTTTGTATTCTAGACACAGAACTCATAACTAAAAACTATTATTTGTCATGCCTTGTTTAAGATTGGATTCTTACAGGCACTTTTAATTCTGGTCTGATTTAAAATTAAACTCATTTGGTGATAAAGTGCTATTTCTTTATGTTTTCAAACAAATGTGTATTTCTGTTCTGCAATTATTATTGTTGTGAATGTTTCTATGAAGTTAATCAATAATCTGGGGCAGGTTGACAAAGTATAGCTTTATGCGTCACTTCAAAATATCTGGTTCCTTGTTATAGGTGGAACTTTGTTGCTAAGGCATTTTGACCAATGGAAAGGCATTGCAGTTTTCCGTTTTCACGGAGAGAAGTGTTGGCAAGAATCCATGAAGTACTTTAAACAAAACTGGTTACTCTGAAGCCGACTATTTATTTTCTAAACTGTACATATTTGACTAGTACAGACGTGATTGTTTTTCAATTGTGTCAAGCCAGCAGTCAACATAGCCCATTAGTCCCACCCCAAAAGGAAAAAAAAAATGGATACTGGTGACATCTGGTGGTCAAATGCTCCTATAACTATCACTTTAGAAAAGTTAAATCACACACATAGTGATTTGCCATCTTTATTATGTTGTTTGAAAGCAGAACAAAAAATTCCACCCATTGTGAGATACAATCAAGCACCTTTGGCAGAATATTAAGTATGTGGTCATGAAATTCAATAATGGACATTAACGTCTACGTCAAAAAATAAGTCTTCACAAAGCTTTTCAATCTGAAAATGCATTAAATCATTCATTTTAAGCATAACAGATTCTGCCAGTTTACAATGAAGCACCAGGTTCTAATGCAGAACACTGGTGTGATCAGCCCAGTAGGGGGACAGGAGGGCAATTCAGGTCAGGATTATGGGGAAAGGTAAGGAAGAGAATCAAAAGGACATTAGTAGGAACAATGGGTGAAGGGAGGGCTGATTTCGAGGCTTTGGGTTCATTTCTTTTTGGGTTTTGCCTCTAGAGGTTCGCCAATTTCCCTTCCACGTAGTTTGAGCCCTGTAGAAAGATAATAGTTAACAGTTGAAACAAAGCTGATGACAAACTTGAGTCATTTGTGAATCAGAAAGTATGCAGAATCCTCACCAATTGCTCTTTCTATTTTGCCCATAATCTGGTTGTTGGGGATAGCTTTCCCAGCCTCATAGTCTGCAATAATCTGGGGTTTCTCATTTACTTTCTACAGTGCAAGAAATAATGGTTAAGAGAGGGTCAAAACATAACAATTTATAAAAAAAATATTGGAGCCACTAATAAAGTGGTAAATAAGTTGTGATGGGAAAATACTCACAGTGGCCAAGTCTTTCTGAGTCAGGCCTTTGTCTTGTCTCCCTTTCATAATTACTTTCCCCACCTCAAGAGGAACCCTGTCATGGTGCAGCTCCTCAGTCTCTCGATCCAGTTTGGCCGTGTTCTTTGTCACTAGGTGCTGCTTGTTCTGTCCTGCGGACCCTAAATAAAATAAATCACGTATAAACACATTTATTATCTGTGGCTTCCATTACACGCTTGGGCCTATAAACAGTGAATGTAAATTGTATAATTAAATATACTAATTTTAAAATAGATTGGGCGATTTCAAGAAACAAAAATGATTAAACCTGTTATTTACATTTCTTGGACGTCTCCACCTCTTCTCCACGTCTCTGGGCTGCAGTGATTGCCTGGACACAACAGAACAATGTTAATATTTTATTGGCAGTAACAGGCTGTGTCAATAATTGCAAAATCTATGATCACTGTTGAGTGGCGCAAAACCCTAACCTAGCAAAACCGAAATCTTTATTCCAGCCTTTCAATATTATAAATAATAACTCACTAAACAGTAATGTTATATAGACGGCTGTAGGTGGTTGTAAGTGGAAGGCTTAACCAACATGTCAGTTAGCGTTGGTTACAGCAAGTTAGCAAAATGATTCAATACTACAGCAAATGTTGATAACGTGCTGCGAGATAGGACGTTAATCTGAAACATATGGTTAGCCTATGTTGTCTGAAAATGTGACTCGAGTGGTTCTTGTGAATAGATAATCTTAACATAAAACCCTGAGGTAAAACTTGGACTGAACAAGACAGAGGCCGACGAGTGCGTATGAAGCGCAGAGCCCACAGTTCATGTTAACTTCACTTAGGCTAAACATAGCAGGCATTAGAATGAATACTAGTAGACCAACTAGAGAGACCATTCTTACTTACTTTTTATGAAGCGTTTTCAAACCAACCTACAGGGAAAACGAACTTTTAAGGCTAACAACACGGATGAGCTCGTTTTTGGCGACTTAACACGTAGCATAGAACTTCTAGGAGTCGGCCATTACAGCAGGAAGGTTTTCAATATTTTCTTATTCAGTGTAAAATATAGTTTACGGATAATGCCCGATACTTTAGACTGAGCTTAGATTGGTTCCATATATTGGCGCTAGTAGTTACAGTTAACTGTAGCCACACTGCTAACCTGTTTGGATCTGGCCTGAGCAGCGGTCGGCCCCTTCTTCCTCAAGACTGTCACGGTGTCCCAATCGCTTTCAGCCATATTTTCTATCTTACTCGGCACTCGTACAATATGTGTAACAAATAAACTTGTACTGGGCCTGCCTAATTTGGTAATTGTCTCGGATCGGGACGTTACGCCGTGCTTTCTGGAAGTCTCACCCACGCAGCACGCTCGGCTTTATTTACAACACACGAGATCAATACGGTCACTTTAGCGACACCCAGTGGCGGGGAATGGTACAACAATGCAGCCCTGTGTCTGCTGAACAGTGTGCTGTAGTGTGTTTGGTACAGGAAAAACACCAGTCAAAGACTCTTTACATATTCATTATAGCAGGGGTCTCCAACCTTTTTTTCTCCACCTTTCCAAAATGAAGATGCCAGAGAGCTATCGATTTCAGCAGTCGCAAAGAAACTAAATAAATACATAATAAATATAAGAGCCATGGCAAACCTTAGATGAGGAACAGTTAGATGTTTATAAAACATACACCATTATCCATTTATTGGTGCACCAAGTTAAGCATCAAAATGACAAATTACAATTGTATTTAACCACATTTGACTTATTATCCACAATACACAGAATTCAGAAATCCCTTGGCGAGCTGGGAAGGAGGTGGAGATACTGGGAGCTCCTGACCTACAGGTTGGAGACCCCTGCATTACATTGACTGCTTGCCAGTACAATTCGTGAATTTGTATAATGAACACGAACAAGCCAACTAAAATGTATTTACAATCAGGATCTGTAGGTCTAAAATTAAAGAAAAATATTGAATCTACAGAATATACAGGCCTACTGCAAACAGATTTCATAACAAACACATGTACCTAAATTAAGTTGCATATCTTAATAATTTTATCATGTAGCCTAGTGGGCCTATTAGTCACGTCACGTGTAAGTGGACCATTTCGTGCTGAAGTGTTATCACTCTGTCCCCTGCCCTCTGCTTTGCTAATAAGTAAGTGAGGAGTAAACATGTTTTATAATACACCTAAATTTAGTTTTTACTCATTGTTGATTATTAAAAAGAGAAATTAGTCAAGTTCAATTTATTGCCCAGCCATAAATGGCCCTATATAACCTACTAGTTAAAAGAAAAATGTAAACTGTATTTGTCTAAAAGGCCTATAAAATGAAAACAGAAAACAAACATGTCACTGAGGCTACGTTTAGGCCTATAGATTTTGTCATGGTCCCTGAGCAAAGGGTGTCACCAGTTACAGGACATTTCAGAGGCAGCATCACTGTTCCTTCGAGTGGAAGACCAGCTGTATTCTGAGCGAGAGTCAGTACTTTGGTGAACACGACCTCTGCGGGAGTAGTGTTTTGAGTCATGTTTCCCAGTCCTCGCACAAGGCTTCAGACTGATCTGTAAACAAGAAGATTTTACACATGAAATAAGATCATATATAGACTATATAGTACATTATTTTAGCTTTCATAGGCCAAAAAAGCTCTTTACATAGGTTACAGCCAAGCTTCTTTCATTCTATAGTCACATTTCTGTGTTGTTCATCAGGGAGATAGAGGCTTAATGTCCCTGGCCCCAAAAATAAATACAATACAAAAATAAACAAAATTAAAGCCGCAAGCGGCATCGAACGGCCCTCACGGGCTGTGCATCGCACTCGGCCGACCCGACGCTCCCCTGGGTGGCACTGACGCTCCCCCGGGTGGCGCTGATGAGCCTCTTGTCTCTGTGTGTTTGTGGCTTTGGGCTGAACTTGTCACTAAACACAAAGTCCACACACACTGGAGATGCTGATGTGTTAACATTGATGAATATGGGCACTTTGGGATATCGCCATGGTAACACCGTGCAAAATACAACTTTGGCCCCCCAGGACCTTTTTGTTCGGGCTGACTTGAAGAATCACTGTGCCAAATTTTACGTTCTTCAATAAAACTATTAAGCCATTACATCACTTTAAAATGTAAGAAATTGTAGAAAATTTCCCATTAGGATAACATGGAGGATTTGGCGCATCGCCATGGCAACCCAGTGAAATATACCATATGGTTGTCATTGCCTTTTTTTATCAGGATGACATGAAGAGCCATTGAGCCAAATATGAGAATATTCTGTGAAAGTAAAATATTTTTCATGAATGGGAATTTATCTGATCTTTCCCATTAGGATAACATTGGAGCTTTTGCGCATCACCATGGCAACACGGTTAAAAATATCATATGGTTTACATTGGCTTTTTTGATTGAGATGACCCAAAGTAATTTTGTACAAAATTTGGTACATTTTAGAAAATCTAAAATTTTGACCATCCATGCAAAGATTTATTATGTCCTGCAGGGGGCACTATCACACCATTTTCGCTTGTGTCACAATTAGTCGGCTTTGGCATGAAAGTTTTAGAAGTAATTCAAATTTGAGCCCAATTGGACTTTGTATGGCCGAACGGGAGGAAATTTTGACATTGGAAAATTGCAAAAAATGTGAACAAATTGTGCGGCTTCGCCGCACGTAAACCATGACAGTTATGAAAAAAATTCAGCTATCGTTTCATGCCCCACTTCTCTAGTTGATGTACTGCGAATTTCACCCCTGTGGGTGAAGCGCCTTCAGAGGAGTTCGTTCAAATGCGACGTGAGCGAAAATGCTGACTCAGCAACTTTTTTATTTCAATCCAAGATGGCCGCCTTCTGGTTTGTCAGAGGGCGTGGACATAATAATATTTTTTTTTTCTGTCTTGACATGAGGAATGTCTGTACCGAATTTCGGGACTGTATGACAAATTTTATGTCGGGACGTCTCCCATAGGCGCAATGTATTTTGACTTTTGCAGGTGGCGCTGTTGCGCCACTTTTTTATACCCATACATATATTTTATCAAATTTTTCGCCACTTCTGAATTTTGGGCTTCGCGCTACTTTGACTTGTTAGCAAGAACAAATATGCCTTCGGCATGGGTTGCTAGGATACTGCTGTTCACGGAGAGAGTGATGATCGTTGCGAAAGCAATGAAAGAAACACAGCACAGTCCATTCACCAAGGTGGAAGGCTATGTATTATATGTATTATTAATATGTATTATTACAGTCACATATAATTAATTATTGCACAATAATCTCAAACTATGGTTGTCATTTTGGATAATAAAGAGCCATACTGGCCAAAGACTGTTACTATGTTTTAGCCACCTCAGTTGAATAGCCCTTCTTCTTTGAAAATTATTAAATTAGTTGGGTGTATTTTCATCACCTTTAGTTTTCTAAGTAACAACTTACCCCGAAACTCTTATTCCTCATGAGTATATATTTGGAGTTTAAGATACATTTTAAGCTGTAGCAAGGAATACTGTTACTAATTCTATTCAAACAAATTACAAATGTAACATACCATCCCCAGTTCTGGTTCTCTTTTTAAGAACCCATGGGAACTACCATCATCCATAGGCTATAAAGTAATGAAGTCACCTGAACAAAAACAGATGTATTCATGTGAAGTGTGTCCAAGCGCTCCAACAAGTCATTTAACCAGTCCAGATGGTCTAAAACTGCCTCATTTAAGTCATTTCTATTTGCCTGTAAAAAAAAGAAAAGGGGAGGTCTTAGTAACATTCAGTCTCTTTAGACCATTTGTCTTTAGGGCTACTACCGCTGAAAGGTTTTCCTTAATGTCTAGTGCAGCGAGGTGAATATGTTCAAGTTTATCAATCTGCTCCTTAAGGCGATCCTCCAGCTCCTGCATCATCATGAGATTTTCATCAGGTCTAACCGTACTCTTTGAAGCCATTCTGATTCAGAGGAGAAGACAAAAGACAGTTATGAGTTATTATATTAAGGGAATCCTAGAACAGAGGTTGCCACAATGGGATCGAGTCAGTATCCGTGGGGCGCATTGGACCTTTGGGGGTTGTGGGTAGAAATAATTCGAAGATTAAAAAATATTGTTTAATATACTCCATTTACTATTCAAATACTATATGTGCACTGCAGTTACATCACAATCAAAATCTGACTATCATCAGATTGTCATCATATTAATATTAGTATATTAAGACCATTAAAATTACATGTAAAAAGCAAAATAATCATGGGCCCTCAGATTATTCACATCAGATTTTGTATGCCATGTGAATAAAGGTCCAGAACTCATATTAGAATTAGATTGTGGTGTGCATGTGAACATGGCCAGTGACATAATCTAAAGAATATTATGGGGACACATTTCCATATGGTTGACAAAGAAATGTTGCCTAGCCACCCAAAATTATTTTCTAGTTGTATTTCATACAAAGAGTTTACCAGGCAAAAAAGTTTTAAAAATGCTTTGTAAAATAGGCTCCTGTATCATTGGGTAAGTTTTCTTCATATAAACATCCTCCAAAACATCCTCTTCAACTGTGTAATCTAAGAAAACTATAAGGAGTAATAACAGTAGCAGGAAAAGCAGTTCAAAGGAAACTACGTCTATGACATAATAGGCTGCAAGCTGTCTACTCCTTTAGGGATTTTGTGAAAAATATGCCAGGGCCCTTACTTTAGTAAAAACAATCGTTTTAAAGACATATTTGTGTGGAAATCATAACAGCAGAGATAAACATACCTTATTAAATGCAATGTTGAGTTCATCTAGAAACTATCAAATTAGATTATAATTTACACTAATCCAGTATCCAAGAAGCAGTTCATTTGCAAGTCCTTTGGCCAATGGCGCTGCCCAGACAAGCCTGTGTATGAAGTAGGCTCGTCTGCAACAAGAATCTTAAGAATGTGTTGTAGAGGGCGGGTCAAGCCTTGAGACATCATGGTTTACACACAGATAACTAATGCACTGGGTTCAATTCACAAATGAGAAGGCGGCTTTACTATACATTTAAGAAATCACCACTGCTTTATTTCTTTTCTTTCAATTGTCACTTTTTAACAAGGGAGCGCAATAACCAAGTATCTGAAAGGATAAAGATCAGTAGCATAGAGTGCTGGACCAGCTGTAGAAACCGCTAGTACTTTGAAAATGAAATAATGAGTCTTAAAAGTACAAAAAGTTGGTAAAACATTTTGATACAATGAGAAGCATGAAGAGCTTTTGCAGTAATAGAGAAGAGGCAAAGCACTTCCAAGTCTCGCCCAAAACATGAAAAGCTGTCCATTCTTAAAACACAGTGACCTTTAAATGATAAATCCTTTATAGTGCCACAATATTTATTTAAAATGAAATGTGTGCATTTAGGCCTCTTCTGAACCACTCAACTGTACATTTAAGAATGCATACACAAATAGTGAAACACTGTAGAAGAGAAATTGCAACATTTTGTAGTGTTATGAAGCATTTTAGTAAGCAACATTTAAATGGTTTGACATGGCATTGTGAGTTTTAAAACAAGTGATCATTACAAAACCAAAAATGATTCATTTCAACAGCTTCACATTTTGAGAGAAAAAGTTTAAAAGTCCTTCTTTGTCCAATGAAACAACACTGGTCACAAAAAAAGAACAAAACCCCAAATTTAGGTAATGCCAAACGACTGCTTTACTTAGACTTCTTACAGAAAGTTCCTTGGACCCTACTTGTGATTATATCTAGGCAGCATGTTATTGCTTGTGCCACTTAAGAGAGAAAAAGCTGAATAAACAACGGCAGAGCTATCCTTGAAGCACATACAAAATTTGTTGAACAAATTCTGACCTTAAACAACAAAAAGGAAAGAAAGAGTTGAACCCCAAATTAAATGTAAAAATCACATTTTTATGTGGCAGTAGAACTCCAAAAATAATAATTATGCCAGCACTTCAATCAGCTATTGTGTTTTACAGCTATGTTGGATCAGTTCAAGACCCTCTCCCAAAAACAGCTGTCACCACATTGTTTGATCACAGTTTGTGGCTCAATTTGAGTTAATGTTTTGTATGTTCAGCACATCACATGCACACATTGTTTAAATGTCAGAGTTGTTTTCATGGAAGCAACATGATTTTGGTAAAATGTTCTCAAGCAAGCAACAGCTGAAAAGCCCCCGTATCTTCAAAAAGCCAAATAACAGGCAAAAAAAACATCACCCAAGAAAAAAAATGCATTGACATGCAGTGTCCGCAAACTAGTCTTCTGCTCTGATTAAAAATCAGTCCTTGGATTTTAGTTTGAGGCTCTAATATCGAGCAAAAAGCCCAATAAAATGTCAAAATGCCTCTGCACTTTCCTAAAAATGAGTTTTGCTTAATGTTATAAATGCATCCTATGTTTTGCGGACTAGATGCTGCAATAATGGACGCTGCAATAGTGATATTTTGGCAAATTATTATGAAAATCCCAGTCTTTTCCCCCACTTTAGGAACACACACACAAAACATATTTTCTCTATAGCATTTTGCTCTTAAAATGACTAATAATAAATTAAAGAGGACATTGAATAGATCTGCTTAAAAGACTGTTTATTTCTATGTATATATATTTATATATCTCTATATGCGGTGTGGAATAATGTCCAGTTCTGAAAGTCTGTGAGGACATTTTTATTTTTGTCAGTCCTTTGCTCTAAGAAAAGAGAGAGGGGGCAAGAGGCTGTGTGTTTGCAGGCTGTGTAATGAGGATTTTAGGGTCCATTTTTATGCCTTGCCCTCCTCTACTTTAACAGCCTGGGGTTTGATAGCTCCAGTGCGTGCTGGTTTGGCTTGCCCTGTAGGAAGAGGCTCCTGTAGTTTGCTGGGTAATCCCACAGGTGTTGCCTTGCCTTCACCAACTGCCTTGCGCACATCTCGGATGGTTTTGGTCTATATATATAAAAAATAAAATAAAATCATTAGATGGAGTTCTAAACATTGAGATTAGCAATTATTCTTGCTATTATTTGGTTTATTAACAGACTGGACCCTGTTTCAAGAAGCTGGTAAAAAACAAACATTAACTTTGAAAATAAATTTGGAAAGTTTGCATTTCAAACACAATGTTAACCTACCTTATACCTCACTTATCTGAACTTATAACTAGTCATAAAAATACTGTAAGCACTCAAAAAGATTAATAATGACCTATATATACACATACTCTTGCTTAACCTTTGTCATGGTAACGCTTTTGACTGCACTGATACTGCTTTTTGCCCTTTGCTAAACTCATGTTTAGAATCTCTTATGAATTTTCTAGCTGGCTAGTTCCAATCAGAAGGAGGGTCAATTTGACGATTTCTGCTCTAATGTAATGTCCGAGAGTTTTGCTGAGTTGCACTAAAATGATGAAATTCTGACAATTAAGGCAGTGAAAGTGTGCGGTGGGGGGATGTCACTGACAACATATTAAACGGGGGACACATCTGTGTTTATAATGATGTGCCTTTTTGTGTTGGCGCTAATGCTTATTTCAAAGCCCAATAAATATTTTAAATGCAACAGACTGAAATAATATACACCTAAAAATAACCGGGCAGTTTCTACAAATATACTGCTCAAAAAATTAAACACTTTCACACAGATCTCAATGTGAAAAAAATTATGTTGGATATCTAGAAAAAATATTGACAGGACAATGAACAAAACCAGTCCTGTTTTAAGACAACCTCTAAAACAGGACTGGCATGTGGAGGTCATTTCAAGTTTCTCCCTCTTGCTCTTTTTTGGCTGGTTTTCCACTAGTGCTGCTTTGTCTACAGTGATTATCACTACTAGGAGTATGAGGCCATTCCTTAACCCTACAGCAGTTGCACAGATCGTCCAGTTCTTCCAGGGTGGCACATTTGGATGTGCCATTGCAATCCGTCTGCCAG
The DNA here is from genome assembly GCA_030686955.1 of Odontamblyopus rebecca. Classification (NCBI taxonomy): domain Eukaryota; kingdom Metazoa; phylum Chordata; class Actinopteri; order Gobiiformes; family Gobiidae; genus Odontamblyopus; species Odontamblyopus rebecca. Next base: position 33,122,406 of record CM060653.1, on the reverse strand, counting down.
CACAATCTTTAGAACATGGAGATTTCAGAATACTAGTTAGTAGTAGGGGTGGGTGATATCTCGATATTTAAAATATATAGAGATATTTTTGAAACTTGATATGAATTCTCACATATCGATATATCGCTATAATGCTTATGTTTACTTCTGGTTTCGCCGCTTCGCTTGTTTTGCCTTCTCTGTGCCGCGCTCGCCTCCGCCTCCTGCTTTTGTCCCCCAAGCTTCTCCACGGAGCCCGGAGCTGGCCGCGGACTAAACCAGGACTAAGACTAAACCAGGACTAAACGCGGCCGCAGAGCCCGGGGCTTGGCCGCAGACAAAACCAAGACTAGGACCAGGGCTCTACAGTGTGCCCATTTCACTTGCATTTGCGAGCAAATATTTCGTCGTGCGAACGTGGAAAATGAAACAGGCGCATCTGTGCTTCTGCAGCCACAATAAGGAGCTGCGCACAGACGTAACATGATGAGTTAAACTTTCTAAATGCACGTTTCCCAGCACAACCACATGACACCTCCGACCGCGCACGACCCCCGCGTGTGCGCAGATATCACTCATACGAACAAACTCCGCTTCAAAACACACCCATGCCCCCTTAACCGAGGAGCGCCCCGCAGCAGGACCCACACCTGTCCCACCACTCACAGACACCCCCGTGCCGCTGGACAAAGCGAGAGCTTTGGCTTTTGTCTTGGTCTTGTCTCGGACTCGAGCGCATTTGGACTCGGTCTTGTCATGGACTCAAGGTCTGAATACTGAGTGCGGTCATTTTTCATTAAGGCCGCTGCTGTCGCCAATAAACTCATACCGGTGTGCGGGACCGCGCGGGGGCCTGCGGGGCTTCTCTCTGCAGCCTGTGCCGAATGCCAAATAAATCCGTTTGTCACAATGTGTGTTTGATTTGGTAAATGTGCAGAGACTAAATACCACTTTAAAACAAGAGAATGTAACTCCAGTTTGGAATTTGAAAATACAGGTTTAAAAATCCTGCACACTTTATTCACTTTGAAGCAGTTTTGTGTCAGTGGAAGTTCTCTTAAAGAAGAGGTTCTTAAACTGTGGCTGAGGGTCCAAAAAGGGGTGCAGAGTGTTTAAGTGCAGTACTAAATGTTTTTTTGTTTTTGCAGCAGTTTGGGGGGGCTGTATTTTTTCCTGTAAAGATATCGAGATATATATCGTATATCGAGATATAGCAAAATATACTGAGATATATTTTTTGGTCCATATCGCCCAGCCCTAGTTAGTAGATACTAGAACTAGATAGTTACTCTAGGAGAGCTGGACAGGGCCATAGAAAATCCTCAACCCTTCAGCAGGATCGAAATCTTCCTTTGTGCAGAAAGGAACAGAGGTTGAGCACTGCCCATCCCCTACAGAATGACCTCCAGCAGGCCACTGGTGTAAATGTCTCTGCTCAAACAATCAGAAACAGACTTCATGAGGGTGGCTTGAGGGAGCCAGGTCCGGTAGTGGGCCCTGTGCACACCGTCCAGCACCGTGGAACTCCATTGGAAATTGCTAAACGATACCGGAATTGGCAAGTTTGCCACTGGTGCCCTGTACTTTACACAGATGAGAGCAGGTTCATTCTGAGCTCCTGTGATAGACGTGAAAGAGTCTAGAGAAGACAAGTAGAACACTCTGCTGCCTGCAACATGGTTCAGGCGTGAGCGGTTTGGTGGTGGGTCATTGATGGTCTGGTTAGGCATATCCATGTAGGGACTCACAGACCTCTAACGGCTAGAAAACGGCGCTCTGACTGTCATTAAGTATCGGGATGAAATCCTTGAACCCACTGTCAGACCCTATGCTAGTGCAGGAGGTCCAGGGTTTTCCCTGATGCACGACAAGGCTCTGCATCATATGGCAAGAGTATGCCAGCAGTATCTGGAGGACGAAGGGATTGATACAGTTGAATGGCCCTCATGATCATCTGACTTAAACCCGATAGAATAGACCCTTTTAGTGTTAGTAAACAGTGGTGACGTAGGCACAGTTGTGCACGCATTTTGACAACAGAAGTATGGCAGATCTCAGTGGCTTGTCAAGCTCTGCGAAAGGATTATCGTCAAAAGATCGCAAATATTTCCTCAACAAGCTGACTTTGACACATGGTGTCTGACGGCCAGGTCCTTGTGACATCAGTGAGAAAAACTTTAGTTTAGTCTTTAGTTCGCCAGCAGAATATCGATTCTGACAACCACACACATAACAATCAGACATTTTGGCGCTGGAAATGTTTTTTGTCTCAGTCTTCTTCTCTCCGTGTTCAGTCTGAATGAATCAGAATGAATGGGGAACTGCTACTTCTGTTGCCAAAATGCCCGCGTAGCTTTTTAAAAAAAAATCACTTCTGCCCTAAAAGGGTTTATACCTCTGGGACATTATGTTTGGGTCCATCAAAGTCTCAGTCTCTACAGGAGCTCAGTGATGCCCTTACACAGATGTGGGAGAACCATCCAACGTCTCATCAGGAGCACGCCAAAACGTTGTCAAACATGCATACAAGTACATGGGGGCCACACAAGATAATGAGAAGCATTTTGAATTGCAAAAATTTTATTTTGGCAAAATGGACCAGCCTGCCACATCATTATTTCACTTTGATTTTCAGGGTGTCTATAAAATTAAGCCCTTTGTAGGTTGAAAATATTATTTCCATTAAAAGAGGAGGCATCCATTTGTTCCTAAGACATTTTTTCCCCCATTGAGATCTGATTATTTTTCCAAGTGTTCCTTTAATTTTTCTGAGCAGTGTATAAATTTTACTCTTATGTTATGTGAATTACATAATAGTAAACAGTATTTAGTGCCACGACAAAAACCTCATAAATTACATTAGAGCATAAAGCTAAGCTTACAAACTCTGAGTTGCTTAAAATGCTCTGTAAAATAGGGCCCAACAATGTATGATCAATGGCTCTAAATACCAAAACATGCTTAGAATTCTCTCATATCTAAAAATTGATTTGTGTGGGAGTGGTAAAAAATGATTGAATTACCTATATTACAGTGGGTGGCTCACCTTCATGCCATCCTCTGGCCCTTTGATTGGGGGCTCAGGGGCTGAGGGGGGTGTAGAGTGAGGAGGGTCACGGCCAGGATTGGAATAAGGGGGGGAGCGGATGATGACAGATTTGTTGACCTGCATGATTGGTCTCTGTATGGGGTTAGGGAAAGGGCCAGTGGTGGGTGGGCGCATGTGCATCATCATGCTGCCCTGAGCAGTGGGAACCTGGAGAAGAGTTTAAAAAGATATGTTAACATCTGAATGTCCATTATCCGTTTATTAAGCAATGACTAATAACGTTATTGTCTATGGACTTCAGGTTTCTACATGCGAAATCACAATACGGGAATCTTCAAACATTTCGTTTTTTGTTTTCTGAGACTCACAGGGAGCGGACATACATCATAGGTTTCCTGACGCAAGCATGAATGAGACTAAATACAGATGGACCCTCCACCAGAAAAGTTACACAATGCACCTTTAACCTGATAACACCCGCCTAATTTGGTCTGTGCACAACGCTAACACATACCCAAGTGCCAAAGCTTATTAAAAGAAAATCTTAGACCTCACATGCTTGTGTGATACATCATTTTAAAGCTTAGACCTTCTAGTTTCTGTAAATATGCATATGAAGACTATGAGTGCAGGCTAAGTTACAGTACAGACAAAAATGTCTAAAAATTTAATTTTTTTTCTCTCGGAAAAAAAAAACCCAAAATAATAAAGGCTGTAACTTGGGCATACTTTATCCTAGACATTGGTGGCTCACTACACCCACTTGTTGGCAACAGCTGTGTAAAATTTCAGACCTCTAGGCCTAAGGGTTTGGATGCTGTGACCCTTTTTGTAAAAATATGTCAATTCGGCACAAGTGTCCAAATATGTACCAGATGTTCCAAACTGTGATAAGATGTAATGTATAATAAATAAATCATCTTCTGAACTTTAGGCATGTTTTCTTAAGATAAAAAACTAAAACAAGCCAAAAAATTTCTCTCCAGATGCCTCTGGTGCCTCCACCAGTGTCTGTGCGTAAGAGCAGGTCAGAGGGTGTCCTCGAGGCTGTTGCGCGCTGATTTCCTCTCTCACTACAGCACCTCTGCCCCACATGGGGCCCACCACCAAAATCATCTTTTCATAGGCTACTCAGACCTGTCAATCATTTCCTGAAAGAACCAATGACTGAAGAGCTTTTGCCGTGGAACTGTCCCTCGGTCATGCGCAATACGCCGCTAACTGGACGCGCTCGTTTTGGGTCCCCGAGCTGTAGTGCGCAGCCCCGAAGGCGCACCGAACCCTGGATATGCTTGTTTTGTAGCTAAGAGTGTGGAGAAAACAAACATACCCCACACCGCTAACAGGAGCTAGGCGCTTAGCTATGCTAAGGACCAAGAGCGAGAGTAGTAGAGAGATGCGTCGCTCGTCCATTCAGACAAACACGGACTTTCTGGATTATTTCTCCACATGGAATTATTTTATGAAAAAAACAACTGGATATTCTTTTTCTGTGGATTGTTACGGACTAATTGAGCACAGCTATTCCTAAACTGGACCCGTTTCGGACCGACAGAACCGGCTCAAAGGTAAGAAATACGCAAGTATGTTTTGAATATTTTTGGAAATTATAAGTTATGGCCCTTTGGGCTCGCTGTGTGGCATAAAATGAATGATATGGTTGTTTTACTGAGGAATTAAGCTTTCAAACGATGTATAACATGTCAATAGTGGAAAAATAAGTACGGTGAATATCTGGCTTGACTTTTTAATGTTGTGAAATCCGGCGGGCGGGTGGGTGGCAAGTGGTGCACTATGCAACTTTTTTTGGGAGAAGGTCCACAAGTTCCACACCCAACAGGTTTTGCTAACTTTCTACAGTTTTGCCAATCATAGGTCAGGGGCTTATACTGTATAACAATACAAGAACCACAGGTTTGTGATTGAATAATGCCAACTTTTAAAGATATTTGAGGGAAAAATTATTTTGTCTAGACTACATCAGAAGCAATGAGTAGTTTATATGAAGCGTAAAACAATGGTTACTATAGTCAACAATGTTTAACTGCAGAGTGTAAAGTCTGCTGGAGCTCCAAGACCCCGTTTCAAATCAATAATCTTTAACAATATTCATTATACTACCCTGTTTTAGTATTAACTTGCCAATTACCTTTTATTTATTATATTTACCTTTTATTTATTTATTACTTTATTTACTACTAACTAAAAATACTGGTATTGCCCATCACTAATGTAGCAACTGTAGTTCATCTAATGCATTTTTAGCACAACCCCCCTTGTCCAAATTTCTTTCACATATCATGCATGCCAATAGAACCCACAGCATTTGTAAAAAAAAAAGAAAATAAATAAAAAAAAGAAAGAAAGTTTAGGAGACAAATAAGTTATACCTGTTGAGAAAAGTGCGTTGGCAGAGGTCCTCCAGGACCAGAGGGCTTCCCACTGGGACTTGCAGACCCAGGCCTAAAACAAAATTTACAAAAATTTGATTTAAAACACAGCCTAAACTGCAAATGTCCTCTAATGTAAACCAAATGGTTTAGCAGACCTATACGTTCCTCCAGAGATACCCGGGGAATGACTGGGTTTTTCAGAGAACTGAAAATTCTTCATGTCCATCTGTGACCCCTAGGATTAAATAAACCAAAAATGTAAATGTCTGCCTAAAAGTAAAAAGAGAACACTGACTTGCGGTGGGGGACTTGTAGGTACCTCTCTGCTACCGGGCATGACAGGGGGCTGTGAACCTGGGGGCATCATCCGACGTGGTGCACCCACAGACAAGTTCTGCCCCTGTTGCAACTGTATAGACTGGGGAAGAATCAAATGCTGCTGCGCAGATCCATAGCGTAGCTGGGAGCCAGGTAGCGGCATTGTCACCTGTAAAATAAACGTACTTTAAAATATGGGTTGGAAAACATTCAGATCAGTCAAACGTCATTTCAAAAACATTGTTCAGATGAATACATTAAAAAACAAAACAAAACAAAATTCTTCTATAGACCACTCATGGTTTCTGTAGTTCCTGTAGATATGCATATAAAGACTGTGAGTGCAGGCTAACTTACAGTACCAGACATTCAAAAATCTCTAAAAATTTAATTTTTTTTGCCTCGAAAAGAAGTACAAAATAATGAAGGTTCTAACTTGGGCATACTTCATCCTAGGCATTTGTGGCCTACTACACACACAGTTCAAGTTGTTGGCAACAACTGTGTAAAATTTCAGACCTCTAGGACTAAGGGTTTGGATGTTGTGAGCCTTTCTGTAAAAAAAAAAAGACAATTTGGCACAAGTGTGCCAAATATGTACCAGATGTTCCAAACTGTAATAAGATGTAATGTGTAATATATAAGTCTTCTTCTGAGCTTTAGGCATGTTTTCTCAAGATAAAAACCTAAAACAAGCCAAAAACGTCTCCCAAGATGTGTCAGATGCCCTCCCCCAGTGTTTGCACATCACCGCCATAGAACTATATTAAAATCTGGAAGATGAATCCAAGATGGCGCCCTGTTATTTTTAATGGCCTGTGCTCATTGGCGCATGACCACAAAAAAGATTTTCATTTCTGCATTTACTTTGCGGCCCAAGGCTGTTGGGCTGTGATGTCAGAAACGCAGTTTTGATCGATTAGAGCGCGAGCTCAGAGCGGGGCTAGGCTAACTCTTACAAAGCTGACAGGCTTTCTTACAGGCATCTTACAGGCACTTTGACGATTAATTTTTTTTTTTTAAGTTCACATTGTAAAAATAGAGAACAAGCCCTACAAAATCCAACCATTATGAAAGCTGTCGAAGCCCTGTCAGCCGAACACGGGGAGTTTGATTTCTCAAAAAATGCATTGTGGTTCTATGGGAGATTTTTTCTTAGGCTGCGGGCTGCAATATCTCGCTCGGCCACACATCAATCTGTGGTCACGCATAGAGGGGGTGTGCCTTATCCAGTTCTTATAATACATCCAAACAGCTTTACACAGCTCAACACAGAGCCGCTCTCTCAACTCTGCCACACGTCCCGCCCATCATTGGAAAGCTCTGATAATAGGCTAAAACAATATATCAATCACTTTCTGGAAGAACCAATGACTGAAGAGCTTTGCTATACACAACCCACCTCCGAGATGTGTAAAAGGAGAGCTAGCAGGGTGCGTTCCTTCTATTCAACGGGCTGTGCAAGCTACACCAAACCACGTATCGTCTCGGGGATGGTCTCATTTTGAAGACAAGAGTATGAGGAAAACAAACATACCCAACAGCGCCAAGGGAAGTGGAAGCTAAGCTAAGTGAAAGGATGGCAAGACATGTTTTCAATCATCATTCATCCATTCATACAAACACGGTCTTTCTGGATTATTTCTACACATGGAATTATTTTATGGAAAAAACTGGATATTCTTTTTCTGTGGATTGTTACGGACTAATTGAACTAATTCCTGGACTGAACCCGTTTTGGAGTGACAGAACCGGCTCAAAGGTAAGAAATGCGTATTATTGGTTTGATTATTTTCAGGAATCATAAGTTATTGCTCTTTGGACTCACTGTGCGGCATAAAATGAATGATACGGTCGTTTTACTGAGGAATTAAGCTTTCAAACGATGTATAGCATGTCAATAGTGGAAAAATAATTAAGGTGAATATCTGGCTTGACTTTTTAATGTTGTGTAATTGCCTGCAGGCGGGCAGATGGGTGGTATGAGGTTAACTGACCTGGATGAGTTGAGAGTCCATTAACTGGGAAGACCCCATTCCAGGACCCTGATTCATCTGGTTATCATAGACCATAGGCTGGTTGCCATTCATTGGCTGATAGTGGGAGCTTGATTGAGGCTTCACCATTTCAGAAGGCTGCATACCAGGAAAACCCGAGTAGGGCCCTTTGAGCGGGGCTCCACCTGACAGAACCATAGGATTGGGCTGTGATAGATTCGGGTGCATGTAAACCTGGGACCTAAACAAAACAAAAGCATATATGTATGACATCTGGGCAATAGCAAGTGATACATGGTACCATTTATATTTCCAAAGTTGTACAACACAGGGTAAGTAAGTACCTGAATGGGGGAATTGAACTGAACATCTCTTGAGATTGTGAGACAGGAAGACCCCCTCGAAGCCCCAGCTGAGCCTGAGCCTGAAGAGATGTGTGCAAAGAGATAGGAATCTGCTGGGCTGCCGCTGCCTGAAATGGACAACAAATGTGACACACTGACAAATTGGAACCACAGTTCGTTGCTAGTCTATATACCTGTTGATAAGATTGCTGTTGTGTCAAGGTTGGTGGCACAAGGCGAGGCTGGCTAGGAAATACATGACCGTCCAAGTACAAAGGGGGAATATGGTTTCCTACAGAGACAAATCATTACATTATTTGTGTAAAATAAAAGATTATGTTATAAGTTTTTTTTTTTTTTTTTACCTTGCATTGACATGGAGGGTGCAACTGATGCTACAGGCATTGGGGGCATAGACACTCCACCAAAAGAGCTGTAGCTGACGCCACTAGATGAGCCTACACTGCATGGAGGCTGAGGACCAGAACTACTACCTCCAGGAGATCCCTGCTCAGGCAGTGACTGGGAGTTCTCCCATGCTTTACGAGCAGACTCCATCTGAATGGTAAAAGAAAACAAAATTTCAATCAAAAATGGAGAAAGGTAAAGAATTTTTTTTTAAATGTAATGTAAGGTAAAATACATACTTTCAAAGTCAAATCAGCAGAAGGAAATGATAAGGGATTGAGGTTTATACCAGGCTGCAAATGGTTCGAACGGAGCATTGGGATAGTTTGATTAAGCGCAGTCTAGAAACACACATATTAGTGTAAACAATGTTACTCTTTGACATATAAATTTGCTTTTGGCAGGTTGAACCACTTACATTGTTGGTAAGTGCATCCTGAAGCTTGTTTACAGGATTTGACACAGGCACTGCAGTAGAACCTGGCTGTAGACTAAAATCAGAGTCTTTGGCACTGACACCAAACTCAATTGGAGGCACAGGCAGTACACTGTCCACATGAAGATCCACACCATTGACTGGAGTAATGGGACCACCTTCAAGCCTATCAACACCTTCTGAACCTTTGCGGTTTTTCAAGGAACGTTCATTCCCAATAGGGCCTGGCTTGTGTTGTTCTTTGCTTTGTTCTGGGCTTGCATCAGAGTCCTGATTCAAGAAAGAAAACAAATTTAAGAATATATAATACCTTTGAAGAATAATTTGAAGGCATATACCTCAGAGTTGGGCTCACTCCCCGTATATGAGACCTGTTTAGTCCAAGAATCTCCACCTGAAACAGAAACTGAAAGAGCTACAAAAATAGAAAAATGAAAACATGCTCTAAGTTTCTCTGCACTGTAAATAATGATATTAAACTACCTGAGCTATTCGTTTCCCAGATTTCTGTTCCAAGATTATTAGAAGAGAGTGCTTCCTCTGGGTGGTCAATAGTCACGCTTCCTTGCTTTTTTGCAAACCGTGGAGGAATCTTTGATGCCATAACCCTGTTCTTCCCTGGTATCTTAAAAAAAAAAAAGGTAACAATAATAAATTTACAAACTATACATTCAGATTGCCACACTGAATAAGTGCTGGACTTACTGTAGCTCCCTGGTCTTTTCTCCTCCTTTCTTCATCTTGTGGACGTCTCTGCTTCTTAGACAAAGCTTCTTGGTAACCATCTGAGCTTGGCACTGGTCCTCCTGTGTCACTTTCAACTATTGGAACAACACAAATGGTTAAATATGTATTCTGTTATAAAATAAATAAAACTTTTGAAACAGAACTTACGTTGATAGCTACCAAGCTCATACTGTGACAAGGGTTCAAGGTCGGTCTTCACAGGTCCTTGTTTTAGGTCCTTGTTTAATTTCTTCCCAGCGGACTCACAGGTATCTCTTTCCTCAGACTGATCTATGCCATAAACTGATCCTGCCTCTTCTGGGGTCCTAGGTTTTAAAAAAAAAAAGAAAAAAAGACAGTATTACAGAAATATGGTAAATCAGGTGATATTCTAAACAAAAGGTTAAATCTTACCTCCTACATGATACATTTCCATTAGGCCAATTGTCACTTCTGTTTGATGAAGTTGGTGGAGGATTTTCAGGTGTACGTGACATTTTGTTTGTTTCCAGGACAGGTGGCTCTCCTTTTCTGTTCTGTCGATCTACAAGAGGTCTCTGACTGGAAAAGCTTCTCTTTGAAAGTTCTCTTTTCTCACTGGCACCTGGTTCACCATGACCTGGGTCAGAAGGGATATCAGAGAGGCCCTGCTGAGCGGTGCTGCTACTTCCACTCCTCTTGTCCCGCCAGTCCCCAAAGTCACTGTTGTCTGAACCAGTTTCCCATTCCTCTGTTTGACCATGCTGCGCAGAACGCACAGTATAATGTCCACTCGGCCAGCTGTCATCTCCTTTGGAGCGTGCAGGCCAATTTGCAAAGTCACCATTTAAGTATTCATCACTTGTCCATTGGTTTGAGCCGGGGTCACGTTCTTGCCTTAACCTTCGGAAGCGTGGGGGTTTGTCTTGACGAGGTGGTCTGCGTCTTCTTAAAACTTGTCTGTCAGGGTTGTCATTGTCAAAGTAGTACTCCCCTTCACGGTCTTCTGTGCCATTTTCATTTAAGGATACTGTAAATTTAGGGGTGTATTTCACATTCTCACGCTCAACAGCAGATCTACGCGAGTATACATTTTCATGTCCTGGATCATAACCGTTTTCTTGCCCTGACCCACTGTTAGTAAACTGAGTTCCCCGGCCCCTCCATGAGGACATGTCTCTAGAACCACCATAGTTTCGACTGTAGCCTCCACTCATATTCAGCCTTGGAGGAAGGGCACGACCCCCAACACCTCTTGTTTTAGGTTTTTCTCTGGAATCAGTGGATGCTTGGTCATCAGTATACACCTTGTTTGATCTCCAAGAATCCCTGTCAGCTTTCCGCACTTCTGATTCTGTGTACATTTCATTATTTTCAGACCCCTTCTGACGGCGTCTCTTGGGCATTTCTTCATATTCTGAAGCTTCGCTCAAGGTTTCACTAACATTGCGTCTCCTCGGTTTACCCCTTTGGAATTCTTCCATCTTTACATGATCCCTAGGGACTGCACGGCCTCTGCTTGCCCGATGAGGGACACTTCCACTGTTGTTATTATTGTTGTAAGTTCCTCTGAGACCATCTACAGTTCTTCCACCTCTCCCTCCTCCTCTAGCGTTAAATTCCCTAAAACCACGGCTGCCACCTCTACCTGTGACCCTCACACCACCAAAGGCCTGCTCTTCGTCAATAAAAATCCAATTATTCCGGCGATGTAACTGTGGCTCACGATTTTCATGGCCCTCTCTAGGTGAATGAATCTTGCCATTCTCCCAGGTGTTGTCTTTTGGAAAGTCCTCATTGTGGGTGCACAAAGATTTGTCAATTTTAGTTGGAGCAGGGGACTGTCGCTGTTTCTCTTCAGAATGTTTTTCAATGGGTGAAGCAGAGCGCCTGTTGTTTGCTGGCTGGTTATCTTTTTTCAAGTCATACACATTGGTGAGAACTTCTTTTTCAAGGCGATATGGTACAGGTTTCTCATCAGGCTCTGGTTTAGGCTTTTCGTTTTCCTTATCTTCTACTTTTAGAGCTTTGAGAACTGGCTTTTTAATTGGTCCAGTTCTGCGAGTAAGCATTCTCCCACTAGTCTCAGAAGGCTGTCCAACACTGCTGCAGCTAGAACTGGGTTCAGACCACTGACCATTGTCTTTCTTCATTGAATCTCTCTTCCAAATATCCTTGTCTGATGCATCATCATGTGACTCAACTGCCTCCCTCATGTATTTGTCTCTGTGGTCCACTCTTTGATAATCAGCGTCTCCATGGTGGGGAGGGTGAGCTGGAGACAGTAATTCATCATGGTGTCTGTTTTCCCTGTCTGGCCCTCTATTGTGGTATGAATGACAAGAGAGATTATCTTGAAGACGGTCTAGGCGTTCTTTAGCCCTCTCTTCATAAGAGTCATGTTGGGGGCATGTCATGTCACCTCTTCAAAACAAAACAAAAAAAGAACACAGTTAATACACAAAAGTGCAGGGTATTGATGTTAGCATAAAATATTTGCCTGTCATCTCGGCGCAAACTCTCAGAGCCTTCATGTTGTCTTTGATAGGGTGGAGTGAAGCTGCGCAAGGGATAGCTTTCTTGGTTCCACATGGTGCAGGATTCGGTGGAAGGCGCTCTCCTCTCTGGATGCAAACTTGAATGGCAACCTTCATCAGACACAGGACTGTGATCCTGGGGCATCATGGGTTTTATCATCCCAGCTAAAAAAAAAAAATACAGTTACTAAAAGTAAGCAACATTCACAGTATGTGCAGTAAGCACTACTTACGTGAAGATGAATAATATTCCACAGGAGATCTTCCTTGTGTCATACGTGGATCCATATATGGTGGCATCATCATCCAGCGAGGGTCAAATCCAAGAACATGTGGGGGATAATAACCCCGTTGAGCATGGCTTGAGCCAGTGGTGGAAGGGTGGCCTGATTGTTGCCAGTGCTGCATTTTGTATGATTGTTCCTATTAAAAAATGAAGCTTGTTAGATTTGTCTTTGGCATAGCAAGGAGATAGACCAAAGTTGTTAATGCACATGCACTAGCTTTGTCATGTGGGCTGATAATTCTCATAAAAGAAAAAAGAAATGAACTCAAACTCAAGCTTCAAACAACAAGGTAAATGTGGATCACATTTACTTTCAGCAAAAACTGTGGACAGAGACTGAAGTTTTGTGGCCTCTCCTTCACACTGTTTAATCCAAATCCTGACGAAGAAGAGCATATCACAGTAATACTCATGCGCCTCACAACCTTAGACATATTTCATGACACTAGGCTTATTTTCTCCACTATAGAGTAAGCATGTGCTGCATGATGACGTCACCAGGCCGTAGTCAGTTTGCCTATGCCACAAAGTACAGGTCACGGAACCTTCAACAATTATATGCACCTTAAACATTTACTTTCTGGTCTCTGATCCATCCTTTAAGTTAATGACATAATTTAAAATACCACAGATGTATGAGTTTTGAGCATAACAACAAACCCGCAACAAATCCATCTGACTGATTACGAAGGACAAAGTATGGCAGGTGTGCCAGCTTGTATCTCTGTCCTCAATCTCACACATGTTTTCTGGGCAAGCCATGGCTGTCGCCACTGGAACTATACTATGCACTCCTTTGCACTAGTCTCTCGCCTGCATTTTAACATGTTCAACTTACACCATATGAGAAACTGACCCCTCAACATTTCTAATGTCTAATGTAGACTGTGGCGTAAAAAATGTGGCACATGTCTCTAGGTGGATGCTTTTGGACTCGAGGGAAGATATTTGCAGACTTGTTGACCTGATGTGCAGATTTGCTACTAGTGAGTTTTTCTTAAACATGGAGTATGAACACTCAAGATGCGCCACATGACCTCCTAAAACAGAGTGTTGAGGGAGCCTAGATGCACATACCCAATAGCCTCTGCATGTAATCCCAATGTCCCTGATAGTCTGAACAAGACATAAGGACAACACACCAAAAAATAGATGCACGCTGTAGAGGTTACACAGTGAAATGTTTTTGTTCATCCCCACAGTCTTCCTATACTTGTGGGCAAGAAATAATGAATTTTCTGAATAAATTCACCTGTTGCTGGTGATGTGGCTGCTTTTGAAAGCGGGGAGGAATTGGTTTAGCTGTATGGCGAACAGTATTGTCTCCTGGGGGGGAAGAGGGCTCTAGACCTTCTTCGTCACTTCCTCGATAACCAGAGAAGCCCAACTCCTCTTGATAGCTATGCGCAGAAGTGTTATCAGTGGCACTCTCATTTCCATCTGTTAGGTGGATGAGAAGAAAACGTGTAATGTTAGCATCAAGTTGAAACATAAAATAGCCAATCATTTTAAGACAAATATTTCTTTTTACCTTTTGTGCTGTACTGCCAGTTGTCATGGTGGCATTTATTTTGATCTCTGTTGGGAGAAAGAGTGACATCCCTTCCCTCTAGATCTTTGTGGCTGTCATCCGTTTTAGAAGTCTGTCTCTCAATTTTGCCAAACTTTTCATCTAGTTTTTTAAGTTTTTCAGCACATGCAGCCAATCGTTCCTCCCGTGCACGTCGTTCCTCCTCCTCTCGACGCCTGCGTGCTCTTTCAACAGCCTCAGACAACTCAGCAGGCACAAACTTCCCCCTGCCTGGAGGTTGAACATGAGATTGCCGTTGGTGGTCCTCTTGTTCCCCTGCAGGGTCACCATGGTGTTTCTGTTGTGGTTAGTAATGTAAAGAATAAAATAAAAACTGTGATCATATGCAATTAAGAGCACACACATAATAAATATATTATTACAGCTGTATATGTTAACAATAAGAAGTCCCACATCACTATAGTAACAACGAGGTCATCTGGCCCAATTCACAAAGGCTCAGACACATTGTGCCTTTCATATTCCCTTCAGTGTAGGTCTCTGAGGAATTTTAATCCTTAATGTGTTCACTCTGTGACTAACAATGTTAAGAGTTAAACTTAGATACATTGTCTCAAAAGAGAGTAGAAAAACAAGATGCCATATGGACTGACCTGACTGTCTGCAGAGATGCATCTGCCACTAGTTTTCCTAGGAGGTTCATGATGATGTTGGTAGCGATAGTTATCTTCTGGGCTCTCTTGGGGGTGAGAATCTTCTAAACTTAGAGAGGAATGGCAGTCACGTTGGTTTTCGTTTTCCCAGTCAGTCCTGTGGTATTGTAAACACACACAATTAGAACTATACAGTCATTGCATTTCTTAAAACTGTTCCAAAGAAAAAGGTTTACCATGGTTTGTTTTTCTCACAAGGGGCATGATCCTCTTCATCATCACTAAATTTAAGTTTTTCACTATAATCCACTTCTTCATGGAGTCCTAAGACAGACACAAAAATAACATTTGTCATTTAAAAGTGTTCATGTTTTACCTTGAGATCACAGTTATTGTGAGAAAATTACCTGCCCATCCATCCTCACAGTCATTGTCTAGATCATCCAGATCCTTCAGGTCTTCAGGGTTAATGATAGCTGGCCGAAGTGGCTTGTCACCTGGCCTGCGGATGGGCTGAGAGGAGACCCTGGGTGGTGCACGAACAAAACGGTTCTCTCTCCTCAAGTCTCCACTGCATTGAAATATAAGGGTCAAATTAGCAGTGTGCTATTCCATAGTCATATAATTTTCAGTCACTGTATGAGCCATGAGTATGCACTTACTTTACCAACTCTGGTTTAGCATAGTTGTGTTTAAAAGTTGGTTTACTTTCAAAACGAGCAGGTGCTGATACAGTATGTGCATGGTCTGATCCTGGGGCTTCCCGTGTTTCTTTTGAGCACATCTACGAGAGCAAAAAATACACATTGTACCTGGTGCTACCAAAGAACAGCAGATACTTAAATGTACTTACAAATGCAGGTAACATATCATGGTAGACTGCAGTCGAAGTGTGCTGAAGCTGGTATTGCAGGGCTGTAGGGACCGTTGTTCTGCGAACAGGCTGAGCCGGTCTCAGGGAAGGTTCTTTAGGATCAAAGCTTGGTGGCGGAGTTATTGTTGAAGTGGATGTAGTGGGAGCAGTGGCAGAGGATGGGTGAGCTGAGGCTGGGAGTGTCCCAGACTCACCTATGGCAGTAGGCTTCCCCTCAGGATCTGCTGGCAGAGCGAGGGTCAGAGATGAAGGTTGAAGGTTCCTGCCACCACCTTCCCTCCAGCTTGTTACATCTAGTGAGAAACAGATTGGACAGATTGAGTATTGACAACTCAAATGCAGTTCAGAAGAGTGAGTTAAGAGTGAATTGGGCAAATGGTCCTATTATCATATTATGTAAAGGAAAACCTACTCTGGGGGCGGAGGCTTGGTCCTGGCCCATACGACGGATCGAAGCCGCTTCTTTCCTTGCCAGCCTTGTCCTGTTCTCCAGCTGCTTTCAGTGTGGGAAATTCCTCGTGAGAGAAGGGTTGAAGTCGGCTTGAGCCCCTTAAACCATCCGGCTCTACTCCCTTTCCATTTAGCTGGGCCCATTGCTTTGGTCCACCTGTGTTTGTGTTCTATGGGACACAGGAAAAAATTATCACCAACTACATTCAATGACAAACTACATTAAGATGCTTTCTTACCACATGTAGTAGAATAATCAGTCCAAAAGTGTTGTTATAGACAGATTTACAAATGCACAGATTACGTAGCAGGTTCTCAATATGGGTTACAGGCTAGGCCAATGTATTAACTTTGTAGAGTTTATGTGGAACATATTACAGTTTTCACTTAGTTTAATGCTATTTAATAGGTGGTAGGGCTGGGAAACTAATAATTTGTTTAATTCATGTTTTTAATAATCATGATTTGAAAAATTGTAAAATCGTGAAATCAAGGATTTTGAAAAAAACAAGTTTACACCTGATTTTTCACAGTTGCAAATCAGGGTTACTGTGCAATTAAACAAGTGACAATTTTACAATTACAACTGTATTGAGATTAGGTCTAAAAATATGTTAACATTTGACAATACAGCCACCACACTGGTCATGTATAGCCATTAGGTAAACGGAATTCCACAGTGAGCAATACAAAACCATAAAACATACCTCTGGGTTGGCTATTGGTGATGGTTTCTGAAGATTGGAGACAGATTTCTGTAAAGCCTGCTGCGGCTGCAACTCCTGCAGCTGTTGTATTGATACAATAGAACTGCATAAAAAAAAAAATTGAAGGCACTGTCAGTCAATTTCTAATTTCTCAGATAACATTGCAACCAAATTTTGCCTCCATTTACCTCTTTTGATCGGGTTGTTCCTGCTTGTTTGCCCATCCTGTTCCGTCTTTAGGCACAATGACCACGTTTGGATCGTTTCCTTTGTTTTCAGATTTTAAACTCGGCAGATGAGCAGGTGGGGGCATACGCCGGGCTGTTGCCACTTTGCCAAGACTCTGTAAGCCATGTCGAGGAACTACTAAATTTTAGGTGAGAAATTTTTTTATTAATTAATATTTCTTATTTTCTGAAATATGAACAGCAGGAAATTACCTGTATTTTTGGGGGTTTCTATTGATTTTCCCTTGTACTTGTCAAATAGGCTGAGCGAGGAATACTTGCTTTTCCCATCCTTGGACTTGGTAATTTGCCCCAAACGATCGGACATTGCGATGTAATGTCATCGAGTATGGAAATTTTTCTTTTCTCCTCTTCCCAATGCCTTCTGATACTTCAAGAAAACAAAAATTGTACAAATGACAAAATAAGAAATTAATAACAAAAAAAGGTCATATTTTTGAAGTATTGTAGCAGATTATTTCAACCTCCCAGAAGTGTTAGTGTGGCCAGAAATATTTCTTATTGCCATTGCCATTTTATTAATTCAGGTACTAGTTTCACAGGTAGAAATTCAACACTAAAATTGGCCAATGCACAACTTAGTAGAATAGTCGACATCCACTTAAAAATGATTGAATGTGTGCCTCCATAAGAATTTACATCATTTATAATGCTATAGCATTTTGACAAGTGAAGAGTGGAATAAACTTGAAATGCTGCCACAATTTATTTAAAACACATGGAGATATGGCAAACTGGGGGGCAGCTTCAATCACAGCGATGAGACTGATGTATGTGATGTAATCGAGTTTTCATATGGCTAACCACTACAAAGGCACAATTACTCTGCGTTTAGGTTTGATGGACATAATTTAATCTATAATACCTTTATAGCCGATACAGCACTGGAAAACACAATACATATAATATGATGTTCTCAGAGACAGGCCCTAGGTTACACTTACACACAACTACACTGGGCCGATCTGAACAGCTTTTGCTTTGCTTTTCAAACACATGTTCATGTGAAAGACAAATATCATCATACAATATGTTACATATGCCCACATTATATCGTGAGCCTTCACGACCACAGCGCAAGTAAGAAGCAGCCTTTGCTAGTGGAAAATGCTAGCCAGCCAGCAGCTAGGCTAATGGAAATGGTAATGTAAACATCAGAAGCTGGTGGCTACCATTTTCATGTTCGACATTCTCCAGACAACTCATCGTGTCAATTAAGCGTGTATTTCACAATAATCGGAATCTAATACTCGGTCAAAATCACAGCATGCGCCAAAGCACGCATTAGAGGTTAATCGCAGGTTGTCCACAAACTAGCGAAAGGGCATTCCCATTAAACTAGCCGCCTACTAGTCTCCCCAACAACAACCATGACAGGCCTTGGAGCCAGTGTCTTTATTTTTACGCACCATAATAAAACACACAGCGTGTTTTGGACATTTCTAGAGCCTCTTCCCTTGTGACTGTTATTAACCTCAACATTAGCAAGCTATGGAGACAGAAAAGGGAATGTAGGGCAAGGCGATTAAAAATGGCTGCTGCCCAGAACAAAGCAACAATAAAACTAGGCAGCGAAGAAAATACGAAAAAGTGTACATTTTACTCCATCATCTGCCTCAAATACTTACCCAGTGAGTGACTTAGTATGTATTCCAAAGAATGGTGGTGATATATTCCCACAAAATGTTGTTTGCTCAAAGGATGGAAGGCGATTGTAAAGCCCGATCTACATAGGTTGAATTGATCGCGGAGTTGTTGCTGGGGTCGTACCCGGCCTGAGACTGAACGGGGCAGAGTGGAGCACAAGCGGCTGTGGAGGAGCGTCCTGCGTCACCGCGAACGGACGGAGACGGTCTGTGCGTCCCAGCCATGGTCCCCCGTTAATGCAGCCACTTCAAAATATCACTTAAACATGGATAATCTTTACTCATTCTGTCACTGCGTTGAAGAAAGGTCACCCATGTGTTTTGGAAATGCTACTTTCAAATCTTTTGGAATGGCATATGTTTGTTTGTGAATAGAAAGCTTGATACAAACCTACAATTCAATGTAAAACAGTTCCCATTTACTAGTTCCCTTGTACTTGCAAACACTTTTTAACAGTACTATTTATTGCATGCTATTAGTAGTTCTTGAATATCTTAGCGAGTAAACGGTTCTTCTCATCCTAAGCATTTCATTGCACTGTAGACCATGTGTCGAACCTGCATATGACAAATCTTGAATCTTGAATCTTGAATGTACTTTTTGGTGTCTTTAAGTAAACTATTCCTGCAAAAAAAAAAAAGTGTTGAACTTAATCTTAATCCTATCCAAATTCCATATACATTGCTTTACATTTTCTAGTTAGAAACCCAGATTTGGTGTATTTTAGTCCCTCGTGTCCTCTTATATTAAAAAATAACTTTGTATGGAATTTGAAATATAAAATTTGAATGTACTTTTTTTTGTATAATGCATATACAATATAATGAAGACGTTAAGCATGCTGAGCCATGTGAACATGTGAACTATTGAACATCTGGCAGTGTTATTGAATGTACCATTATATTGCGTTGTATATTAAAAAAAAAAAAAAAGAAGACATTTTTAAAAAGCGTCCCAACCATAGATCGTATATATGGTCTCAACCAAGCACCCTATGGTCAAACAAAGCAAATACAGCCACACTCACGATAGCATACACAACAATTGTCACTAGGTGGAGCAATTGCTACATAAATGTCAGAAGTTGTCACGATAGATTTCCTTTGCCCTCTGCTGTCATTTTAAATGGTGACCACCTGTTCCTTGGTTCGTTGTAGACTTGGGTGACTAGACGTCCCAGTTCCAGCAAATATAGTCAAAAATATCCAGGGAACCCCATTTTTTAACCAATTTTATACCTGCCAACAGTAAAGAGAGGTATAAACTGTAATTTGTTTAGGTAAAAAACAGAAAAACTGCTTAAAATGACCAAAACAAGAAAATGTGTGTATAACTATTTTCCTTAATTACGCCCTTGTTTCACAAATGTATTATTATCAACCACTAAAAAAACAGGGATGTCCCAGTTTTTTACTTTGAAAATCTGGTCCCCTATTATAGAGCTGGTGCTGAAATTAAGCCCAGATTCAGCGCATACAGCACACACTAGAGTAAAAACGGTTTGTCATGCGAGTAAAAGGTGAGATATCAGAAGGCTTCGTTCAGTGTAAATTGAAATTGTTCTGCATATTTCATTGTTGAGCCTTGAAACAAAAGGATCTGAAACATTTCACATTCGGTTTTGATCAGACAATATATGTCCTAATATATATCCTTCAATTGGCCTCAGTTTAGCAGGTATCACAGGTACCACAAGTTATATTTTCCTTAGTTCATCCTTATGTCCCACCAAATCCCAATAGCCCACTTTTATTCAGTTTGTTTGTGTGAATGCATTTCTAGTATATGTTAACTGTATTATATTTTTTAAACCAGAAAAAAGTAAAATCATATGTCCTATAGTTTACTTATGATGTTCTACATCCAATAGCAACTGTATTGTATCAGATGTCAGGCTTTCCTGTACGGGCAAAAACACTTTCTGTTCCTCATAAGTTTAGCGTTTCACCATACCACTGTTTCCTGGTACATACTTCTACTGCAACTAAAACAGAAGATGCTACAACAAATTATAATAAGGTGTGTAGCAGGCAATTTGCAAGATACTTATTGTTCACATGCATCAATATCAAAATAAATAAGAGTCATTGTTAAATAGCCAATAACTTTATTAATGCATTTAATAGAAATGAAAAAAAAATCTATGTAAACCTGTACAAACAAAGCTATACAAACACAAATAAAGCATTGTAGGTACTGACACAAAAGTTTAATTTTATCTATAAAAGAAATTTGTATCAAACAATTTTTTCACGAAAGCAAGAAAAATACCGGATAGATGGATCTGCATAGACATCAGTATAATTAAATTTTTTATGGAATAAATGTAGCATAACAAAAAACCTGTTTCATTTAGTGCAAACTTGCATCAAGTTCCATCTGGAAAATTAAAAAAAAAAGTTTGCCAATATGAAATATAAAATAATATAAAATATATCTTTGCCTATTATGTGTGTAATGTTTTCCACACTTTCATTTACATACCAATATTATGCAAAAGAGTTTTGGAAGAAGAAAGAAAGAAAAGGGATAAGAGGCACAATACTATCTGAATAAACAGTCTATGAGAAATTGATGAAATTAAAATGCAAGCAGTTTTATTAGAGGCTCCTTGCTTTGCCAATTTGTATAGTTTGCCTGATTGTATAGCTGTTGTATGTATAATCAGTGATATACATGCAAGGGAGGCATCTATAGCAACCAGCAAAATATCAGGCAGTTTAAAGACTTATAAAGTAGGAGCTCAGGAAAAGGGACTCCAGCTCAGTGTGCTGATAGAAATAAGGGTCTGACAGGTGCTTGATGACAGCCACACACTTTCCATCAGGCTAAAATGGAGCAGGCCTAATGCAAACCCGCACACCATGTCAGTGAGGTGGTGTCTACCTAGAAGCACTCGGGACAGGCCCACGAGAAAGGCCCACAGCACTAGAAGGATGCGAAGGGGCACAGCCAGCACCAGATGAGACAGAAGAAACTTAGACACCATGGCAGCCCGGCTGGCATGAGCAGCAGGAAAAGAGTATATGTCCATGGCAACACAGTCCAGGAAACCAGGGGCCATCTCCCAGGGTCCTTTTCGCTTTACCAGTCTCTGAACCCCAGCTACTGTCATCACGTCCAGGAGAAGGGCTGTTGAAAAAGAGAAAAAGTATATAAGACAGTATTGGGCATACGAAAGCAGATATATTGGCCAATACCTTCAAATGCTGATCTTTCTGTTGATTTTGTTTGTTTGTTTGTTTGTTTTTTGCAATCATTTTTAAAATGTACAATCAGATAACAAAATCAAATTCTTATTGGATTTTAATGTGTATTTGCCTAAAAAGGGAGGGTGTGGCCTAAGGAGAGCAATGCCCTATATCAAGGTGTGCAGAATTATTAGGAAGGAACCCATTATCCTCCAGTGTTGTCATGAGCTGCAATCTACATGGAGTGCCCAGAAGTACAAAGTGTTCAGTGCTCAGAGACATGGCCAAGGTGAGGAAAGCTGAAACCTGACCACTACTAAACAAGAAACATAAGCTGAAACTTGAAGACTGACCCGAGAAATATTTGAAGACAGATTTTTCAAAGGTTTTATGGACTGATGAGATGAGAGTGACTCTTGATGGACAAACTGTTTGGGCCTGTGGCTGGATCAGTAATGGGCACAGAGCTCCACTTTGACACCAGCAAGGTGGAGGTGGGGGACTGGTATGAGCTGGTATTATTAAAGATGAGATTTTTGGACCCTAGGTTGAAGATGGACACAAAATGAACTCCAAAACCTCCTGGCAGTTTTTAGAAGACCTTGCATCTTTCAAGAGGACCAAGAGGATTTTTATTCAGGACAATGTTCCATCGAATGTATCAAAGTACTGTTTACTATTAGTAATATGTAAGTGAGAATAGAAAATGTCCATTTTTCATTAATCTGCATAATAATTCAACACATTAATAGTTGCCCAATAATTGAGCATACATAGATTTTCTCCTAAGATTTGAGGTTTATTAATATTTTGAATTGACCAAGAGCACTGTAGTTGTTCAATTATAAAATTATCCATCCATCCATCTTCTCCTGCTTAATCCAGCTGGGTCGCGGGGGCATCTTGCTGCCCAATCCTCATAGCACCTGACCCCCCCATGAACCCCTCTGCGGGTGGTGAGCCCACAGGAGGGTGGACATTATGGTCCTTGATGTTAGTTCATATTATAAAATTAATTAAATTTAAATGCAACTTGCCTATAATTATGCACAATTGAAATTCCATTTGTCAATTTTTGATAGTTGCTGTTGTTTTTGAATCTCACAATCAGACTAATGAACACAAAAAATATAAATTAAATGACTGAGTAGAAAAATAATTAATTTAATTTAAGACAGTCAAAGTAGCCTATTTAAAATAAGGAGAGGGGACATGCAAAAACACTGTATGTCTGAATTTCTGACCAGAGGTCACTTTAGTAATGTTAAAACATTTTAAAAGGACAAGAACTTTTACAACCCTTCTGAAAGGCAGTGGTTTAATTTTGACTGCTGAAGCCTGGATAGAAAATATTGTAATCATATACTAGGTCTTCTAAGTGTTGTAAAAATAACTTCCCAATAGGATCACAATTCCAAACATTAAAAGCCATAATAGTGTATGAGCTATAAGGAGAGAATTCGTCAGACAAAAACTCTCATTCAATACAACTCGGTGTACAAGTTTTATATAGCAGCCTACTCATAATTAAGTGTATAGGTCTATAGGATGTGGGCAACGTGTAAATTTGAAAACTTCCGTTAAACATAATAATGATTTAATTGAAACCTGTTCCCCAGCCCTAATGAGAAAAAGCAAATGCTTCATAATACAAATATAGTTTAATTAAGGGAAGGGTTAGCGGTAATGATGGTGCAGCTTTTGGCACAAGAGGCATTTGGTGCGATGCGCGTACATTTGTTGAGTGACATTTACCCAAAAGTAGATTGACCAGGACCTCTTGTCCGGCCAACGTGTTGCTCCTTGTCAGACACACGATAGTGCCAATAATCCATGTGATTCCGTGACCAGTGAGAGCCAAAAGGTTGACCATGGATCTACATCCTCCCCAAGACGAAGACGTGTTGGCGCACACCCCCATGCGCTTGGACAGGCAGATATCAATGGCAAGCAGAGAGTTCATCGCAATGCCTTTGAATGAGGGGTTGAGCTGCATACAGTCCTCCTCCGGCAGTTTGCCTGGCTCTTTCTTGTCCTTACTGGAGGCCTCGGGTGGCTCCTCACCAGGCTGGCTTGTTTGGTGCTTGAATGGAGGTCTCCTCGCGCTGCCTCCCCTCTCCGGTTGCCCTCCGCGCACAGGCTGGTTAAGGGACATAAACTCAGCTCTGTTCAGGACATTGTTCCTTTCACGCGCTTTAGATCTTGCTTTAGCGGGCATTTTGCGTTCGGGAGAAAACTTGTACTAAACAATCTTCGAGCTTTAGCTGGTGCGACTTAACCCAGTCAGTGAAGTCCCTGGATAGAAAGGGGTACAGCAGTCCTCCCCCTTCTGTGGCCTAATAGATATATTTAGACTCCCAGGAATGTGTGCTGGCCATGCTGTTTACCAGACCCAGTGAGGTGCACGGCATCTGCCTGGCCATCATGTGAAACCTGATCCAAGTCAAGCGATAAAATAACACCAGGTGTCGTGTTACGCCTCAGCATTGTACAAAGCAACACACAGAAGCTTCACTGTAAATAACAACACGGACTGGACAATGAAAACAAGGGTAAGAGCCTAGTTACGCTGATGTTGTGTCGCCATCACAAGCAGCCACTGGATACGAAGAAGCCTGGAGCGCAGCATCCTTCCTTTCTTTTAGCTGAAAGACCTACCGCGTTAATCCGCAGAAGGATATGTTCCAGTAAGAACGTATTAAAACACAAAGGAACGTGAACTAAAATACAGGCCTCTACATTCAATGCAGCATCTGCTTCTCCCTCGATGGTCTTACGTAGTTTGCGTAATACACGATTCCTTACTACGTTCAGGGCAGAGTTGTCCAAGGTACTTAAAAGGACAGGCGTGACTCGAGGAGAAAAAATGTGAAAAGCAGACCTACTCCTTATCAATAAAAGCTATGTAGACGTAGACAACAGCATTGTACATGTAGTTTAAACACTAGATTTTGATTATTTATTTTTGCGATCGATAGAGTGCAGGTCTATTAAAGTAGAAAATCAGAATGGGAAGCTCTGCCCGAAATATGCTTGGGTAATTAATACATTTTATGTCATAGACTATTTTAGCCAGACATATATAGCCTAGACTAGTTGTCTAAGTCAAACTTTAACTCTAAACTCTAGAGTATTCTGTAGGATAGAATAAGGTCTAACAGGATTCAATAAATAGGCCCACACAGGCCAAAGTTTGATCCTATTTGTGAGATTCAGCTTCCTGATAAGCAACATTTTTAGGACTGTTCACTATTCAAATTATATTATATTATTTTCTTTTAAATTGTTGATTGTTATGGCAAGGAAAACAAATACCAAAATGTTCATAATTATGAGATGGGTCCGTGGCCTACATTTCCCATCATACCGACGTCCTGAGCGGAAGTGTCGTCTCAAAGCCATCTATAAAGCCGCTTCCCAAGCAGCTGACAGCCCAAAGCGGAGCGGGGTGAACCTGCTGTGGCGATGGGGCGCGCACTGAGCAGCCACTTCTGGCGTGGGGATTTTTACTGAAATCCGTCCCTCTTTTCGTCCGTGTCAGCGCACACAGAGGGGTGCACAGACCCCTACGGCACCCAGACCATGCAGGGCAATCTCCCAACGCAACTACTTATGTTTGCGTTTAAATGCCTTTAGAATGGAGGCGGTCAACTGGCTGAAGTTAACCCCACGGTGCTTTCATTTGGATGACACAAGGAAATGCTGGCTCTCGGACAGCGGTAAAACAGTATTAACTAACGGAGCTGGTGCAACGTGGAGATAACGGAATTACCTGTGTGACCGAACAACTGTGAGTGAGACGCCATTCATTCTTTAACATCGGAACTCAGACTGAAGGAACTCCACACTTAAACCTCCACTAGGTAGACCTTTGCATGCAGCACTGCGCTCAATACAGAATACTACATGCATGTATTTATTTTCAGCTGAATTCAGATTTGGCCTGCAGCACTTCTTGTCGAGATTATAACTTCAAGATCGACACATTTCCATGAAACGCACCACTTCCTTTTCTTGCACATTATTTAGCATGCTCACGAAAAAGTCACATCACAAAACGAGGCTAGTCCCACATGTAACCTGAGAGTTGCCTTTATAGAGCCTGTATTACTACTGACATGAACTTCAACGCACCGTATGGCGTAGAGCGCACCTTGGCCAGTCTTTTTCTTTTGGTGGAGTGACTTGTAACTCCACTGCATGATATCGGCCCCAGGATAATAGTTTCATTGGAAGCATGCACCCTTCACGGTGAAGATAAGCCTGTCTTGTATCTGACAGTGTTTTAGGATCAAACATGCATGGCGGCTATAAATACATGCTTTTTACTATCTGAGCTATTCTTGGGCATCGTGATGTGGAGACAGCTGTGGTGATTACATTTTTTATCTTGCTGTTTCCATGCGTCTGTCTTCCTCCCCAGACCGCTGGACGTTGTTGTGGACTGTGTTGCTATTTAATGCAATGGGCTGTATCCAGAGTATCAGGTGTAAGCCCAAAAGTTTCCGAGACAGTATCATCGTCCTGGAGGTGAACACTTCAATCGATTCCAACCCCACCAGCATCGACGAGTCGTCTAGTGTGGTCCTGCGCTACCGGACACCGCACTTCAGAGCATGTGCGCGCGTCTTGGTGCCCCCTGTGCCTGGAAAAGAAACATGGACCGTTGGCTGGATTCAAGCATGCAATCACATGGAGTTCTACAACATGTATGGGAACAAAGGAATGTGAGTAACATAATTCATAGGCTACGGAATTAGGCCTATAACTAAAATTAAAGTGCATAAGACAGGGTAAACTAATTTAACGTAGATAAAGTACACTAAAAATGTGCACCTCCATAGTTTCACAAGTTTGATGGTTTATCATTTTAGTTGGTTGGACATGGTGGTATAGCATATAATTCCAACTTTTACCAACCGCAATGGCCCAAATTTGTCTAATTTGCATACAATATAGCCATTATTTGTCAGTATAAATATATTATAATATCTTTATTTTGTAAAATTAATGTTTTATCTGCCAAGAAATTTGGTTATGTTTGAAAGGAATCCCTCTATTCTATCAATATGTTTTAGAAGCCGGCAAGTATTATCCCACCAAAGTAACTAATAACCAGAAAAAATATAAAAACCTGCAGCAATTTAACAAGCACAGATTTAATTATAATTCAAATGGATGTTGGTTTTGCCTTAAAGAAAAAAAAATACAAGAAGTCTTCAGCCTACTACTACTTTTCTTATAAAGATTATGGGCAAAATGATTCTTTTTTGTCACTTAATGTATCAGTGTTTAGAATTTCTTTCACCTTCATTTCAAAACATACCGTTCAATTCTAAGACAAGCAATGCTTCTCACCTGATAATAAATAGACAAAACATTTAGGAGAAACTCATGGCCTCCTGATCATTTAGACTGACAGGCTGTTTTCACTTCTGCAAAAACAAGAGCTCCAAAGTTCAGAACCTGACAAATAATGTGCAGTTGTACAAAAAATGCGGACAAAAGTTTGGCTGTGTCCTCTGCTTGTTCCATTGGTTTGATGTCTGGAGCTTGATAACACTTCAAGGTGAACTGAATGTGGGACAATGTGATGGAAAATAATGATTGTGACCTTTTGGCAGTCAGCACTAGTCAATAGTGTGTGATTTTTGGTCCTGGCTGTTAGTAAAATAGACAAACAAACAAGTCTTTTAGTCTTGCATGTGTGTGTGTACTACTTGGTTCAAATGTTGCGACAATAAGAGCTAATATCATGCAGCCAACCACAGACTTGTATACCCAAAATATGCTTTATCTAGGTAGCAGCAGTGGAAGAAAGCTGTAAGTCCAAGATTAGAGTCACCCCACCACGCCCCACACTCCATAGTGGCCCTATGCGTGTGCATGTGTGCCACAGAAAGGTCAAGAGACTGTCATTCTCCCAACACTTCCATCAAAACATTATGGTTACTGACAGAAGAGATAAACAAAGTGTTTTATATATAGCAAAAATACTAAAAATAGTTCATAATCAAGAAGCAAATGTTTTTGCTTGTTTTTGGGTATCAGAGCATCTTTACTGCTGCTCATGCATAAAAACGGTATGTTATGAAATATACATGCTCAGGGTAGTGAAGGGTGATGTGTGGTCCAAAATGTTTAGTATAACAAACAATTGCTGTGGAAATTGTACCCAAAATTACTGAAAGGAATACAAAGACATCTGGGCTGCATATTGGAGGCTTAACTATTGGACATAATTAAGCTACTGGTATTTATGATTGTGTTATGCTGGATATACTATAATGATTCATTTGTGCCACATTCTTCCCATCTTATGTAGCCACATAGGTCAGATATTCTCTTAAAATGTAGTGTATAAGTCTTCTTCTAGTTTGGTGGTAAAACAGGTAGTTTGGTGGCTATAATTGGACAGAACAGCTGAGGATGGGCAGGATTCCTCAGATGGTTTCAAATTCTTGATCAAAATTCTGGACACATTCAATGTGTCTCACTGCCTCTGTGGTGTAAAGGCAGCAGACAGAGGTGGGCTTTGGGCAGTATTTATAAATAAGTCATAAATAACCAAGCAATGCATGAAGCATCTGACTAAAATAACATAACCTTACAAAGGAAGTGAAAATGAGAACTGCTGAATGAGGTAATAATAATAATAATAATAATAATAATAATAATAATAATAATAATAATAATAATAATAATAATAATAGCGGCACGGTGGCTGAGTGGCAACACTCAGGCCTCACAGCAAGAAGGTTGCGGGTTCGATCCCCGGGTTGCCCGGGCCTTTCTGTGTGGAGTTTGCATGTTCCTCCCCGTGTCTGGATGGGTTTCCTCCGGGTACTCCGGTTTCCCCCATCAACTCAAAACATGCCCGCACCCCTATGAACTAACATCAAGGACCATGATGTCCACCCTGCTGTGGGCTCACCACCTGCAGAGGGGTTCATAGGAGGGGTCAGGTGCTATGAGTATTGGGCAGCAAACTGCCCCCGCGACCCAGCTGGATTAAGCGGGAGAAGATGGATGGATAATAATAATAATAAATAATATTTACATTTAGATAAAATGGAATTAAAACTCTTGATAGACTTGAAAGAAGGACACAGAAAAGATTGATGTAGTGAGTGCTGCAGTGACAAAGGAAATCAAAAAAATAAAGCAATGCATGTCATTTAAGTCTTTAAATCATCAAATAAAATGATGCCATCCTAATATTATTCCCAATCACCCATAATAACTACTGTTATTAAAACTGCTTTATTGTTTGAATTTAAATGATCAAATCAATGTAAGTTGTGTGGCACATTTCACTTTACTCAATCAGATTAGGTTTGCAGCTAGGGTAATTGAAAATCCAAATGCTATAATCAGGGATTATATGGTCAAATCTCTTTGCATTTGGTCAATCTGTTGCATTTCCCAATTTGCTTTTGTTAAAGACATACATTGTGAGAATGTAGTATTATTTACATTCTGCCTCCTATAACTTTTGATGACTGTTTGAAAAATGTTTATTGAGCCTTCTACTTTGACAGATGAAGAGAACTGAAAGTTCCACTGTACTGATGCTAACACAACTCATGAGCAACTAACACAACTCAGTAGCCAAGCAGGGCACTTTTTTACTGTGTGAATCATTTAATGTCTTTCTGACAAAACTCACTCTATCTTAATTTATGTTTTCACTATACTATACTTGTCAGTTTTACCCTGAAACCATCTAAAGAACAGAAATATGTTTTGCTGAAAGACGAAGGTGAGCCTGTAAATAAAATGATGCTTATAATGGTTTTTATGAAAATGATGGAAAGGGCCTGTGCAAACTATGCAGCTGTTTGATGTCTGAATTAATATTTAGCATTGGGGGTTGTGCTACCCACAAAGGCATCAGTCCATGGGATTATGTGATTTTGCACAGTAATGTGTGTGTTGGCGTGTGCACAGCAGTGCACTCACATTCATGCCTGACATGCTAATCTGAGCCTCTGGCGGAGCACATCCACACAAGCAGAAAGTCATGTGCTGCTGATAATACTGTTATCTGTGTGTAGTCTTCATCCTCACCTTCACAGACCCAAAGGTAAAATGTCTGCCTGCTGTGGGATCAGAATTAATTGGTGGGCACAGCAGAGGCAGAGTTCCACAAAGTCTTTCACAACATTGTTAAATAATGGAGCTGGATTTAGTTCTTGATTCTCTTGTTATCACTTATTGCAGTTTGAATATGTATGGGTATACATAAGACATTCATTATGAAAATCTAACATTATACATTTAATTTCCAGGTCAAGTTGGGAGCTTCCTGATCTGCGTGATGGGAAAATCCAAGCCATCAGTGACTCAGATGGTGTCAACTACCCCTGGTATGGAAACACCACTGAGACATGCACTGTTGTGGGCCCCACCAAAAAGGACAGCAAATTCACAGTTAGCATGAATGACAATTTCTACCCCAGTGTGACATGGGGTGTACCTGTCAGCGACAGCAATGTGCCTCAGCTCAGTAGTATCCACAGAGACCAGAGCTTCACCACATGGCTTGTGGCCATCAACCAGGCTACGGCTGAAACTCTGGTCCTGCAGACCATTCGCTGGAGGATGCGCCTTCATATCCACGTGGACCCAGAGAAACCCCTGGGGCAAAGGGCTGTTCTCAAAGAACCTATAGCCCAGGAACAGCCTCAAATTCTGGGCAAGAATGAGCCCATTCCATCCAATGCCATGGTCAAACCCAACGCCAATGATGCACAGGTGTTGATGTGGCGGCCAAAGAGCGGTGAACCGGTAGTGGTCATCCCCCCCAAATACTGAGCCCAGCCTTGGATACCAAAATATATTAACATCTCCTTATTGTACTGTGTGAAATGGGATCATTGTCCGCTTTGACAGCTTTAGCATTTTAAATATTTAAATTAAAGTATTATAACAAACTATAAACAAAGGGCAAAGCAAGATAAAGGCTGAGCCAGTGACCAGGTGAAGTTGGTTGTTACTGGAGTCAACAATAATTTTATATTCAGTCCGAACTGGGTCAAACTGTGCTAGTTTTTATGGGGCTCAGAGGATTTTTTTGGTCATAATTTTATTTGGTAGTTTCTGCCAAACATGTGTTTCTGAGTGTGTGTGGGAATATTTATTTGGTACTATATAATACAGTATTTGCACAACCCCTACATATGCGAATACTAGTTACAGTATGTATTTATAGGCTGGGAGAGAGTGCATTCAGTTTAGTTTAGTTTGTCCTTGTGTGATAATTACATTGAAACATATTTGAGTTTTTGCTACTTTTTTTAATATACATGCAAGACATTCAATCCATGCTGCCTTAAGATGCATTTTCACTTCCCTCAGCCAGCCACATGTTTAGCCTTATACCAAGTGCAATGCAGTATATTTTTACTCATCAAATCTCTTCCAAATTGCTGGTGTTGACATGTGGGTGTGAGTTTAGGATAGGAAATTCAGGTTATTACGTGACAAATGTATTAACACTGTGTGAGATGAACATCCAAGCACAACAGCAGTTGGATTCACTTCACTCTTTGCATTTAGTGAGAAAGCAAACTTCTCCTTGTAGTATCACTTCATCTCAGGGCCCCTTTATTTCCTTGACTTTTTGTCTTTTGTCATCCTGTCTTTTCTAAATAGTGTGTAGCAATATGATCAGTACAGTCAACAATTTATGCATCGGAAAGTATAAATTGCAAGTGTAGTTATTATGTTTGTAGTCTATTTCTTACCTTTGTGTATTGACTTTCACCTCATGTTTAAAGCTCATAGTATATAGCTGACCCACTTGTCTGTGTTTGTCTGATGCAGCAGGCACGCACAGCCTACTCTTCTTCTGAGGTGATTACCACAAGAGAATTAAGACACTGATATAAACAACTTAGGTTAGAGAGATGGTGCTTTTGAATAAAATTGTAGAGTTGCAAATATCATTTCATGTATGATAGATTGTAGGGGAATAACAATTATCTGACCAAAATTCTACTTCCAATTCAGACTTAAATGTATAGACTTAAATTCTCTTGCTCCTAAGTAGGCTGCAACAATAATTATTACAGATTACATTGGTTATATGTAATAAATAAGCTTTTACTGGACTAGTTCAACTTTCTCCCCTTTATATCATAAAGGTTGTGTTTCAAGACCCCACAACATATCTAGGTTGAGTTTGGTTGGGATGGTGGTGATAAAGCCTCTTGTGTAGAAATAACTAGACTATTATTATAAATAATTAATAGGCTGCTATATTACCTCTTTAAATCTGAGAATGAGCACATCCTACAAGCTTTGCTTCACTGAATACATGAGTGTGGCTTGTGCACTTCCGCTCTGCTGTGATCTGAGTCATAGATCATCTCAGAGAGGAAGCTTAAGGTATACAGGAGACAATGTGGGGCTGTTTCCATTATAATTAGGTCTGCAGTGGTGCACTTTGACCCTAGACTGGAGTGAACTGTGCTACTGCACAGGAGAGAGATGGAAATGCTTAGTGGGGTCAAACAGCAGAGATCAGAGGTCACAAAACTGTTTGTGTGAGGGGAGCTCTTGATGTGGATAGCTGAATGGTCACACCGAAGGCTATGCTGCAAAAGACTATACAGTATGCTTTATTATGTAGATATATATTGGGCCTGTGGTCATGATTAAAGAAGAACTTGGTACAAAGTACATTTTATGTAGGAGTACTGCACATTTTATACAGCATAAAGTAAGTCAGGTGCCTTTTTTAGGTAAAATTTCAACCTAAACAACTTTTGAAATAGTATTTTTTTTACCTGTTAGTCCCATACTTTCAATTAATGGACCCTATGTTTGAGTTTAAGGTTGTAAATGAATTATATAACTTATAAATACTTAAGTTAAACTTCCCCATGCAGAAATCTTATATTTGAAGATCATATAATCCTGCCTGTATTTCTTCTCTCCACACAAACCATATATTTTGAGCATACCTTGCCTTTTCCTGCAGTGCAAAACTGCGATCACAGCCTGAGAGAAACTATTGGCCTTTTTAACAGTTGGCAGCCATGATGACAGCTAAAATAGACAACATGCATTTGACTCTGTTAAACCTCCAGTAGGCCTTTGGGAGAGTGGCCGTTGTGCTGCTGCTGTGACTAAGTCATGACTTTATTGCAGAGAGGCAGAGAAGGTTGTGTCCTTGTCATGTAGCTTGCCTCACAAACACTGGCGGAGGGAGAGGGACAGAGGGGGACCTGCAGGACGGGTATTAGATTGTCACTGCGGATTCCATTGACCAGCCAAGATCACGGATCCCCTGACACGCACTAAAGGCAGACACACAGCCAGCTTGAGTTTCGGGTTTAAAAAAGGAAACGTCCATACATCTACTGTTTGTATTTTTACTAACAGGCTTCCTTTTACCAAGAAAGTTGCACAGTTTGTGATAAGCGAATAGTGCCAAAATGGAGCAACGCCAAATCTATGCAGTGGGACCTGCACTGTTTTGTTTCTTGGCTTCTTCCAGATTGTATGTCATAATCTGTGTGTATGTTTTAATGTAACTAAATGTATCTAAATGTACAGTGCTGTGTAAAAGTCTAGTTTATAGAGTTTCTATCACTGAAGAAATTACCTAAAACTATTTCCCCATTGATAAACATTAGCTCAAGGATCAGCAGCAAAATGTATTGTTGCTCCTTGGCTATTTTTTTAACTTAAAGGTTCACTGTGTAACTTTTGTAGTAGAAGGTCTGATGCCTGTTTGTCTTAATGGAGATGTTATTGCTTTGTCTAGAATGTTCTATGGTAGAGATGAAACCTATCTATCTCAAGGAAGCTACATTACAGGTCAGATCTGTAGAGAGGCAACAGTATTCACAGAGAAGCAATATAAACACCTGTAATGACTAAATGCTAGACAGAAAAGTTGTGCAGTGCACCTTTAAAATTTAGAAAACAGTAGTTGAAATGAATCTTTTAGACATTTGCACAGCACTGCATGACGTGCCAATCAAATGGACAACTTCCCTAAACCTAAACCCACACTGTGAGAGTTCTTCGGGGAGCTGCTATTTTGTGATGCATAAACATTTTGTTGTTACTGACTGAACTGATGCTACCCAAGCCCAAGACATCTGCCTTTGTCCTGGGTCAGACCTCTGCTCCTTTCTCTTTTCTTTCTGCTGTTCTTCCTTGTGTGTTTATTTTCTGCCCATGTAGATCAAAGAGCCACAGTGTTGTCCTTATATTTGTTTGTTTTATACTGCAGCACTGGAATACTTCAAGGTGTGTGCGATTTTTTAAAAAACTTTGACTTAATACTTGAAAAGTGGATTTGTTCTGTTAAATCTTTCTAACTGTGAAATGTACAATATTGGGAGGTTTACCCTGAAAAGGAAAATAAAAGTTGTGTTCCTAGACCATACATGCTGGAAATGTACTGAATGTATGTATTTATTTATAGTTAACAAATGTGCTTTTGCAAAAAAAAAAAAATCAGTACCAATACTTTTCACTGTAAAAAAAAAAACTGTGAGTATGATTCCTTTATTTTTGTGCATTACATTAAATACATACCAATAGGAAGACACAGTTTTGATAAACTATTTGAATCTTAAATTATAAAGTTATCTGTCTAAAAATATTGATAATTTTTTGGACTAACTCAAAAAAAAAAAATTGTGGGTAAATGTCTACTACTACTACAACTAGAACTGGTTTAAAGTTTAAAAAAAAAAGTCTTATAGCAACTTTCAGCATATATTTCAGTATCATATTGAAGCCCTTTCTTATGTGTTACCCTTGGGCGGAACACACACCACTGAGCACATGACACTGAATGAAATGCACAGAGGAAGTGGACGTCACTTACATAGACTACAAAAGGAGTCAAAGGAAGCCTCGCGCACTGGCTGTATGCAATAAAATTGACCTTGGGCAAACACATTTACTCCATTTGTTGCTAGAATATACCTTAAGAAATAAGCAAGGGGTGACTAGTCTTCTTATTTAAAGCCCCACTGTGTAACTTTTTGACCAAAATAGAGCATATAAAAGCATGTTGTAGTTTTTTTAAATTTTGATTGCACTTAAAACATGCGTCCCTACTGTGAGTGAGCTTGCATCTCCACACAAATGACTTAATTTGCCATGGAGGAGAGCCCCCACCCTCTTACCTTTATGGAAATGTTGTTTTTTTGGCTATAATACTCCACAGTATGGCATAAAACATGTCTGTTTTCATGGAGAACGTTCTATTTCTATGGATTTGTGCAATGACATGCCATCTCCAGAAAGTTATGTAGTGTTCAAAACAAGAATTGTACTTGCCTACCATCAGTTTATGTATTATTACAGTACACCGAAATGAGTTATCCTTAGAGCACAGATACCATTTGTTGAACATATTGTTGGATCCTGCTGCTTATATATAGTCTGTGTGTATGGTTCTATCCTGGTCACATTCTTGTCTCACATTCTCACTGCTATATTTAAAGTACATGCTATTCATATGTGCATCCACCTGTCCCAATAATCACGGATACTGTATTTCTAGCCCTGGGTATTACAGTAAAAGCTCTTATGGTCCATTGTTACATGGTTTGTCTTTATGATGAGAGTATTACTGTTGTGATTCCAGGAATCGAGTGCTTGGGCTATTTTGGCTGTGTAAGCGTGACCTCTGTCTAACAGTATTACTCAGTGTCACTCCTGTAGCACTTTGTATTGTATTAGTGAGTAGACCTGTGAACCTGTAGACTAAAACAAAACAAAACAAAATCCACTGATGACAGCTATAAAACACCAAACATGCCACTACAGCTAAATTAATTTCTATGTGATTGAGTTTCTTAGTGTCTCCCTGCACCCACAATGCATCAGCAAGCAGCTAATCACTTAAGTCTACAAATAGTCTCAAATATAGTGCAATATTTAAATAGAGAGCTGCATAGTAAAGTAGAAAAGAAAGCATGGCTATGTTTTGTGGAAAATGTCAGTGTGAGGTGTATGAAGCATTTGGCAGTTTGTTTCCACGTCATTTATGGAAGTGGACTGTCGTGACTGGTCCTTCTTACTACTACGCTAAAAGTAACACATCTCAGCATTTGCCTTAGTACCTTCCAAAGTACCTAAGCTACCCATGTAAAATGTTCCAATGCAATCAGTTTTTCAGTATTAATAATCATTTATCTAATAAAATATATAATTAGGCAATGTCATCAGAGTATGAATAATGGTTTTGATGAAAAATCTTGTTGGTGAGGTAAAAAGTGTCCTTTTTTGTGAAATCAATGCTACCTATGTGTTCAAAGCAATTCAAATGTTCATAGATTCATAGAATAATTTATTGTATAAGGTCTGGCTTCAACTGCTGTACTGCAATGGAAGAGTCATGTCCAGTTTACTGGGAACGACTCTCTCACAAATTGCTTTCTTTCAGAGAGTGGCAAAACTGATTTGTGGTGTAGCTTTTTGCTGAAAACAGAAAAACAGTGTCCTGTACCGGATATAAGAGTCAGACCACCAAACTTGAAGAATCTCTCACCTTCAAAGTTCAAACCACACCTGGATGAGAAATGTTGTCCTAGGAGACATTAGAGAATACACATGTGACACAGAGGAACACGACCCTGAATGATAGATTATTATGATTTTGTATTTTTTTTAGGGCATCTAGGTGATCTCAAGTATTAGTCAGTGAAAAAAAAAGAAAAAAAAAAGAAAGAAAATAAAAGTTATATGAGTCAGGAGCCAGTGATAGAACAAAACTAATAAAGATAAGAACTAAATGTTATCTGAACCATGCACACTGCAAAAAAATGTAAGATATAAACTTAAATCAATCAGAAAGACTTAAAAGTAGTGAAATTATCTGTCCATGCAGCAAGACAATTTTACTTGACAAGTTATCATAAACAGCAGTCTCAGAACTAGTAAGTAGATAATAAATTTGAAAACAAGAAGAATAACCTGATAAAAGTTTTAAAATCTTGACCAGATCAGAGAAAGTAGTAGTGCATTGACTCTTCTGTTTGCTTCTTAAATGCAAAATCAGGTTTCCTTGTGCTTAGTGTGTGTTACAAACATGGATAATGAAAACAAAAATAGCCACAGATTGTTTTATTAGAAAAAAACACATTTTTTAAGCCATTGTGTAAGTGTGAGTGATGTTTATGTTGTGATGGGTAAAGCTCAGAGTCTTGTCATGACACAATCCACTATTAAATCCTATAAGACTTTAAGCCATTCCAAGAGTAATCCACTTAGAATATAAAGTGTTTAATAATTGTACTTTTCAAGAGTGGTATATTTTGCAAAGGAAAAAATCAGTGAATATTGGCTTCTGCTGAGCTAATGTAGTGATAATTGATGTTTGATTGAAACAGTAAATCTTATCAGATATAAGCAGGTTAAGTAATCCCTATCAATTGGTTAAAGGCAGACAGTGAGAGAATGAAACCAGTGAAAAGAAGGTAATTAAAGTCTATCCGGTAACACTGAACTAATGCTGAAAGCAAAGTTTTTTTTAGATTGGGTTTAGCTAAATAAACAAACAAAAGTGAAGCCCTCTTTAGCATGCCCTGATTTTGTATACATCTCTGCATAAAGGTTGAAGTTAAGATAAGATATCCTTTATTTGTCCCACAATGGGGAAATTTTAGTGTTGCAACGCACAGTTAAGAGAACAGCAAGAAACAGTAGCAGCAATAGAAGTACAGTTAAGTTAAAAATAGACAAACACTATAAAGATCTATAAAGATAAGTATTATAAAACTATGTATAATATAAATTGCTATCTTAAAGTTGTTAGTAGATACCACCATGATAATCCACTGCATTTAGTTCAGCCAAAGCATCATTGAAATACCTTCCCTTTCATTATTTTCTAACCAGTGACCGGACTGGTTACAGGCAGGGACAAAAAAAGTGACAGTGTGGAATCTCTAGTTGTGAAGTTGATTCTGATTTTACCCATCCACAGTAGCTTATAACATTAACAGCAAGTAGGAAAACTTATTGCTTGCATTGTGTTTGGGCAGTGTATTTAGATACTAGCAATAGCATTTCACATGCAGTGATTAAATATGTGGCAAAGTGACACATAGTGAGATGATAAACGTGTCATCATTTCAAAGCAGGGCATGCTGAGAAATGGGTGGAGAAAGAGTTGGGGAGGGGGAAGTGCTAAGGGGGCTTTTGACCAATCTATTTTTATCTGAATGCCATGAAGACAGCTGTTGAAGCATGGGTGAGACTATCTTAGACTTTTGATTCTAAAAAAACAGTACCACAACAACTTACCGGTCATTGTGGTTGGAGTTACCATTTGTTCAGTGGAGTGTGAAAGGACAGGTCTCAGCGTGGCACTGACAAGACTGTTTTACTTCTGAGGCTCCACTGCCCTCTGATCGTGATGGCTCTCAGAATTGGACAAAGTGACATTGGCATAGTGCATGCCTTTTCTAATTTTAAGGAAGTAGTCTAAGTAAAAGGCAAATGTTTATTGTATCATTGATTTTTATAGCATGAGTCCAGTTCTGGGTGAGTCAGTGTCTTTTACTCCATACACCAAAGATTCAACAGTGAGCTGACTATTAAGCAGGATTTAGCATGAATTAATCAACAATCTGACTTTTACCAAAGATAAAGGGACTGTCGAGGAGCCTTGCATAAAAAATGCAAACTGACACTAAAGATTGTTTATGCCAAGGAGCCTAAAATTTAAGACATGGGTTTGTAAAGCTGTGATTTTATTAAAATACAATTCTAGGCAACCTTTGTCTACATGTCAACATGAATACAGCATGAATAGAAAACATTTTTTTTTTTTTACAATAAACATTATACATCTGTTCTTCATCCAAACAAGCGCCACATGAAATAAACTGAGAAACAAAATGTTACATGTTACACTATAAGTGGCACAAAAACAAAACCAAGTTTGAGAAATTAAAACCACAAATAACTATTAAAAAGCAATGTTTTCAAAATGATAATGACAGTGTATACTCCAGTCTCTAAACTTGTTTTATGGTGTGTACTGGGGTTCACTGTTGCATCATCAGCACTGTCAAGTGTGGTTGTTTTTAAATGTGCTGTACAAATAAATCTGGCTTGATTTAACTTCTGTTTAACCCCATTATCTCCAACCGCTGAATGTTGAATTTGATCTGGAAATGAGAAAAAACAAAAGGTTTAAAGTTAGTTAAATGTTACATACATTAACAGAAGGCAAATTTCAACTATTCAGTGCATCAATAAATAAGGGTAAGCAATAATGGACAAAATTATGTTTTTTCTTCATTATCCTGATGGCCATATTCAAACATGACAATCCTTTACAAATTAAAATATGCCTGTAAATGTTGTGGTTGAGGTTCATGTGTGGAAAAAATAACCCTTATTAGCAGCCCTTTTCAGTAATTCCTATAATAGATAATTTGCTCAATATTCTAATTTTAAATTTCTCCAAAAACATGAATTATAATATTTTCATTTTTATGTACATCTCCCACCCTTCAATAAACATGCATATTGAGGAGCCTATTTATGTTTCAAGTATTTAAAATGAAGCATGAAAGGTAAAGAGCCTCATTTGTATACTCCTGCTCTCCACAGAGTGCACTCTACTGAGAGACAGCCCGAGGAACTCTGCTGCCATATGACAAACACACAGGCAGACACAGACAGACACAGACAGAGACAGACAGACACAGACAGACACAGACAGACACAGACAGAAACAGACAGAGACAGACACAGACAGAGACAGACAGAGACAGACAGACACAAGCAGACACAGACAGACACGGGCAGAGACAGACACAGACAGAGACAGACAGAGACAGACAGAGACAGACAGAGACAGACAGAGACAGACAGACACAGGCAGACACAGGCAGACACAGGCAGACACAGGCAGAGACAGACAGACACACAGACAGACACACAGACAGATACAGACAGACACAGGCAGACACAGGCAGACACAGGCAGAGGCAGACAGAGGCAGACAGAGGCAGACAGAGGCAGACAGAGGCAGACAGAGGCAGA
Source organism: Odontamblyopus rebecca (assembly GCA_030686955.1). Classification (NCBI taxonomy): domain Eukaryota; kingdom Metazoa; phylum Chordata; class Actinopteri; order Gobiiformes; family Gobiidae; genus Odontamblyopus; species Odontamblyopus rebecca. The sequence continues at coordinate 33,082,617 of CM060653.1, read as the reverse complement.
CAGAGGCAGACACAGGCAGAGACAGACAGAGACAGAGACAGACAGAGACAGACAGACACAGACAGACACAGGCAGACGCAGACAGACGCAGACAGACGCAGACAGAGGCAGACAGAGGCAGACAGAGGCAAACAGAGGCAGACAGAGGCAGACAGAGGCAGACACAGGCAGAGACAGACAGACACAGACAGACACAGACAGAGACAGACAGAGACAGACAGAGACAGACAGAGACAGACAGAGACAGACAGAGACAGACAGACAGACAGACAGACAGACAGACAGACACAGACAGACACAGACAGAGACAGACAGAGACAGACAGAGACAGACAGACACAGACAGACACAGGCAGACACAGGCAGACACAGGCAGACACAGACAGACACAGACAGACACAGACAGACACAGACAGAGACAGACAGACACAGACAGAGACAGACAGAGACAGACAGAGACAGACAGACACAAGCAGACACAGACAGACACAGACAGACACGGGCAGAGACAGACACAGACAGAGACAGACAGAGACAGACAGACACAGGCAGACACAGGCAGACACAGGCAGACACAGACAGACAGACAGAGACAGACAGACACACAGACAGATACAGACAGACACAGGCAGACACAGGCAGACACAGGCAGACACAGGCAGACACAGACAGAGACAGACACACACAGACAGATACAGGCAGACACAGGCAGACACAGGCAGACACAGACAGACACAGACAGAGACAGACAGAGACAGACAGACACAGGCAGACACAGGCAGACACAGGCAGACACAGGCAGACACAGGCAGACACAGACAGACAGACAGAGACAGACAGACACACAGACAGATACAGACAGACACAGGCAGACACAGGCAGACACAGACAGAGACAGACACACACAGACAGATACAGACAGACACAGGCAGACACAGGCAGACACAGGCAGACACAGGCAGACACAGACAGAGACAGACAGACACAGACAGAGGCAGACAGAGGCAGACAGACACACAGACAGATACAGACAGAGACAGACAGACACAGGCAGACACAGGCAGACACAGGCAGACACAGACAGACACAGACAGACAGACACAGACAGACAGACACAGACAGACAGACACAGACAGATACAGACAGAGACAGACAGACACAGGCAGACACAGGCAGACACAGGCAGAGACAGGCAGAGACAGACAGACACAGACAGACACAGACAGACACAGACAGACACAGAGACAGACAGAGACAGACAGAGACAGACAGAGACAGACAGACACAAGCAGACACAGACAGAGACAGACAGACACGGGCAGAGACAGACACAGACAGACAGACAGGCAGACACAGGCAGACACAGACAGAGACAGACAGACACAGACAGACACACAGACACACAGACAGACACACAGACACAGGCAGACACAGGCAGACACAGACAGACACAGACAGAGACAGACAGACACAGACAGAGACAGAGACAGACAGAGGCAGACAGAGGCAGACAGAGGCAGACAGAGGCAGACAGAGGCAGACACAGGCAGACACAGGCAGACACAGGCAGAGACAGACAGACACAGGCAGACCCAGGCAGACCCAGGCAGACCCAGGCAGACCCAGGCAGACCCAGGCAGACACAGGCAGACACAGGCAGACACAGACAGACACAGACAGACACAGACAGACGGACACAGACGGACACAGACGGACACAGACGGACACAGACGGACACAGACGGACACAGACAGACACAGAGACACGCATTTTAAAGGGGGGACCTAAACAGTATCAGGATAACGGCAAGCAGGGGCAGTGTTGTGGAGGGAAATCTAAAGACAAAACAAATGAGACTACTAATTACTTATAGACTACTTACTGATTGGAAGATCCAAAAGCGTTTCCAGAAAATCCTACAATATATATAAAATTAGTGAGCATTAGATGACAACTTACAACAAGTTCACTTAAGATGGATCATTGCAATATTCTCACCTCCACTTTGTGGCTGCTGCCCAAAGCCTGAGAAGCCACTGGGCTGAGTTCCAAAGGTGGACCCTTGCTGGGATAGAGCGCCAAATGAATGGGTGCTCTGATTAGCTAGTGCACCGAATGTGGGGGCATTAGAAGTGCTGCCAAATCTGAAAAGGTTTTAAATTTCAGTAATTTGCATAATATACATACATTAATAATAGGGCTGGGCGATATGGACCAAAAAATATATCTCGATATATTTTGCTATATCTCGATATACGATATATATCTCGATATCTTTACAGGAAAAATAACCCCCTCCCACACTACTGCAAAAACAACAAACAAATTTTATCTGATTAATATTCCTTTAGTACTGCACTTAAACACTCTGTGCCCCTTTTTGGACCCTCACCCACAGTTTAAAACCCTCTTCTTTAAGAGAACTTCCACTGGTACTTTAAAGAAAACTACTTCAAAGTGAAAAAAGTGTCTAGGATTTTTAAACCTGTATTTTGACATTCCAAACTGGAGTCACATTTTCTTGTTTTAAAGTGATGTTTAGTCTCTGCACATTTACCAAACCAAACGCACATTGTGACAAATATGATCACACTCAGTATTCAGACCTTGAGTCCGTGACAAGACCGAGTCCAAATGCGCTCGCTTTAGAGAAGGAAGTCCAGCGGTGTGGGGGTGTCTAATGAGTGGTGGGGCAGGTGTGGGTCCTGCTGCGGGGCGCTCCTCGTTTAAGGGGGCGTGGGTGTGTTTTGAAGCGGAGTTAGTTCGTATGAGTGATATCGGCCACACGCGGAGCTCGTATGCTGGAGTCGTGCGCGGTCGGAGGTGTCATGTGGTTGCGCTCGCGCTGGGCAGGTGCATTTAGAAAGTTTAACTCGTCACGTTGCGTCTGTGCGCAGTTCCTTATTGTGGCTGCAGAAGCACTCGCACAGAGGCGCCTGTTTGTTTTCCCCGTTCACACAACGAAATATTTACTCGCGAGTGAAATGGGCGCACTGGAGAGCCCTGGTCCTAGTCTTGGTTTAGTCCGCGACCGAGCCCCGGGCTCTGCGGCCGCGTTTAGTCCTGGTTTAGTCCTAGTCCTGGTTTAGTCCGCGACCGAGCCCCGGGCTCTGCGGCCGCGTTTAGTCCTGGTTTAGTCCTAGTCCTGGTTTAGTCCGAGGCCAGCTCCGGGCTCCACGGAGGAGCTCGGGGGACAAACGCGAGGAGGCGGAGGCGAGCGCGGCACAGAGAAGGCAAAATAAGCTAAGCGGCGAAACCAGAAGTAAACGTAAGCATTATAGCGATATCGATATGTCAGAATTCATATCGAGTTTCAAAAATATCTCGATATATTTTAAATATCGAGATATCGCCCACCCCTAATTAATAATAATAATCATCCAATAAACATGATCACATTATGGAAGAGGCTGTTTGTACTTGGTAAATCATATTTGGATACATTTGGATTCCTCTTTATTTGTCCAAGGTAGACACTGTTCATATAAATGTGTCTGTGAGGGGACTAGGGGATTGAGAAAGGGGGTTTTAACAATAATCCCTTCAGCAGGACCCACACCCTCCGCATAGAGAGAATGTACAGGAGAGCAGGCCAGTGTAATCTGCAGGCAGAGAGCGCTCTGACAGATTATCTGAGGGGAATAATCTAGTCCTACTCAGACCTTCATAGATTTTGACTCTTTTCCACAAAGAAGTTGATTTAACGTGGAGAGACAAAGAGTTTATAATAACAAATTCTATTTCTTCTGAAATGTTACAGTGCTATGGATTATTCTTGTTGATGTACAACAAATTCTCTGTCAAAAGTGACAAAATGAATATAAATGATCTCTTACCCAAATCCTCCCATACTTGAAGCAGCTGTTCCTTCCCCAAACACTTTGCCAGCAGATGACCCTAGAGGGCTGCTGAAAGAGGGGGCTGTCCCAAAAGATGCTCCACTGCCAAATGCAGGTGAACCTCCGAAAGAAGGAGGACTACCAAACACAGGGGCACTGCCAAAACCACCTAAAAAGAGGGTGAGAAGTTATTGTAAGATTATATACAGATAAACATTATGTTGCAACTTCCACAAGTAGTAGTATCCTAGAGTGTTTAGCATTAGACATTTGAAAACTTGCTACCACAAGTCCAAAGAGGAGTGGACACTCTGTGATGAAATTACAGCCCAAGCATTATGGCCCAGTAAATAATTGATTGAGCCAAAGTAATAAGATTACATTCCTCTTCCAATGGCCAGAAATAGGGCATTAGGACAAACGGGTACTAGTTTTCATCAGCTGCTGAAGACAGACAATTTTAAATAATTTGTATACTTGCATACAGTACTACCAACCTTAAAATTAAGTACAAAATAGTAAAGGGGGATAATTACTTTTTATTTGTAATGCTTCAAGTTTAAACAATGACTAAAAAGATAGATGTATGTCAGAATAGAGGTAAAAGTCAAATATAGACCAGTCTGGGTCTCATCAATTTCTACTCTGCTTGGGCAAGGAGATAATGTGTGTCATTGCCCAATGATAAGATGAGTGTCATGTTCAAAGACATAAAAATCTTTGCACCAAAGTAGCAAAAAGTGGTTGGTAAGCTACTCTTAAATCTATACCTGGTTTTGTTGGAGAAGAGAATGAACCAAAGCCTTGTGCTGCCACACTTCCACCTCCTGCAGAAAAGGTCCCAGAAGATTTCTGCTCTCCAAAAGCAGATTGTCCAAAAAAGCCCTTGGCTCCACTGTTCCCAAAGAGACCATTGCTCCCTATCATTTAATAGAAGTATGTTAGTTGTTTTAAATGACAAGTATTACACAATATTGTAAGTTTCAGTGACTACAGATTTGGGCCAGAGTCAAAGTGCTAGTGGAGTGACTCAACAGTACCTGTCTGTGCAGGTTGCCCAAAGGCTCCAGTGGAAGCTGTAGAACCAAATGGGTTCTTGTTGGCCGCATCTTCACTGGGTTTGCCTCCGAGCCCGCTGAAGAAGCCTCCACCAGAGGAGCCAGTAGTGCTGCCTGTGGAGCTGAACAGGCCACCACCAGAGGATGCTTGTTGCTAAGAAAAAAAAATGGCATTGTCATTAAGATGTAGTCAACTGTAGAGTCTAAATGTTCAAATTATACCTGTCCAAAAACACTGCCAGTGTTAGTTTGTTGGCCAAAAGCAGGGGTGGCAGAGGAGCCAAACCCTGTAAAATGAAAAGGTAATATATTATTAATATTAGTTTTTAAGGAAAAAACATCAAGACTATCTATGTTATTCTAACAAACTGCTTCGTGTGTGCAGACGTATCAAGTGAATGTAAGTCAGAGTTTTAAAAAACCCTTAAATCAACTACAGTAACTCTCCATTAGTTGTGAATTTCACATCAGCTCCCCAAATAGAAATGTCTATAAAGTGTGAAGAATTTAGAGACAGTGTGACTGGAAATGGAATAACACTATTTAGTTAGTCATTGATTGTCTCTGTTTTTATCATGCAACATGTTTCAACAATAAATGATATAATGAAATAATAATAATACACCACTTGTAATAAATAAAACTAGCACTGTATTCCGGTGTATACTACTCACCTGATGGTTGTGCAAAGCTGAAGCTTGATGAGGACGACGTTGTTGTGTTGCTTCCAAATACGGACGCCTGGCCAAACCCTGAGCTCTGACCAAAAACTGGAGCAGCTGTGCTCTGTCCAAAAAGACCAGTGCCTGTGCTGTTAGCGGTGTTAGCACTGCTAGCTGTGTTAGCATTGCTAGTTCCGAAGGAGAAGGAGCTCACATTGCTTGCTGTTGAACCACCAAAAAGACCACCACTTGTACTTGTGTTTGGACTTGCACCAAATGAAGTCTGGCCAAATGAAAAGCCACCAGAGGCTCCAGAGCTACTGACAGGTTGACCAAAGCCACTGACCTGGCCAAACGCAGGGGCCGCAAATCCTGAACCAAATCCAGCTGAAGTGAAAGCCGTGGGCTGTGCTGCGGTTGAGGGCACAGAGGCGGCTGAAGAGGCGGGTACGGCAGCAGGTTGCCCAAATACAGAAACAGGTGTAGTGGTGGTGGCAGTAACTACAACAGTGGGGGTTGGTGTGGTTGTTGTAATGGCAACAGTATTGATGACGGGTGAAGCTACCACAGTGGTACTGTCTGTTGTAGCAGGTAGAGGCTGGGTGAATATAGAGCCAGGTGCATCAGAACTAGTCACCTGTGAGGGTGTGGTTTGGGCTGCAGATACAGGAGCAGGATCTGATGTGGGAAGCGCTGCAGTAGTGGATGACTCCACGGCAGGGCAGGCAGAGGTCTGAGAGGTCTCTGCTGCTGGGGGTGACGGGCTAGGAGCTGGATTATCTGACACAGGAGCAATGGCTGCAGCCTCTTGGGGTTCTGTTTTCTCAGGTTCAGGCACAGCAGGTTTGGAAGGCTCCACATTCGGTGCCTCGACTGGTTTCTCAGGGGACTGTAAGAGCTCAGGGCCTGGGGCCAGAACTTTAGGGTCACCCGAAGAAGACTCTGAAGAAGGCTTTGAGAGCAAACCAACTAAAGAAGTTTGTGAGGGCGCAGATATAGAGCTTGACTGGGAAACAGAGAAAGCCTGTTTTGTTGTGGAATCCGGAGGCTTAAACAGACTGTCCTTTGGTTGCTCAGTTCCAGTAGACTCCTCAATTGTTTTCTGGATGGTTGCCCCAAAACTAAACTGTGCAGCTCCCTTTCCTGTTTCAAGTCCACTGTCGCCAAAGCTGAAAGCAGGTTTAGTGGGAGTATCTTTAGCTTCACCTTGACCTAAACGAATATCTGTAAAGACACCCAGTGTATCTCCAGTTGTCGTCTTAGGGTGTTGTGGCTCCGCAAGAAGGGCTGATAAAGAGGAAGGCTGTTTGCCTGCTTCTGCTGAGGTACTTGGGGCGGATGAATTACCAAACGCAGGAGACGTGGACTTTGGGGTGAGAGAAAAGGGCTCCTCAGATGCAGAACCAAAGACAGTTTTGCTACCTCCAAATGAGAATTTACTGGTAGTTTCTTTTGCTGGAAAACAAAACAAAACATGAACAGCAAATATGAAAGAAGAATCTTAAAAATATAAACATTGTAGCAATAGTTTACCTTGTGAATTTCCATTTCCCTGTGCAACAGATGTAAAGCTGAAGGGTGTAGAGCTGTTAAATAATAAAAGAAACAAACCATAACCAAGATTGCACTTTATCTTAACTTTTGAAGACCAATGAATAATTGATTTTATCTTTTTTATTCTATATCAATTCCATATAAAACTGTAAGCACTGATAAAATAAAACAAAAAACTGTGAAACAAGGAAAACTTAATTAAGAGTACTCACGGCGAAGTAAAAGAGAACCCTTTACTGTTGTTTTGTTCTGTTGCAGAAGTAGTTGTAGACATCCCTGAACAACACAAAAATATTTAGAGACACCAACTAAAAGAGTGATTTTGAGCATGTTATACAATCTAAATATCAAGTGTTAACAATGCTTACCAAAAACAAAATTTGTCTGTGAACTAGCCGCACTTTCACTTGGAATCTGGGAAACTGGTATCTAAGAAAATAACACATTAACACATGTTAAATTATTAGGAAGCTAGAGAACACCATCAGTCTCTATCAAGAAACTGCATACTGCTTGAATGGCCAGCAGAGGGAAGAAGAGTGATGTTTTTGTGTTGTGATGCTAGCAATTTAGTTGGTTAGACTTAAATTCCAATTTGCAATAATTGTGAAGGAAATCTTTTAGTGCAATTGAAACCAATGGTCTCCTATTCAAAAACACACCAACAATCAGATCACAGTAACACAGCAAATTATATAATCAATATACTTTATAAATACTCACTCTTTTCACCTGATTAGAGGGCACTGTAGTCAAAACCTGCTGAACCACTTGAGCTGCTGGATTAGATACTGACAAGCTGAAACATTACAAAAGATCAACAAAATTAAACTACTCATTTAAGTATGTGGCAGTTTTTTGTTTTTTTTTTGTTTTTTTTAAATATATTGGGTTAGAAAATGGAAATTTAATGAAAATACTGAAGACACTGATAACTGCTATTCAGCTGCTGTGTGTGCAATGTTATATTCTTTAACTTCAGATGATTATTTGTGTCATGTTTAAAATAGAAATATTTATACATATTTAATTCAATCCAATTTGACTAATTTTCCATAGACGCTCCTTTCCAATGCCTGAGAATGTTCACCTGTATTCAAAAACAAACAAATAAAACAAAAGTAAATAGACTTTACCCAATGACCGAAGAAACTGGAACAGATCCTTTGTCTTTCAGTTCTTGGACATTTACAACCTGAGGAACGGTCTTTAGAGTAGATTCTGTCAATGTTGCACCGCTCGCAGCTATGGGCAAAACAGAAGCAATTGTCAAAAAATTTTAACTGTCAGAAAGACATAACTAAACAAGGTATACAGGGGTTATAGCAGTTACAAATGAAATCCTGTCTCCCCCTACTGATTAACATGCAGAAGTGCATATTCTGCCAGCACCACAATACAAAAGAATATTTACTCTCTTTTGGGCACTAGTTTAATGAAACACTATAGCAAACCCACCTGGCTTTTGAATGGCCATTTGTCTGCGCATAGCAGCAGTCCCTGCAGCCTGCTGGGCAGACATAGGGACAGGAGGTCGCTCTACTGGAAGATGTTTGACAGTCTTTGTGGCAAGTGCAGTACTTTCAGCTCCACTGAGATTTATCTTATTACTTGGGACTAAAAATAAATATCACAAAAATAAGCTACTTAATCAATAATTACAAATGTATGGGAAATGATTGGATCTTCTAATTACCTGGGCTTGGAATAGGGCTCAATCCAAAGCCCATAGTCTGCAAAGACTGAAGTTTGGCTAAAGGAGTAGACTGAATGGCACCAAAGCCTGGTTGGATAGAGGGTGTCCTTACAACCGTGGGGTGCCGGGGAGTTGACAGAGTGGGAGGGATAACAGGTAAAGATGCCTGCTGCAATTCTTCCTCTTCCTCTTCTTCCTCCAGCTCCAAGTGAGGTGGGTTAGGATCCAAGTATTGGGACACAGAGGATGTAGAGCTCACATCATCCAGGTCTTCATAGTATTTTGGTGAAAGGAAGGCCGAGCGTGAAAGATTGGCTAGTAATTATAAAGAAGGTTAGTTACTGCGGCTCCTAATTTCACTTAATTTCAGTAAATGTTCTGGAAATTCAACCTGGTGCAGTTGATCGGACAGGTGGCATCTGACCCTTTGATAGAAAGTTGCGCAGTTGAGACTGTTTCACAGGTGAGACCTTGGCAGCTGTCAAAGAGTTATAAATTGTTGATATTTTATTTGTACACATTTTCAATATAATTTATTTATCTTACACCACTTTTTACCTGGGACTTTTGGTGCGTCTTTAGGGGAGCTTTCCAGTTTAGCTTTTAAAAGTGCATCCCTTAAATTGTCTAGCTCATCATCCATACTGCAACAGAATATATACACAAGGTTATGTATATATTACTACATATAAATGTAACGCTTATTATGCATTTAAAGAATCATAACCAATACTCACCTAGATGTAGCTGCTGATGTGCTGCTCGTTATAGATTGTGACTTATTGTAGAGATGCAGTGATGTCAGTTGTTTAACCAACTGATCCAGTCTGTTCTTCTGCTGGTTTATAATGTACTGATTATTAGACAGTGTAGTGAAAAGGCTTTCACGCCCTGGCACAACCATATGTCTGAAAAAAATAAAATAAATTAGAACTCAATTTGCTTCTCCCTGACTTCAGGAAGGGGTGACATGACTTTGTGTCTTCATATGGGATTTTGAAGCCAAAGATTAAACAAAAAAATCCTGTAGTGTCGGGCTTTAGTTTAATGAATTTGCAAAAGATCCCGGAGAAATAAAGAATAAACTAAACAACATACTTTTGCTTTTTCTTCTTTTCCAAATGTTTCTCCCATTCAACATCCAAGACATCATTGACATCTTCCACAGCAAACATGACATACTGGTACAACCGACGGATTTCCTTGTTGAGATGACCACAAAATGAATGAATTAGAACAGTTATATAACTCTGTGTATTATGTGCCTCTTACTGTCTCTAACCTTCAGTTGTTCATCACTGCGTGGATCTAAAGGTCTCTTGTACAGAAGATGTCTGTAATTTCGGTCTTTGCTTAGTTCACTCTGTGCTTTGGCCTCCTCAGCTCCAGCAAATCCTTCCAACAATGTAGTTTTCAACATGCCAATATCACCGTGCAGTGACTGAAGGAAACACAGAAAAGTGTCTTAGGACTGTGAGCACATTTTGGCAGAAAGTGGGAAGCTGTATGCAGTCATGAAAACAATGTAATTATGAATGTTTGTCTTACTTCGGTGGTTTCTTTTATCTCCAGAGTAAAAATGTGCATGTTTTCAGACTCCTTCCTCAGCTCCTTCATCTCTTCATTGGTGCCAACCTTAAAGTCCCCTTTTGCACTTCTCGCTTTAAGGTCATCAAGTTCTTTTTGAAAGTGTGCAATCTTAAGACAAATATATAGAATCCATAGTGTAAATATAATTGATTAAGAATATTGTACTGTAATGTTAAAATATGTAAGTCAACTCACTTCCTCGAATATTCCAGCCATGATTGGATCAGAGTCTTTCTTTTGCTGTAGTTGCTTTTCCAAGGATTTTACACTAACTGCACCCTGCAATGGTATGTTGTGTTAATGACAACAAATTAAAATTTTAAAATAGCAGCAGTTAGAATCACACTTAATTCTTGTTGCTCTGAACAACCAACATTGCAGACTATTAATGCAGTTTTTAAAGTTATTGTTGTCCATATGTAGACAGGGATGACTTTATCCATGCATTCATCCATGATCAATTCCCATCCATTTTTAAGAAATAAAATATATAGATAAATATTTTTATTTTAAAAATTCCAGTCAACAATTTGAGAAATGACAAATGTTTTAATTTGTTTTTAATGGAAAGTAAAAGAAGTAATCTGAAGCACTGAATTAGAATAGAGGTTTCCTTTATATTTTAAACTACATATTTACTACAAGCTAATGTCACAAACCTGAGTAACCGCCATTACATAAGTAGGAAACATGCTGAATGTTTGTTCATGCAAAGATCCCCTGATGAAATTTTAAAAGAACAGCAGTACAATAGTAAGTGAATGCTAAAGCTTGCCTGATTGCTACCTGCATGGCATCCAACTTAATTGACTGACAAGTACTCAGTTTGATGAAACACCATCCAGTAACATGTGTAAAAGTAATAATATCTTACAAATGTTGATGCAATTTGCTTTGAAAGTATGAATACGACAATAGTACAGTATTGTAAAACACACTGAAACAAACCTGTGACGTCTGGGCTGGGGGTTGTGCTGTTGGTGTAGGTTTCTGGACAATAGTGGCAGGTGTACTGGCTTGGACTGGACGCACAGGAGCTATGACATGGTCAAGTTAATACGGGAAGTGTAAAGTACTGGGCATGTTTTACAAACCTACAAAATTCTGACTTACCTAACACGGCAGGTGGTTTAGGGGCTGGCACGGAAGGGGCCATGAAGTTATTGGAATTAGAGGCAATTGTTTTAGGAGCAGATGATATGAATGAAAATGGCTGTGGGGGGGGATTGGTTGACTCTAGTGATGAAAATCTGTCAAAAAACAGTGAATTGCATCAAAATGTAATACAACGTAAACATAATACTGTATCTGAATTCATCTTTACCTTTCATTAAGATTGAGTTTAACAGCAGGTGGTGTAGCAACAGTCTGGGGTGTAGGCGCAGAAGTGGTCAGAGATAAAGGTTTGGTGGAGGGGGTACTAAAGGAGAAGGCCGACAGTGCTGAGGGTGTTTCGGAAGGGGGTTTAGAGACAAAGGAGAAGCTTGGGACCCCTGAACCAAAGGCTGTGGATACACCAAGTGAGAAAGCTGAGGGAGCAGAAGTGGCACAAGTCGAAGGAACTGAGAATGTGAAGCCTGAAGATGACACAGGGGCGGCAGGTGCCGTGCTGAAGGGTGCAGCTGGGGGCACCGCAGGGGCAGAAGGAGTCGGTGCAACAGAGGCCGTAATTGCTGCTGGGGCAGATGGGATTGATGGAGGAGTCTTCTGAGATATAATCGCAGCTGCAGGAAAGACATGGCATTACACTATGTTCACAACAAAATATTGCAAGCCATTACAAATATTATACTTTTTTGCTTTTGTTAACTTATGGAAAACATATTTTTACCTGGTTTAGGGGGCCTTTCCCCCTCCAAGGATAAAGGTGTGGGAGTAGATACCAGTTGCTTCATCCCAGGGTTCAAGTTTAGCAATGTGAATGGGCAGAGTAACCCATGTGTAGATAGTATCAGCATTACAGGTGCTGGGGGCAAGGTCTTTTCATCAGCTAGAATATTAGTAAGGACTTGAGTTATTATTAAAAACATTAAAACCATCCAGTTAATAAAATAAGCAACACAGCTGTAACACCAAATGTTGCACCAATTTCTCTTGACTAAACTTAACAGCAACAACAAAGCTCCATAAAGCAGATTTGACATAGTAACTTCAATGTAGTACTTAAGAGAGATGGGTATGTGGAAGTGAACATATGGCTAGCTCATTGCCATTCAGCAGCAGGACTGTCTGGACGGTGACGTTGTGTCCTTCTATCTTGTCAGTTTGAACTGCAATAAACAATTGTATTCTTCTAATAAAAAAAATGGCAGATGTAGGTTTGAACAGACAAAGTTGTCATGTTTCTGAAAATGGAGATTCATTTTCTGCTGTTAAGAGTGAGAAGAAAGATGTGACCAGACAGCAACAGCAGCTCTACGTGAATGTCTGTCAGACTGGGCCAGTTTAGGTAACAGTGGACTAATCACTATTCGTTACACATCATACTTCTACTGCGGATGATGCTGGAGGAACAATAACTAGAAGAGACTAGGTTATTTAAATGCCCACACACACATATATAATGTTTCCTCATATCTGTTTGTATACTAACATTATATGACCAGCCCCACATCGATGAGACTGTAGCTATAGTGGATAATATGGGAAAAGTGACAGTAGCATGGTCTTCGGGGAAGGTTTGACAGATAAACAATTTTATTGATTGAAATTATTATTAATTAAAAATGTAACCTACATATGCGAATGTCTTGTTGGTTTGTGAAGTCTATTGCCAAGCCAAGCGGAAAGGTATCTTCATTTGTTTCAGTCACTGGAAGCTCTGCCCGACTAAAATCCTCAAGAATCCACAATTCCCAGTTCTAAATACAAAAGTATATTAAATGAAATAATATCAGATACTATTTTAAACAAATATTGAAAATATTCCTGAAAGGTATCCACAACAAAACAAATAAACTTCAGAAAAAAGTCAGAGAAAGTAACAAGTTACCTTATCATCTTGCCGAGCAATGGGACAGACTTCAAGAGCAGCTGCTGAAGCTGCAAAAAACAGGTCCCTAAAAGGAACAAATTAAAGTTTTTTTTTAATTTAATTTAATAAAATAAAGGATTATTATGAATAAAACGCTCACCAGTCCTCTATTTGGCTGAGAAAGTAGTGGTGCTGCCTCTCAGTGCAGCTTCCATAGACAGGGTCAGAGAAATTAAGATATTTCATCTCTTGCTTCTCCTCCTTTTTCTGCAAACATAAAATGTTACAACAAGCACTGAGGCTTGTCCCAAAGAAGTAAGTTATTTAAATTTGGAGGCCTTCCTAGAAGCTCCAGAGTTGTTTTTAGGCCATACACCATCATCAGTTCTAGTACTGGCAACCACTGAATCAATTCCTTCACCTCACCAGCCACCAGCAGCTTCTTCTTGCGCCCTCTGCTGAGGTGATGCATTATCCATAACCACCTAGTGGTTTAATTCATTATTATTACTGCCACTACACAGTAGAGAATTTTCCAGTCTTAAACAACTTTTAGATGTGCAATAAAAACACCACAGATACGAGAAGAATCTTATGAGATTTTAAATCTCTCATCTCATTATTTTCACCATTTCCTGAGTTTGTATCTTGCGTCTGTGTCCATCATTTCCTCTGCCTGACGCTATGTTTTATTGGCTATTACAGTAGCCTTGCTGATGTTTGGTGGTTACAATATAACAGAGCAGCTCAGAGTCACACTGACAATACTCACATGAGCGCAGAGGTTTCAAAAACACACACGAAGACACAAAGTTGGGTTTTGTCTCCCCGAACTTGGGGAGAAGCAAATGGCAGCCAAAAACGGGGGAATTCTCCTGTAGTGTGTGGCAGCTTTTAGGCATACTTACTGGCAACAAAACCACCACAAGATCAGGTGGAGTTTCAGGGGAGCCATCTGCAGCAGCGTAAACCACAGCAAACACATATGTTCTCAACCACAATATGTCCAGAACTACAGGGAACAAAAGGGTTTGTTACAACACTTATGATGAACATGAATTGCAATTATACAGTGGTGCAGTATGACTAAGTATTTATTCAGCCATCAATTGTACAAGTTGTCTCACTTAAACAGATGAGAGAGGCCTGTAATTATCAGCATAGGTATACTGCAACTATGAGAGACAAAATGAGGGGGAAAAATCCAGAAAATCACATGTCTGATTTCTAAAGAAATTATTTGCAAATTATGGTGAAAAATAAGTATTTGTTCAATAAAAAAGTTAATCTCAATACTTTGTTATATACCCTTTGTTGGCAATGAAAGAGATCAAAGGTTTTCTGTAAGTATTCACAAAGTTTTCACATACTGTTGCTGGTATTTTGGCCCATTCCTCCATGCAGATCTCCTCTAGAGCAGTGATGTTTTGGGGCTGTCGCTGGGCAACAAGGAGTTTCAACTCCCTCTTAAGATTTTCTAGGGGTTGGAGACTGGCAAGGCCACTCCAGGTCCTTGAAATGCTTCTTACGAAGCCACTCCTTCATTGCCTGGGCGGTGTGTTTGGGATCATTGTCATGTTGAAAGACCCAGCCATGTTTCATCTTCAATGCCCTTGCTGATGGAAAGAGGTTTTCACGCAAAATCTCAAGATAAATGGCCCCATTCATTCTTTCCTTTACAAGAATCAGTCGTACTGGTCCCTTTACAAAAAAACAGCCCCAAAGCATGATGTTTCCACCCCCATGCTTCACACTAGGTATGGTGTTCTTTGGATGCAACTCGGCATTCTTTCTCCTCCAAACACAACAAGTTGAGTTTTTACCAAAAAGATCTATTTTGGTTTCATCTAACCCTAGTACATTCTCCCTATCCTCTTTTGGATGATCCAAATATTCTCTAGCAAACTTCAGACTGGCTTAAGCAGGGGACACGTCTGGCACTGCAGGATTTGAGTCCCTGTTACTGATGGTAGTTTTTGTTACTTTGGTCCCAGCTCTCTGCAGGTCATTCACTAGGCCCCCCTGTGTGGTTCTGAGATGTTTGCTCACCGTTCTTGTGACCATTTTGACCCCACGGGGTGAGATCTTGCGTGGAGCCCCAGATCGAGGGAGATTATCAGTGGTCTTGTATGTCTTCCATTTTCTAATAATGGCTCCCACAGATGATTTCTTCTCACCAAGCTGCTTACCTATTGCAGATTCAGTCTTCCCTGGTGCAGGTCTACAGTTTTGTTTCTGGTGTCCTTTGACAGCTCTTTAGTCTTGGCCATAGTGGAGTTTGGAGTGTGAATGTTTGAGGTTGTGGACAGGTGTCTTTTATACTGAAAACCAGTTCAAACAGGTACCATTAATACAGGTGACCATAGGAAGACAGGAGCCTCTTAAAGAAGAAGTTACAGGTCGGTGAGAGCCACAAGTCTTGTTTGTTTGTAGGTGACCAAATATTTATTTTACCAAGGAATTTACCAATTAATTAATTAAAAATCCTACAATATGATTTCCTGGATTCTTTCCCCCATTCTGTGTCTCATAGTTGAAATGTACCTATGATGATAATTACAGGCCTCTCATCTTTTTAAGTGGGGGAACTTGCATAATTGGTGGCTGACTAAATACTTTATTGCCCCACTGTTCATGTTGTGGAAGCATCCATACCTTTGACAGGGTTGTCAGGGGTATAGAAGTTTGGACAAGGAATTCTTTTCTTTTCTTCCAGGGTCTTTTCCAATAAAAAACAGTAATATTACTTATAGGCTATTATAAACAGTAGATAAAGTATATTTTGTTAATTTCCTTACTGGTATATATTGACAGACTGTAGCATCCATTTTTCCAGCAGCAATCTGTTTTCCTTTTGGACTCCAGCAAACTGTAAAATCATACAATTTAAGATTAATTTCTGGGAGAATCAATGAAAGTTATACCATGGATTAAAAATGTGCAACTTACTGCTTGTAATGCCTGTGGAATTTGGCAACTTTGCTTGCACTACAACAGTCTCACCAACATCCAATATCATCAGGCTGCCATCAGAAAGACAAACTGCCAGCATAGATGCTGCAACTGGGTTCCATCTAAGATCCTGCACCAAAGTATTTGATTGCACTGTAGGTTGTAGGAGTGCAAATGGTAACTTCTGGGCTCTGGCCTAAAAAAGGGAAAATACAGACAAAGCTGAAACTACTAGTGATTGACCATGATTAGTAGTTGCCTTGAACCACTACGATTGTTAAAATTAAATTTTTGTCATGTCAGAAATGTCATAATTACAACATAATAATTCAGTTGTACTATATATACTTACTATAAAAAGGTGTTTACCACTGATGGAAAACACCTTAAAAGATGCTGTGAGGCAGGAGCGCTAACCACTCAGCCACCGTCACACCATTCTTTATTTTTCGTGGACCAGTATATAGTTAATTGAAGACCGTATATTTTTTTTATTTGTATGCTCCTGCCCCATATGCAGTAGAATCTCAAGACATTGATAGATAGAAATTCAATTATTTTACAGCAGTATTAGTAAAATGCATTTTAGTTTTTAATTCTATTTTTACTCAGAAATTGTGCAAAGCATGTAAAGTGGTTATACCTGGTTAATGAAGGTACGGACATCATAAAATGTCAAAGACAAAACTTCGTCAGCGATCCCACATACTGACAAAGTCAATTCATCACAACTAAGGGCTATGTGATGTACGGAGAGTCCCACATCAACCTCTGCTACTGCAGCAATTCCTTCAACTTTAGGGGGACAATCAAATTAGTAAAAGAGAATGATACAAGGAAAAAATCAATACAAACTTACTTATTTCATTAGCACTGCCATCAGATTTGTCAACAGCAAGTAGGTCTTGTGTTAGAAAAACTTTTAATGTTGAGTCAAACACCACAAAAGTAAATCCAAACTTGTTTGAAATTGCGAGGAGACTGGCTCTATCTTTTGGCAATTCCTCTGGTGATTCAAACACGCGGATTTTCTTCATTTGACGAAATTGAAAATCCTGTAAAAACAACGTATAGAAACTAGGTTGCATGAACAGATAAACAAATCTCACGGTTAACAGTTTGTCAGCATGTTTTTTAATCCTCGGTATCTAGCAACAAGGCAAGTGTTATGTTGAATGTAAATAATATTATTAGTTTTGGTTTCACTATTACAACAATTTCAAAAACACAAGTTACTAGTTGCATGATACGATTCAATACACCAATTGAACGCAACTAACCTAAAGAAGCATCGACCAAAACATAAGACCTATAACTAGTAGTCACTAAAACATAAACTTATGCTACCTTATCTCTAGGAACTATGACAGAAAGAGTTGATGGAAATTATGTTAGCAATGCTAAGCTAAGCCGTCAAAACAACATAAAAGAGCATAGATTACTTTCATTTCCCTCTCTGGGGGAGAGTCTGTGTCGTCGCTCATTTTGAATCAACCGGCTGTTGGCCAAACTGTTATAGTAAAAATAATTAATTTAGTGTTTTATCCAAAAAACACATTCATCTCTAGATCCGTGTAAAAAAAACCCACACCGCGCTATGATGTATCGTCGCTTACTGGCGTCACTATCCTACGTCATCACTCGGAGACAAGAACAAAAATGGCATCATTCTTTTTTTTTTTTAGTGTAGCTTTAACACACTTAATGTATAAATTCACTAGAATAGTTATCCTAGCGTCACGTTTTGTTTATTTTTTCTTGTATTGTTACAACTGCGTTTTTAAACTGTACTTTGTGTTACGCCGCAAAAAGTGTAACGTCAGAAACGTGCAGTTCTGACCAATCAAAGCGCGACCAAAAAAGAGCGCTGCCTGCTACAGCGGGGCTAGCGCGGGCTCAGTGCATGAGTACCAAGCTGACTTTTAGGCGCTTTGACGAAAGTAAAACAAAATTAAGTTCATATTCACATGAAACAGTTGCATTTTTTTTACCTAGGCTCTGTAATATTCCAATATTTGCAGTGTCCCGCCTACCCTTCTGTACCTTTTCGGTCTATTTATTTATTTGCATATTGGCTTTAATATCAGTTAATCAACAATTTCTCACTTTAAAGTCTACAAAAACCTATTTTATAAACTTTTTAAAAAATTATTTTAGCTCTCAGATTAAAATATATAGGCTATGCAATAAGTTGAAGAAATGTCTGAGATAATGCAGCAATATCTAGCACTGCATGCAAAAGAAAATTTCAGACTAGGCTGAAAAGAAAAAGAAAAAAAGACAGACATGTCAATGTAAGTTAATAAAGTGAGGACCTTTTAATAGAAAGCAGATCTTTATTGCATGTCAACAAATCATATACTGAATCACACAACTGAAAGTGATGATTGCAAATACCATGATGGGAATGAACGATATATGCAACATCAAAAGTGGCAACTTGCATTTCAGTTGTATACATTATTGAAGCTTAAGTCAAAGGCGCATACACAGTTTAACACTTAATTTGAAACATAAAGCAGTATCAACATTAAAAGTGTCCCGTCCTAATTTTGCTGGTCCAAGCCCTGTTGATAGAGAAGAATACCTTAATCAAAATGCAGTTTGCATGATAAGTTCATTTATTAATGGACTGTTGTCCATGAAGAGGTTACGAGTAAGTCCATACTTGGGACCAACATTGGCCCATGCTTACCAGAGCATTGCAGATTTGGCCTATGTCAACACAGGCGACTTTCTGAACGAAGCACCAAGGTAAGAGTGTCATAAGTTAGCCTTGTTGCAGAAAAACACTCCTTCAACTAAGGAGGCTGCATTCAACTCTTATTTGTCTCACCATTCTACTAAAGTAGGCAAGAAGCTATAAGGAAAGCAAGCTGGAGAATGACAAAGCAAACAGCACTAACACAGCTCATGTCAACTCTCCCAATAGTGCACTTGGGGTCACATCCTTATTCTGATTGTCAGCGCTCTGAGCACATGGCTTTAAAAGTTGCTTTTGTCACTCCTAAATCCTTGACATTTCTTTCATTTTTCTAAATTCTAAAGTGCTGGCATTATATTCAAAAACAAACGTACGTACACATAAAAAACGTTTAGTGCATTTTAAAAAAGAAATTGCTAAAGGTTCCAAATGCACACTCACTGGGTAGGTAGGTATGATATTTGTAATAGATTGCTGTATTCTTTACAATAAGCAGAACTGAATGCAAACATTCATTTTGAAGGCCAGGGTGAGAGAAAACGCTGCCCTAATCAATGCAAGAGTTCATAGCCTTTGTTTGCAAACAGTGGCAAGTTTTTCAGCATTATAATACACGGTGCATAAGATTCAGAGGTTTCATCGTGTTAAAGAGTGGCATCTGAAAGGCATGCATTTTATGATTACAACTGTGAGTTTGCATAATAATGTACAGTTTTCAGGTTAAACAATGTAAGTAATTGAAGCGGTCCTGTTTCATATCAGTCTTACTGTATTATCAGATGAACTGCGCATGTTGTGATAAAACATAAGAGTTTATTTGCCAAGGCAATCTTGTCTATAAGTGTTTCTTCATTCAACAAACGTGACCTTTCTGTTACATTTTCTCTAAAGTCATTTTCTCTGTTGGTATAAAAATGGCAAATGTTACAATAGAAAAAATACAGGACAATATAAAACATGTTTACTTATTCTGACACAACCACATCTAGCTTATCCTCCAAGAACTAGTCAAAACACATTCTTTAAAAATTATTAATTGTGTAATAACAATAGTGCACCACGCTCCTTGAACCTGGAATACAGCGACAATAGAGCCTTAAATATGATGGTATAGTAAATGTTGTTATTCAGATAGCAGATTTGTTTATTCTTTTAGATATACCACAGCAATATAGGGCTGCTGTTACCCATTCTTGTAATTAAACCCATTTTCAGCTTCTTTATAATGTATCTTTTTGTATTGAGCATGTAGTAGTTTGTGCACAACATATCCACACAGTTACAATCTAAGGCACTGTTCCACAATCTACCTCAACAAGAACTTTTATTTTTAACAATTTTTGCTTTTTGGTTTTACTGCAGTTGAACATTTTAGATATACTGGTAGTGCGTGTTATTTGTCTGTATGTCTGTACACTGTGTTGTTTGGTTTTGAGAAATTTTGATTCTCATATATTTTGGGAAGACAACACTGATGTCAAGTTATATTTCAGTGGTCTGACACTCGTGGCAGTGAGACCATATATTTTAAATATTCAATAAAATAAGAAACAATCATCTGCATTGTCTCACTTTCCCCCAAATGTATATATAAACAAATATTACAATCAATAGGAAAGGAAAAAAAGACTGCAATTCAGCCACTTCTGTTTGTCATATAAATCTCCCTGGTTTTAACCGCATTGGAAGACCTGCACTATCACAAAAGCTTAGAGCTTTACACCAGTCTCACAGTCAGATATACAGAAGGGTTGCAGCCCTTTTTCAAAAAATAAAATGTTAAAGGTAAATATAAAAACAGATTTCTCATATTCACTAGTGAAATCACAACATGAACACATATAACCTTAGTGATGCTACAGTTTGACTGAACAACACAATAGCAGCTCTTTCCAAGCCTTTTAAAGGGGTGGTCACTTTTTAATTCTGTAAACTTTTCTAATGTTGTGTGCAATTTACTTTATGCCTATTGTGCATCTTAAAATCCAAACAGCTACAATCATCTAACTGGCCTGACCTCCAGGTTTCACATACAAATGCATGATGTTATTTCATACTAACTTGAATAATTATGCTCTCTATTTTAACCAAGTTAAAATTTGTTGACCAAACACACACCTGATAATCTCAGAATCCAAAACAAATTACTGTTATCTGATTACAAAGAAAAGAGTATGATAGGGGAGTCTCTTTTGTTTTCATTTTCTTATTACCTGCTATTTAGCCATAACAATTACAAATTCTCCTCATGTCAAGGTTATGTGAGAGAATTTTACAGTCTTTATAACCAATATATCTTGCCAAATCATGTTATTTTCTTGAGTGCAAATGGAAGAAGCCAGCAGAATAATTGTACTTAATAACTTACCCAGCCTCCCAAGTCTTAGATAGGAAGAATAAAGAAAAGAAACAAAAAAATACAATGGCGCCAACCATTCACTTCCGTACATCATGTGAAACAGTGCTTCACTTATGTCACTTAAAGTAGTGCACTTTCTGACACTACAGAATACAGTATTTTGACAAAAAAAAACATCAAATAAAATCAGTTCACAAGTCCCATTCTATGCAGACCTCATCTCTATGGAATGAGGCTGAGGTCAGATCCGAGTGAAAATAGAAACTTTCTGCATTAAACTGCTGCAATGACCATCATCTTAACCTGTAGTTGTTTTGTGGCTTTGTTTTCTCTTTGTGTTCTTTTAATGTATTCATGCATGCAAGCTTCGGTTTGGTGTATTCTTGTTAATGTCTTGTTATTTATGTCTCCCAGGATTCTTACAGAAGTTTTAAAAGTTGTAAAGTTGTAAAAGCCATTGGTGCATTTTCATTAGATGTGTTTAAGTTTCTGCAGTTGCTCAGAGCACAAAAATGTTTAAATGTTAAAGTGTGGTTCAGGAATAGGAATGGAATGAAGAGGACACAGGCATCACATTCAAATCCAGTACAATTTTGTATTATCATTGTTAATAATTGTGATACAGTTAAAAAAAAAAAAAAAAAAAAAAAAACTTGAAACAGCACATATTTTTGAATGATTTTATATAATGTGGTCTGTTTGTGCACTTTTGCACTAATATCTTTGAGTATTTTAAAAGGAAAAGGAAAACTTATTAGATAAAACCCATTTGGGATGTCATGCCTGTGTCTACTTTTACAGGTTTTTCAGGTTTTTAATGTTTGCATGAGTAAGTGTATGCATCATGCATATTTTTAACGGAACATTTACAGAGGGTTCCCAAGCGCAGACTTTAATTGTTTCCATAGAGGAAGCACAGGAGAAAAGAGTGGTGAAGATGTTAAGAATAAGCAGAAAGAAATGCAGATTTCACAACTTGGATGGCAGCCCTAAAGGATGTTCACTGTCCATTCACTCTCAGACTTTGCCCGAAGCCTTCCACTTGCTGTTCAGATGACATATCACCACCACTGCTGGACTCAGCCCCATTGACCATGGTTGGCACCCCCAGTGATCCATTTGCTTCACCTATTGCAGCCTGCTCCTCTTCGTCATGTTCACCATGGGTTACTCCATTAGCTTCAGATTCTGCTTCTCCTTCAGGTGGTCCAGCGCCAGGACTGCCCTCCGTCAGAGCAGTGTGAGTCCTCAGAGGTTCTTTGCGCTCTGGATACAACCTTTGCTCTAGCGTTTTGAAGTCGGGGTCAAAGGGAAGTGGTTGCTGAGCTGCTCCTAAAGCAAGACCAAGGCCCAATGCTGTCGTCATGCCCATTCCTGCACGATACACCTCCATGCCATCGGGCAGCATGGACTTAATCTTGGGCAACCATCGCTTTCGAACACGCCTCGCATTGGTGCACATGTCAGCAGCAATCACATTCATTTCACTTTCTTTGAAGTTAGGGTTGAAATTCTGACAGTAAACTGCAATGAATAAGAGCCATTATTACTCCAAGAAATCTGATTAATAACATAAATAAAAATGAACTTCACTATCAACATACGTTTGACAGCATTGAGGACCCTGCTGTCCAGGGGTTTTCTACTTGGATCGCTAGTGGATGAGCGGATGCCTGTCCCACAACTGTTGGCCAAAGTGTTTCTGTAGGAACACAAAGTAAACACCAGAGGGCAGCGTGAACAGGAGGCATATATGCTGGATTTGAGAATAATGGGCAGACACAAATACTGTACTGAAGCTACACTACACTGCACAACATGGCCACAGATGGAGTGTGAAAGTGCCTTTGTGACAGCAGCACTAGCCCTAAACAGAACTCAAGTGGTGCTTTAGAAGGAAACAACACGGATAGTGGCTCACCTATCAAAAAATGTAGCCAGAAGACGACGAAGGAGGACTTTATGTTTGATTCCGGCACAGAGATGACAATTCATCAACTGGCCACGAGTCATAAATACTTGGGTACCTGTGGGGGGAAAAAAAATCAGGTTTAAAGCTGATTTTTATGCAAGCAGAGACACAGACACAGTTCATTACAGCTGAGTTTTCCTGATTTTACTTAGCAGATGTATGACACCATACATCATTCATTTTATGTGCATCTTTGTACCGGCAACAAGCTCCAGCTTCTCTCCGGGGTCCCCCTCGGTGTACAGCTTCGGGTGGCAGCGGTAGCCTATCTGGCTGATGAGACTTGCTGGCAGAGCCACCAGGTCCCTGCGGATAAGGACACAGTTGCGGTTCTCCAAGGCCAAGGGCACAGCAGCCATCTCAGGCTTGTCCTGGACTGATGATGTAAAGAGAAAGAGAGAGTTAGTGTAAATCTACCAAGCATATATTATTTGAGGAAAACAGAGAAATACAAATTAAAGTAACCCACACCTCTCATTTTAGAAAGAAACTATAAATTAGTAAAACAGCAACAGATTAAAAAAAAAAAAAAGAATTTCTTTTTTTGTTTCATAAATGTTTTAGAGTAGTGGTTCTCAACTGGTGAGGTGTGCCTCCCCTCGGGGGCACCAAAGAGCTACTGCGGAGGCACAAACGTAAAAAAAATAAAAATAAAAAAAATAAACAGCCCATATCTGTACACATCTACAGCAGTATTGATATCAGTAATTGTGTTTGAGTGTATTAGCTGGACAATGCATTGTTTTCTGATTCCATCTCAACAGAAATCAGTAGCAAAGGAGGAAACAGGACCCAGCACCACCTTGGAACCAGCCACGGTCCTCGAGCACAGAGAACGGGAGCAACCCACCCAGATCTATATTCCACTGCACATTCCTGCTTTCCCCACATGGATCTAGCGCGCAGAGGATGGCACAGACCTGCTCAGACCCAGTCCATTGCGTACTGGTCTTGCTCGTTCCCATGTGGAACCAGCACATGCAGGATGGAGCCTCCGGACCAACATGCTCAGAGGATGGCACAAGACCAAGGAATGGACCCCCAATCCAGGTATGAGGAACAGTAGTAGAGCTTAATATAAGGCCCAAATACGTGCCAATTTCAGCCACCAGGTGTCATCAGTGGGAGTTTTGGCATTGATTACAAATGTTAAGCATGTTCTGTTGATTTGGATAGGCCAACAAATGTTCAGTGATGTTAAAAGTAGCCTCAATTAGCCCTGCATGAAGTTGGAAATTAGCTGTCGCAAAAATCGTTTATGAATGCACTTTTAAAAAAAATACAAAAATACAATATAAAAAAATATATTATCACTTGTTATTGAAACTCATCATTGCAGGAACACAAAAGATGCATTTACTTCAAAGGCCTGTGTGGGGTAGAGCAGGCTGATGGGATTTTGGTGAAGGGGGAGGCTCGGCTGTCTTTACCTACTCTAAGTGGAGGCTCACATTCACCCAAGTTGAAAACCCCTGTTTTAGAGCATTGCAGATGTAGCCCAGAAAAGTCTTGATGCTGCATCAGCAATTAGTTTGGGAGGGGGACAGCCACTGTATATTATGTTACACCACACACAGAAAAACATTAAACAAACTTAATTTTTTCAATTATGTCCAGGTAGAAAAAAAAGACATTAAAAACACGCATACAAATGTAGGAAAGATGTGGAGTGATTCTCAAATAACCCACAATGTCACCCTGGGGTGCTCTGAGTGATTGCAGATAGAGTGGATTTTATAAATATCTGTAATTCTAGATTTTGACAAAACAGTGATACATGGTGCAGCACTTCTCTGAAACAAAGCAGTGCTTTGGCTAAAATGCATGGGCTGTAATGTGAGTGTAAGTTAGAAAGCAAAAATAAACTGATCTGTGGAGTTTGTAGTTGGTCATACTCTTTGTCCTCTATGAGATATAACAAAACACTCAGTAGTACAGGGCTTAAAATTAATTCATTTAAATTTAAAACAGCATGTCATAAAAGATGTCCTTTTTAGGCATTTGCAATTATTTTAAAGAATATGTGTTTAAATACAGTACTCACTGTTGTAAGAGTTGGCAGAACGTCCATAGAGACTATACGGATCATCAGCCATCCCATCGTATGGCTCTTCCTCAAACTCCTCATCCTCATTCTGGTAGGATGTGGGACTGTCAGTAGTGGGTAAACTGGAGGCTCCAGGGCTTGATCGCTCCGCTCCTGATCCAGCTCCTGCTGCAGCTGCCCCCTGCAGGAGGAAAGGAGGCATACCCGGTATGGCGGCCCCTCCACTAGTTGTGTAGAAGAGAGAGCTGGCCCTGGCCAGACGACTCCCCAATTCTGAGGATGACATCTTGCTTTGTGTGGAGGGAACAGTTAAAGGAGTAGGCTCCCCTGCCTCGACTTTAATCTTGCGTTGTGGCAAAATGAGCGACTGTGTCCACCCGGGGTTAGCCATAAGTGATGCCATTGTGAGACCACTGATGTTGCTAGGACTCTGTGGTTCTGACCCGGTCTCCTCTAAAGTGCCAGCCGTCTGTGAGTCACAGTGAGGTGAGTTTGCCTTATTGAACATAAGGTCCATACCCTTTTCAACTATATGTTGAATTTGGAGGTAGCCGGCTGTGTACATAACCACCAGCTGTTCACTAGCTGCCATGGTTAACTTCCCTGTGTAGCAGAACGAGAGGATCTGCTCAAAACAAGCAGGTGTGACGGAGGAGGGCAACTCAAACTGGGTTTTGGTGGAGCTACTGAAGAGGTCTCGGAAGTACAGGCTGCTAGCTGCAAGGACGGCTCGATGGGCTTTGAAGGCCTGACCTGAAACACAAATTGAAATTTGTGTAAGTTCTAGAAATGTTTGTATCAACACAGTATTTATTACAGTAACAATAAATTCTCACCTTTGACCAAAATGGAAACATCACAGTAGTGTCCCAGCAGACGCTGCTCATTTAAGGAGCCCAGAACTGTGGCCCCAAAGTTCGGGATCTCCACATGAAGCAGCTGGGACATTTTGGATGCAGACGAAAAGGAAGATGTGGCTTCAAATATTCACTGCACACTCTGCCAGTGAGTGAGGCATCTATAAAAGAAATACAGA
Organism: Odontamblyopus rebecca; assembly: GCA_030686955.1. Classification (NCBI taxonomy): domain Eukaryota; kingdom Metazoa; phylum Chordata; class Actinopteri; order Gobiiformes; family Gobiidae; genus Odontamblyopus; species Odontamblyopus rebecca. The sequence goes on along the minus strand of CM060653.1, from coordinate 33,056,175 downwards.
ACAAGCATTTGTAAAGCATTTGTAAAGCAGTCCTATGGCACAGACTACAAGTGAAGTGAAACAGACACACAGTGAGGCAGAAGTGAGGTGTGTGCATAGAGATGGATATGCACACATTACGTTCGAGTTTTGCTAGGAAAAAGGAGGAGCCAAAAACAGCATTGTGAACCCATAAGGCAATGTTGTTTTACATGACATAAATTCCAAGAACCTTCCAAGAACATTTCAAAATGCACAAGGAACAAGAGTGCCAGAGAAGTCACTGCCATGACCTCTAAATTGGCCTTGATGTACAAGTCTTGATCACAGTGATGCTTTATTCACCATATACAAATGGCTAATCAAGTACTGGCAAAGGTATTTTCTTTGATTCTGTTGATGGACAGGTACTTATCATATACATCCCGTGTAAGTGTTTAGACTTTTGGTGAACTCTGGAAAGCTAAACAGAACTACTCATGCTCATGACAAAGAGTATTTTAAAGTAAACTCTCACATGTATTGTTCTCCTGGCATGTTTGCACCTTCTGTCCTGTCCACTCAACATCTCCTGCTCCACAAACTCAGACAAAAAGACATACTACATGTATAGTGCACACCAGTTTCATTATTGAGCAATACTGCAGAGCAGTTTCCAGGAATACAAACAAAAAAATGTCACCGCCTCTCTTGCACAGTCTCTCTCTCGTTCTGTCTGTGTCTCTTCATGCACTCGGTATAGACAGACATGCACCCTGGCATACTTACAGAGAAGTGTGCGTGTGGACCCACAACGGCATGCGGCACACAGGCGGCATAGGGAAATGCCTGTGTACTCTGGCATGCTCGCACTCACCTGGAGAAGCCAGCAAATGCCTGGGCACAGCTAAAACACACTTTCCCTTTTTGTCAGACACAGCCATGCACAGTGCTATCCCAGACAGTTCTGACCTGAGAGAGCCAGCCAGTCTTCTTTGCCTCACACATCAGCAGTCAGGAGCGGGACACCAGAGAAGAGTTAGAGGTGGAAGGACAGCTTTTTCACTTGAAGTGTCATTCTCTGTCTCAACACTGAGTCTAGGTGTCTGGCTGCTGCTCCAACTTCTATTTTCCCTTAGCTTATCTTCTATGAGTCTGAAGCCCCATTCTCTCTGCTGGCTGTCCGCTCTAGCACTGTCTCAAAACCTCCCTCTGCCTCCCTGTGTCATTATCTCTCTGTTTCTCTCCCCCCTTGCTCTATTCTCCAAGGGTTGAATTCAACAAGTGCCGCTGTAGAGGGTGTGTGTCTGTATGTATGTGTATGCAGGAGTGGGGGGAGAGAAAGAGCCAAGCAGAGCAGAGCAAATCAATGATAAAAGGAGTGGGAGGCTGAGTGGTGGAGTGTGCGTGTGCATGTGTCTGCGCGTGTGTCTGATCAATGCAGTATCTATACGTCGCAGGGAGTGGGAGGGAGAGAAAAACACAGGCTACAGTTACAGACAGAGACAGAGACTGGGCCGAGCAAGAGAGAAGCAAAAGGGGAGGGGAGGAAAGGAGAGTTGAGACAGGGAGAAAGTCATCTGAGGACAGTACGAGTAGAGAAAGACAATTAGGTTGAAGCAACTTCTGCCACTTTGCCCTGGACACTTATATGGATGGCAAGATGATGAGGTGACAAAGACAAAAGCAAGATGAAGAAAAGGCTTGCAGAGGCTTATTGTTAATTAGCAAAAAAGCAGAATAGAGGAACTTCAATTCCCATTTGACACAAGTTTGGTTGGTCTAGAATGACTTTGCTAGATGCCAGAGTCCTACTTACACATAAACAAGAATAATGTAACAATGTTTCAATGCTTCTTTTGTAAGATTTGGATAACAATAGTTTTTTAAAAAATCGTTTCATGAAAGTGTGATTCATGCATAGGCACCTCTTCCAAACTCCTACACGACAAGTACGGTGAATTCTTCACACAACACTATTCCAACACAAATTGATAAATTAAATGATTAATTTACACCTCCACTTTGGCACTTGGACACATTCAAGGGCTGTGTGTGTGTGTGTGTGTGTGTGTGTGTGTGTATATATATATATATATATATATATATATATATATATATATATATATATATATATATATATATATATATATATATATATATATATATATATATATATATATATATATATATATATATATATATATATATATATATATATATAGTTTTGCTTTTGGGCCTTCCTATATTCTTGATAGAGAAAGAGAGGAGCCAGATGTCACAAGCTGTAACTAAGAAGGAAACACAAAGCTAACAGAGAGAACTTCCAGAGAGAGTTGCGTAGGAGGGTATAACTGTATGATTGCTGTGACAGATGACTATGCGCATATGTACAAGTGTAACAATACAGAGTAAATTTTCCATGCAAAAAATAAAACAAGCTCCCACTGACCTCTAAGGTTGGATTTCAGCTAGGCAAAAGGATACATAATACCCACATGTTCACAATCATTTGATATACCTTGCTTTAGAAAGTATCCAGACACATTTTGGTAGCTCAAGTGTAGAAAGTTTGAGCTCAAACTTTTACTCTTCAGCGGAAATGAAAGGGAGGCTATCACAAAGCTATGAGTCAGACTTTCAAGCACTTTGGCCCAGCCTGCATGTGACAACTGCATGGTACATATAGGCACACATGAGTGAGCGCATACAAAAGGTTGAGCTCAAGGGAAGCCAGCAGTGACACAAATCTGCCAATAGACTAATGCAGAACACTGCATATGCCCAGTCTACTCCCTGCCCCACACGCCCAGACTTTATTCTATGTGATGCTGTGCACACTCAGCGACATATATGCTATTCCTGTCCTCCTGTCCTTCTGTGAACCCAGTCTGTCCGTATGTCCGTCCATCACTACAGTGTCCTCATACTGCCTCTCGCTCCCTCCTCTAGTCTCTCTCTCTCCCTCTATGCTTCCCGCCCTGCATACCACGTACCCACTGTCTCACTGCCAATTAATGCACACAGGGCTGCATTGCAGTGAGGTTGGCGCGTGCCAGAGCAGCAGAGCACAGTACAGAGTCTACAGACATGCATGTACGTGCCAGCCGGGCAGAGAGGGATGGGGCGAGAGAGGGGGAGGGGGAGAGAAAGAGAGCAAAGGAGAGTGAGCGGCAAATGTGTTGAGTCAGGCAGACAGGACGAGTGTGCCACGCTACCAATGTACACACAGGCTCTCCTCTGCATGTCCATCTTCAAGTGAATGTAAATGTGTGCGTGCATTTAGGAAATAAATAAGACTGTTTGTATATACTGAGGATTTTGTAGGTGGATAGACAGGCATATTTAGATTGCAACTCTATTCAATCTGTATTAAATATAGACTTTGTATATCCCTGATCATAAATATAAGTCACACACCCCTGACCTTCCTTATGTGTCAAAGAGCACTTACAGGTATTTGTCAAAGTTTTGTACATAAAGTGTGTGCTATGTGGTTAAGTTGTATATAACAATTAGCATTGCATACATGTGTGATGTTGAATTTGACAGGTACAAAAGCAGTTTTGTCGAGAAACTCACATATTCACAGATTAGTGTTGTCTGCTTGTTTCAAACGTGTTACCTCCATTTTAATCAAGAATTCATACCTACGCATAGTGTTATTAACTGTAACAGCAGGTCCAGGCATATTTGAATAATATGAAGAAATGAGATGATTCACCAGATGGCACATACCAAAAAGACACACAACAACAAAACACATCCGGACATACATTACATAACATGTACATATATTTGAGTTACTTTGTCAATAACAAAGTTTGTAATTCATTAAAAAATATGCTTTAAGTTTTGTGTTGTTCCAAAATAGACTACTATTTTTGTTTAAAATAAATTACAAAAGCTCCTGTAACCTTGAAAGTAAAAGTTATTGAATTTGCTGAAAAAAGGTTTCAGAAAAGTTGTGTACAACCCATAAACCAGACGATGGGAGGCAGAGGCTGACTGCAGCGGCACTGCCTCCTGCTTATGATGCATCTATACAATCTCAATATGAACTGTCTCGCCGTTATAAATATTCAGATCCTGCAGTTGTTCTCATGTCTAAAGTGTACCAGACAACAGATTCTATCCACGTTGAGACAGCAGCGCTACCCTGGCAACAGTTCTACCAATAGGGACGGAGCGGGCGTCTGCCTTGGTCTGTCTGTAGTATTATGGGATGGTGAGAGGGAGAGAGGGTGAGAGAGAGAGGCTGCTGATCACTGTTCATAATGCAACATCATTCTGTGTATATAGACCCCGCTGGGTGAAGTTGTCTGCGCATAGTCAGGATCAAAATCATTGTTTCTTTAGAAAAAAAAGAGAGAGAAAAAAACCCTCATGATTCACACAGTTATGTAACAACCAGACAACTCTGAAATGAATTGTTGTGGGCTGAATATTGTCTGGTATCTTTCCACTTTATGTTCGCTCAAGGTGCAGCAGTAAAGTTATTGCATCGTGTAACTTTTGTATGTATGTACTAACTTAATGTTTTGTATGCATTATTTATGGACTTGTATGTATGTATATATGTATGTATGTATATATGTATGTATGTATGTATGTACTGACTTAATGTTTTGTATGCATTATTTATGGACTATATGTATGCATGTATTCATATTTATATATTCATGTAAACTAGGTGGATTGTATTGGAATATTGGAATATTTTTACATATGTTTTGGCAGTAGGCCACTCTACACGGTCAACCAGTTTGATAGAATTTGTATGTTTACGTTATTCCTTTTTTTAAAAAAATGCTTAACATAAAAGGGCGAATACATTCAGAGTCTTTGTAATTGTTTTATGTAGCATAGCCTTTATACTTTGCGGCAGTATGCAATCACTGAATGCACATGCAGTTTTAAATATTGTTATCATGCAAATGCTATGTACATACACGTATGTATCCACATACATATGCGGATACATACGTGTATGTACATACACGTATGTATCCACATACATATGCATTTATGTATATACATCTATTTATGGATCAATAAATGATAAGCATGTAGCCTACCTGATACCTTTTAAGTGATGTCACCAACATTACTTGGGGTGGGATGAAGCTAACTGAGGCACTGCTCTGTCAGAAGCTTTGTTACTCAAGTTAGATTTTTGAACTTTGTTTTCACAGTCTGAACATAAAGAACCCACATAGTTGAAACTACAACTGGAGTTGTGCTGTTAAACAAGTCTGTCTCAGATAGCATTATAGTCTTATATAGTACTTTTCCAGATGCTCAAAGTCACTTTCAAATCATGTGCAATTATCATTCCCTCTATAGGCAGTGATGGCAAGCTACTATTGTAGCCACAGCTGCTCTGGGGTAGACTGATGGAAGCGAGGCTGCCAATCTGTGGCATCAGCCTCTCCGATCACCAAAAGTCACACACGCACGTGCACGCACTCACACACACGCACGCACGCACACACACACACACACACACACACACACACACACACACACACACACACACACACACACACACACACACACACACTCTTCATTCATACTAGGCACTGTGGGTAAAGTGTCTTGCCTAAGAACATGACTATTCCCAGCTGTCTTCCATAATACTGCTGAAGGAGGGATTGTTATCTATCAACAAGTAAAGACTTGGGTGAAGTGGGTTAAGTATTGTGTTCTAGCTGGTCCTCCTCTTTGTAGGAGATGTGAGGGTGAAGTATAGGCTATGTAAGTGAGAAAAAAGGGCTAACGAAGAGCATGTGTGTGTCCTAAGGCTAGGGCATGTCTAATGGACTCCAAGTGTCAGTGGGAGGTAAACAAACAGTAGTGGGGAACAGTAACAAACCCAACTCAGTTGACACTGGGTCTGCAGTTATTACAAATAGTAGGTTAGTTTAGCTATAACAATACACAGCCTTAATTAAATACACATGGTGATGATCGCAATGTAAGAGTTAAGACAGTGCAAACCAAGCTAAATGTTAAAAAGTTAATTAGGAAACAAATACATAAAAATACAATGCACAACAATAATATTAAAAGCTCTGTTTCATTACTTGATATACAATTACATTACATCAGATCATCATCTTGAAAGCCACAAATAATCAATATTAAAATAAATATATTATGATTAACAAATACACTCATTACTTGATGGAGAGGGATAGCCTACTCATCAAAACTTTTAAGAAGACAGGATAAGTTCACTAGTTACATTCTGTGTTGTCACTCGAAACAGATAAAGCCAAGTGATGAGGACAAAACGACACTTTAGTTCTGATCATAAGAAATTCCACCTCCACATTAGTAACTAAATCCAAAATGATGCCAGAGACACTTCCCAAAATGTCATTTTCCAGGGAGTGAGAACATTTGAAAGTGTATGACGCTGCAGAAGATTTGAAGGTTGCTTTTTGTGAGCTGTGTTCTTGCAATAATTGAGTGTAAGAGTGAAACAGCAAGAAAGCAAGTTGCGACTCACGCAAGACAGTTTTTTTTAAACAAATACTGACACAACTTCAAAAACTCCCCACTTTACAGTATAAAGAAAAATGCAGGAGGGAAGAGAAAGTTGGCCTATATAGACTTATGATGACTGTCTATCATGTGATTTTGGACAGTTTTATAACAATAGGAAATCCCTTCAAAAAGCACAACAGCTCCATGGACTGCTGTCAGAGCTTTTTAAAAAATGAATTGATAATAAAGCACAATAGTCTTGCCCACTTTGAAGACCACCCATTTGGAAGCAAATTTTCTATTATTTTTCATTTGACTTTTCTAAAAAAAATTATCTTGAAAGTTTAAAGGCATATATATATATATATAGATAGATAGATAGATAGATAGATAGATAGATAGATAGATATATAGAGATATAAATATATAGATAGATAGATAGATAGATATAGATACACACACTAAGTGAAGTACCATCTGAAAGTCTGCTAGAGGATGTGAATACAGCACTCAGAGCAATCCTTACCAACCATCACTGAAACCAGTGAGCTGATCTACACTTCAGCAGCAATGATCCTAGAGGTGTTGGGCTATAAGAGCAACCATGGGAGCTATGAGATACGACACCCACCATGGAAAAGACGGTTAGAGTCTAAAATCAAGGAAGTGTGGAGAGAAGTGAGCCAACTGTCAGGGGCCCAAAAAGGTGCAATGAAAAAGCGAGTACCCAAGAGGTACAGCCAGATGCCCATACCTGAAGCACTCGAAACTGCTAAACAAAGGCTCCAAGCCTCGGCCAGCCACCTAAAGAGGTACACACGAGAAAATTAAGCCAGACGAATAAACAGCCTGTTCGCAACACAACCTGCGAAAGTGTACGCTCAATGGCAGGGTAATAACAGCAGAGCAGACCCACCAAGGCTGGAGACTGAGAGGTACTGGAAAGACATATGGGAAAGAGAAGCATCACATAACACCGATGCACAGTGGCTGGTGGCTCTGAGAGAAGACCACAGCAATCTCCCTGAACAGAATCCAGTTACCATCTCAGTGGCAGACATCCAGGAAAGAGTCTCAGGAATGAAAAGTTGGACAGCACCAGGCCCTGACATGATCCACGCATACTGGCTAAAGAAGCTCACTGCTCTCCACGAGCGCCTAGCAGCACAAATGAACCAGCTGCTAAGGGATGGGACTCATCCTTAATGGCTAACCCAAGGGCATACGATCCTGATCCTGAAGGATCCCGCAAAGGGTACAGTCCCATCCAACTATCGGCCAATAACCTGTCTCTCCACAACATCGAAGCTCATGTCAGGCATCATCGCAGCTAAGATAAGCGGGCACATGGATCAATACATGAGCGCAGCACAGAAGGGCATCGGCAAAAACACCAGGGGAGCCAAACACCAACTCCTGGTTGACTGAACAGTCGCTTGTGACTGCAGAACCCGTCAGACCAACCTGTGCACTGCCTGGATTGATTACAAGAAAGCCTATGACTCAATGCCACACACATGGATCACTGAGTGCCTGGAGCTGTACAATATCAACAGGACTCTAAGGGCGTTCATTGCAAACTCGATGTGGTTGTGGAAGACCACTCTTGAAGCCAATGGCAAGCCACTTGCACAAGTGTCTATCAAATGTGGCATATACCAAGGAGACGCACTGTCCCCACTGCTGTTCTGCATAGGTCTGAACCCCCTCAGCCAAATAATCGACCGCACTGGCTATGGATACTGACTCAGAAACGGGGCCACCATCAGTCACCTCCTCTACATGAATGACATCAAGCTGTACGCTAAGAGCGAGCGAGACATTTACTCACTGATCCACACCACCAGGATCTACAGTACAGACATTGGAATGTCATTCAGGTTCGAGAAATGTAGTAGGATGATGACAAGGAGAGGGAAGGTAGTCCACACAGAGGGGGTCTCACTCCCAGAGGGAACAATAACAGACATTGAGGACAGTTACAAGTACCTTGGTATCCCACAGACAAATGGCAACCTTGACGAGGCAACAAGGAAAGCGACGACAGCCAAATACCTGCAAAGAGTACGGCAGGTCCTAAGAAGCCAGCTCAATGACAAGAACAAGGCACAGGCAATAAACAGCTATGCCCTGCCAGTGATCAGATACCCATCAGGAATCATAAGCTGGCCAAAGGAGGAGATACAGACCACAGATGTTAAGACACAAAAGCTCCTGACCTGCATGGAGGGTTCCATCCCAAGTCCAGCACCCTGAGACTGTACGCAAGCTGGAAGGAAGGAGGCCGAGGACTAGTGAGTGTGGGAACCACTGTCCAGGATGAAACATCCAAGCTCCACAAGTACATCAGTGACAAGGCCCAGACTGATGACATGCTCAGAGAATGTCTCAGACAGTGGGGCGCAGAGGAAGAGGTGCTGGAGGGACCATCATGGCAGGACAAACCCCTACATGGGGCGTACCACCGAAACATAACTGAAGTGGCTGATATCAAGAAATCCTACCAATGGCTGGAGAGGACTGGTCTGAAGGACAGCACGGAGGCACTCATCCTGGCTGCAGGCCTTGAGCACCCGAGCAATAGAGGCCCATATCTACCACACCAGACAAGACCCAAGGTGTAGGTTGTGCAAAGATGTGCCTGAGACAGTCCAGCACATAACTGCAGGGTGTAAGATGCTGGTAGGCAGGCTGGCATGGAGCGACATAACCAAGTAGTGGGCATAGTGTACAGAAACATTTGTGCAGAGTACGGGCTGGAAACCCCAGGATCAAGGTGGGAAACGCCTCCAAAGGTTGTGGAGAATGACCGAGTCAAGATCCTGTGGGACTTCCAAATACAGACTAACAGAATGGTGATAGCAAACCAACCAGACATAGTGGTTCTGGATAAGCGAGAGAACAAAGCTGTGGTGGTGGACATTGCAATACTGAGTGATGGCAATGTCAGGAAAAAGGAACACGAGAAACTAGAAAAATACCAGGGGCTCAAGGAAGAGCTGGAGAGGGCCTGGAAGGTGAAGGCATCAGTGGTGCTTGTGGTGGTCGGAGCACTTGGGGCTGTGACCCCCAAACTGGAAGAGTGGTTGCAGCAGATCCCAGGAAGGACAACAGACATCTCAGTCCAGAAAAGTATATATATATATATATATATATGAAAGTGGAGAAAATGAAAAGGACTTCCTTTCCTCAATCGTGTGTGGGCAGACACTGTTGAGTTTCATAAATGGGTACAGCTGTTTTAGCAAAATATAAACAAGAAAATATATTATGAAGTGCATTATTTAGATCTAACCCAAGTATCTGGAGCATAAATTACATTGTGCTACAGACAAAAGGAACAAATAATCACAAATGATTGCTGTTCTAATGTAGACTCAATCGATTCATCTATTTTGAACATGGTTATGTATAGAGGTAAACATGGACCTTACATGGCATTAATCTGTATGGTGGCGTTAAGTCAATAGTTAGACCTTTGTTTTGATAGCAACTAAACACATGTTTAGAGTGTAAAGCAGCAGTTTAGAGTGTAAAGGTTTATATGTGCATAACATTCCCTCTAGTCTCCTCTCCTATGATGACCCTGAAATAAAGAACCCAATTGATCAAATGGGTCCTTAAGTAACCTCAAATATTAGCAGAGGCATGTGAACCTATGCCATGTGTAACTGGTGTGACCCGGGTTCTCAGATAAACATTTAAAGTCAGTCAGGCACATCAGTTCTGAAGGATTTGGGCTGATTCCTCCACCTTACATGAACTTTCTGCTCCAGTTCATTTATATAGGATTACAACCTAGACTCAATAGAGAGCTGGCTATTACTTCAAAAAAATCTTTGTTCAAATGAAATGTAGTCCAGTAGTTTTGTGAAATGCTGTAGCATACAGGGCATCTTTTCCAGATATTTATTTTTGGATTGGAGAAGACTGAGCACATCTCCATACTGTCCATATGTGTTGAAAAAGATTGTTTACAGAGCACCTTTAAAAACACACACACAGACACATATAAACTCCAAATAAAGGCAGACCGCATAACTTGATTTCTGTTAAATCTGACAGAGTTTTGTTTAAAAGTCACATCTTTGCCTTTGGCATCACATTAAGTTTTCTTAACACTCGCCTTGTGACTCTGTGAGACAAGAACATCAGTATATTCTTAAATCAAACTTTCAGACCATCTCAAATGAGCATAACATGCAAGAGCTATACCGGTCTTAAGGAGAATTTATTGCATTACTGTACCTGTTTTTCTAATTTATTTTTGCAAGTACAAATCCAAGTTGTGTGGATGCTTTGCTAACATGATCGGTCATGGAATAAATAAAAAGGCCTTACCAATTCAGAAAATGCAATGTCAGCAGCATCCTTCTAGGCATCATGTTCCTCTAGGGATAAGAGTCTGTCCGTAGGCCTGCTACATGTCACCCATTGTCAAACTAGGACAACAATTAGGTTAGATTGCCCAAGAGCTCTGTCCAGTATGTTTGTGAGTGGATGTGAGTTACACTGACACACCCTATGCATTTGTGCCGAATCAAATGTAATTGTGACGGTGCATAAAACAGTAAAACCTAGAGGAAATAGGATGTAAAAGCATGAAAATAAAGCCAGTGTGAAGATGCAGACAGAATCTTTAGATGTCTATTTTGTGTTTTAGACTAATCAGACTGTATAAACTAACAATTACATTTCATAAAGCCCTTAACAAATGTGATCTCATGGCCCTCTGAGCCATACATACATGTGAATAAAGTCCACAGGACTTCTGCATTTTGCATTTGCACAAAGAATGAGCACCCTAAACCACTACACATGGACCCACTCCTCTGTACAAATAGCCAACCTACCCGCTCTCAGCGATAGGGCCCTGGAAGTGCCACCTCTGGGAGGGAGATGTGGGTATGACTGCGTATAAATAACCTAGCACTCCACACCAAGATCCGTCAGCAAATGCATGTTTATAAAGGGTTTATTTATGTTTTAAGTGTTCGCTACCTGCTGAAAACGTATTATATATTGTGTTCCATAATAACAAATGTGCATATATATTTCATGTATTCAATTAAAAGTGTCTTTATTTTGAAAAAAAAAAATCATTGAGTTACCTGATTGTCCCCATGAACATTTCTAAATTGTATGCCATTTCAACATACATTGCAGGCAAAACAACAAGGTTTGAGACCCTCCGCCTCAAAACATACACAATTCTCCTTTAAGGTAAAACACAAGACCAAATCATACAAAAACATACAAACACTTAAAGTTGCATCCCCTCCTTTCCATGGTTGTGTTTAAAGAAACACTCACCACAACTACATCACAAAAGCCTACTGCTCTAGTAGTAGTAAATAGGACAGTGTGATAAAACTTGTTAAGTAATTTAATAGCTCATTATTTCCCACCTCTGAAAACACAAACTACAAAAGGCACAGTGTAAAAGTATCCCAGTTTGGTTGGTTGTGCTAGTATGTATTATAATAATAATAAATAATAAAAAATCAACTGCTTTTTGACTTGACATGGTTTAAACAGGTGGTAAGTACCAACAAAGATAGAGTTGTACTGTATAAATATAGATGCAATGCAGAGGGCTATCCAAGGTGAGTAGAAGTTGAAAACATATAAGTGAGGTTATGCTCTGATTGGATTGTCACACTTCCAAGTGTGAAAGCAGCTTTTAATTCCTCCAACTAAATACTTTCATATGATCATGGGGCACCGCTTTGTATAAACAACTTGGCAATAGATGTTCAACCAAACAGTAAGGTAAAGTTTTCTCAAACAACCCGAGGAGTTACAAAAGTAGAGTGACACATGATATGGGTGTGATTTGACGTAGATAATCTAGCCATTTGAGTCTTTGTACACAGGTGATATGACAGAGTAGTCTAACATGGCGGCCAGAGAAAATGAGGACACATCTTTCAGCATCAGTGCCCCACTGTCTACAGACTGAAGTAGACCACACAGTCATCCACACAGACAAAGACATACAGAGATAGACTGTCCTCTCAGTAGTACCCTGTGTACATGTTTCAATTAGTAGACCGAATGTATTAATCCACTCTGCTGCATGAAAAGAAAGACAGGGAACAAAATGTTTGATATCATGAATAGGTGAATTAAAAGCAGTCTCATGACAAGCAGCACAGATCTCTCATGATAATCAGTACAATGTAATCCAGTGCTCTAATGTGTTATAAAATAAAGGCCTGATTGTTCACAGCAATATGTACACATTTATTTGGAGAGCATAAACACCATCCCCCAGCCATGCCCTCCACCTACTCACACACTCACTTTACAGAGACCTAAGAATCTGGCAGTCAGCAAGAGTCCAAGCCAGCATACATGTACTCAAATAACGTCACCTTAGATAACCTTGCACTAGTTTGTCCAAACCATGGAGGTCCTGTGTAACACAGAAAACCATAAAGGCTATAGATTTAGAAGGATGCTAAGTACTCGTAATATTTTTAACAAAATAAATAGAGTGGTTATATTTAGGGCATCAATACTGAGGCAAAATAAACCTCTGTATACTATGAGTGTCAAGACAAAGTGTTCATGTAGCTTAAACATGCATACTACCACTTTTAGACACAATAAAGCATATCGTATTTATAGAACTTCTGTTATTAGTAAAGCAATCCATGACTAAGTTACCACTATCTCACACTATGTTTGCATTAAGTGAGGCCCAATTGTAGCACGTTTGTTGCCAACTATTCCAGTCTTTTTCCACTGGTACTTAAGTGCACTGTGTCAGGTCACATATAAAGCCAGGTCAAAACCACACTAAGAGCATCTTTGAACATTGTATTATAACTCGATGTTACTTTTTGGTCCACTTAAACTACTCTAAACTTTTTTTTAATTCAAGTATTCAGTATTCAATACATATTTGAATTTCAATTCATAATTGTGATACTTGTAATGTGTTAAGTGTGATACATTGAGGCAGGCATATGAGGCGGGCATGTACTGCGTGCTCAGTCAGGTTCTGTGTTTGCATGATTTCCTAGAATTATTTATACGTTCTTGAATATGTGTGTTTGTGCATGTCGGCATGCGTCATTTGCTAAATTATAGGTTGGACGTTCAGAGTAAATCGGTGTCCCTTTTCTGGAACCCACTCGGTCAGATCTTAAAACACTCCTCTCCAATTAGCCCTTTGTTACTGACAGGTTTGATAAGTTAACCTGAGGTTATGAGATTTTGGGTCAAAACATAACATTCATAAGTCAAAACTTATGAAGTTTAAGTCTGACCAAACACACTAATCTTTTTAGTGTGTAATATAAACTCTAAATAGACTAATGTGAAGACCAAATACTGTATTTCTAGTAATGTATACATTTCATAAATGTGATTATGATGCAAAACTGCTAACAGTCTATTCTGTTTAACAATACAATCTCATGAGAGAGAAATCCTGGTCATATTTCTCAGGATTGGGTAATGGCTACGTGCTCCTGTTAATGCTGAAAATACTTGGAACAATCAAATGTGCACATGCCCTCTTTCCTTTACTTCATTTCTCAAGTACTAATGCACAGATACGCACACAGAAACACACCCACACACAGTCTCACAATGCATTCACGACACCCATGCCATGTGATCCTGCTAGGCATTATGCCAACAGCCAAACATGTCACTTACCAGAAATTTCTAAGACAATGTGAGAGAGCGTGGCAGTGAAAGTGTGTGAGAGAGATTCAGCACATTTGTCCATTTGTGAGAGTCTTGTCAAGTGTAACAACAGTACATAGTCAGGGAACATGAAATTTAGCAGCTACAGTTATCTGCAATAGTGTGGGGGCAGGCAGTTCTGAGAAAAAATAGACACGTGATCATAGAGAGCTAATGTGGAATTGTTCTGCGGAACCTGCCATGTTTACTGTTCATTGTCTAAATTCTTGGAAGGCGTCCTAAAAAGCATGTAGGGAGCCAGGCAAATCCAAATGAATTAGGTTTGCGGAAGGCTCGTGAGGATAGTCAAATTTCTTCATAGTTTCACTGCTTTTGTGTTGAAGGGTGTTGTGAAAGTCTGAGGGCTGATTATCTGCATAGATTTCCTACCTTACCAGGTGTGCACTTTCCAAGAGTAAAATGGGTGTGCTCAAAGCAAATCTATTCCTAGAAAAAAAAAGGAATCAAACTAAAGGTGTGGCGCATTCTAGGAACTGCCCTACTTGTTGCACAGGTTTAGCAAACACCATTTGACAACACAAATATGGAAGTCCTATATTAGTATAACGTGTGGCTCCAACACTAGATTTCCTCTCAGACAAATGCATATTGACAAAATTGGTTGTTAGTGTATATTAATCAAGGGGTACAGAAGGATCTGTGGTTATGTAGATTTAATTTTCAAGGCAAGTAAATTTGTCTTTTGAGGTCATTAGCCAAATGTGTTCATGGCGTTCTACTGGGTTTGACTCCCAGTCATTTTCGATCTGTTTTTAAGCATATTTGTAGTTGGGAAATTACATCAAATTAAATTTATTTTAGTGAAGTGGGTGTGTTATAAAAACTTAGTTCCCATGTCAAAAGAGTACTTCAATTCTTACCTAACAATAACGAGAAAGTTCAGAATGACTTGCAGCCACCGTTATTATTGTTGAAAGGAATTCCCATAGCTTAGTCAACTAAAACTTTCTGACCTTACACAGTGGCACTGTGTTGTTAACTTAGATTTCACTGAAAGATAATAAAATACCTGGATACCTTGGTGTGTCAAACTTCTGCATTTCCTCATACTCTAACTTGAAAAGCATTTACAAATTGCACTACCAGGAGGTTCCTATCCACACTGGCATTAACCAATAACCAGAATTCTCTGAAGACTACTGTACGTGGAAAAAGGCAGGTCGCATACATGACTGGTGTCACATATCATCAATGGTGAGTCATCTGTAATGTGTGAATAACAGACTAAAATGCACTGGAAAAACCAACAAAAAACAAATATGATTGCATTTAATAATACATTTCCAAACCAGAATCATGTGTACAGTGTAAGCAGGTCTTGCAAAGGTGCAGTAAGTAGCTTTTGTAATGCAGGGTCTGCCACCTGCTTGTGTCCATGGTGATGTTATTTGCCTAGAATGCTTCACAGTATGGCATTAAACTTATCTATGTTG